>OU015743.1:113447813-113472572 GCA_907169655.1 Acomys percivali
AACCAACCAACCAACCCAAACAACAATAACAACAAAAACTTCCTTCATCCAAAATGCCTAAGGTTTTTTGAAATAACCAGAGAATTGAGAAGATCAAAATACAGATCTATCAGGCCTGGTAAGAGGTGGCGTGGGCGTGGAAGAGCAGGCAGTCATGATACCACAGCAGCCTTGAGTTCTATGATGAAACATCTAACGTTTATCCTATAACGAATGGGCTAGGCCTAGAAAGAAGATCTGAAGATGGGGAGAGATGGCATCAGCTCCATGTTTGTTAATTGCATATTCACTCAGAAATATCTGGGACAACCATTTTATACCAATGGGCATGTTTCAATATGGAGGTGCAAACATAAACGATGGCTCTATCTTTCAAGTCCACCAACCCCGCCCCCTGTTTTTCAAGATTTTAAATTTAAAATATAATGACATCATTACCACCCATCCCTTTTCCTTCCTCCAACTCCTCCCACAACCCCCTCAAATTCCTGGCCTCCCTCTCTTTTATTGTTGTTGTGTGCATAAAGAGATAAACACAACCCAACCGAGCCATTTCTAACGTCGCAGACTGTTCTGAATTCCATTTGCATCCCATAGCTCTCAGGAACCCGACAGTTGGGACAAATGTATTGTCCCTGTCTTCCTTAACCTAGCAGCTGGAGAGAGACTTTTCCGGTTACTTCTGAGCTCTTGAGTCACCAGGGAGCCAAAGAGCATCTTCAGAGCCCTTTAATGGCCAGTGACTGGTTCCCCAGTCTTGCCTTCCATATTGTCCTTTAGTCTTTGCCTGGGTCTGAATTTTGCCTCTGCTATTTGCTGCCCATGCCATCACTGTCAAGTTCTTCAAGTTCCTGGACACAATCCCTGTGCTTAATGCTTCCCTGAAACTCAGGGTTTGCTTTGACCAACAGGGAGGCACACAAAGTACCCTTCACTGGATGAGCTCACTGGGAATGCTGGGAGTGCTGTTTTAGCCCAAGCAAGCACTTCACCAGTGTGCCTGCCATCTGTGGCCTGTGCAGGTGTGTCCAGGAGGGGCCAAGCTTTCTTCCCCCAGAGGTGCTAGACGGTGTCTTCCAACCCACCTAGCTCCTATGTGCATCTTCAAGCCCAGGACTGATTCACCCTGTCCTCACTGGTACTCCCCTGACTGCTGTTGGTGAGTATCCACTGTCCCTTACCCTAAATATTCCAGCTGCTATGCTCGTTGCTCCTTTTCCCACAATCCAGCAACTAAAATGTTTTTATCATCTTTCTCTGTAGGGCCTCCAGAACTCATCGCTGACACTGGGGCTAGATTCCTTCGGGTTAGCAGGGACACGTGTCACACTCTGAAGCAGACCTCCTATCCGCCCCCCCACCCACCCATGTGCTTGCCCAGTGCCCTCTTTTTCTCCTTCTACACTTGCTCACTCTCTCCGTGAATGACACCACCATCTAGCCGGGGCCTGGAAAGTCATTTATTTACTCTCTCGTTCAACAAATATTTGCATTATTTTCACTTGATGCAAAGATATCATATATATGTTTGATGTGTATATAGTGTGCCATTTCAATACTACATGCATAAAGGTCAGACCAGGATGATTGACATTCACATTTCCTCAGATACTTATCATTTCTTTGTGTTGTAAACATTGGAAATGTTCTTGACTAGCTCTTTTGTTCAGCAGGTATTGGTCGGGTTGTTGCTTTAGTGCCCACCACATCAAGAAACTCTAAGGATCAAGATCGGAATGCTTGGTTCCCAGCCTGTGGCACTATTCTGAAGGTTGTGGAGTCTTTAGGAGGTAGGGCTGGCTGGCAGATAGGTCGCTGGAAGGTTGGCCTTTGAGCCATGTGCCTCTGTCTCGTGCTTCTGCTGCCACAGATGGAGCATGTCTAACCACCATGCTTCCCCACCACAATGGACTGAAACCTCCCCAAGAGGGTGAGCCAAAAATAAACCTCCTTTCCTTTGGGAGCAAGGGAGGGAAAGGCAAGTGTTGTGTTTCAGCAACAAGGAAAGTGACAAGTGGATCAAACCAAGTGGGCCTTCTTAAATAAGAGTGCATGCCTGCAATCCTAGGACTCAGGGAGGCAGAAGCAGTCAGATCTCAGTAAGTTTGAGGCCAGCCTAGTCTACAGAGAGAGTCTAGGACAGGCAAGGCTACACAGAGAACCCTTGTCTAAAAAAAAAAAAAAAGATTTATCTAATTTTTGTTTCTGTATATGAGTGTTTATCTCTCTGTATATGGGCAAGTGTATGCAAGCAACCATGGAGGGCAGAAGAGTGTTGGATCCCCTGGAGCAGGAATTACAGGTAGATATGAGGTTCCCAATGTGGGTGCTAATGTGGGTGCCAAGGTGGTTCCCAAGGTGGGATCTAAACTCTAGTCCTCTGCAAAACCAGCAAAGCTTTCTGAAGGCTGGAGCCATCTTTCTGGCCCCTCATATTGATCTTTAAATGTCTAACTACCTGGGCTTTCTGAGTTTGATGCATGTGGCTATCTTCCTTTGAGCTCGAGCCGTGCTGGCTTGCTCTTACCTTCTGCAGCATTGCTCCTCTGATCTCAGAATCATGTCTTCCTGGACTTTAGCTTCCTCTTTAGCACATTTTTCATACCGGAAGAGACAGTTTACCAAAAAGCCTGCTATACTACATCAGTCTGATCTGGGCCCTCCTTTAGAGGGGGGCACATTTGTAAGAATCTTATAAAGGGGAAGTGCTCCCCTTAAAAAACAAAACAGGGGAAGGATGGCAGGGCATGAAGTACAGCTAGCCGTTACTGTGGGTAGCTAGCTCCCACTCTCCGCTCAGGACTCTGGGACTTGTCTTCCAGAACCTCAGTTTCCACAGAACAAGGGTGCTGTGGTATTTACATATTTGTGGATTCAGCTTAAAATGGCTGCAGCCATCTTGAGTTATAGCCACCGTGGTTGCCCCTGGTTACCCTAGTCAGTGTTTCCCTGCATCACTTGCCAGCACACTATAATGAATGGCTCCAACCCCAACCACTTATGGAGCTTTTCAAGTGAACCCTGTTTCCAGAAAGATTCCTGAATCTTCCATAGATCTTAAGAAAACCCGGGTACGTTCTATCTTGGATGCAGTCAACTTTGACCTCACCCACAAATCTACCCTCTTTCTGACCCAAATTTTGGGTACCCAACTGATCATGCTGCCAGCAAGGACCATATTTCCATAATTAACATAATGGTTAATAAAGTGTTCTCTTTGATCCTTGACCTGTCTGTCTCTCCTCCCTTCAGTCTCAGGTGACACAGGGACCAGTCGGTATACTAGGATTAGGCTTTTCCAGGACAAAAGAGGAACTCTAATCATTACTGAAAAAAGTTGTCACAGGGCACAGGGTACTGTGTCAAACTCCTGCTGGCCACATATAAGCAGCGCAGGCAACTCTCAGGGCAAGAGATGCCCTTACAGGAATTTAAGGTTTATGGGTGGTGCATGAAGGCTTGTTATATCATGTTCAGTCTGACAGGAAACCACTCAGGTTTGATTTCAAGATAGCAATCTGAGATTACAATACCTTTGGGTGGGGTAGGGGAGGCAAGACAGAGTTTCTCTGTGTACCCCTGGCTGTCCGAGAACTCACTCTGCAGACCAGGCTGGCTTCGAACTCAGAGATTCCCCTGCCTCTGCTTCCTGAGTGCTGGGATTAAAGCTGTGGGCCACCATGCCCAGCACAACAGCTTCTTAGAACCTCATTGAGATGAGAGGACTGAAAGGAATAAAGTGGTAGAGGAGGAAGAAGGGAGGAGGAGGAAGATGTGGTACAGGAGGAGGTGGAAGAAGAAAAGGAAGAGGAAGAGGAAGAGGAAGAGGAAGAGGAAGAGGAGAAAGGTGAGGAGACAACCTGCAAGCCATTGGTAGAAAAGCAAGCACATCGTCAGGCCAGAACCTGGCATGGCTGAAAAGCTAATATCTACAGCAAAGAGCAGGCCTGGGCCCCAGTTGTTCTCTCACTGCTGGTCCATGCAAGTCAAAGGCATGCTGGGAAGAGGTGGGGCTCTCCTGGACACCTGTGCCACAGAGCAGAGCCTCAGCAGACCCGCTGGTGCTCATGTCTAGACTTTCATATTCATGAACAGCAGCAGCCATGTCAGTCATCCAAGGCTTCCCAGCAGCTCTCAAGCAGAACTGGCAGATGGGTCAGAACCAATGGCTTCTATTTAAAAAGAGTGGTTATAACCAAAAGGAGACAACTTCGTACATTCAAATTTGTATTCTCAGTGAAATTTTAGAGGATAATAAATTAGATAAATTTAGGAGAATCAGAAACAGTCCTTGGAGATAAAATAAGGTGCCAGTGAGATGGCTCAGTGGGTAAAAATGCTGCTGAAGATTTGAGTTTCATCCTCATACCCATGGTAGAAGGAAAGAACCAGTTTCTAAAAGGTTGTCCTCTGATGTCCATACACACACAAAGAGAGATTCACACACACACACATACACAGAGATACAGACACAAACACACACATGCACAGATATATATATACACACACAGACACAGAGATACACACAGACATATAGACACAGACATACATACACATGCACACATACATGCACACACACACACACAGATATACACCCATACAAACAGACACAGAGATACACATACACACACATACACACAGATACTCACACATACACACACATGCACAGAGATACACACACAGAGATCTACACACATAGACACAGACAGACACACAGATACACACACACACACAGAAACAAAGAGATACACATGCATACATGCACATATACAGAGATATACACATGCATATGTAGATACACACACATGCACAGAGTATACATACACACAATCACACACACATACACACACACATGGGGGTTGGAATGGATTTCAAAATTACACCATCTAGGTACCCAACCTATGGAAAAATCTTTTGGAAAATTATAACAAATTGAAAACTGATAGAAAACTGAAGTTTCAGACAGTAGAGGACAAGGAACCATAATAGAAGTCTAATGAGAAAAAAGCCATAATAAATTACAGTCATGTTCAAGGCAGTGGTTTCTGATGTGTAATGTGTGTATGTTATCTGGGCTGAGATGGCTTTTACTTTATTATTCTAACATGTTAGAAAAGTGTAAGTAGATATTAAATCCATAACTTCACATTTATTTTCATTGAATAGGAAATTAAAGTGGATATGTAAAAAATTTATAGTGTGTTTGTTGAAGGAACCATGATAGAAAACAATGGCACAGGCTGTATGTTGCTAGGGTGTATGTTACTAGGATGTTGTTAGAATGTATATGGTTAGGATGGATAGTGTTAGGATATATATTGTTGGAATGGAAAATGACTGAGTTTACCCTTAAGCTTCCTGGCACAGAAAAATGCAAATGGGTGTGTCCTGAGGTAGAATCCGAGCAGCAGGACTTAAATCAGAACCGCGTATCCCAGCTATGGCTGTAGCAGGGCTAAGGGGGCAAAGGCTGACATAGGAACAACCTCTCAGGAGGCCATTTCTACCTCTAGTCATCAGGGCCCCGGGCATCATTTTGTTCTATGCTGTAATTCCTCCTGATCTATGGGTTTGGTTTTCTGCAGTTTCCATTACCCATGGTCACCCCCCATGCAGAAATATTAAACAGAAAATCTCTGGCTGAAGTAGTCATTAGGTTTACATTGTGCATCATCCTGTACAGCATAGCTCTTCTCCCCGCGCTGGCTGCTTTTAGCAGTCAACTTGAGACACTCTAGGATCATTTGAAAATAGTATTGCTGAGGAATTGTCTAGACCAGATTGGCCTGTTGTAGGCATGTCTGTGGGAGCTTCATTCAGACAGACAGACAGACAGACAGACAGACAGACAGACACACACACACACACACACACACACACACACATGTCTATCTATCAGCTACCTATCATATAATGTGTATGAGTGTCTTGACTGTGGATAGGTGTGTACACCATGTACGTGCCTGGTGCCCCTGGAAGGCAGAAGAGGTTGTTGTCAGGTCCCTGAACCTGGTGTTATAGATGTTTGTGAGCCACTGTGGAGGTGCTGGGAACAGAACCTGGGTCCTTGACAAAAGCAACAAGTGCCCTTAACTGCTAGGCCATCTCTGCAGCCACATTTCCTTAATTGGGTTAACTGAGGTCAGAAGCCCCACCCCAAATGTGCTACATCTTTTCACCTTTTCCTAAGCTGAGCCCTGAGCTGTGTGAGTAGAGAAGGCGAGGCAAGCAGGCAGGAATTTCCCTCTGCTGTTGACTGCAGAGGTGACTAGTTGTCTCAGTGTCCTTGGTTTCCCCTGCAGTGACAGACTGTAACCTGGAACTATAAGCCATATAAATCCTTTCTTCCTTAAAGTTGCTCTTGTCGAGAACATTTAATTACAGCAACAGAAATAAAAGCAGGACACTCCCACTGGTCACTTAGTGGCCATCCCAGTATTAAAGTGACTGTCAAAGCATTCACTAGCTTTTATTTTGTTTATTGGCCTGAGGCAAAAAACAAACAAACAAACAAAACACCTCATGCAAGTCTGGCTAGCATATTTATGGCAAAAGAAAGAAAAGCATACATGAATAAAATTATAGAGAAAATATAAACCACTGACATAGAAGCCATTTTAAAATAAAAAATGTTCTAGGGGAAGTTGGAGGCGGGTACCAATAAGATGCATTATATACACATGTGAAGTTCTCAACGAATAAATAAAAGGTTCTGGAAAACTATAAAAGATCCTATATACAATTTATAAATTTGAATTTTAAGATGCAGATACAATGAATGATGTGCCATGAAAATGTCACAAGCACAATTGATGCCGACAATATGAACATTTCTCTAGTTATAAGTTAAATCAAAAGGAACATTTGAGCAATCTCAGCTCCCCATACTCTGCATATGTGTTTATGGACGGTGTTGAGGGAAGTTCCTCAAGGAAAAGAAGATGCTACAGAAATGAGAAAAATGAAGGGCAAGTGACAGTGACTGTTAAAACTGCCACTGAGCCTGGGGGTGTAGTTTTGTTGGTGAAAAGCTTGCTTACCATGCACAAGGCCCTGGCTTCAGTCTCCAGCACCACATAAGCCAGGAGTGGCAGCACAGGCCTGCCAGCCCAGAAGTCGGGAGGCAGAGGCAGAAGAATCAGAAGCTCAAGCGTATCTTTGGCTACATGGATCTCTGTCTCAGGTGGGGAAAAGCCACTTTTTGCATCCTATTCCTTGTGTTAAAGACTACACACATATACAGTTTACACACGCGCGCGCGCACGCACGCGCACACACACACACACACACACACACACGTAGTTCCTCGCTTACAATTTCAGGGATATTCTAACTCAATAAACATAGTCACTGCCTCCTTAAAGATCAACAGCCAAAGTGACATCCAGGTATCCAGTCTAGCTGAAGCTCCAGGGTCTCACGTGAGGTCCATTGCTCTTAATCAGGTCCTGGTGCTGGTTAAATGATTATTAATTAGTTAATAATTAATTAAAACTTGGAAGGAGAGGGAAAAAAAACAACTTTCCTTGAGGCTCTGTAAGTCCCTTGTGGTATCTAGAATACACAAGTAAACAAGTACATTGTGTGGTAATTCAGACAGTCGTGAAAACTTCGAAAAGACAAGGCAATGGAGCTGGGGAAGAGGAGAGGGGGCGTGGGCAGAGGCTGGTGTGAACGGGAGGTATCTAAGACAAGATGCTTGCAGTCAGCTTATTAAAGTGTCTTGATTTGGGTGTATATATAAAGCAACTTCATTTCTTGCAGTGGCTGAAGTCTCCGCCTCAACCTCTACAGCACAATCTCCTACAGCATAGATTTTTAAACACCCTAGGAAAGCACATTAGTTAAGTCCTCCCAAAAGACAAATGGCACCTTAAATAATTGAACCAAGGGATTTTGTTGTTGTTGTTGTTGTTGTTTTGCTTTGCTTTGGTTTCAAGACAGAGTGTCTCTGTGTAGCCTTGGCTATTCTGGACTGGCTTTGTAAACCTGGCTAGCCTCAAACTCACAGAGCCTACCTCTGCCTCCCTGAGTGCTGGGGTCACAGGCACATGCCACTATGCCCAGCTGAACCAAGGGGATTTGATGTGGCCAATTAATTATACAAATAGTAGAAGAGACAAGAAATGAATGGAGGACAGTAATGCCTGTCCGGGTATTATGAAAAGACAGGCGAACGGAGAAGGACGTGTTTGCAGAGCTTGAAGGCTAGGACCAGAAAATAACATTTTGCTTGTGCTAGGTCCAGAGTCTTAAGGGAGAGATAGCCCACAGCAAAAGTGTTGCTGGAAACAGGGAGAGTACACTGAGTTCGTGTTTTTCATCCTTGTTCACAGGGTTCATCTACACCAAGCTAGAAGTCAGTTGCGCCAGCATCTTGGAAATTTCAGCCTGTAGGAAAGAGGGTGAGGAAGGGGATGGGCCAGAGACAAAGGACAGACACAGGAAGATTGCATACCTTCCTGGTTATTAAGTGTCTACTCTCCTATGAGACTCAACCTTACCCTCCCCTTGCAGTGTTTCTCCCTTGGCCCATCCTCACCCAGCTCTCTCGAGCTGGCATCTTTTTAAGGACGAAGATAGTCTAGAGAGGGTGTAATCTGGGCCTGAAAGATTCCCTCCCCTTACTTCTTCATGCCAGGCTCCTCTTGTGTGTCTGAGGTGGACAAAAAGGGAAGGAAACAAGACTAGAGTCTCAGCAGGTCACCGAGAAGAGACTTGATACCCTATGAGCATATACAGGGGGAGGTAATCCCTCTCAGGAACAGTCATAGGGGAGGGGAATAAGGGGAAAATGGGAGGGAGGGAAGAATGGGAGGATACAAGGGATGAGATAACCATTGAGATGTAATAAGAATAAATTAATAAAATTAAAAAAAAAAAAAGACTAGAGTCTCTACTCTAGTTGGCTTTGTAAACCTGGCTAGCCTCAAACTCACAGAGCCTACCTCTGCCTCCCTGAGTGCTGGGGTCACAGGCACATGCCACTATGCCCAGCTGAACCAAGGGGATTTGATGTGGCCAATTAATTATACAAATAGTAGAAGAGACAAGAAATGAATGGAGGACAGTAATGCCTGTCCGGGTATTATGAAAAGACAGGCGAATGGAGAAGGACAAACTCCAGTTGTCTAGGTTAGCAGTTGCTGCTTCTCTGACTAGCCCAGACCACCAGTACCCTCACCATGAGCCTTCTAGGCTCAGACCTGACCACCTCCTGGCTGATCAACCATGTTTAGCCAGACTCTCTTCCAATCAGCTCCCTTTTCCCCCCATCTTCACCTTGGCGTAAAAAGCCAATTATTTCTTACCTCAGCACAAAGGCAAATAGAATATCATTTCAAGACTAGCCCTTCTTCCTAGGACTGGTCCCCTATACACCAGATTTGGGAGGCTCTGTGGTGGCTTGAATGAATGATCTAAATAGGTACATATCTTTGAATACTTGATCCCCAATTGGAGGAACTATTTGGTAAGGACTAGGAGGTGTGGCCAGCCTTGCTGAAGGATATGAGCTTTGAGGTTTCGAAAGTCCTTGCCATTCCAGGTTACTATTCCTCTCTCTGCCTCCAACTTGTGGATAAGAAGTAAGCTCTGAGCCACTGCTCATGTGCCACACCTGCCTGCCTGCTGCCATAATAGTCATGGACTCTAACCCGCCGAAACTGTAAGCAGTCCCCAATAAATGCTTTCTTTATAAATTGCCTTTAAAAGGGCATGGCATCTCTTCCCAACAGTAAAAAAAAAAAAAAAAAAAAAAAAAAGTAACTAAGACAGGATCTTACCAAGAGTGTCATTGTGAGGAGAGTCTCCTTTGATCAAGAATCCTGACGTGTTCTCAAGGCAAATGAATGATAAGACTCTGTCTCTCCCTCTAATCCTGTTCTGAGCATCTCATAAAGATTGGGCCAGTGAGCCCTGGGAGTGGGAGGGGGTGCTGTAGCTGACAGATGTATTCATTATTTTTCCTCACAACTGTTTCTTGTTGGTGTGAACAAATACCCAACAGAAATGAGCTAATGGAAGAGAGAATTATTCTGGCTCATGGCTTCAGGACATAAAGTCTGTCATGGTGGGGAAAGGTGAAGAGGTTTGAAAGACTCGACTGTAGTGGTGGTAGCACAGGAAGGCAGCTCCTCATGCCTTGACGCATCAGGAAACAGGGTGCCATAGCCAGAAGCAGAAGTGCATACCACCTTCAGAACCTACCCTCAGTGACCCATTTCTGCTAGCGAGGATAGAGGACCCAAAGGTATCGCAGCCTCCCCAAACAGCATGACCATGTGGTGACCAAGCGTTCAAACGCACAAGCCTATGGGGGACATTTCAGACCTAACCATCACATCAGATAACTCTCTTGAGAAGACACAGCCTCTTTGTCTCAACTGAGTTTTAGCTGGTATTTCCAGACTACAGGAGATGTACTGTGCAATATCTTTATTTTTGAACAATGGGAAGGTTCACAATAGTTGCTCTTAGAAGTGCTGTTGATAGCTTTTACAACTGGACTTTGGGGCATGAGGCGGGTGTCAGGTACTTTCAGAGGTCAGAAGAAAGCTCCAGATGCCCTGAAGCCAGAGTTACAGATGCTCACCTTTGGCCTGATAAAGGTGCTGGCAATTAAGGCAGGGTTTTCTGGAAGAGCAGCATGTATTCTTAACCACTTAGCCATCTCTCTAGCCTCTGATTTTTTTGTAGTATTGAGCATTGATTTAGGGCCTTATGCATGCTAGACAAGTACTCTACCACTGGGATATATCCCTAGCCCTCTTTTTATTTTTTATTTTATTTTATTTTTTAATTTGAAACACGGTCTTACTATGCTTCCTAGACTACCCTTGAACTTTGAACTTGATGTGTAGCCTAAGGAGGCTTTGAATTTATGAAACCTTTGCCTCAACCTCTCAAGGGGCTAGGATTACAGGTATGAATCACCAGGCTCAGCTTTGTTTTATTTATTATCTATTTATTTAGGTTTATTTAGGTCTTTGTCCTAGTTAGGGTGACTATTTCTATGATGAAACTCCACTACCAAAAAGCAAGTTGGGAAGACAAGGGTTTAGTTGGCTTACACTTCCACATCCTATCACTAAAAGAAGTTAGGCCAGGAACTCCAACAGGGCTGGAACCCGGAGGCAGGAGCTGATGCAGAGGCCATGGAGGAGTGCTGCTTACTGGCTTGCTTCCCCTGGCCTGTTCAACCTGCTTTCTTATAGAACCCAGGCCCACCAGCCCAGGGATGGCACCACTCACAATGGACTGGGCCCTTCCACATCAATCACTAATTAAGAAAATGCCCTACAGACTTACACTCAGCCCAATCTTCTCAAGTCATTTATTTAATTGAGATTTTCTCTTCTCCGGTCACTTCAGCTTGTATCAGGTTGACTATCCAGCACAGTCTCTCTCCAGGCTCTCATGTAGCCCAAGATAGCCCTGAACTCCTGCCCCTGCCCCCCCTGCTCCCCCTGCACTTACTTACAAGTGCCAGGGTGACAAGCACACACTACCACACCCAGGTCCTTTTGACATTGTCTATTATAAGAAGAAAAGAAAACCCCAAAAATAATCCTTGACCCTTATACCTTCCATAACATGAATTTTATTTCTGAGACATATATACCAATCTGGCCTATAGAACCTTAGCAGATCTGTTGGCTTTAGTAGGACATGCCCTGATGTGTGTTTGGGGTGACCGGTATGACTTCTGTGTGCTGCCAGGACTGTGGGGAGGAATGAAACAACTGATAAATGGTTGCAGTAATGTCACCGAGAGCTTCTGATGATGTCTTGGACTAGGCCAAAGCAGAGGAGGTGGGAGAAATAGATTTGAATAAAATTAGAAAAGGAAGCTTTCTGGAAGGTCTTAGTTACGATACAACAATCCTGGGCTCTGGGCCTGGCTGGCTGCCTGGATAGTGATGCTATTTCCTGGTATGGGAGTGACTCTATGAGGGTGAAACTTGCTCATACTTCTGTTTGTTTTGCTCATTATCCTATCCCCGGGGTCTGGAAGAGTGTCTGCCAGTTAGTCATGGTTCAGTAAACAGATGCTGAGTAACTGAAAAGCAGCAATCATTTGATCAGGATGTAGTCTGTTGGGCATATGCATTTGCCACCTAAGACCAATGCATGGTGAACCTCTCCTGTGCTTGCCAAAGCCATCTGAAAAAGATGTTGTAACTGAGAACCACTTTCCAGGCCACTTGAACAAGATTTACTTTGCTCGTGAGAGAGAAAGCTTTTCCTATCTACCCATCTGCCCTGCCCCTGGGAACATTGGAAGGACCCACTGGGCAACCCCAAACTGACCTGCATCCTGGTGTGACTCCTGCTTTCCCCCCATAGCTACAGAGGAGGGCCCATTTCCCATCAGCTCAGCTTGCTGGCCTCTTTAGGAAGGTCCACACTGACCCAGGCCACAGTGCTGCCTTAAAACGAAGCACTTTTTCCTAACTCTCTTCCACATCACTTCCTCGTCACAGAACAGTAGTTTTGCAGTTCTGGAAGGAAAAAGATCAGCATCACCCCTGCACTCGTTGCTGCAGATAGTAGCCTCTTATTCACCTCCTGCTTTCAAGCAGCCGCGCTTTGATCAAAGTCCTCATCCAATCTTGGAGCCTGTATGTGATGTTGTGTTTGGATTGTGTCTGTGGTTCCTGCCTCATAATCCACTCTGGAAACTGTAATCTTTCTTCCTCAGGATCAGGCATATACTCCCGTCTTCCTCCAAGCATCTTGCTTGGAGTATGATGGTACATACCCATAACGCCAGCACTTCAGTAGCAGAGGTAGGAGGATCCTGAGTTCCAGGTCATGGGGAGTGGGTGTGTGAAAAGGAACTCTCTGATCTACCCTCCTGACAGCAGATCATAAGACCTGGACTCGAGAATGGGTCCTACTCTGTACCCTTGAGCAAGAGATGCTATTGAATCTGACAGGCAACCTTCTGAGCTGTCCCGCCCAGGATAGTCAGACCAGAACACATCCTATTGTCCAGCCCTGTTTTTACACCGATTTTCTCTGCTTCAATAGTACCCATGCAATAAGGTCTTCATGAAAACCCAACAGGACAGAGTTCAGAGAGCTCTCAGACAGCTAAAGACATGGAGAATCCTGGAAGGTGGTGCTAGCCAAGGCTGCAGCCATGGTAGCGCCGCATCCCTCTCCTATTTCAAGCCTCATGCATCTCCTGTTTGGGTCTTGCAAACAGTCCATATATCCAGAAATGGGCTCAAGCTAGACTAAAGAAGGATTTCTGGTGGTGAGTTAAAAGCCAGAATTACTCAGGAACTTGTGAAACAGGTTTTTTCCCCCTCCATCCCCACCCCAAAGGAGTCATTTCCCTTACTTCTGGCAGAAGCGTCATCTGGTTCTCCTACTGACATATAGCTGGAGTGGCTGTCAGCAGATAGAAGCCCAGGAATTCCTGCAGGTTTCCTCAGCATCATAAGTACTTGGTACATATTTCAAAGTCCACACTGGCATCCCAGCCCTTCTCATCTCCTCTTCTATCCTCCCCCCCACCCCCACCCCCACCCGCCTCATGGACTTCCCTCCCTCTAGTTACTCATCCTTCTTATACCCCAAGTATTCCTGCTAATTCTGTAGCTATCCCCTCCTCCTTGCTGTCCTCTTGCTCTCTCGCTATGCTCTATTTCCGGTCTCTGCTATCTCCCCCTCTATGCCCCTTTACATACATCTGAATTTGAACCTTGAGTTTGTCTCCTCATGAGTTCTACAGAGCCAAAAACCCTTCATGATTTTTACGCTCACTCTTTGGAATAAGTCTTTATAATATGCCTAAGTATTTCCTTGAGTTTTGTGAGATGCTCGAGCAAACAAATCAAAGCCGAGTAGGTGGCCGTGGGAACCGCAGTCTATACGGATGGGGAGAGAAGTATATGTTGCCTAGAGCTTACAGCTGCCAGGAAGGGGGTCCACGGGGTGTCAGTTTGTGGGCCATCCTTCAACCTGTGAGATGTGATGCTATTTCCAGGTAGAAAGCACCAGAACAATTGAGTTAGAGGACAGCAGTTGAAGGGGCTGCTGAACAGTCCGATGCTTGCTTTCTGCTCGGAGAAACTTCCAGCTGCTGAGCACTCAGAGTGATCTGTGTGCTAAGGGTACAGTAGAAGGAACCGAATTTGAGCCTTTCACTTGTCTCCCACCAGTTCTACAGAGCAGGGATGGGTTGTCTGGGTTGTCTGGGATGCTGTTGTCTTTGCAGCCTGGTCTCCAGAATCTACAACTGGCCACTGCACCTCCCCTGAGGACAAGGGGCTGGCCCCTTTCTTCTCAGGAAGGGCAGGGGAGGCTGTGCAGGCAGACAGCAGAAAGCCCTCTTAGAACAAGCCAGATAGAAAGTGGCTTTCAAGGACGAGTGAGCTTTTGGAAACTAGTTTTTGTTTTCTTTTCTAACTAAAAGAGACCAAGCTGGTAATGAGGAAGTAAGTGCAGACACCCAACCTTCCCCTCCTTTGAGGAGTGCTTTACTAACTAGGAAGAGAGGAGGGCAGGCTCTCTCTACCTTTGTCACCCAGTGCAGAGGCTCCTGGAGAAGGAACCTTCATCAGGTGGTGACTCATCCTGGTGTGTTACACCTTCCTCAGTCCTGCTCCGTCTAATTCTCCAAAGCCAAACAAATTAGGAAGTGCGGCAGATGGAGCGATTTTAGCAGTGGTCCACTTGGGTTTGTTTTGATGGGCATGAGTCCCCTGGAAAGCAGTTTGTTTCCCTTGCATCTCTGTTACAAACTTTGAAAGGACTATTTCAAAGAGGCGATGTTACCTGAGCAACACAGACTCACGCACTGCCAAGTAGAATGGGCTAAATGTTCTGACATGTCCTGGCCATGGCATTTGTTAGAGCCCTAGCGTGCTAGAATCAGAAGGCACCTCGAGATCCTCTCCAGAGAAAGAAACCGGATGCCGGAAACAGGCCTATGGTGACTTACAGGCTCAGTGAGCTAGAGGTAGAACACGGGCTAGTTAGCTCAGAGGTCTTTCAAATCGCTGCACCACACTGCCGCCATCTTGTCCACCAGTGATGCAGGCTAATTAAACAATGGAGAGTTTGTTGTGAACTTCAAAATGTCCTTGTAATCACGGATGGAGAATTCCAACCTGATGCTGCAAGTGAAATGGTTAGGTGAGTTCCATTCTTGCATGCCAGAATATCCTTACAGAGAGGCAGCAATATACAGATGCTGTTTGGCTTTAAACGTGGAGCCCTCAAGCTTAGTTATTAAAGCCATGGTTTTGCCCAAAGTAACCTCACTTCCACTGGCTTTTTCAGTTCCTAAATGTCTGAGGTCTAACTTTGTCTTGGCAGGGAGTTTTCTTTTCCCGTATTTTCCACCATCTCTGTTCACCTCACCACCCATCTCTTCTGATGTACTGGGACGCTCAAGCCTGGCCTTTGCAGGCTGCCCCCGCCCCTATCCCTTAACTGTGTGAGTCAGAGTGTTATTGGCTCTGTACCTCCAAGTTGACCTCCTTCCCCAAGAATATAACAGAAGGTTCCTTGGTCTGTTCACTTTAAAAAAAAAAAAAAAATCAGTTTAGTCAACTGCCTGGAGAGTCAGAGGGGGAAGAAATGTGTTCAAGATATTTATGCCCCAGTTACCTGTGGGGCCATTAGGGGAAGGCCACACCCATGCATTGAAAAGCACAGTCATCATGCAGCCTCACCCTGCACAGAACCCAGCCTCAGAGCAGCTCTCCCTGCCCTCCCCTGTCCAGGCATGGGGGAGGGGGGTTTAGAGCTGCTGACACTTGTGCTTTGATGAGCCCTTTGGGGTTCTGTGGTCTCCCCTGTGGCTTCTTCTCAACCTGCCATTCCTTTTTAAAAACAATCCCTTTATTAAACTTGTCACAGATTACCTGCCATCTGTTCAGCTGGATCGTACTGCAACCTAGAACGTTATCCTAGTCTCTGGGACACAGTCAACCCAAAGAGAAAGACTCCCTAGGGACCACTTTAAAGAGTCACTGTGACTGTAGGGCCCTTGAACTAGGACTCCTCCATCCTAATCACAAATTCCTATCTTAGTCTTAAGAATGAGCCTCTAAGAACCAAAGTGGAGCCTTTGCATGGGTATGGCCAAAGGCCAGGAAATCAGAGTCTGTCTGAGGCAACATTAGGTGTCCCTCGCAGCAAAGGAGCAAGTCTGGTGATGCGGAAGGAGTGTCTGTCTACCCTGTTGGCATCAGAGGCAGAGTGCGTGTCTTCCTTGGCTTGAAGAGAACTGGTAGAAAGAGTCAGGGGAGATGATGGGAAGTGGAGGCAGGAGGATCAGGAGCTCAAGATCCTCCTCCTCATCTCTGTAGTGAGTTTGAGGCAGGCCCACACTACAAGAGGCCCTGTATCAAAACAAAAGCATCAGCAACACACAGAGCTGGGGAGGGTGCCTCATGTGTGCTTAGGCCCAGGCACAGAGAGTGCAGGGGTTAATGGTGAGGGGCTGCTGCCAGGATTGAAGGGCCCTTGGCAAGCTGAACTAGAGTCCTCTCCCTCATAAGTTGCCAGTTCAAGCTCATCTCTTCTTGTCTACCCATCCCATGCTCTCTTAAGCAGCAAGCCCCATTTCTGACAATGGCAAGCTAGTCAGCAATAGCCACGGTCTTTATTTCCATCCCTCATCGTGCTAGACACAAAATATGTTAGATTGAGAATAATTTATAGTCACTTACAACCTGCTTCCTTCCGACTGCCACTTGAGTATGAAACTGTGTGGATAGCAGTTTCACAGAAGAAATAGATGGTTAGCGGCAAAGCTACCCTGAGTGATAATATTATCTCACATTTTTTTACAGCGTTTCACAGTTTGTCAGACATTTTCTCATGCATTATGTATATTAGTTGATTCTCATAATAAGCCTACTATATATGTGTGTATGTGTGTATTATATATGCATCTATGTAAATGATATACACACACAGATATATGCATGCTATGCATAATGTATCTAAAGAATAAGGCGTAAGAAAGAAAGTGACTTATCCAAGGTCATGGAGGCAGGCAGAATGAATTCCTCTAGGTAGTCCTTATGGTCTCGTTGTAGAATACAGCAGCTGTGATGATGTCTGTCTACTCATGTCTGTGAGCTCTTTAAAGCATAGAGTCTATGGCTTTTTTTTTTCTGTGTACACTAACATTCATGTCTATGTATTTCAGATACTGTGAATGGTTGTGTACACAAAATTGCTAACCCCAAGGTCCATGACCTCTTAGATCAGGACATAAAAGGCTTCCTTTACTTCAAGACTCTTTCAGTCCCTTCTACGTCTCTTGCTTTCTCTCTCTCTCTGAAACTCCCAACCGCTGTTGTGAATTTTGTCTTTATCACATGAATATGTTGTTAATAATAGAGCGTTTGTTCACGTGTGTCACTGAACTCTATATGAAAGGTCCATGGCTTGGTTTTTCCTATCAGCTTTCCATGCCTTCTGTATATACAGTGTCTTGTCTAACAGGGCCCTAGGCTGCCTTGCTCAATGTCACTTCCAAGATGTGAAAAAAATGTATGCCCGAGTGATAAAACATCTTTGAATGCCCAGGTGTGGTGCATGCCCAGTTTGCCACCACAGAGGAAGCCTTCATAGCCACAGATCTGGTCTAAGCAGGAGGAAGGTTCCAGTGAAAAGCTTCACTGTTGGATCCTACAGTCCTGATGTGGAATTCAGACACCTTCTGTTGCATGATATTTCTTCTGAGCTGCCAGGGACAAGTGCCACCCACTCCTGCCCATTAACCCAACTTCCACTTCTTTACACACTTCCCTCTCAATTTTCTGGAGAATTTATGCCACATTTTCACAACAATTTCAACAGGAAGCAGTTTTTGAAAAGCTAAAAAATGGTGTTAGGGGAGAGGCCACCTTGCCCAACAGTCACAGTGCTCGGGGGTCCCTTCCCAGAGCTACACGGGATGAGAGGTAAGCATACTCAGATGACCCATTTGTGAATTACAGAGTCAATTTAGTGAGTCCAGGATAGAATTTTTTAAAAGAGCATTACTTTCCCAAGCAGCCAATACTACAAAAACACCAGAATGTGTTCCTAGTAGCAAGAGGCAAATAATATTTTGTGACAATTGTGTGTGTGTGTGTGTGTGTGTGTGTGTGTGTGTGTGTGTGTGTGTGTATCAATCATTCTAGGTCACAATGTAAGATGTTTCTGTTTCTGTGGGCCATGTTCAAAACTTCTTCACAAGCCACTGCTCAAGAGGAACACTGCAAGGACAGCGGCTGCTTACTCACCTACCGTCTATTCCCCTCTCCACCGTTGAAGGATGGTCTGTGGTTTGGATGGGCCCCAAGAGCAGCCATGGATGGCCTAAACCAGGCACAATATTCTTAACTCAGTGGGCACCATGACTGGCCCAGGAATGGGCAGTAACCTCGCCTAGACCAACTAGGACATGTCATTCCCTGTCCACAGCGGGAAATACACATGACCAGTTAATCGAGATAGCCGTCTTTCTGGGAAGTCAAGCAAATCCTTTCATGGGCCTGTGAATGATACAAGCATGAGCTTTAGAGAAGCCAAATGTGGCCAGAGACACAAAAAGGCTGTTCACCATTCCCCCAACTCCTACCCGAAAGCAGGGCTTCTGGGAGAGGAGACAAGAACAGTCACAAACAGGGTACAAAGTAATTTCTAAGTGACATCATCAGAAAGCCACTTATTATTATTTTGCTGCCCTCAATAAAGCTGTGTCAGCTTTGGTGCATGTCTTTAATCCCAGTGTTTAGGAGGCAGAGACAGGAGAATCTGTGGGTTCAAAGCCAGACTGGTTGGTTCTACAGAGCAAGTTCCAGGACAGTCAGGGGTACACAGAGAAAAAAAATCTTAACAAAGCACAAACTGTTATAGAAACTATGCTTTAAAAAAAATAATAAATCACATTAAAATAAAGAATGGAAGGAAGGAAGGAAGGCGCAAACAGTAAGCAAGCAAGCTTTGTTAGTGACCACAGGACCTTCTTAGGCTCTAACCCCATAAAAATGACCTCATATATTGGAAAGTCTTATGTCTGTAGGGGGCTGAATTCCTAGGGAGGGAGACAGAGACTTGGGAGTCATCAGCCAGTGTGGCCATGCTGGTAGAAGGCAGGGAAGTATTTGATCGTTCAGAGAGAGGTCTACATCGACCAGAGATGGCCCAGACCATATTTGTGAGAAGCAGCAGTGCTTAGAGATGGCCAGAGGGAAGAACAAAGGTGACCTCACCTGAACTCTTGCTCCATGGTAGGCACAACAGGAAAGTCCCCTGTAGACTGCTGTTCTACACTAACCTACCAAGATGGGCTCATCTGCCTGACTCCCAGAGCCTTCTCCATAGAACCCCGGCAGTGGGGGTGCAAAGGGAGAACACCAAGTCCACTGCTTTATCTACAGTGTGCAGAGCGCTCTGCTCCTTAAAGGAAAGGGGAGGGCCTGACCTAGACCTGGAGAGAAGTCTTACACATAAACGCTTCTGGAAGCACTAAAATCGTGTTTTCAACAACTTAAGTGACTTTAATGCTTGGGGGTGAGTGAGTCTGTTGTTTTTTTTTTTTTTTTTTTTGGATGAGTAAGTGAGGAGGTAGCTGGCTATGTTGGAGTTATAAGGGTAGGACAAGTGATTAATTGTATGTGACCATCTGCCTCACTAAAAAAGGAGAGATGGGCTGAAAGGGAGAGCTGTGCGTGCTGGAGGGAGAAAGGAAGGGAAGAGATGAATAGATGAGTTATTTGGTTTATTTGATCCTATCTCTGCAGGAGCCTTGCCTTAGCTTCCCCTCCGGTGCTCTTGAAGACTAAGAGTAAAAAAAGTACACCCAGGGAGCTGGCCTCCTCTTCAGGGCTTTTTTTCTTTTGTTTTCTTTCTTTTTTCTTTCTTTCTTTCTTTCTTTCTTTCTTTCAGGAGGGAGAAATTCATCTAAGAGATAAATAAATGGAACTCTTAAACATGATTCAGAGCAGAACATTCTAGAAGTTCGGACACTCAGTCTATAAGATCGGTGGAGCTCTGGGACTTTATTCTACTTCCTTTAGCTTCAGGCCTAAATTCCTTTGGAAAATACCTAACTGTCTCAACTCCCTTATTGCAAAGGAAGAAGGGCTTGGGGCTGCTTACGTTCTTAGAGCTTGAGAGACAGGACATGAACTGTTCCTTGGGGACAGGATAGGATGACTCAGGAGCAGAACTGGAGGTGCTGACAGGAGCTGCCCCACCTGAGCAGTGTGCTCATCTCACACAGAGATGCTCTGAAATCTCTCCCAGGAAGATAGCCCGGCCTTGCCATTTGCTCTGTGGCTGTGGGACTCCTTAGCGTAGCTCAGCCTTGGCCCCATGAAAATGTTGGAGCTCTTCAACAACGATCTTACCCTCTTCCTCTTCACCCGCCCCTCCCCTAATCCAAAGATGGCTAGGCTGCTGGCTTCTTCACTCCTTCCCAGAAATCCACATGACCTAGTTCTGATGGACTCACGTGCTCCAGATACTGTATGCCCATGTATATTGCCTTCGGCTTTAGCTTGGTCTAGCAAGCTGAGTCCCTCCCATAATGAACTCCTGGATACTCTTGGAGATTATAGAGCATGGGGCACATGGAGGGTGAAAAACAGAGATCAGGGGACCTCTGGGGACACATGGTTGGTTTTCAGCCAGGTGTATGGATTAGTTGCTGGAAGGTGGTTGGTAGGAGAAAGGAGTAGTCCAGTCCTTTTCTCTTGGAGCACTCGCTTTTCCCCCAGAGGGTGGCAATCAGCAGCTGTCAGTCTTTGTCCCTTGAGTGTCCTTTCTGTAATAGGAACCCTGTGACAGTTCCTTGGGGGACAGCTTTGGTTAACTCCTCAGCCACTGGTGCCACTGGGTCTGGAAAGTTACCAAATGCAACATCGGTCCTGACTCCACCCAAGAGAAGGCAGACACTTGGGGCTCAGCCAGTCACATTGCCTCAGCCCCTGGCCTCAATGAAGCAGTGTGGCATGCTACTCAGTGGGCATTACAAATGAGAGACTGTTTTCAGTTTTTGGTGACTAGTTACAAAGGTGTTGGATGTCTCTGGGGTTTAGTGACCAGGAGTGTCAAATACCAACAACAACCAGCAATAATCTACCCTATTCAAAAGGCTATTAGATTCTCTATGGAGTCACCCTACACCAAAAGGCAGACACCCTGTCCTTGCTGAGCCAATCCAATCCTGAGATTTTAAAAATATCTGGTAAAGTCTAGAGAGATCTTCTGGTGGTTAAGAGGGCTTCCAGCATCTTCCAGAAGACTTGAGTTGTGTTCTCATAGCCACATCAGGCAGCTTGAAATAATACCTTATATTAGATGTAATTATTAATATATTGTTAAATTATTAATATATCATTAATAACATATTATAACATATAATACTATATATTATGATCATACCTTATATACTAGCTCCAGATGATTAAATGCTCTTTTTTTGCCTCTGTGGGCACATGCACATAGGTAAGCATACTTTAACACACACACACACACACACACACACACACACACACACACAAATAAACATAAACAAAAACTTTAGAAATAATTGTTAGAAAAAAATATGGCAAGAAAGTTCTTCACCTTTGGGCTCACCAGCTAGAACAAGCCTGAAACAACCTGGCCACCTCCCACTTCACGAGGCACTCAAGAAAATGTTTGAAGGAGAGAACAAAGCTGAGATGAGACTTGAAGGTGGGGTGTGAGGAAGTTAGTAAAGCCATCTGTCCTTGTCCATTTTTGTTATGACAGCCACTATTAACTTTTTAAGTTTTAAGTGATAAATTTTGCAGCCAGGCAGTGGTGGCACATGCCTTTAATCCCAGCACTTGGGAGGCAGAGGTAGGTGGATCTCTGTGAGTTCGAGGCCAGCCTGGTCTACAAAGTGAGTCCAGGACAACCAAGGCTACACAGAGAAACCCTGCCTTGAAAAACCAAATACATACATACATACACACACACACACACACACACACACACACACACATACATATATATACATATACACATATATGAATTTTGCTAATGCCCTTTTGAGCTGGGTTCCTTCCCAAAGACCGAAAGAATCTTGATGCTTCAGAGATCAATGATGCTCCTCCATGGGTGACAGATGCTGTGAATGCGGACTTTAGAGACAGCCTTGGTGGAGGGGCTGGAGAGATGACTCAGTGCTTAAAATCACATGCTGCTCTTTTAGAGGATCCAGCCTTGGTTCCTAGCGCCCATATCAAGCAGCTCACAGTTGGCTGTAGGCCCAGTTCCAGGTGATTTCATGTGACCCCACAGATGCTTGCACACATGAGATGTACATACATATGCTCATGTAAATGCATAAAATAAAATAAATAACTTACAAGGCAGCTTTAGTTTTCTCTGTTCTTCTTACCGCTCCCTTCTGAGTTTCTAAACACAGAGAAGACAGCCCAAGGAAGGAAGGGTCACAAATCAAACTGGTGACAGACAATGTCATTTAGTAAGATAACACTGAAACTGCAGCCACTGAGGTGGAGCTGTGACTAACCCTTACTACACTACCTGGCACTCTGGAGAGTGCCCAAACCAGGACCACTGGGAGCGTGTTGGCTGGCTGGGGTCACCATGGCTACACACCCGGGACATCAATTGGAAATGGTACTACAATAGATATGAATGAAAGGGCAGAGAATTGCTTGTCCTGTAGCTGAGGTTTCCACGTGATGTAATAAGGGGCTCAGGCAGGGTTCTCCAGAGGAACAGATCGGGGGGTGTGTGTGTGTGTGTGTGTGTGTGTGAGAGAGAGAGAGAGAGAGAGAGAGAGAGAGAGAGAGAGAGAGAGAGAGAGAAAGGGAGTTTTACTAGAATGGATGGGTTAGGTATGGTGTTGGGCAGCTGAGCAATGACTAACTGCATGCTGGAGAGCCCAGAAGACTGGTGGCTGCCCAGTCCACAAAGTTAGAGCAGGGGACATCAGGTTGACATCAGTTAGCAGTCACAACCTGGTGCTGAAGATCTAGAGTGTTCCTAGACAGTCAGTCACTGGTCTTCAATCTGCCTTTAAGGCCAGAAGCTGGAGTCTAATGTGAATGAAGGCTGGCAGCGGTAAGCAGTAGGTTAAATGCACTCACCAGCAAGGAGTGAAGGCGGGCAGTCTGAGGGTTTTGGTATTAGACCTTTCTCTATCTGGGGACCTGTCCGAAGGTGCTGCAGACTGTGATAGAGGGTCTTCACCCTCACTTGATTCTAGAAAAGCCCTCGTGGGTCTATCCAGAGGGGTGTGGCTTAGCTGAGTACCTGAAGTTAACAATCAATATTAAGTGGCCTGCTGCTCCATGAGGACCTGCATTTCCACCAGGAGGCAGTTGACATCTCTTTGCAGCCCAGAGCATGTTTAGAGGCTCCTTGTGGCCAGATACTGTCTAGATGAATGTGAGAGCTTTTGTCTTTCCTGTTAGGCATGCAAGGCTGGGGCTTGCCTGACTTAGCTGTGACAATGAGGAAACTGATCACCTCTAAGTCCCGTCAGTATTGAAGTACGGGGTGTGCCTGCTCCTCTGCAATGCCCACTGTTTATCACCCTGCCTACCAGCTCCCCCTCTCTCCCCTCTCCCAGCAAACAGAGCAGCTTCAAAGTCACTGTGGGTTTCTCTGCCAGAATGCAGTGTTAACTGTAACCGACATGGAAGGAACTCAACTTAAAAAGTATTTGGTAACTACCACATGAAGAAATTCTGATTCTGACTTGTCTAAAATGGCTCTCACTTTCTTCCCTTTCAAGCTGATTTCTCCAAGTGCTTTAGTTACTGCAATGTGTGTGTGTGTGTGTGTGTGTGTGTGTGTGTGTACACTATGCTGTTTTCTTTCAAACATTTGTTACCCATACCCAACTTGAAACACCAGAGACAAAGGATTAACCTCTACTCTGTGGCTTTGGCGGGCTGGTTAGTTTATGATGTCTTCTGTGCATGTCCCGTAAGTACTTAGAAACAGAAAAGGGCTCTGCTCCTTGGGTGCATGTGAGACTGTGTATCTGAGTCCTCACACTGGATCCCGGTAGTTACTTAGCTTCTTCTTTATCTTTTTAATTGCTCCACTCACCAAGTTGAGCACTTCCCTGCAGATCTGCTGTCCCTCTGTTGAATTCTGTCAGCAAATCTGGAAAACTGCTCTGTGAATATAGAGTTGTGACTGTACGTGTGCATGTGAATTGTGTGTGTGTATATGTGTATAAGTGTGTGTGTGTGAATATTTGTAACATTAAACTTGTGCAGGCCTCCAACAAAGAAGCCACACAGCCATTTACCTAACCACCTCCTAGCCTGTTCTTTGTTTCTGTGCTTTCCAGAACATGTGGTTAAAGGAGAACTTGAGCCAGAGGAAGGAATAGTGGCAGTCTCTATTGAAAACCTTCGGTTTGTTTTGACCACACCAGTACCTTCCTGACTGACCAGGAGAAAAGCCAGGCTCTGCCAAGAACAATAAAACTTGGATGAGGCAGGATGATAAGGAGAAAGGGGCCAGGAATGAAGGGAGACCAGGCACGCAGTCCTACAGACAATAAATAGAGCCATAGTGACAGATGATAAACAGGCAGTCAGCTGTGGAACATCTAACAAGGTCTGAAGATGGGCAGAGAGCAGCAGTGGTATGTGAGAGATGGAAAACCATGTACACTACAGAGGTGAGTTTGCACAAAGCACACACCCAGAACTGAGGCTGGCTTTAGGCCTGTGGTTCCTGCCTTGGAAAGAGGAATGGTAAGATGGAGACGGG
>OU015743.1:113472582-113525918 GCA_907169655.1 Acomys percivali
ACACACACACACACACACACACACACACACACACACACTAAATACACCCACAAACCCACATGTCCAGAAAACAAAGTTCATTTTTGTTTTCAGGTATTCATGGAACATTTATGAAATCCATTATAAATGTAAAAATTACTTGCCTAAATAAAAAAAAATATTTGTTGGTCATATTTTTAACAACAATGTATTTTAAAATGAGACATTCATAAGAAAAGCTTAAGTGAAAACAAAACAATTACAAAACAAAATAAAACAAAACATTTTCCTAAAGTAACCCAAGCATTTGGGGTGCCAGCTTGAAAGACGGGGGTAGGGGTAGACAGCCTGTGAGCATATTTCTAATGTTAGAGAAGTAGAGAGACAATGCCAGAAGCAGAATTTCTCTGGTACTCTACTGGCAAAACAGCTTTATGTTTCAGTCCTCTTGGATCCCTAGAGTCGTTCCAACAGTATTCCGCTATAGCAGAAAATCTGCTAGTGATTTTTTAATTTGTCTGTGCAATGGGGGAGGCTGCATGGAAGAGATTTTGTTCTTGATAGTTTGGCCCACTCAAGAGAAGGCAAAAAGCCAAAATGAAACAAAAACTCCCAAACCGTAGGCAAATAAAAATCGCTGAAAATTCATAGGAAATACATCTCCCCAGCCGCATTTATGAATTGGCAAAGAATAAGAGATGTGGAGGCTTCAACTCCAAGGGAAGGAAGGAGCTCAGCGCGATTGGAGGGCACAGCCGGCCTGTGCTGAGCCACGCTCCCTTGGGCTTTGTGGTCTTCTCTCATAGGGCACAGAGACTAGGAGGCAAAGTTCAGGGCCTACCAAGGCCCCTGGACACCCCCACCCCCAGAGCTGATACCCAAAGGGTCTACACCTGCATTGAAAGGACAAACCAGAAACAGCTACTAACCCACCAACACCCAGAGTTTCCAGAAGCTAGCAGCTGAATAAAAAATGGCAAGATAGGGTTGGATACATGGCTCAGTCGTAAAGAACATTGTCTGTTCTTCCAGAGGTCCTGAGTTAAATTCCCAGCAACCACATGGTAGCTCATAGCCATCTATAATGAGATCCGGTGCCTTCTTCTGGCAGGCAGGCACACATGCAGGCAAAACATTTTATGTATAACAAATAAATAAATAAAAAGAAATCTTTTTTAAAAATTACAAAATAGTGAGTTGCTAAAGAATTTGAAGCCACAGACTGGTGGTGTTTTAAAGACACTTTTAGTTTCTGAGTGTGTATCTGTACATGTGTGTATGGGATGGGTATGCTGCCAGGAATTGAAGTCTAATTCAAGGACCAACAGAACCAGGGGACTCAAGGCTATGATGCTCCAGAGCCCCTGAGTGGCATTCTGTGAAGCTTTTGTTCTGGGTAGCTAATAGTGCAAGGCAGGGACAGAGAAATAATGAAAAAACACACAGAATGTTTCTCATCACTATGGCCAGATGTGCTTAGGATACAGGAGGCATCATGTTGGAATGGGGGCTGTTCTCACAGTGCCCTTGAGCATGCTGCTAAGTGAGGGAGAGGAAACTTCCTACCTGAGGCATTTCTTGGGAAGGCAGGTAGAAACATTCCTCTCAGGGGGTAAGCAAAGGGTTATGAGAGCAGAGTTCACAATTAGGATAGTGCAGGTTACACTGGCAGTTGTGTAGAGGTCAGAGGTCAGAGGTCAAAGGTTAAAGGATGACCCACCAGAGTTACTGTTTTTCCTTCTACCAGGTGGGTTTCAGGGATTAAACTCAGGTTATCATGCCTTTTGGCAGTAGCCTTTCCCTGATGAGCAATCGCTCCAGCCCCTTTAATTTTTTTCCTTTCTTCCTTCCTTTCCTTTGAGACAAAGTCTCACTGTCTAGGCCTGGTTGGCCTAGAATGCACTATGAGGACCAGGCTAGCCTAGAACTCAAAGAGATCCATCTACCTCTGCTTCCGGAGTGCTGGGGTTGAGGGCATAAATCTTCCTCTCACATATCTTAATGCCCAAAGTCATACTACCTGTATATTTAAAACAATAAAATATACTCAATATCTTAAAATAACCCAATATCTTAATTTACAGTCATCATAGACTAGCAGTTGTCCCGGTGGCAAAAATAAATGTGAAACCTTGATATAAAGGCCAATCTTTTTTTCAGATCTCAAAGACCCTAGGGAAAATGAGTTTTTGATTAAAAAAAAAAAGCAAAACCAAAACCAAAAAGCTGATATAGAGGGACTGTGAATGAAAAACAATATACAGTAGAAATGATCAAATTAAAAAATATGCACAAGTTTTAATGAGAGAAAACAAATATATTTGGAAAAGATCCATATGGAACTTGCATAAATTTGAAATATGCAGTAATTGAAAGTAAAACATCATGGAAATTGTAAGGAAAGAAAATGTAAAGATAAATCTTTAAATTTAATTCTTACTTTCAAATATTTCTAGGTTAAAAAAAAAACCTTGAGTAAGGATAAATTTGACACGCTGTCATAAAAGTCTCCTGCTAATAGAAACCCCAAAACATTGTTGAGAAAAAAATATAAAGAACAGAAATATACCATATTTACGGAGGATAAGATTGATACTATAAAAATGTCAGTCTTTGCCAGATTGATTTACCAATTAAATGCGATTCCAATAAAACTCTTAGAAGGCCTTTTTCAAAAGATGTTGATGGAGCTGGAGAGATGGCTCAGTGGTTAAGAGCGTGCACTTCCCCTGAGAGGACCCAAGTTCATTCTTGGCAACCATGCTTGGTGGCTCACAACTGCCTGGAACTCTGGCTCCACTCCAGAGTCCCTGTGGACATCTAAATTCATGTGAGCAAAGACTTACAAACAATTAAAATAATAAAAGATAAGTTAAAAAAAATGTTGACAAACTTTCACTACAACTCACTCACTACTGTAAATATTTTAGACGAGGCAAAAACAAAGTTAGAGAACATATTGTGCCTGATTTTAAGACTTACCAGCAAGTACAGTAATCAAGACCATACTATTAAGAAACACAAATAACGGTGGACGTCTTTAATCCCAGCACTCAAGAGGCAGAAGCCAGCCTGGTCTACAGAGTGAGTTCCAAGACAGCAGAGGTCACACAGAGAAACAAACAAACAAATAAACAAAAGAAACACAAATAACTAAGGAGAAAAAAAGCCTAAAAATAAAAAGATTAACAATATCTAGGGATTATGTGTGTGTGTTTCTATGCATGTTTAAATTCATGTGTGTATATATATATATATATATATATATATATATATATATATATCTGTGTGTCCACGTACACACTTGTATGTATGTTGAGGCCAGTGGTGTCCTCAGCCTTACTGTATATTGAGGCAGGGTCTCTCACTTGAACCCTGAACTCCTCCACTCAGCTGGTCTAGATAGCCTGCTTGTTCTGCTGATGCCCTGTCTCCAACCACTGAGTTCTGAAATTACGGGTAAGTTTGGCGGTCTGCCCTTACCTTATGTAGATGCAGAAGAAGATTTGAACTTTGGTCCTGTGTTTCTGTCCCAAGAACTCATCCACTGAGCCATCTCTGTAGTCCTATGAATATCTTTGGACAAAGGCACCTCTGTAGTTCAATGATAGAAAGAGTATTCAATAAATCATACTGGGTACAGAAGAGAATGATTATTCCTCACATTTTACATATGCAGTCATTTAAGACAACTTAAGGACTTAAACGTAAAGTCTTAAATTATAAATAACAAGAACGCCATGTAGAAGGATGTCTTTGTGATTATAGCTTGGGCAGCAATACTATTCTGTAGGAAGCTACAATGTGGGTTACCTGGGCTCATACCACTTGAAGCTCATGGAGTGTGCAGATGTTGAGACAATTCTTCCCGTGGAGAGAGAGAAATAACGTATACTCTCCCTCATAAAGTCCCAATGATAAACCAAAGTACAATCCCACCAAAGTCCACCCTGGGAAACTAGTGAGTTTATTTGGGCTTACTTACAGAACACAAGTGAGAGACTGCTTACAGGAATGTGGGGGACCACAAAGCAGCCACACTGTGAAGTCTTCATAGGTCTCCACAGCCATACAGATGGAACTCACTCCAGTTGATCTCTCTAGTCTATACACTCTAGTACCCAGAGGCCATGTCCAATTAGAGTAGCTTCAGACATCAATGGGAGCAGTGGCTGGAATCCAGTGACCCTCCCCAACTTCTTCTCTGGAGAAATGTGCACAGCCAACGGGCCAACGGCTCCAGCCTCTTGCCAGCAGGCACAGCTGATCTGATGCAAACAATGGCCGTTTTGCTTGGAAGACCATGACCTACAACATGGAGAATGAACCAAATGTAAACTGATGCGATTGTGTTTCCATGCAGGCTCACTGTCTATGACAGATGTACCGCTCTGTGTGGGCCATGGCCAGAGAGGAAGGCTGTGTGTGCATAGAGGCAGAGACACATGGGGGAAAAAACCCTGTGTAAGTCAGTTTGATTACAAACTAAAACAATGTTCCAAAAAGTAAAGTCAAGGGCTGGGGGATGTGATTCCGGTGGTAGAGCTCTCACATAGCATGCACAAAGTCCTGGGTTTCATCCCCAGCACTGTAAAAACCGTGAGTGGTGACACATGTCTTTAATCCCAACACTTGGAAGTTAGAAGTAGAAGGTTGGTAAGTTCAAGGCCATCTTTGGCTACATATTGAGTTTGAGGCCAGCATGGGCTACATGAGGCCCTGTCTCAATAGAGAGAGAAATAAATAAATGAATCAATAGTCCATTAGAAATAAGAAACATAAAAACTAGCCAGCCAAATGAGCAAGCAAAACCAGACGAAGAAAGCCACGTTGCCTACAAAGCAGACAGACTGTTGTCTGAATTCACATCCACAGCAATGGAAGGCAGAACCACTCCACTACTCAGGCTGTTGAAAGAAAACAATCACCTTAGCATCCTATGTCCAGTGAAAACATTATCCAACAATGATGATGACAGAAAGAACATTTATACCTAAGCAGAGCTAAGATTACACTAGCAACTCCGGTGTTGCTGTGACAAATGTCACAGGCAAGCACTTTATAGAAGGAAGGGTTCCTATTGGAGTTATAGTTCCAGAGAATTAGAGTCCATGATGGCAGCGCAAAGGCAGCTGCTGGAGCAGCTGAGAGCTCATGTCCCTAGCCAAGAAGAAGCCAGAGAGCACACTGAGGATAGTAGGAGGCTTTGAAACCTCAAGCCAACTCCCAGGGACACACCTCCTCCTTCCCAGACAGCTTCACCATCTGGGACCAAGTGTTCGAATGCGTATTGGGTGACATCTAATTCAAAGCACCACAGGTGGTTTGCTCCAAGGAGCCCCAAAGGATATATTTTTAGGCCAAATGGAATGGAAGTGATGTAAAACGGAAATTCAGAGATAAAAGACATGAAGATCAGAGGAATGGCTTCTCAGGGTGGTTTTGCACTTTCTTTTATTTTAAAAGACGGAGGCTATTCACCACTGAGTAAGAAAAAAAAAATCAATACTTGCTCAGTTTCTCCTAGTTTGCTTTTCAAAATGTTGGTCTTAAAAAGACTTGTGTTATTTTAAATTACATGTTTGCCTGTGTGAGCCTATGCATGAGTGTGATCATATGAGCGCAGGTGCCAAGGAAGCAGAAGCTGAAGTCGCAGGTGGTTGTGCAAGGTTGGGTTCTGGGAACCAAGTCAGTTTTCTCTGTGCAGGTACATAACTCCAAGCCCTGCCACCTCTCCCACCCCATCTCCTGAGCATATGCACTTCTGGGTGACTTCCTCTTTTATAAGTCATATGGCTCAGGGCCCTACAATGACAGGGAAGCTGCAAATATCTCTACAATACGCTTGCCTAAACAAGACCCACACAAACACCAGGTAGCATGCCAATAAGGATGGGAGAAGTCTCATATGGCTCTCCCCTTAGATCAGGAGTTACATGGCTGCTGAGAGACAGACATTAACTTTCTTCAGGGACAGGCTCTCTGATAGATTATCTAACCCCAAGTGGCCAGTCCTAAACACATGTACATATATACATGGACTAAATAGGGGTGGTGTGTGTGTGTGTGTGTGTAACAATAATAATTAATGAAGAAGAGGTCATGAATTTGAAAGGGAGGTGGGGATGAGATGGAGGAGTTGGAGGTGAGAGAAAGAGGGGTAGAAATGGTGTAAATGCAATACTTATTTATGAAATTCTTTCTCAAAAATAAAAAATTGAGTAAAAAACAAGAGAGAGATAATAAAATTCCTTTAACAAAACAAGCAAATATAACCCTGCAAGGTAGTGTATATATATATATATATGATGTGTGATATGACATGTATGTATGTATGTATGTATGTATGTATGTATGTATGTATATGATAAAATTGCTGAATGTGAGAAGCAAATAACTTAAGGTTGAAAAAAACTAGCATGACATAGAAATTTACAAGATAAAAATTAGCGTGAGATTTGACCATAAATACTTCAATTTTAAAACTGAGTAGATTAAAACCCAGCCTGTCATGTCAATTCAACTCTGTTGTCAATTCAACTCTATTCTCAAATATGTGGGTCTGGGGTCAATGTTTGTAAAATTTCCTTCAGGCCTTAAATGAGTTAAATCACATCCTTCTGATGCTAGTCTCAAGTTCTAGCTTGTTTATGCTTATGCCTCTGACCAATAGATTGCTAGAACAGCTCACAGATCTCAAGAAAACGCCCAGGCTTACTAGCTGTTTGTGAAGGATATCCCAAAAGCTGTAAATGAGGAAATGTGTAGGCTCAGATGCGGGGGAGGAGCACAGAACATCCATGCCTTGGAAGGAGCATCACCTTCCACAAGCCTCCGTGTGCTCAGCTACCCAGAATTGTTCCTAGCCCAGCCCTGTTGGGCTTTTCTGGAGACTTCCTTGCACAGGCATGGTTGAAACGTGGATAGCCATGTAAAACATGACTGGACAAGAGGGTGTGTTCTAGAGTGCTTGGCCTGGGTCCAGCAGCTTAGCAGGCCCATCAGTCTGATTCTGTGGCATCCCTGGGGAGTATGGAATAGGATCCTTTCCTAAATTCAGGTATTATGTCAAACAGGATGGATTTTATGTCCAGCGCTTCCAAGATAGAAAGGTGTGTGTGTTGGTGTGTATGTGTGTGTGGTAATTTCTATGATCAGCTTCAGGGAAGAGAAATTCTAGTTGCTGTTTCTGTTTACCTTGGGGATGAAAAGGGAGTGGGAACTATGGGGTGTGTGTGTGTGTATCATAATTTCACCTCTACAATCAGTTCCTACCCAAACCAGTGTGGTGGGGCAGAATTGAGCCTAATAATGTGCTAACTCTAAACCTAGGAGCTGAGCAAGCTTACACACTTTGTGTCATTATCTTGGATCTCAACACTGGTATGGTAGCAAGCCCAGGCTAGCCTGCCAGAGGAGGAAAAACCACCAAAGAGGATCTGACTGGCCCTGACAGCATACTTATGGCAGAGCTTAGCCGAGACCAGCTTACACTGGCCCTGACCAGAGAAGCCACTGTGCCTACCCACAGTCTCATGGACAATAACAAGGTGGCTATGATTCCTAGCCACTAAGTTGTGAGGTACATTGTTTTTCAGGTAGGAACACAAAGAGTTGGCAACACCTAACAAGGGCAGAAATCAATAATGTTCTTCAGGTTAGAAAAGAAGATGGAAAACGCTATAACAGAATAAACGCGCAAGCAGAAATAGAGTGTTCTAAGGTTTGCAACAGAGAGTCGTTCTTCCTCATGTAATAGGAAATAAGTAAGTACTTTAGAGCTGATGCAGTTGATTACAGAATTTACTGGGGACCCACTTTCCTTCCCATTCAACCTAATATGAGCCATCACTGTTATGCTCACAAAGGCCGCTGTGTCTACAGAGGTTGCAACTCTGCTCCAGGAAGAAAGTGAGAATGTGATGTGTTTGCCCCTTTTTAAAATGGTGTATTAGTCAGGGTTCGCTTAAAGAACAGAACTGGTAGGCTAGATCTGTGTGGCTTTATTAGAGGATATATCTTACAGGCTGTGGTTTTGGTAGTCCAACACTGACTCCCTCACACTGGAGAGAGAATCCAGGAGTTTCTCAGCCCATGAGGCTGGATGGCACAGCAGCTCCAGTCTGGATTCCTGGAGGACTGCTGGTCTCCAAACTGCATCTGATGCCCAAAGAAGCTGTTTCTAAGGTTCCTGAAGGAATGTTACATCAATGGGATTCGTCGACTTGCTGGTGAAAGTGAGAGCAAGAAGGGGGAGAAAAAAATAAAAATAAAAAGGAAAAAGAAGCTTCCAGGCCACCATTTAGGGTGAGCCCTCCCACTTCAAATGGCCTGCACAAGAAAGCCTCCCCCACAGGAGTGGCTAGTGGCTTATTCCAAATCCAGTCAAGTTGAGAGCCAAGGTTATCATCACAGATAAAAGGGAACAAACTCAACTGGGAAGGAAATAGATTTTCTGTTCGTGTTTTGCTGGACTGAGCTGTTCACCTAAGTGTGGAGCTGAGCCAATCGACACACACACACCCTTTCTCCCTATCCCTTTCCTTTCAGTGAGTTGCTTTCCCTAAAGAAGTTAGGATTCTGTTACCAAGCAAGTCTAGGAATGGATACAGATGAGGCAACTAGCAAGCACCGTTTGCTTTCTATTTTGGATAAAGCATCTCACGTCAGAGAATCACCCAGAGGGAAAAACATCCAATGCACTCGGTGTAGAGACTGAGAAGTTTTACTGTGTAGAGGGCAAAGCTCTGGAGCGATTCTCCCAGATGGAACCTCACAGCTGCCTCCTTCCAGAGGCACAATCCACCTTCTCTTTCCCTTTAAATTGAGACATTAGCTTGAACAGACTGGAAGGCCTTTTGAGAACTGGTGACCACTAAGGTGGAAATGAACATTTGTGATTGATTCCCAGTGTGTGCAACCACCCGTCTATGCCTCACAAGACTGTGTGTAGGTAACATCATTCTTACTTTGTTCTAGGGAGGGTGGGTGGGAGGTGTGGTATGTGTGTGTGTGTGTGTGTGTGTGTGTGTGTGTGTGTGTGTGATGAGTGGCTGAGGGGATATGTGGGGTGGGAGTTGGTGTTAGAAAATGAATAGAAATCAGGCAGGTCATAAGCCCAAAGCTAGAAAATGTCTAAGTCTCCAGGCTGGCGGCTTCTTCCCATGCCCCAACCTTTCTCAAAATGCACGTGGGTTCATCCATTTTTACTGTGTTTAAGTAAAGTCAAAGTCTTCTGAAGCGGCCAGGTGCCCTGTGCAGAAGAACCTTCTGAGAAGTTGATTGGCAATGCAGATCCTGGGGTCTTTTCCAGAGGAGCTCAAGCGGGCGGTCCAGGGCCCAGACCCAGGCTTCTGCATCAGAAAAACCACAGAGGGAGTCCCAATTTGAAACTGACAGTTTATTTGTCCCATTCGAACATAGCTTATTTTCAGATCTGTAGCCCATGGAAATTTCCTCCTAATAACAGGAAGATACAATTTAAAAATAGTCCATTTCTCCTTCCTGTTCCTCGGTTTCCTAGTGAACACACTTAGTTCTGTGGAAAATGTCCTGGACCTGGAAGTGTGTCACAGAAGAAATCCTAACGTTGATTAGTGCAGGCTTCATAAGGCAAAGGCGTGGGCTAGAGTCAAGGTTAAGATCATGCAGAGGGAATGGGCAAAGGATATGATATTAACTAAATATTTACTGTGTCCCAGACACTGCTCCAGACACATTATGTCACTATGGCACCCTGGACTTGTGATTCAGTCCCTTTCATTTATAAGTGGGATAGGTGTTTTTATTCCTTGCTACCCACTAAAAAGAACTATGAGATTAATTATTCATGCATAGAATAAAATAAAAGCTCTTGAGATCTTATGCAAGACACAGACTAGACCAGGAAAAGAAAAGTAGAGGGGAGGGGCATCTTGGCGCATGGCTGTAAGCCCAGCCCCTGGAAAGGGGTGAGGGGAAGGGGCACTGAGGCAGGAGGATTCCAAATTCCAGTCTAGCCTAGTTTGCATAGTGAGATCCTGAGGGCTAGAGCGACAGGTGGACTGGTTAAGAGCTTTGTTGCTCTTGCTCTTGAAGAGGAAGTGGTTCTGTTCTTAGCACCTTCCTCAGGTAGTTTACAACCACCTGTAACTCCAGTTCCAAGGGATTGGACGCCGTCTTCTGGACTCCACAAGCACTGTATGCACGTGGCACACATACACGCAGGCACATACATAAATCTTTTTTAAAAAACCAAGGGCTGCGCACGGAGCTTCTTCACAGTGTACTTGCCTAAGAAGTACAGTACTTTTGAGGGTGAAGGGGATCAGGTACCGGAGACGTCAGGTGCGACAGGCTCTCTAAATCTCCCAGAGCGATTGTATTTGAAGCTAGCCAAATTTAGTCTCTGCAGCCTCGGTGCACTTCATCCAGGGGAGCCGGGAGCTGAATGCTCTGGAGCTCTGAGAGCCTCTTGAGGCTCCTGCAGGTTGGGGACTTGCTCAAGCATGTCCTTGCGGGAGCCCAGGAGCAGTCTCAGACCCTAGTTCTAACTCCCAGGGCTCCCCTTCAAAGCAGGATGAATCTCTTGTAGAGCGGCTGTAAAGCAATTTACCAATCGATACTAAAGGCCGGCGGATTCTGTCTACCGAGCTTTATTTAACTCCGAGTTCAAATCACACAGAAAATGAAATTTTCTCCTTAAAAGGTTCTGCGGAAAAATGCTGTCGGTGCCATGCGGCCGCCTCCGTGGCTGTGTTTGTGTCTGAAGAAAGGACTAGTCTGACAGGAAGAATTACAAATCTGGAGCTCATTTTGGCGTCCCAGAGGGAAGGTGGGTGGAGCGTCTCACAGTAAATTAGGAATTCAGAATGAAAGCGGAGCTGAGTTTATTTGGGTTTTTAGTGACACCTCGAAATTATTACACAGGCCTGTGGGAGACAGCTCCAAGAACCTACGACTGCTCCCGCTTCGCCCCGGGGCGGGATGTTTGGTAGGGCAATCCCCCTCCCTGGAAACGCAAAGGACTCTCCTCTTCCACACAGGGTCAGGAAGGATGGGAGGGAGGGCGGCGGGGATCCCCAATCTGGGTCTGTTTACACTGCTGAGAGGCAGAGGCCACTCGGGGGCGTGTCTGAGCTCCCCCTCGGGAATCCGACTCTGGGATCCGACTTTGGGACTGGAATTTGGGAAGGCGTCGACGAGGTCCGTGTCGGACGCGGAGAGCAGGAAGAAATCGGGTTGTCTAGCGGGGAGGCTGGAAGTTGAAGCGCGGATCTAAGGAGGGGAAGTAGAACCGCAGGCAGTGCTGAGGGTCTGAGTGGCAGGAGTTGGGCTTAGCCGGTGCAGGGCTGAGCTGGGGAAAAGTCAGGGTGGGGTTAGGGCAGAAGAAAAGAGCGTGCAACGGTGGCAATCTTTCCCTAAACAACTCGCACGGCACACCCTGCGCTTACTCCAGAGAGCGGGGTCTGACGGGCGCGCTGGCTGGACCCTGCCCCCACCCGCTGGTAGAGTGCGAGCCGCCGGGCAGCGGCTAGAGTTGGGGCGCCCAGCGGTGCGGGGGCGTGGCCAGAGCCCAGCAGTGGGTGGGCGTGGTCAGAGGCAGAAGGCCGCGCCCGCTCATTGGCCGACTAGAGGCCCCGCGGGCGGGGCTCTCGGCTGGGTCCCTCTAGGGCGCTCGCGGGCGGCGGGAGGGGCGGGGTCGGCGCGAGCCGGTCAGCCAATGGGAGCGCGTCCCTCGAGCAGTTACAAAGGGCCGGAGCGAGGCCGCGGCGGCGGCGGGGAGGTGGGGCGAGGCGAGGCGAGGCTTGCTGGAGAGAAGCTGCGGCCGGGGCCGGGCCGGGCTACAGGCGGTGGCGGCGGGACCATGGAGGCGGCGGCTGCTGCTCCGCGTCGCCCGCTGCTTCTCATCGTGCTAGTGGCGGCGGCGATGCTGCTCCCGGGGACTAAGGGTGAGCGGCGGGCTGGCGGCTGAGGGGCGCGCGGGCCGGGCCCGGCCTCTGGCTCGCTTCTGCTCTTTCTCAAACATGGCGCGGGGCCGGGGGCGCAGGTGGCGGCGCCCGCCCGGCCGGGCTTTCCTGACCCGGCAGGCGCCACGCGAGCCGGGGCGGGGAGGAGGGGCGGGGCGGGGGCGGTGTCGGGTCCCCGTGGCCGAGCGCCGAGCGGTGGCCGGCCCTCTTGAGCTCCCGGGGGCAGCGGCGGGCGAGCCTGCAGAGGTCGGGGGCTGCCCTCCGGGACGCGAGGCCGACCGGGACTGTGGCCCCTGAGTCTCTGCTAAGTGCACTCGGGCCTGTGGCTCTTGGGGCGTGGGCAGGCACCGGCGTGGAGGTGCTCCCGGGAGGGTCTTAAGGGGCGCTGTGGGCAGAGACCCCCGGGTGGGCCACGCTGTCTTTGAGTGTTGGCGCCCGCCAAGGGCGACTCTCTTTCAACTGGGGCTTTGTGTGAGAAGCAGGCGCGAAGATGCGCGGAATGTTCTCCCTTCGTGCGCCTGGAAGAGTTGGGAGTCCAGTAACCAGAAGGCTGCGGGTTGTCTTGCTAGTAGAAACTTGAACGTTTGCTCACTCTGCAGGTTTGGGAACGTTTGAATGGGAATGATTCTGTACAATTCATCAAATTGTTCATTTTCTTAAAGGGATCGTTGCTTTGGATATGTCATTTCCTTAAGCGGAGGTAGTTTTAGAATCAGACCTCGTGTGCATCTGAGCTTTGAAGGGGAATATTGTGTGGTTTTCCAAAATATTCAAGCTGGTTGTGATACCGGTTGTCACCCTGTGGACGGAAGAGTGAAAAAAAGTTTGTCAGTAACAGTTAAAAGAGGAGAAAACAAAATACTGAGGCTCAGCATTAGCAACTAAAATACAGTGAAAATAGATTTCTGTTGCTGAAATTGGATAACAAAATTTAGAAAAGCGAAACAGGCCAAAAAAAAAAAAAAAGTCTTTCCAGACTGTAGATGTCAGCTATTAACTTAATAGTTCCTGTTTTTAGAAGTTGATTATAATGCAGATGCAAAGGGATACCATAGTACAATATATGGCCCCCATAACTGAACCCTCAGGGCTACCAGTATTTCTTCTGTATATTGACATGAAAACTGAGGTACAGAAGATTAAGTTCTTAGTAAGTGAAGAAGTTAGGATTTGCACTTAGGCCTTTCAGAGTTCAAAATCGCTGCACCTGCTACACCAAAGTAGCATAGCCAACTCACCTAAAGATCAGTTGATATTTTATACTTAAAACTTAGGTATCTGCTTCTTAATCTACTTGACCATTCCCTTCACATATGTCTGAATTAGAAGATACGGTGGGTTTTTAACATTGGCTTAGGAAGAAAATAACTGTGGGCAAAGTGGGAGAATTGTTATAATTATACATCAAATACAAGTGGCCATTTTTCTAGTTATCTGAATAAAGTAATTCCTTTTTTCCTACCTAAGATAAAGCAGGACACATTGCTGTATTTAGCAGTATTGATTGAGATGCGAGAAAGTTGGTCCATGCCCTGGAGGACTTTATAGCCTATTTAGGCAGTTGTGTGATACAGAACTAGCCTAGATGCTTTTATTACTCAAAGCCTAGACTAGCACGTCATGAACTTTTCCTATTTGCCACTCTCTTTTCTCAAGAAATTGTATGTGACCTTGAGTATATAGAGGAAGAAAGCCAGTGTATAAATCAAACATACTGATAATAGCTTATAAGTAAACTTATCTTAAAATAATTCACCAGTACATACAGTTTTATTAGAGATTAAAGCAAATCTTCCTAGTAATGAGATGGGTGAGTTTATGCTTACATAAAGAACTAAATCATCCAGTGCCACTTCACATAATTACATACATTTAGGGCCATTTCAGAAATTGTTGGAAATTCCGTTTTAATTACAAGATGAAATTCATTTAACAGTTTTAAACATGAAACTTAAGTCATCAACTTAAACATCGGGTCTTTTGTTGTTGTTTTTTGCTTGTTTGTTTGTTTGTTTGGTTTTGGTTTTCCAGACAGGGTTTCTCTGTGTAGCCTTGGCTGTCCTGGATTCTATTTGTAGATCGGGCTGGCCTTTAACTCATAGAGATCCACCTGCCTCTGCCTCCTGAGTGCTGGGATTACAGGCGTGTGCCACCACGTCCAGTTTAAATGTCAGTTGCTTTTTGGTTTTTTTGAGACAGAGTTTCTCTGTGTAATAGCCCTGGTTGTCCCAGCCTCACTTCATAGACCAGGCTGGCCTTGAACTCACAGAGATCCAACTGCAGCTGCTTCCCCAAGTGCTGGGATTACAGGCATGTGCCACCGTGTCCAGTTTAAATATCATTTTTTAAAATCAGACATTCTAACACAATGCAATGAAGGATACACCACTTTGATACACATGAAGAGTGAAAGTCTTTCTGTAGTTAACCATATGTTTCTGGAAGAGTAGGAAATTTGTGTGTACAGTAAAACTCATAAAGTAATAGTCTGGACTCTGTTGGCACTGTGTATGTTTAAAACCAAAGCTGTAGTGAAATCGCATCATGCAACACAAGCATGTGCTGCCAGAAACACCTCACATTCACTACTCATTTGATTTTGAATTAATTTTGGGGTGTTGTACATTCAGAAGCCCTTTATTGTTGCTAGATTGTTGTGTGACCCTCCCCTAGCACCTCAATGTGGAGTTATGACTCAGATCAAGAAGCTGTGGCCAGCCAGGCATAGTGCCACTTGCCTTTAATTTCAGCACTCGAGAGGTAGATGCAGGCAGATTTCTGTGAGTTCAAGGCCAGCCTGAGCTACATAGTGAGTTCAGGGAGAGCCAGGGCTACATAATATAGAGACCTTTTCTTCAGTGCTCCCCTTCCCCCCAAAAAGATGCTATGTGCCTAGATAAGTCACCTTGTCTATTTGCTCTCATTGAGTTAGGTAGATGGTTCAGTGTAGCCTTCTTAGAAGCTCACATGTCTTAGCTTCTCTCAAAACAGTAAAGTTGCTCTTTACTGCCTGAGCAGTATTTATGTTTCGTTGCCAGCTTCTGTTCTCCAATATAGATTATTGTAGGGAAATTGGTTCCTTGTCCCTGATACATAGTATTTACTGTGTTTATACTGCATGACATGTTACAATGTGGTTTGCTGCTGCCATTTCATGACTTTCTTTGAAAAGATGCCTAACATCCTTCTCTTTCCCCTCTCCTGCTGAGCAGCCACCAGCTCAGTGCTGCCAGCTACTCCCCCCCCCCTCAACTCTACTTTTTTGTTTGTTTGTTTGTGTTTTTAGTGTTTCTGTTATGGAGGATTTTGTATGAACTAATACCAAACTATCCTGGGCTGTCCAGTGAGGTTTGAAAGTTTCCTGTGGGAGGCTTTTGATTAGGGCTGTCCCACTCAAGAGATGCTATCTAAGGACCGCAAACTTTCAGTTCTGGTGGTAACTGCTCTCTTTCCCTCCAGTTTCCAACTCGAATCTTCGCTGCAGACTTCATTGTATCTCTTTTGTAGGTTTCATTTAGCCCTATCTGAACTCCATCTCTTGGAACTGTACAGCACTGAAAGCTTGTGTTACCCATTGCTGCCATCCTGCATTGTTAACTAACTGTATTTGAGTATGTATTGAGTATCCAGGTGTGATTTGTGCTTTTATGTCCTCAGAACCTAGCACTGCCTTATATTCTGTTTGACATACGTGTGCATCAAGTGACTATTTGACTGAGCAGTCCTATTTATGTAACTACAGATTATGTTATACTAATTTATGCACATATATACTTGGAGAAAGCTGTGTGGTATAAACAAAACGGCTATTTATTTTGTGATATTTGCTTATATAACTCATGAGATTCTAGAAATTAGATGAGAAAAGTATATGTATTTAAATTTGAAGTTGTTGGGCTTTTTTGGTTTTGGTTTTTCGAGACAGGGTCTCTCTGTGTAGTTGTTTTTGTTTTTTAAAGCAATCATAGGATTTGTGTATAACCACTGCTTGTGTTTTAATTGGTTAGATCTCTTTTCTGATTGGCTAGTGACTTTGTAGTAGTGCCCACTGTTAAATGTTTTCAATATCACCTTTTGTAGAGAGATATTAATATTTGATGGTGACTTGGCAGTACAGGGTGAAGTCCCTGGAGAGGGCTTCCTGGACACGTTCTGATTAAAAATGACTTTGAAGGGTCTCTAGAATTCAGCAGAGAGGAGGATTTGCCAACTTTTTGTTTGTTTGTTTTTCGAGACAGGGTTTCTCTGTGTAACCTTGGCTGTCCTGGACTCGATTTGTAGACCAGGCTGGCTTTGAACTCATAGAGATCTGCCTGCTTCTCCTCCAGAGTACTGGGATTGAAGGCGTGCTCCATCACACCCAATGGAGTTGATGATTTTTGAGGTTCTTTATGTTGCCAATTACTTCAGGGTAAGAATCAAACCAAATGATTCTTTGCCTTAGTCTATGCTATGTGTTTGGATGTGTTAACTTGTATGATCTTTCCCCCAGTTCTAAACTCTGTAATATGTGGCTAGAAATGAGACAGAAAGCTAATGTCAGTGGGTGGAGTAAAGGAGATTAAGATAATGGTTAGTGAGTTTTGTGGGAGGGAGGGAGGGAGGGAGGGAGGGAGGGAGGGAGGGAGGGAGGGAGGGAAGATGCTTATAGGTGAAGTCTTCCAGGGAAAAGTCACTATTTTTTTAAACTGCTATTTAAGTGATTTGGTATAGTACTTACTGATAGAGAACAGTAGGCTGGGCTGCAGTAGTTTTGGATTTGTCTTGGTTAAGTAAGGTGTAGTTGGATTAGGTGTAACTAGGTGGGGCGGGTTGCAAACTGTAGCAGCAAACTGTGCTGTTCTTGTCATGGCTTACATAATGCAATGTTTTCTGAACAGATGGACTGTGGTTTAATATCATGTGATTGGGACACATTTTTACTTCCTGCTTCTGGAATTAAGGGCAGATGCTGGCATGTTTCTCAGGGATGTTTTTGCTTTTCCTCATAAAACAGGCTCTAGGAAATTTGTATATGTATTTGAAATTTGAAAATATATAGTCAGTTTGATCCAGCCTAACTACATTGTTTAGGGCAACATTGAAGTTCCCCCCACACACATCCCTTTTTTTTTTTTTTTTTTTTTTTAAGAAAACGGCTTATGTAGCCAAGCTTAGCCTCAGACTAGCTGGTAGCTAAAATGACCTTGAACTTCTGATCATAAACTTACTAAGTAAGTGCTTGACCAACTGAACTACACTGAATGCCTCTCTGAACTGAGTTTTCTTAATGGCATATCCAAACATGTTCCACAAGAATTATTATATTTTGCTGAACTAGATCAATTTTTTTAACACTATAGCTTGGTCTAGTGACTACTTCATTGTGAACTTGTAATTGGTTGACTTATCAATTTTTTTAGTTTTGTTTTTAAACACCAGTGGAATGATTATATGGGTCCAATTTTATTGATTTTTTTTTTTTTTTTAATGAAGCTGCTCCCTCATTTGGCAATCTGAAATCAAGACATGCAAAAATAATTTCTAGCCTATGTGACAGTTACAACCTCCAGGCTATACACATAGGCTGCATTGGCATTCATTAGAGGCTTGCAAACAGTGGTGTGTTACCATTAACCCCTTGTGTCTGGGTAGACAGCTGACAGGAGTTTGCTTAGATTGGGAGGTAGTTTGTGTCCATGAGTTCTGGTTTCTGTTTGACAGTGAAGGAGACTAAAGTTATGTTGTTAGTAAACGGTGACGTTTACATTTAAGCACTCTGGTGTAAGTTCTCCTCCCTGTGTGTTGTGCTGCTTTTATATGCAGTGAGTATATTATTAGGGGACGTCAGCAGGAAGTCTTAACTTCTTTAAGAATATGACTCAGACTTCTCCTTTTTATTTTTCTACTTTCTATCAGGGTGAGTGTAACTTGTGTGCCTGTGTATGCAGAGGCTAGAAGGGTTCGTTAGGTGTGCTTCTTTTATTCTCACTTACTCCTTTGAGGCTGACTCTATCTCTGAATCTCGGCTCACGTTTTCTCAAGTAGGCTGGAAGCCAGTAAGGCTCATCTATCTCTGTGTCCCTCAGAGCTGGGGTTATAGGCATTTGAAGGAACCTCAACTTGCTACATTGGTGCTGAGATCTGATCTCTGCTCATCATGATTTTATATCAAGTTATCATAACTCCTGAGTCATCTCCGCCCCTGCCCCCACATACACACTTTTTAAAAATAGTTTTGAGACTTGGTCCTACTGTAGAGCCTACGCTTGCCACTGTGTTGTTCCAGGCTTTCCCAGGGCTTGAAGCCATCTTTTTGTCTTAGCTATGTGTGTGCTAGGATAACAGGCATGTACAACCATGCTTTGCTGCTTCAGCTTGTCTTAATTGCAGTTTGGTTCTGCAAGTGCAGTTGACTCAGTGTTTAATCTGTCCTTAAAGTTCTATTTTTAGGTAATTTGAGTATCATTTATAAGCTCAGTGATAGTTGATCACTTTATTTGTATTGATTTATATAGCCCATAGCAAACTCTTGCTTTTAAAAGTAAGTACAGCAGAGAAAAGAAAAACAAAATTGTCAGCCATCATTAAAATGGATGCTTTTTGCATCCCTGAACATTAAAAAAAACCTCCTTTTTTCTTTTTTTATATAAAAATATTTTCTTTAATGATTTTCAAAATTGAGCCAAATGCAATTTTGACATTATTTATCATAAATATTCTTGTCCTTTACTGTATCTTCTTTATTTTTTTAATATATTTTATTAATTTATTCATATTATATCTCAATTGTTATCCCATCCCTTCTATCCTCCCATTCCTCCCTCCCTCTCATTTTCCCCTTACTCCCCTCTCCTATGACTGTGACTGAGGGGGACCTCCTCTCCCTGTGTATGTTCATAGGGTATCAAGTCTCTTCTTGGTAGCCTGCTATCCTTCCTTGAGTGCCACCAGGCCTCCCCATCCAGGGGACGTGGTCAAATATGGGGCACTAGAGTTCATGTGAAAGTCAGACCCCACTCTCCACTCAGCTGTGGAGAATGTCCTGTCCATTGGGTAGATCTGGGTAGGGGTTCAAAGTTTACTCCATGTATTGTCCTTGGCTGGTGCCATAGTTTGAGCAGGACCCCTGGGCCCAGATCTGCCCATCATAATGTTCTTCTTATAGATTTCTAGGATACTCTGGATCATGGGAGAATGGGGAAACCTCCTTTTTTCAGTTATTTGTGTGTGTGTGTGTGTGTGTGTGTGTGTGTGTGTGCGCGCGCGCACCTCTATATCTTTAGTTGCAGATGTCAGATGTTACCTTTTTGAAACAGGACCTCTGACAGAACCTGGAGTTTGCTGTTTCTGCTAGGCTGGTTAGTGAAAATTCAGGGAAGGTCCACCTGTCCCTGCCTCCCCTAACCCTCCACCAAGTGCTGTGATTACAGATGTGAACAGCTATTCTTAACTTTCTACATGGTGCTGGGTTCTTAGTTCACCTTGCCCTGCTGGCACAGGCAACACTTTCACCAACTGAGCCATCCCCCATGTCCTGAAAATGTTCTTTAACCATTGTTTTTAGAAGCTTATCAGTGCTAATAAAAGTGCTTTGTGTTGGTGAAGTTTCAGCTTGAATAAGAAATTTTCCTAAGAAATATTTGGAGTGATCAGTAAGATGGGAACTGTAGAAAACCTCGGTGACAGGCTTTCATTTAGAAATTACAGTGCTAAGAAACATTGATACTCAGATACAGCAGCCACAAAGACTACTTTGCAGAGCCAGTAGAGCGCTCCTCCTTGCAGGGTGCTAGGGAGTGGAGGACTGAAAGAGAGGCATTCCTGGATTGGGGGAAAGGGCCATGATAAAGTTTTAAGAATTTTAAGTCAAGGAGTAACAGTTTGTCATATTGAGGGTGAGAATTGTGAAAATTGGGCTGGCAGTTTTATTGTGGAAAAGCATGTTTAACTGTACCACCGAGGAAGTAGAGCAGGGCAGCTGCCGAGGGAGACTCCAGAATTGGTTTAGTGATATTGGAAATGGAGTGGAAGAGGGGCTCTGTGACATTTCAGCCTAATCAGAATTATTTTGCTCTCTGGTTCCTGAATGGGCTCCTCCCTGACCTCTTGGAATTGCTCTGCTGTTGCTTTTCTCATGGAAGCTTGTTCTGATCCATTTCATAAATTGTTATAGTCTACTTTTTCTTTTCTGGAATACTTCCTTCCCACGTTTTATTTACCTATGTAAATACCATACATACTGTCTATGTTTCTTTCTCCTCTTTCCTACTAGAAAGTAAACTTAAAGAAAGCAGGTACCTTTTTGTTGCTTGGTATATATTAAATGCATAGAAAGTGCATAGTAAATAATTAGGTGGCAGCATGTCTTAGCAGCAAAAAGTAGTATGTAGAGATCAAGAAGGACTCCATGAAAAAACATTGACTAAAACCTGGGCACCTGGAAAATGTCTTTTCTAAGGGAGCTGGAAAGAGAAATATCAAAGAGAAATGAATTCTGACTTGAGCAGTTTGAATCGGAGGTAAAAGTAGCCAAGAGCAGTTGTTAAGTTGGGAGTGAAGAGATCAGACCATAAGCAAAGAAAGGCCTTACCTTACCATCACTTTCCTTTCATCCTGCTCTTTGTTTTATTTTGTTGGCTTCTGGTAGTCTGAAAAGCTACCTGAAGAGGAATGTTTTAATCCTGAAGTCTTAGCTTGCATCTGGATCCTGCTCTGCTCACTAGAATGCTGCTCACTCCTGAGGTGCAGGGCCTTATTTTGTATATTTGCCCACATGCCTGACACAAAAGAATGTGACACATTCAGAATGTGATCTTTTTGGTTCTATTGAACTAAATAAAATGTTCAGTCTATTCCTGGCTGAGTTATAAGACAGGAAGCTTCCTGTTTGGAGCTTAGGTTTACACCGTTGGTCTCAAGTCCATAGTCGCTGATGTTATAGGTATCTTTCCTGATCCCTGTCCTGTTAATTCTTTTTTTCCTATTACTATTCTGCTCCATAAATCAAACACCAGTGCTGTGTATCTCTAGACTGTTTCATTTTCTATTTGAATTGCTCTAACTGATGTGTATTCCTTCCAATTCTGAAGGCAAGTTCACAGAAATTTAGTAATATCTTTGTTTTTAAGAATCAATAAACAAGCCCAACTCCATTGTGCATGCCTGTAATCCCAGCACTTGGGGAGGCAGAGGCAGGTGGATCTCTGAGCTTGAGACCAGCCTGGTCTACAAAGCGGGTCCAGAACACCCAAGTCTACACAGAGAAACCCTGGTGGGGGTTAGCGGAGAGTAGATAGACAATACCTGGCATACTTGCCTGCACTTATCTTCTAATGGGTGTTTCACTGGGGAACACTTTCATAGGTTAAATGCTGGCTGGCTGGCCCTTGTGAAGGTAGTATACAGCAGTATTGTAACAAGCCTGACATAGTAGCTATTCAATAAATGGAGATTACTACATATTTAAGTAAGTGGAGAAACAGAATTGTTTGATACACTGAAACAAATTTCAGCTCAAGATAAGGAAGAACTTTCTTAATAGTAACTGTCACAAAATACCTGTCTCTGCAAATATGCAGGCAGAGGAAGGTTGGACTTGATTATGTTTAAGCTTTTTCTCCTGGAGAATTCTGTATGTTTAGGTGTAACCCAAGCTTCCTTGCTTACTGTTTTCAGCTTATGTGCAAGCTAAGTCCCACTAGAGGTCACAGTTTCAAGATGAGCATTATCTTCATGAGGCTAGAAAGATGGCTTAGCAGCTAAGAGTGCTTGCTACATTTCCAGAGGACCAGAGTTTGGTTCCTACCACCCATACCAAGTGGCTCACAACCATCTGAACTCTAGTTTTAGGGGATCTCACCCCCTCTTCTGGCCTCCCAGGCACCTGTACTCACCTGCAGGTACCCACATACAGACATACATACACAAACCTACACACACACACACACACACACACACACACACACACTATCTTCTTGTAACTTCTTTATTGTACAAGATTATTTTACTTAATGATTGCCCTGTACTCTAGCCATTTTTCAAAAAGGTATTTATCTTGAAATAAAAATGAGACCAGAAGTAATGACTGGGAAAGATAGGGACTAGTTAGTACCTGAAAGGAGGAAGCAAACACAAGATTGTTGTCCACACTGTAGCTGAGGAAGGCTTTGCATTTGAGCATGACGCTTAGCTCTCAATTTTTTAGCAGCAAGGGCAAATGAGGAAGCTGACGATCTCATTGCCTATTACTAAGAATTCATGAACAACTACCCACCCCACCCCAAGCAGCAGGATCACAGTACTCAGTGAATCTCCAAGGGATAAAGTTAGTGCTGGACTTGGCATTTCTGATTCCTTATTCTGAGGCTCACTCTTCGACACATTTCCTGGGTTCAGTTTACTACCTGCTGCCACTGTCTTTCCTTATGTAAGGCTCTGATCCAGGCATGGACAAATGAATCCCTAGTACCAGTGGAACAGCTGATGTAAAGCTGGGCCATTTGAATTAAGCTTTGCTAGAAGCTAGAGGATAATGGATAGAGAACAACATGAAACTATTTGAGCTTATAAAGACATTTTCCTAATGTTCTTAAATTGGCCTTTGTCCATCAAAGAATGGTCAGCAAAGATGAACAGAGCCAGACATAGTCTTATTCTAACAGGCCACACAGGCCAGATGTTGGAAGTGTTCTTGCTTTGGGTTTCCAGTTTGAAAAGTGATTTCTGGGTGGTGGGCATTAAAAATGATTACTTTAGCAAAAGATCACATGTACCCAGAGTATGTTCCCTGTTAATCTATCTTTATGTAAGCACCCTGGGAAATGAATGATTTGTGTTTGTTATTCTTCATAACTTATAAAGATATCTTTCCCTCTTAAATTTTTCTTTCTATCTATCTATCTATCTATCTATCTATCTATCTATCTATCTATCTACATCTACCATCTTTCATATCATCTGTCCATCTATTATCTGTCTATCTGTCTGTCTATCTATCATCTGTCCATCTATTATCTGTCTACTCTATTTATTGTAGTTGTTGACTACTTTAGGTCCTCTTCAGAGTTTCCTTGATTTCACAAATAGGACAAACCTAAAACTAACCTTATTTTTGATTACTTGCTTCAGGATAACTGTTCCATCTAGATTTCTTAGGTGTGGACCTCGTTGGTTGCATAATAGTGTGTATTTATAGTTCTAGGACACCTTGTGCAGGCATCCTGTTACATTTCTACAATATAAGATCCTTAAATATGCATTGAAATTCAAATAGATCCTGTGACAAAATGAAAAGCTTTTCTACTAGAAGCTAGGACTTAGGGACATATTTGAGAGCACTAAACATGGAGGATAGCCAGGGATACTCAGAGTACAGAGACAAAAGGATACCAACTGTGTGTGTGTGTGTGTGTGTGTGTGTGTGTGTACATGTATGTATTGGGGGGGTTGGTTTATTCATTTCCAAATTGAGCTGTAATGTGCTCTAATTGAGTCTCTTTGTTTAGCACATGGCTGTTGATTTGAGTATTCTCCAATTGAGAGACTGACATCTTAATTTTGTTATTCAGTGTGCAACAGATTTAAATAAAACATCAAGATGATCTATTGTAGATTTCCTTCAACAGTAATTATATGTAATTATTTTTACCAAAATAAACAAGTTAAAGTAGTTTTGGTTATTTTATCTAATTTTATATTTGAAAAAAAATTTACAGACCAGGGGTCAGTTTGGAAAGATATTCTGATTGCAAGTTGCACACAGCTTTGCAAAGCAGGTCCTGGTACTGGCAAATAACTAAAGACAAAGCACAGTGTGATGTCTTTCTTTATTCTCTCTGTATTGTGAATTGAACCTAGGGCCTCACTCATTATAGGCAGCTGCTCGACCACTGAGCTTCATCTGTTCTCAGCTGAGATATCTCGCCTCCTAGACCCCTTTCTTAACCTTTTTGTTTGTAAAGACAGGGTCTTACTCAGTTGCCCAGCCTGGCTTTGAACTTGTCCTACTGTCTCAACCTATCAAGTAGCTGGACCCTAAAGCCACTTGGCCTGGCTTATGGATTACTTTCTTATGAACAAATACTTGTTCCTCCCACCCCCTTCTATTATTTTGCTTCCCTTGGTGGATTTTGTTTTTGTTGTCTTCATTCTTGTCCCTATCTTCTCTATTTTGCTCTCACATTCAATTGTGTCTCCCAATCTATCATTTAACTTTTTCTTTTTTCTCTTTTTTTCTTTTTCTTTTTTTTCCCCCACAGTCAGAAAATTTACCCATTTTATTGATGCATTGCAATTCCTCTACTTTTTCTTTCTTTTTTCTTTTCTTTTCTTTTCTTTTTTTTAGCTCCAGTCAGTCTGGAACTCATTAGTAGACCAATCAGGCCTTGAATTAACAGAGATCCACCTGGCTTTGCCTCTTGAGTGCTGAGATTGAGTCACATCCAGCTTGCCTTTATTTTATGATGGGAAATGGAAAGAAGAAAGGAGGTTGGTAAGGAGGGAGTGGCATCAGGCAGAAATATCAGAATTAGGTAGTGTGCCCCGAGGAAATAGTCTCCCTGAGCTAATTTGGCTTGCAGTCCCTGGAACAGGGAAAACAAGTCCCACAGAAGAGATGGCTGTAATCACCTATGATTTATCTATCCTAAAGCCAAGCTACAGCTTAGTAATTGTTGACTCGTATGTAACTGTCATAATTCTGTAAGAAGAGTCCTCTGTGCTGTATCGTCACCTCTGCAAGCTGTATCAAGGCTTTCATTCCTCTGCCCTAGCAGGTCTTTATGTTTCTCTCAACACTGCAGGCTTTCTGCAGTAACCACTGGTTAGCGCCAGTTGGAAGCCCATCTCGTTCCTACTGCCAAGTGTCTTGACACGTAGGTTTCTGGGTCTGACAACTTCTTACTGTCATCACAGACTTTCCTGTACACATAGTTTAGGGCTAAGGGGCAAGTGTGCTCCCCCAAAAGAGTTCAGTTTCTGTGAGGTGGTTGCTTCTTCACCCCAAGAGGGTCCATGATTCAGTGCTTAAATTAGTATAGACATGTTGCAGAGTTATTACAGAAGATTTACTTTTGCTGGCTTAAGAAATCAACTTGCATGGTTTAATTCAGTTATGCTCTTATAGGAGGGACTGTAGCTGCTTGCTTCACACTCTGTTTGCTGAGGGAGATGAACATTTCATTTGAGAGAAGACAGCTTTCCGATTGTGCCTACCATCTATTTTTGCTAGGTTCAATAAATTTCTCACTCTGCAAATAAATGGGAGTTAAATAAAGCTAAAATACAGAGCGAATCAATCGAGGGTAGAATGAATTTGTTTCAGTAGAGCAGGGGATGCAGGAAGTGCTGTTTTTTCTTATATTAAAAGTCTTGGAGAATTACTTAACACCATAAACTGTACATAAGTAGCTTTAAAAAATCTAATTGCAGGGCTAATTTTTTTATATGTAGAAGTTTATTATAGAAGAATGGGAGATTAGGAGAGGGGGAGGGATGCCCCAGAGAGAGACGGATAGAGACAGCAAGAGAGAACAAGAGAGGGGAAGAGGAAGAAGATACAGGGCGAATATTAAGCCCATGAGTACTTAGTAAATCTGAAATGTTACATTATTATATTGTTTTGACATTTTTCTTAGATTGTAGGTAGACTGTAAGTCTACCTGCTTCCTGCACCCCAAGAAAAAAGTCTAGTAACAAGAAGAGGTAGCTATAATAAGATTAGTGCCAGACAAGTCAACAGTCAAGCAGCAGAGGCTTAAGAGGTTTTACGTTAAGAGATACCATTCCCTAAGGTGTGTTATTAATCTTTATGTTGCTAGTAAAATATATATATATATATATATATATATATATATATATATATATATATATATATATGACTAGAACTGTTAAACTATAAGAAGACTTTTATAAAACCACTGTAGATGAGTAAAAGCAAGATTCAAATTACAAAATAAGGATGTAATGAATTCCAGTTTTGTAATCATAAATAGCGTGCTTTCAGAATATTTCTGGATTTTTTGGAAAGCTTACCATATGGATGTCCACAAAGAACACTCAGATTAGAAATTAACAACAACAAATAAATAAAAAGGAAATATATTTTCTGGGAAATTATATATATTTTAATAATCCTTTTGGTTAAAGAAAATTTAGTTAGAGATGTCTAGAAATGAATATGTACCCTACATATCAAAACTGGTAGTTCTGTTAAAGTAATGCCTAAAGGAAAATTTGAAGGCAAGAAGTTTGAAGACCATTTTGGTAAATACAAAGAAAATAGAAATGCAGGAAAAAAATAGATTTGATAATAAACTACTAAATAGTTTTTTTGTTAACCGTCATTAAGGAAGATATTTGATAAATTTTATTTTTTAATTTTTAAAAATATTTCTTTATTTATTATGTATATAGTGCTTGGTCTGCATATACATCTGCAGACCAGAAGAGTGTATCAGATCACATTATAGATGGTTGTGAGCCACTATCATGATGAAATGACTTCTATAAGGAGGGCATAATGGGGGCTGGAGAGATGGCTCAGAGGTTAAGAGCACAGACTGCTCTTCCAAAGGTCCTGAGTTCAATTCCCAGCAACCACACGGTGGTTTTCCTCTCATTAACTTCTTTAAGTTTAGTGTGGACATCATTTTTTTCTGGAGAGCTTTTCCTTTTCCATACTCTTGCTGCATCTTGCATGATATTCACCAGTGGTGTGTTTTGTTCTGCATGTGGTGAACTAAAAGGCAAAGAGTCTTACCCTCTACATCCTCTGAAGGGTGTTTTTTCTTGCTGAGTGGGTTACACATCCTGTTCTCTAGGGAGAAAGCTACTAAGCACATGACAGTACTAGCTCATTTCTTCAGCAGTGGGCCTCATAGGTCCTTAGCTGTTTTCTGGTCCAGGTGTCAGTTCCTGTACCCTCAGTTAAAGGCATCTCTGGAGGGTGGTCATTACTTCCGTCTTCTACCTCAGTTATATCTCATACCTCAGGCTCTTAGTCCAGGACAATCTACCACATCCTACACAGCCAAGGTACACTGTCCCCTACAGTACGCTCGCTTTCCAGAAAAAAACATTGAATCCTTCATCTTATTCTACTTCAGTGAGAATGCTGTAGGTTTTCTCATTCTTTTCATTCTTTTTTTTTCTTCCCCAAAATAAATACAAATTTATTGGTGTAGCACTTAGGACTTTCCTGTTTCATCGCTTGTCAAATAATGGACTAGAATCATTTCATGGCTAACAAGTTTTGATATGAACTTAGCTAGTCAGGAGTGTTGCATAGGAAAGTTGTACTGAAGATGTATTTCCTGTTGATACTTTCTGTGCTTCTACAGTAACATTCTTTTGTCAGCCTGGTTCAAATGTTACTAAAAAAATTCCACAAATAGAGAGATAATAGCTTTTGTGAATGCCCACTGTTTTTGTGCCTATCGTTTATGTTGTGCTCTGTGTCAGTATTGACTCCTAGAGCTGTCTAAAGATTAGCTCTGATTATTTGTATAGCTTCTAAAATGGATAGCAGCATGTAGATGGTCTAAAGAAATATTTGTTGAATGAGTGCATAATAAATTTGGATTATTAAGTGCTCTGGGTGCTGTGCTGATATTTAACCCCCATATCTACATTTAACTCTCAGATCTTCTGTAATTAGTACTGTTACAGAGCATAAATCAAGAAATTTAGGCTCAAATAAATGAGTGACTTTTTCAGATTTACATTGTGATTGTCTGGTAGAGTTGGAATTCAGTTCAGTGTAAGTCTCTTGTTTCTGAATTCTGTATGCTCAATGATTATGTTCTTATAATACCAACTAATCAAATTGAAATCTGCCAAGTAAAGTGTTTAGGGGAAAATAAGAAATTAGATACTGTTTCATTATTCACTGTTAGAAGTTTCTTGTTTCTTCTTAGGGTGTAGTGCAATGCTGCTTTAAGTATACCACCCAGACTTGGGAGTGTAGAACAGAACCAAGACGAACTTGGCAGAGCTGTAACTTTGCCTCATGGCGCTTTACTTCCTGCAGTTAATAACATCATCATTTCCTGTCTTTAAACATGCTGGTAAAATCAGTTTTCTGTATCTGATTGTGTCATAGTTCAGGTTCTCATTGCACTGTCATTTGCACAGGTTTTTCAGTCAACTACTGATGGACATTTATGTGTTTACGTTTCTGTTCTCATTTCCTTAGAATAAATTGATTAAAAGATAGCTTTTCAAAGGCTGTGTATGTGTGTGTGTGCAAATTGTTTCCCAGCATGAACAAAATTTTGAAATTGGCATGAAGTAACTGCTACCTAGAATGAATGTGGGGATGTAGAGTTGTGAAGGAAGTGTAGAGAGAAAGGATGGAACATAGCAAAGCATCTTAACTATTTTTTTTTTCCAGTGTCCTCAGGGAGGAATAATACACTCCTCTTTCTGGAAGTTCGCACATCTTTCAAAATGTATGTGTGGTACCTAGTCATCCTCTAGGTACCCAGTCCTTTTCTTGGAAGCTGATGTTATTTCTTCTTTAACTTTATTTATTTACTTACTTATTTATTTATTTATTTATTTATTTATTTATTTATTTATTTATTGTATGTAGGGTGGTGTGTGTGTGTGTGTGTGTATGTGAGAGAGAGAGAGAGAGAGAGAGAGAGATTTATGCCACTGCTAGAAAGGTGTCTGCATGGCCAGGGTAACTTTCTGTTCCTACTTTAATTTTTGGTCCACTGATGGTTTTTGTTCAAGTGACACTTACTAATATGTAGTCACTTAATAATACTGTTCATTTTTTGAGAGCAATTGTCAGATTACCCAAACCTGTTAAGTACATTTCTACCTGGTACTTCTATAATTTATCTCATTTTGAACTTAAAAGAAAGCCTTTGTATTACTCTCTTCTGTTGTCTCCTCTTGTCACTGGATAGCCTGTTCTTAGTGCCCTTTCTCTGGTACCAGCTGATACTGTGTTAGCTAATTTTGTGGAGTCTTGAAGAAAATAAAAGTCTTAATGGAAAAACTGTAATAGGGTGCATGTTTTTTCCTCCCAGCTCCAAGCTCCCAGAATAATGACTCAGACTCAAAATATATTCACAAATAGCCTAGGCCATATAGTTGACTTGTTCCCTGACTAGCTAGAAGATTGAGGGCCTTCAAGAACAACCCAAAAGTTAGGTGTGATGGTGAGTGCTTTATTCCCAGTCCTTGGGAGCCAGAGGCAGATGGATCGCTATCATTTCAGGACCAGCCATGGCTTCATGGACCCTCTCTCAAACAGACAGAGAACAAACTCAAGGCAAACAAACCTGGAGAGAGAAAGTCTGGTCAGCCCTGTAGTTTCATCTGTACTAATAAGCAGTGTATTGAAAGAAAGAAGAGAATCTTCCTGGTATACTATAGTCAGAGGTAGATGAGAGGGGAAGGAGAAAGGAGAGGAGAGGTCTGCTGAGAGAGGGACATGAGATGGTGTTGGCCATGATGAGGAGAAAGTAATGGCTCAGAAGAGTTGGAGTAGAAGAATAAGTAATAGAAAGGGCTGACGTTAGTACTTCAACAGATTTGTCATGTACTGATTAGGATTTATCACCTACACACTGCACAGTAAAGAAAGATACCAAAGGGGATTACTCTCTTTTTATTAGTTACTTCATATAAATGTCAGTTTTATTTCCTCAGATGAGGGGATGAATTGAGAGCCACCATATGCAAGCTTACAAATACATGGCTTGGTCTGAGCCCATAGCATTTCGAACTATCCTTAGGCCTAGGCCTGGAAGCTTCCAGTCCAAGGTAGGCCTAGAGTGTTTCAGCCTCCAAGACTTACTGCTGAATCATCTCAACCTTTCTAGTTTTTTCTGAATTCAGGGTGGCTGGTTCAGCTAACTGTTCTGGCTCAAAAAACTCCTCTCCAAGCTGACTGATTCAAACTGGCTTCTTTCTTCTTCTCACTGAATTGCTCTGCTTGGAAAAACTACCTCAACTCCACTAACTGAACTTCATGAACTCAATTGCACTGAACTGTACTGTACTGTCTCCACAAACTTCCTGCTCTCTCTCCATGCTGCTCTTAAATAGCTTCTCTTTCCTGTCTCTTCTCGTGAGAGTTGGGCATACCCTATCTCTGACTTATTCTGTCACATCTTTCTCTGATTTGTCACTTTGTCTACCCCTCAATTAGATATCATTGTTTGGGATTAATGATGTGTGCTAAATTCTAGCTAGAGGGATTAAAGGTGTGTATTCCAGCAAGAGGGATTAAAGATGTATACTAAGGGCATGCCTGTATTCCAGCCAGATCATATAGAACTAGGCCTTTGGATGTGGTCCCTTGCCCAGTTAGCCATGTTGATGGGTTAAACTTTCTCTACAACTTCATTTGACATGCTTGGTGTTTGGTAACTGATAGTCTTTCTCATCATATCAAGGTCTGTAAACCTTGAAAAATCTGACTTACTCTGGAATATTTGAAAACATCACTGGTAGTAATTCCTAGTTCCAGGCTGAGTATTTTGTTGTTGTTTTTTGTCTTGTTTTTTTTTTTTTTTTTCTGTGAAAATAGTATTTTCTTTAGTGTGGAATTTAAGTGAAATCTATGTATAGACATTTTAATAGCCATAAAAAATTTAAGACTGAGTTGCAGGAAAGCAATTAGTGCAAGTAATTAAAATGATTAAAAGAACAGTACTATCTGTGGTCATCCCTGTAAGCAAGGGTGCAGTGAAAACAATGAACTGGACCACTCTATGGGTAGAGAGAAAGGTTTATTCGGGGTGGGGGGCGTGGAATTCAAAGCTTTTATGGGTATCTTTCTGTGGGCCTGAAAGTAAGAGTCGTAGGGATGTTTGAAGAGCGTGGGAGCAACCCTAGGGACTTTGTCATGTGTTCATAGGGAACTGGATGCTCATTGCCAGAGGATGTAGGCCATGGGGCCCACATAAGGGAAGTAATGGCTCTTCCTGACAAACAGAAACCTGCTTCACAAGTTGCTGAGGAATTCTGATTTTTGTTCATCTTCTAGCAGTTCTTCTGTTTACCCAGTCTCAGTCCAGTCTGAGTTGTCATTCATAATATTGTCAGTGGCAGAGTCATTTTGGGGGACCATTTTGGATCGAACAGCCTCAAGTTGGAATATCTTACTTTTATGTCCTAGAGGTGTGTGCGTGTGTGTGCGCGCGTGTGTGTTTTATATAGTTGTAGAAGTCTATGATTCTTCAGTATAATTGTAAGCACATTTTGAAAAGGTATTATTTTGTTTCAATAAATGGAGTTGCTCTAAATGTGTTTTTAAAACCATATATATATCTATGTTTATTTAATTGTTTTTAAAAATGTGTTTGCCCTACAGTGTCTGACTTGATCTCATTGAGATGAGCTAAGTTGGGAAAGAGATTATGTTCATTTTGTTGTTAAATTAAATCATTGTGGTTAGTCTTGAACCATTATTTGAATTTTATTATCTTAGAGAACTTAGTATTCTAACAATTAAAGATGAAATCCTGCCACCAAGGAAAACCCCATCAGTGTACTGTTCTCATCTTTACTCACGTAATACATTATACATGTTCTGATTTGCATACCTTGTGCAACTTTTATTCCTATCTTTTCTACTTCAAAATGTTGAAATACTTTGGATATTTTACTTGGAACTATGGGTTTTAATTATGTTTAATGTCTTATCCATTCTAGGGAACTGTTTAAATGCGTATGTGTTTGGTATTTGTTGCTATACTTAGCGCCATGCTTCCGGGTTAACTCACTCATTATGATCATCTCTAGCTCAATCCATTTGTCCACAGATTTTGGGAATTTTTTGTTTTTAATAGCTGAGTAGTATTCCATAGTGTAAATGTACCACAGTTTCTTTATCCACTGTTCTACTGAGGGACACTTAGGCTGTTTCCAGGTTCTGGCTATTATGAATAGGCTGCTATGAACATGGTTGAGCATATGTCCTTGTTGTGTCCTGGAGCATCTTCTGGGTGTATTCCAAGGAGTGGAATAGCTGGGTCATGAGGAAGCCCTATTCGCAGTTTTCTGAGATAGCGCCAGATAGATTTCCAAAGTGGTTGTACAAGTTTGAATTCCCACCAGCAGTGAAAGAGTGTTCCTCTTTCTCCACATCCTCGCCAGCATGTGGTGTTGCTTGAATTTTTTTATCTTAGGAGTCCTTTTTGAGCTATTTTATTTGGCTTCTTATAACTATCTCCCTTCTCCACCCTGAGCCCTTCCAACACAGCACCAGGCAGGAGAGACAAGGTTAGTTAGAGAGAGGGGCCATTGAGATTCTTTTTTTGTTTTTTGTTTTTTACTATAATGTATTCACAGTACATCTCAATTGTAATCCCCTTGCTCTTAGCTTCCTGTTCCTCCATCTTCTGCCCTATTCCCCTGCCTCTAGACCTCTGACAGGCGGGGTCCTACTCCCCCACCATCTGACCACAGCCTATCATGTCTCATCTGCATAGCCTGCATCCCCTTCCTCTGTGTTCCCACAGGGCCTCTCCACCAAGAGGCAGTGATCAAATCGTGGGCACCAGAATTCACATCAGTAGTAGTCCCCCACTATCCACCCCCTTCTCCATGGACAGAAAGAGCTGTCCATCTGCTACATCTGATGGGAGGGGGTCTAGGTTTTCTGCTTGCAGTGTCCTTGGTTGGTGCATCAGTTTGTGCAGGTCCCTCTGGGTCCAGATCCGCTGCCTCCCTCCCCCTCCCAGCCTTGATAGCCTCTTGACACCACCACTACCCCCATCCCATCCTTCCATCCCCCAGCTCTTCCATACAACTCGCAGCCCTTCACCCAGAGTCTGGCTGTGAGTCCTAGTATCTGTCTTGATCCCCCACTGGGTGGAGTCTCTCAGAGGACATCTATGTGGGGCTAATACCCACTTATAAGTGAGTATATATTATGCATGTCTTTCTGGATCTGGGTTACCTCACTCAGGATGGTTGTTTCTAGTTCCATCCATTTGACTGCAAATTTCAAGATATCCTTGTTTTTAAAAGCTGAATAGTATTCCATTGTGTAAATGTGCCACAGTTTCTTTATCTGTTCTTTGGTTGAGGGACATCTAGGTTGTTTCCAGATTCTGGCAATTATGAATAAAGCTGCTATGAACATAGTTGAGCAAATGACCTTGTTGTGTGATAGAGCATCTTTCAGGTATATGCCGAAGATGGTGTGGCTGGATCTTGAGGTAGAACTATTTCTACTTTTCTGAGAAACAGCCAGATTGATTCCAAGGTGGTTGTACAAATCTTCATTCCCACCAGCAATGGAGCAGTGTTCCCATTTCTCCACATCCTTTCTAGCATGTGCTGTCACTTGAGTTTTTGATCTTAGCCATTCTGATGGGTGTAAGATGGAATCTCAAGAGTCGTTTTTAGACTACTTCCTGCAGATAAGGGGTGTTGGGTTTCTTGGGGGCAAGTCCAATCTTTTGTCTTGTTAGGATATCTCCTATTTCTTCTTTTTGGCTCTTTTCTCATGACCACTTGACAAACCAGCCACATCAGCAGGAACCAGGAGGTGGAACAGCTGAGCAGGAACATCCCCCCTCTCTTGGGGCTCTCATATTTATACTCTCAAGAGTCCCCAGAATTCCAAACATAACCTGTCTAGTGTAGGAGGCAGTAGTAGTCAGCTGCTGTGGACAGTCTGAAGCAGCCCACACCTGGGACCAAAACAAAAACATGTTTACATAACATAACTGGAGTTTTTAAGGCACCAAAATGCTCACTCTTTCCCCCTTTACACCAAAAAAAAGCAGCTTTTTCTCTAACATTAATAAATTATACATAATAAGAACAATTATGAGAACTATCAGGTAAGAATTTTGCATACACAATGTCCAGTCCATTTGTATTTGGCAACCTTGGAGAAGGTATTCCGCTATCTGTCCTATCCTGGTGAGTCCAAAGTTCTGAACCTAAATCACTCTCTTGTCATAACTTGCATTTATCAACTTGAAAAATCATTATAGACCCTAAAACATTGTCTTAGATCCTAAACAATTTAAGCTTTTATGTCTTTAATCTGAATAAGGAAAACTGTAAGACTACAACTATCTAGTCTTTAACCCCATCAGAGACCTGAGAAGGATAAATATTTCCTAAAAAAACAGGAAGTACAGAGCAAGCAGCCAAAACTATAGAAAGCAACCTGTAACAGGTTTTTTTTTTTTTTTTTTTTTTTTTAATCAGAGTCCATTGTTGTCTTACTCTGTATTCTGTGATGCTAGAAGTTGGTTAATTCTATTGTGTAGTTCATTGTTTTCTTTTGTCAATTAAATCAAGAGATCCCAGGAGCAACTATTCAGCATCATCATTTTTCCACAATTTGTCGAAAGTTTTATATATAGAGTCACCAAATGTTTTTGTCTCCCTAGGTTTGAAAATAGTTTTGTTGTTGTTGCTGTTTGTAAAATAGAGCTTTCAGTACTCTCTGAGCTCCCAGGAAAGCCTCAGTAGCTGTGTTGGCAAATTAAAAAGCCTATTCCAGATGCTTAAAGTAGTCGTCCTTAGGCTTCTGTTCCTCTGGACCCCACTCCTGGTACCAGTCTTTGTCTTAGGGTTACTATTGCTGTGATAAAATGGGGAGGAAAGCGTTTTATGCTTTCACATTACTATTCATTTTTCCAGGAGGTCAGGGAAAGAATCTGGAGGCAGGAGCTGACGGCCATGGAGGCCAAGGAGGAGTGCTGCTTATTGACTTGGTCCACATGGCTTGCTCAGCCTACTTTCTTAAGATAGAAGCACCAACCTGTGGGTGGCCCCACCCACAATGGGTCGAGCCTTCCCACATCAATCACTGATCTTAGGAAGGCATTTTCTCTGTTGAGGTTCTCTCTTCCCTTGACTTCAGCTTGTGTCACATTGACATAAAATAGCAAGGACAACAGAGATACTTGCACATTCATGCTTGTGGCTGCACTGTTCATAATAGCCAGAGTATGTAAACCCTCCCCCCTTAGCTGTCCATCAGCAGACGAATGCACAAAAACAGTCCATGTGTACAGTGAAATTGTGTTCAGCGGTATCCATGTAGGAAAATGGATAGAATGGTAAGTCATGTTAAATGAAATAAGCCAGCATCAGAATGACAGATACTGTTTTCTCTCATGTGAGACCTGGATTTGAGTGTGTGTGTGATGGACATAGAACAGGTACTGTGAGGATGTGAAGGATCTTAAGTGAGAAGGTAATGGAATACATATGGCATAAAAAGAGATTGTTTGTAAAGGGAAAAGTCATGGGGAGAGGACATAGGGAGAATTGTAATACAACAGAATGAAACATGTGAAAAATGTGGTAATAACACTCATTGCTTTGTATACTAACTTAAAAATTGAAACTAAGACCTAGTTTAATTAAAAATACTTTAGTTACATTTTTATTTGGGGTATAGTGCATGTAATGTGACACATGTGTAAGTCAGAGGACAACTTAAGAGTCCATTTTCTCCTTCCACCATGTGGGTTCTGAGGGTCAAACACAGGTCCCCAGGCTTCATGGGAAATGCCTTTAGCCACTGAGCCATTTTGCCAGCCCCTACTTGACTTTAAAAATTATTTGTGTGTAGGGGTATATGTGGGTATGAGTACATGTTCATCACTATGTGTGAGTAGAGGTCAAAGGACAACTTTTGGGAGTTGCCATCCCAAAGACCTACTTAATAAAAGAGGAAAGAGGTAGAGGCTGGAGAGATGGCTCAGGGGTTAAGAACACATGCTATTCCTCCAGAGGACCTAAGTTCTTTTCCCAACATAACAATCTATAACACCCCTTCTGGATTTTCTGGGCACCCATATGCACATGCCATATACTCACAAGGCACTTACACATACACTTGAAGAAAAAAAATAAAATTAATATCTAATAATAAAGTCAATTATAATTTTAGGGAGATGTAAGGTGCTGGATAAAGAACCTAAGACCTTGCACATGCTAGGCAATTGCTTTACCACTGACTATATCCCTAGCCCTTGACACATATATACTTACATACATACATACATACTCATATTTTTGAAGCAGTCTTGCTGTGCATACACATAGCTACATATAGCTCAGGTTGTTTTGGGATTTGGGATCCTCTTGCCACTGCCTCCTAAGCACTAGAATAACAAGTGTGCACTACCACTCTTAGCTTGTAGAGTTCAACTTGTAAGAAATGAAGATTAAGATCCATGTTCATGAGAATCTTGGTTGTAATTTTTCATAAACTATTTTACTATGTCATATGTCTTAGTCAAGGTTTCTATTACTGCAACGGAACACCATGACCAAAAAGCAAGCTGGGGAGGAAAGAGTTTATTTGGCTTACACTTCCAGATCATGGTCCCTCATTGGTGGAAGTCAGGACAGGAACTCAAACAGGGTTGGAACCTGGAGGCAGGAGCTGATTCAGAGGCCATGGAAGGGTGCTGCTTACTGGCTTGCTCCTCATGGCTTGCTCAGCCTGCCTTCTTATAGAACCCAGGACCACCAGCGCAGTGATGGTACCACCCACAATGGGTTGGGCCCTCCCCCAAATGCCTTATAGCTGGATCTCATGGGGCCATTTCCTCAGCTGAGGCTCCTTTCTCTGTGCTGACTCGAGCTTGTGTCAAGTTGACAGACAAAACCAATCAGTACATCATATAATAGCAATCCTGTATTCAATCATCTGATTTAGACTGGAAAATGGAATTTTAAATTTTCCTCAAAAGAGAAATCCTTGCCTTCAGCATTGGCTGTTTTAAAATTTTCATCATACATTGACCTCTTTGAAAGGAAAAGTGCAAAATGTATTTTTCATGCTATTCCTTAAATTGTAAACATGAAGCTAGAATATATAAAACGTAATGTTTGAGACTCATTTACGATTATAGATTAAATCTGTATATTAAATACAAAGACAGCTAAAAATAACAAAATGCAAATTTATATAATTATTTGGCATGACAATTGATGTTCTGTTTCATTGTAGAAATAAAATGGCCTTAGGTCTGACCATATCTGTTTCTCTGTTGTAGCTGCAGCGATAATAAATGCTGCAGGTGGCTGCTCTCATCAGCAATGTTCAAGATAGTATTAACGACTTCAGGGCTTGTTAGTAAGCTGAGGGTAATGAGGTCTCATACCTAACCAAAACACTTGGTAGCAAGCATTCCTCAAATACCATTTTTATGACATGTTTTGTTTACTGGAAGATAGGGCTTGGCTTATGCTATTATTGAAGTCTTTACTAAATGTTTTTCTAAACCAGTTATTGTTGGAAGTAAGAACAAAAAGTGTCATTGAGTACTACAGCTTCAGGTATGATGATTTGGTAGTGGGACAGGATAGAAAGACAAAAACAAAACAAAACAAAAAAACGAGGATGTGGGAGGTGAAATAAGTCGGAAGCACAGGTGATATTGCAGAGAGTATTTTCCTTCCTACAGTTATCTCAAGCAAGATGCTCCAGATAATAAACTATGCTTACTTAGGCCACGTCCCTAAATCTAAAGAAACCACCTTACACCTCTGCCTAGAGAAGGGAATTCTCAGGCTGGTCTCATGGTTCCATGTGGGGTAGGGTGGGAGCTCATTTTGTAGGCCTATAATCCCCCCACTCCACTGGAAGGCTGAGGCAGGAGGATAGCAAATTAGAGGTGTAACTGGGCCACTTACTGAATCTGTGTGTCAAGATTTTGAAGCTGTAAAGAGACTCCAAGATATATAGCTCAGTAACTTAGTGTGTTTGCCCTGCATAATACAGCCAAAAACTCCAAAGGGAACTTCCCTGAGTTAAAAGTAAGATGTAACCCAGTTCATATGTTTGATTTTTTTTTTTAACTTAAATTTTAAGATTTGCTTAATCTTCAAGCCTTGTAGGAACAATAAAAACCCCTCAAGAAGCTCATATTTATAATTTCAGGGGTATACTATCCTTTTCCTAGATGCTTTTCTGCCTTTGATTTACTCTGGCTTGCCTTGACACTCTTCCTTTTTGCCTTACCTAAGGGGAGGGGAACTGCACAGGCCATTGGTGGCAGTGCTCTGTTTCTCTTGCCACTAAGAAGATTCAGAGCCATGGATGCAAGGTACTACAGTGAAAAAATAGAGCTTAAGTTTGACAAAGGGGAAAAGGTCCCTGGGATATAGTTTGGCTGAGAACAGGTGTAAAATTCTAGATCTTTTCTCCCAGTAGAGAAGGACCGTCATTCTCTTAGCAGTGGCATGTGACAATATGTAAAGAGTACCACCAATCAGTGATGACACTTGAGTGTTGGTTGGTGTCCAGGGTTTTACTGTGGATCAGTCTCCAGCTTTTGTATTAGACTTTTCATTGCTGTGAAAAATTATCTGACAAATAAATTGAGGATTGCTATCATTGTCTTTAATGAAGGGTTTAGTCTCCTCAGTTTTAGAGATTTCAGTCATCAGGTTGAGGAGGCATGGCAGAACATCTTAAATGGGTCTCTGTCTCTGTCTGTCTGTCTGTCTGTCTGTCTGTCTCCCTCTCCTTCTCTCTCCTCTCCCCCTCTTTTCTCATTTTACTCTATCCAGGTCCTCAGCATCTAGGATGGTAGTACCCTCATTCAGGGCAGGTCCCCACCCTCCACCCAAAACCTACCTGGAAATTTCCTAAGAGGTATGCTTTACAAGTCTCCTAGGCAGTGCTCAGCCCAGTCTAGTTGATGGGCTAGATGAACTATCACAGTCCATAGGCATATAGTATGTATTACAGCTGAGCTAAGTAAGGACCTAACTGCCTCCATCCCAACAAACAAAAATAGGTCTTTTCTGTGAATCACATTGTTAGTAATATCTATCTGGTCAAATTGGTACTGTGTGACCCAAAGCTTTACACATACAGAAACATTCTTATCAGAGAGCATATCCCAGAGGCTCAGCACTCATATCCAGTCAAGGACAAATCTGAAGACTTGCTATTCTTGGGAATATGCTGGATGTTTAACTCAGGCCTGCTAAGTAAACTTCCCTCCGCAGCACACTAGCCATTGAGGAAGATAGCTTTCTTCTGGCCTGCTGTCTGCCTCGCTATCCTTTTTCTCTATTTAATGAACCTTCCTGGTCTCAACATTGTTGGCATTCTCCCTAACTGGGCTTTCCCTTGTCTGTGAGTAATTGATGGATCACCTGTGCTGTTGTGTTGTTCATTCAGCAAGCAGTTTTGAATGCTGCTGTCAGGCACAGGACTGTATAGTGGATTATCAGGATGGATATATTTTCTTAGGGGAGGAAATAATAAAATTCTCATTTCTAGTAAGCTGTGTATACTTTGGGGAAGCATTTAACCCCATTAGAGGATATGGGTGTGTCTGTGGGAAGATGTTGGTGACAACAGATCCTTCCATAAAGAGGTTATTCCTGGAGTTAAACCACAAAGATATAGTAGGTACAGTGATGTGTGGCTAGGGTGCCCATGTGGTTGGAATATATACATTGTTGCTCGAATAATCTGCTCTATACTAGCTGGAAGATACATATTTTAGGGCTTACACAAGGGTGACTAGAAGTCTTGTGGCTCAAAGTAAATCTGTTTTTATTACTTTATTATCATGAATCTATTGAAATGGTGTTTCCAACCATAGTGAGTTTATGGCAGTATTTTCACACATTGCTCCCCAATCACTTGAGAGGGTATATATATGATTGCATAATTCAGTGCTAGGAACAAGTGTAACTGTTTCAAATGGGAGGGCAAATGTTTGCGTTATCTAGACGAAATTTTGTGTAATTTTTGTCTAGGAAACAATTTTGCAGGGAAGGGGAAGCCTAGGTTGACATTTCACTAGACTACCTTGGATTCCATGTACATATATGATTCTTGGACATTCTAAGAGTAATAGAGTTGTTCTTTGAGCAGTGCATAAATTGTATTATAATAGACCAAAATATATTAATAATGTAAATGTTGAGCTTTTAAACTTAACCTTGGTACTCTTTCCTAATAAAATTTTGTTCTCTTTTTCCAGCATTACAGTGTTTTTGCCACCTCTGTACAAAAGACAATTTTACCTGTGAGACGGATGGTCTTTGTTTTGTGTCAGTCACTGAGACCACAGACAAAGTTATACACAACAGTATGTGTATAGCCGAGATCGACCTAATTCCTCGAGACAGGCCATTTGTTTGTGCACCATCTTCAAAAACTGGGGCTGTTACATATTGCTGCAATCAGGACCACTGCAATAAAATAGAACTCCCAACTACAGGTAAGTTGTTGTATTAACATCCTCCTGTCTTTTCTCCAAGATGCTAAAAGACAAGCTTCTAGACTACCTACAAACTTAGAACTGCAAGTGTTCATAGATATTAACGAGCCTGGCTTGTTGAAGGTAGAGACAGAAAGTGACCTGTCCACAATTATAGAATTATGAGTATCCAGGAGACTCTGCGTGAGATCTGCTAGGCCTGAGAGGGTAGCCTCTGCAAAAGACACTCTAGAATCTCAAAGGGCATGTCCCTAGAGTTTTCCCTACCTTGTCCTCAGAGTGGACATCTCATTTCTTGTATGGGGTACCTATATCTCAAGGCAATCCAATCAACAGCCTTTTAATGGGAAGAAATCAAGTGCATTTAACATGAGTTTATTTCATGATATCTTACCTTGTTTATGATCTGTATGTGTAAATTAATTGTGTATGATGTTTAGTGATACTATTTAATACTTTTAAAAAAGGTTCTGGGAGAGCTAGAAAGATAGCTTAGCAGTTAAAAAGTGTTGGTACTCTTCCAGAGGATCCAGACTCAATTTCTAGCAGCCATGTGGTGACTCACAACTATCTGTGACTCCAGATCAGGTGATCTGATGCCCACTTCTGACCTTCTCAAGCAACAGTGCATGTGGTACACAAACACATACAGACAAAACACCCATACACATAAAATAACAGCAAATGGTCCTGGTAGAGCCAGTCAGTAATTTAAAGCTTAAGATTCTGAATTAAATGGAAATTTGCTACTTTCTTCGAGTCCTGGATTCTTATTTTAGTAGTCAAAGGAATATAAAGTGGGGGAAAACTTACATTAGTGCTGTCAGAATTAAATGGAAGAATGAATACTGCTCATATGCCAAAGCTGTAACTTCTGGCGTGTGTGTGTGTGTGTGTGTGTGTGTGTGTGTGTGTGTGTGTGTGTGTATACATGGCACGAGACTAGTAAAAATCCTGTTTGTGCCTTCAGTTGAAGAACTGGGGATGAATTGCCACTACAGGAACAAATGTAAGATTCTCCATTCTGAAGCGCTAGTTCCAGTATTCAGGGTAGACCCTACAGTTCACATTTAACTGGTCCATTCCTCAGAGCTCATGTTGATTGACGTAGGAAGCACACCCATCATAGCTCAGGAGAGAGGCCAGGCCTGCCAGGCACAGAAGGAAGCAGCCATCCTCCTAGTTTTAGCAAGCCAATGAAGTTCTGTAGTTAGACTCTGGGATTCTGCCACCCTGTAATTTCTTTGTGACATTTATATAAGCGTCTATAGTTGTAATATGGTAAAGAAAATGGTAATTGTTGTTTGAACTTGAAATACTTAAGTGAGATTTTATAGATCCTTATGGAGAACTCACCTCATTTCTGGTTCCAGTTAGCAAATAGCAAAAAACATAGCAAAGAAAAAGAGACAGTGGTTCTAAAGATGTAGCCTGGATGGATTAAGACCGAGTAGATATCCTCCTGTGCTATAGGCTACCATTTTGTTAGTTGAATTTTCTGTTGTTGAGTACAAAATGGGAACGCTAAACCATTATTAAAGATTACTTTTAGCTGCACAGTGGTAGCACACACCTTTAGTCCCAACACTCAAAGCCCCTCTCTGAGTTCAAGAGACTGGTCTACAGAGTGAGTTTCAGGACAGCCAGGGCTGCACAGAGTAACTCTGTCTTGAAAAACAAAACAAGCAAGAAAACAAAAGATTACTTTTAGAGAACCAGTTGCTGTACACATAGATTTGTTTAGAGGTTGAAGATAGTTAATTCAAAATGCTTATTAGAAATCCAGAAAATGACAGGAGAGCCTATGAAAAAGAGTATTAACCAAGACTAATGAAACACGTACAATTTTTAAAAATTATTTTCTTTTAAATAAATTTTTAAAAGTATGTGTGCATGCATGAGTTTGTACTTGCTGTGTATATAACACTGTGTAGGTATGGATGGGAAGACTGTGTAGAGCTGACTCCCACACACTTCAGGGAAGACCAGACTCTGCCCTGCCAGCCCTTCTGAAGGCAATTCTGAAGCCCTGCCAGTCGCTACTGTTGGGCTAAGCTTTTTCATCCTCCTACCATTTCTTCTCTCTTAGCTGGTACACATATCCAGTGTACACATAAGTATATTAGTAGGAACTGTACGTAGTTGTAGATGAGAAAGGTGTAGGCACCGCTATGTTTAGCAGTAGATTGTTTTTTCACTTAAAAATTTTTAAAAATTATTATTAACATGTATTTATTTACTTGTTTGTTTTTATGTATGTGTGGGTGCACATGTGCCACCGAATTTGTGTGTGTGTGTGTGTGTGTACGTTGAAAGACAACTTATGGGAATGGATTTTACTTGCACATATATATTCTGGGAAATGAACTGATATTGCCAGGCTTAGCTGCAAGTGCCTTTACCCCCTGAGCCATCTTGCTTTTATATATACAGCGTAGGGGTTGGTTGGCTCTCTCCTTTGTGGTTCCTGGAGATTGAACTGACTAGGTGACAGGCATCTTTCCTCATCTTGCCAGTCCAGTATAATTGTTAAATATGGGGGCGGGGGAGCCTCAGTGCATCTAAACACTGGTTACCTAAAGATGGAAAATACTCAGAAAATCCATTTATTCCAGTATCAAGAGGCAGTAGAATATTATATATTGCAAAAATTTTAAAGTAAGCCTTTTCTTATACAAAGTTTATTCTCATATACAAAGTTATTCTCATATACAAAGGTAACAGCTGTTTTCAGATAACTAATTAAATATGCAGTATGTGAGGATTTAAATACTGTTCCTGAAAGAAATTGCTAGAAATAGAATTCTGACTGATAAAAAATTAATCTATATTTATGGTTGTGGGCCTAGCCTTTAATGGCTGAGCCATCTCTCCAGCCCTAAAAAATTAATCTAAATGAAGATGTCAAGAATGAAAAAAAAAAAAAAATGGTGGGAAGCAATGAACCAAGTAAAGCTTGGGTAAATGCCAAAATAATTATAATTAATACATTTTAAAATACTATATTTAAGATTATAGTATTATACTCTCCACTTTCCTCTCTCCAAACCCTTTTATATACTTTCTTCAATCCTTCTGTTAGATTCATGGCTTGCTTTTCTTTAATTTATACATGAGCATCAATGTGTTTTTGAAATGAGCAAGTATTAATTTGTTAAGAGATAATAAAATGTATACAATTAAAACTACAGTTGGCAGAATAGTGTAGAAAGAATGCGCATGCACAACCGTTTTAAAAACAAGAGTTTCTAATCCCAGTGCTGGAATGCAGAAGTTGGGGAATCCCAAGTCTGAGGCCAGCCAGAGTGAACTACATGGTGAAACCCTATCTCACAAAAAGAGAGGAAAGATTTAAAAGTTTTAAAAATAGTAATAATAATTAGAATAAAAAACAAATGCAAACAAAGTAAATTTTTTGGCTTTAAAAAAGTTGGTGGTGGAAATGTATATACTAAAATAGAGCCTTTGAAGTATCACAAGGAAGCCAATAATTTGTAAAAACTACATTAACTATATTTATATATTTTTCCTCTGCTATAAGCCTGTAGTAGACTTGGAATAAGAAGAAAAAACCAAAATGCTTTATAAAAATTAGTTATTAGAAGTTTTTGTTTGTTTGCTTGCTTTGGTTTTTCGAGACAGGGTTTCTGTGTAGCCTTGGCTGTTCTGACTCACTTTGTAGACCAGGCTGGCCTTGAACCATCTGCCTCTGCCTCCTGAGTGCTGGGATTACAGGCATGTGTCACCAGAAGTTGTTTCAAACTATTGGTTTCTTTACTAGTTTACCTGAGGTGACAATTGGGCCTAGGTCTTGGATGTTGGTTAGCTGATCAACTCAGCAATAAATTAGAACATGAGATGCACAGAAAGAGCAAGAAGGTATTAACAGAGCTAATGATCTGGAAAGGGAGGCAGAGAAGACAGAATAGGGAGTGTGTTCTGGCCTCGAGCCCTGTGTGATGAGGCTCTGTGACTTAAGTGATCGAAGTGAGCATGTGGGGAGATATGGAGGGTTTAAAAATGTGAGTGCCACCTACAGTGTTTTTGTTTTTGTTGTTTATTTCATTTGAGGACCTTTTTCAGAAAAGCAGCCGCCCGGCCTCGGTCCTGTGGAGCTGGCAGCTGTCATTGCCGGTCCCGTCTGCTTCGTCTGCATTGCGCTTATGCTGATGGTCTATATCTGCCATAACCGCACTGTCATTCACCACCGCGTGCCAAATGAAGAGGATCCATCATTAGATCGCCCTTTCATTTCAGAGGGCACCACCTTAAAAGATTTAATTTATGATATGACAACATCAGGGTCTGGATCAGGTAATGTTATGTTTACTTTTTTTCTTAAGAAGCCTTAGTAAGTCACTTTTGCTAATTTATTTAATTAGTTAGTTCAAGTATTTTACTTAATTTGTTAAAACTTTGGGGTAGTGTGACTGTTATTCCAGACTGCTACCTAATGACGATTGAGCTTGGTATCTATCTGACTGCATAGTTTAATGCAGATAAATTAGAGCTTGCTTTTACCATTGAAATAAGTAAGTCACTTCTAAAGTTGTATAGACAGACTTCAAAGCATCCTCCTCTATGGAGTCATATTTGCTTTTCTTGAGTCTGGGAAGTAGAAAGTAGGACATTATGGTTACAACGATACAGCTGCCATTAAGAGATGCAGCTACCATTCTACAGGTCTGGGACTGTTTGCCTAGAATTTAGAAGCTGATTACCCTTTTAAATATGATACGAAATTGTTGTTTTAACAAAACATTGTTCGTGTGTGTTTGTGCACATACCTGCCAGCTACAGTGTACATGTGGAGGTCAGAGGGCAGCTTCTAGGAGTCAGTGCTCTCCTTCCACTGTGTTAATCCTGGGGAATAAAATCAGTACCAAGCTTGGTGGCAAGCACCTTCACCCCCTGAGTCACCAGACCAGTCCAGTTTATTATTTAAAATTAAACTATTATAGTTTTGGTAACTTTTTACATTTAAAAGAAAGTTTAAAATCAAGAACCCTCCCTGTTAGTGAATGTGCTATGATACTTGCTTTACTCAGTTTTGTTTGTTGATTTCTGTAGACTCAGAAATAGACTGGCTGATTGCCAGAATCATCCTGAGATAGATTTTAGCATAATAGTATTTTACTTTTAAACAAAAGGGAATTATTTTTTATTTTTTCTTGACTGTGGTTTGGAAGAAGACTAAGAGAAATGTGCCTGCTTTACAATTTTGGAGCTTGGGGTCTGGAGAGATGGCTCAGTGGTTAAGAACACTGGCTGCTCTTCCAGAGGTCCTAAGTTCAATGCCAAACACCCACATCATGGCTCACACTGTCTATAACTCTAGTCTAAGGGGATCCAGTGTCCTCTTCTTGTTTGTAGATGTACATACAGACAAAAACACTCATATGCATAAAATACATAAATAAATTTTAAGAAAAACAATTTTAGAATTTGATGTGTGGCTAGCAATCAGCAAGTCTAGACTCTGACACAAGTTCTATGACTTTGGTCAGTTCATCTTTCCTCTTTGGACTTCTGTTTCCTTATAGAAATATAGAACAGAAACTTTTGGTAAAAATACTTAAAAGTGGTTTACTGAAATCTTGAATGGCCTACTGTCCTTTGAAAACTATAGATTAGTTTCAAATAAGGACTAAATTTATGGTCAAAATGAAAATTTTTGAAATAAAATATCTGGCTGATTTTTAAAATAGATGATAGATAGTAAAGGAACATTAAAGCAGGAATTGTGATGGAGGAATAGTATAGTGCTGAAGCACAAAACCACAGAGTGCATGCACATTTATGTAAAATAGACATCTTTATCTTAAGGAAATTAATACACATTGGTATATATGCACATATGCTCTCTCATTTAAGTACACAAGGAAGCTGATTCTACTGTGACCTGAAGCCTTTTAGTAAAATACTCAGTAGTGTGTTCTTTCTTTAACTGCTAGAACACATGAAAGCTTGCACACAGAACCAGACCTTCCAAGGCAGCCACAAGGACTCCTTAGTTAATCCAATATGAGAATCAGGCAATGAGAGGGTTGGACTGAGAGTAGCCCAAATACTGGAGATATGACAAACTTGGGCGGGAGAGGTAGACAAAAAGTGTGTTAGGACTTTCCTGGTTTCTCCATTGATGGAGAGTTAGTGCAAATGGTTCTCAAAGACAAATCTTCTCGCAAGTGATTCTGGTTATGATAAATGGGGCCCAAAGTTACAGAAAACAAGGGTATTAAAGAGTATTTGGAATTAGTCCCTTGGATCTGTTCTCTTATTGCCAGAGAAATTACAACAGCTCGTACTCACACAGCCCACTGAAAGGATTCAAGACACTGCCTTGTAGGTGACAGTTGAGTTCTAATATAGGTTTGTTCATTTGTCTTTGAAATGCAGTTGTAAGGGAGCCGGGTGGTGGTGGCACACGCCTTTAATCCTAGCACTTGGGAGGCAGAGGCAGGTGGATCTCTATAAGTTCGAGGCTAGCCTGGTCTACAGAGCGAGTTCCAGGACAGCCAAGGCTATGCAGAGAAACTCTGTCTCGAAAAACCATCCATACAAACAAACAAACAAACAAAAATCAAAAAAGGAGGGGAGCTGTAAAAATTGGAGAAGGAGCCAGGTGTGGTGATGCACGCCTTTAATCCCAGCACTCGGGAGGCAGAGGCAGGCGGATCTCTGTGAGTTCGAGGCCAGCCTGGTCTGCAAAGTGAGTCCAGGACAGCCAAGGCTACACATAGAAACCCTGTCTCGAAAAACTAAAAAAACAAAACAAAACAAAACAAAAACAATTGGAGAAGGAGTTCCCCTTTCTCTTTGTGCTTCCCATGTGCTTCCCAGGACAGCAGGGGTTGTTCTGTTGTCTGAGGGCTTCCTCCTCTTTTCATACCTTTCCATGCAAAACTTATCTCAGTCACTTGCTAGCTCTGAGACTTTGTGCAGTTGATGTCTCGTGCTTGAGTTATTCCATCATTAAAGTAAAAGCAATGTAACTCAGGCTACTAGTCTTCCTGTCTTAGCCTACCACCTTCTGGTATTACAGGCCTGTATTGCCATAACTTGCTTGCCTTGCTTTTTGCTTATTACTTGCCTTTCAGATTCATTTCTTGAAATGAACTCTTTTATTATGGTCCTGCTCTTTTTCTTCAAGTAGTTAATATTTTGTATGTCTGTAAGTTACATAAATAAAGCACTAATATAGAACATGATGTACATTGGTATTTTACATGTTAGTGTCAATGTAATTTAAAATCACAGTTCCTGGTAAAGTACTTTCTGTACAAGCATCAGGACCCAAATTCAACCCCCAGAATCCATGGTAAAACACCAGGCACAGAGACACAAACACTTGTGATCCCAGCAGAGGGGAGGACAGCCAGCCTAGTCTGTTTGGTAAGCACCAGGTCTTCGTGAGAGACACTCACTTAAAAAATAAGGTGGCTGGTGCCCGAAGAGGTTTCTCTTTGGCCTTCACATGTACACCCTCTTGTACATACACACAGTGAAACAAAGTAAAAACTAAAATAAAATGACAACCCCTTAGTGGATGAGAGAATATAAATTATTGACCCAAATATAGAAACTCTTAATTGTTATAAATCCTAAATCTTTGTAAATCACTAAGTGAAGTATAATCATAGAGTAAGACAAGATCAACTAATTAAAAAAAAAAAAAACCTACCTTGTTTTCAGAGTTACTTTGTATCAGTGGTTCTCAACCTGTGGGTCATGACCCTTTTGAGAGTCAAATTCTTTCACAGCAGTCACCTAAGACCATCAGAAAATACAGATATCAACATTACAGTTCATAACAGTAATGAAATTATAGTTATGGAGTAACAATGAAAATAACTTTTTGGTTGGGCTCATAATAACATAAGGGATTGTGTTAAAGGGTCTCAGCAATAGGAAGGTTGGGAACCACTGCTTCATATCATATCATTCCAGTAGTTCAGGTAGGTAGCTAGGCTTTAGCAAGTATATTGCTTGCTTTGACATTTTCTGTGGTGTTTAAAAAAATAATTTAATAAAAGTCAGGTCAGAATTTAGTTCTGTTTATTGTGCTTATATTCTTTTTCCTCCTGTAAGTAAAGCAGTTACTAGATTCATCTTTCTAAAATCAGATCTTACAGTCCTTTTACCTATTCATGGCTGTGTTCTCAGATTCTTTCAGGCCTCCTATTGAATTAATTGTATTAGTAGGGGCTTTTTCTAGTACCTATTCTAGCTCCCAAATAATTGACACAGAGACCCATGAGATTTATTCAACAAGCTTCAAGCACTATAACTGGGCAGATAGTCATCCATTCTAGCCTGTCTATGCTAGCCTGTTTCCTAGCTATGTGCCACCTCCTGTCCTCCCTGCCCAGTTATAGGCTGATCAGCTTCTTTATTAACCAATTAAAGATGACAGAGAGCAATTTTCACACAACATTGAGACAGGAGATTCTTCATAGAAATGACAATGCCCATGTCCTGATCTCAGGGCACAGAAATCAGCATCTGAATACACAGTGCACAAGACCCTCCTGCAAGCCCCCAAGCCCCATTAGTCATCATGGATCCTTGTCTTTAGAACCATTTATCTTCTGCTGACAGCTTACCTTTTCTTTCATTGGTATTCATGCCCTCTCTCATTAGTGATACCAGTACACAAAAGATACTTTGTTCCCTTTTTGAATCTGCTTTTGGTGACTATACCTTCATGACCACCTTCCTCATACTTTCTCTTTTTGCCCTATCCTTAAAGGAAAAGTTCAGCTTACTTTCCTGCATCTCTGGGCAGGTGTCTCTGGCTTCTTTTACTATATTTACTATTGTTTTGGGGTTTAGTTTTGTTTTTTCACTTTTTGGGGTTGGGGAGATAAATATAGTCTGACTTTGCTACAACGCAAAGATTAAGGAGCAGAACCTCCCTCTGGGCCTCCATTGCCTGCTGTCATGTGTGAGACATGGACTGTTGGTGATTTATGTTGTACTTATTTCTGTATTTAGGTTTACCACTGCTTGTTCAAAGAACAATTGCTAGGACCATTGTGTTACAAGAAAGCATTGGCAAAGGTCGCTTTGGAGAAGTTTGGCGAGGGAAGTGGCGGGGAGAAGAAGTTGCGGTGAAGATATTCTCTTCTAGAGAAGAGCGCTCGTGGTTCCGAGAGGCAGAGATTTATCAGACTGTAATGTTACGCCATGAAAATATCCTGGGCTTTATAGCAGCAGACAACAAAGGTCAGTGGTGTTTCCTTTCTCCTGTGTTTGTGTGTGTGTGTGTGTGTGTGTGTGTGTGTGTGGTGTCTGCATGTACTTGTGCAGGGGTGCATGCATGTGGAGGATGTTGGGTATCTTCTACAATCACTCACTCAATTTTTGAGATAGGGTCGCACTGAACCTGGAACACGTCTGTTTGTCTAAACTTAACTGACTTGCTAGAAGCCTCAGGGATCCATCTGCCCAGCACTGGGATTACAGGTGCGCACTACCACATCTGGATTTTACCCGGATGCTGGGAATCTGAACTTAGGTTCTCATGCATGCATGAGAGGTTCACCAGCCACCAGTTGAGCCATCATCCCAGCCCCATTTCCTCACTCTTAGTGGAGTATAACAAAGCCTCAGAGAGCTTTGTTATAGAGATGACTACTACAAACTATCAGATTTGTGAAATATGAATATTTGAAATAAAAGTAAGATCAGTGAGGTCAAATAAAGTCTTTCAGAAATAAGACATTCTTAAGATTTTCTTCATGACAGTATGTTTTAAATATTGTCTTGTGTGCCACTGTGCACATGGAGAAGTCAGAGGACAACTTGTAGAGCCTTCCCTCTACCATGTGGGTTCCAGGGATTGAACTCAAGTCATTAGGGTTAGATTGACAGCAAGTATCTTTGACCACTGAGCCATCTTGCAGGCCCATGACAGTATATTTCTAAATCTTTTATTGATTTATAAAATAAAAAAGACCTATAAAAATACTGTTTACTTTTGTTATTTTAAATCTGGCCATTAGTTGATTGTAGTCATAAGATAGAAGGAAAAACTATAAACTTTGGTTGTTCAGAATTTGAGGTGAGACCAGTAAGACATCTCAATATAGACCAGCACTCCTACACACTTCCAAGTGCTGTGGTTTATAGGACATCTCAGTGTAGATCAGTGTGGTTACCCCCACCTCCCACCCCTGCTCCAGCCAGTACTGGCATTACTAGGACATCTCATTACAGGCCACAAACACACACAGGCAGTGGTGGGTTACTAAGATAATCTCAGTCAGATCAGCCTCCCCCTTCTCACATCTGTGGTTGGAAGCACAGGCTCTTCCTTGCACATACTGGACAAGTGCTTTACAACTATGCTGCATTTCTATTCACAATGGCCTTATTTTTTAGGAGAATAAAAATAGTTTGTCAGTGTATTCTGTTCTGACCTGGCAGGGGTTAAATACTTCCCCAGCCCTGTAAGAAGCTCGGGTAAAGCCAAGTGGTTTCTTCCATATCGCCTTGCTACTGGAACCACATGAACACTACAGGCAATGTAGCTCAGGTGTGAGATGGAGCCAGGCACATGCTCAAGAAGCAAGGAAGCTGCATCCATGGAGTCAGAATGGAGGTGACTGCCAGCAACAACCTTTTTCATGGCTTCTTCTTGGCTTCAGTTAATACCTTTATGCCACAATTCCTCCTCCAACATCTGTTAGGGACTTAATATTGTGACCCAATTCCATCCTAACCCCAAACCAAATGTACTTCCTGCTTTCTTATTAAAAACAAATAGCAGGGGGCTGTAGAGATGGTTCAGAGGCCAAGAATACTGGCTGCTCTTCCAGAGGACCTGGGTTCAATTCCCTGCACTCACATGGTAGCTCACCACTGTCTGTAACTCCAGCCCCAAGGGTTCTGATAATCTTCACACAGACAGAGATACAGGCACACCACCAGTGTACTTAAAATAAAGATAAATAAATCATTTTTTTAAAAAAAGAACAAAACCCACAACAATCAACAATGACTGTCATGTGTGTCTTGGTAAGACCTGCAGTAGGCCATCTTTCCCGTCCTCTTATGTCAGGTGACATTATAAGGGTGCTTTACTTTTTTATTTGTATTGTTTTTTATTCTGGTTTTTTGAGTTTATTTATGCCGTGCCATTAGCTTTAGAGGCTGTATTATTTAACTCACCTCATTACTGTGACAAAACAACTTCTAGGAAGGAAGGCTTTCTTTTTGGCTCATGATCTGAAGGTACAGTCCATCACGATGAAAGGCATGGTGACAGCAGCATCAGGCATATGGTCACACTGCATTAGCAGTCAGGAAATAGAGGGCCGTATGCAGCCCCCCTTCTTCCTACGAAGACAACCGTGGGATAGTGCTGTCTACCTCACAGACACATCTGGAGAGTTGTCTGTGAAGCCATCTAAACTAGTCAGGCTACCTGTTACAGAAGCTGAGTCTGATGGGTTTTATTGGCTTCACAAAATACACACTAGCTGTCTTGTAAACGTCTTGGGCTGTCATATCAGGAGGCTTATGGTGTGTGCTTGTGGTGGGAACAGTAATGGATGGATGGTAGGCAGTGATTCCTAACAATCCAGTATCTAATTGAAAAACAAGTAAACAAAAGTAGCAATCATAGCTTGCCTGCATTCTTGGCTCTCATTTTTTTCTATTTTGACACTGTCTAGCTCCCTCTCCCAACTCTTGAAATAATGCTTTTTTTTAAATTGTATTTTTGTATTCTATCTGTTTGTCTGTCTGTCTATCTATCTACCTACCTATGTTTATCTGTCTTTTTTTTTTTTTTTTTTTTTTGAGACAAGATTTCCCTGTGTAACCCTTGCTGTCCTGCAGTTCACTCTGCCTCCGCTGCCCATCTCTTTTTTTAAAGATGGCTGCAGCTGCCTTTGAACTCAGGATCTTCCTCACTCCGTGCCCCAGTGCTGAGATTATAGTGTGTGTTCCTATGCCAGCTTACTCTTATTTCCTACTATTTGCTTATTTTCTCAATCTTATTCTTCTGACTGATTTGTAAGAAGGTTCTCATTCTACAAATAGTAGTTTTTCCCTTAAAAGGCTTATCCAAACTTGTGATTTCAAAGTCTACTATGGTGGTGACTCATTTGCATTTGAAGCCTAAACGTCAAGTTTAATGCAAACCACCAAACTTGTGGTGCCCTGAGGTGTCATTTGTTCAAGCAGCAGTCAAGTGGATGCTGTCATCTGGTGGTCAAAGTCAGAACTGACTGACTCCTGGCTTTCTCCCATACCTTCTTTTTTCTTCATTAGGTGATAATGGGTAGAACCTAGACTTTCCACCCCATTTCTTCTCTCTCTCTCTCTTTTTTAATCTTCATCCTTTTGATCTGGTTAATTTTGCCTAGGCCAGCCTTAAACTAAAGAAAGTAAAAAACTTATTTTTAATTATATGTATGTGACTGTATCTGTTTGGGTGGGGCTGGAGTTACAGGCAGTGTGAGCCATCTCCACCATCTGGGTTCTGGGAACTGAACTCTGGTCTCCTCAAGAGCAGTGCACGTTCTGAACTGCTGGATCTCTGCAGCGCCCTGGACAGCTCTCTTTGTGTGTACAGCCTCTTCCTTCTTCCTCTCTGGTTAGATACATCAGGAAATCTCCTCTTGCCTGCTGAGTTCTCTATCTGTTGTGTTTTTGAATGTTTTAGAACACAGTTACAGTTAACAGACATGAGCTAGTGATGTATCCATACCAAGAAAAAGACTTTAGGGAATACATGAAGAAGAGTTAAAAAAGAAAAGGAAAGGGAAAAACAACAACAAAAACAAACAAACTAGTATCAGTAATCTCTTAAGTTCTTTTGGAGGTAACAAGAAATACTTGCATGGGGCTAAAGAGTGACTCAACAGTTAAGGTCCCTGTCTGTTCTTCTAGAGAGCCCAGGTTCAACTCTGAGCACCCACATGGTGGCTCACAACTGTCTGTAACTCTAGTTCCAGGGGATCAATTGTCTTTTTCTGGGCTTTATGAACACGAGGCACACAAGTGGTAAACAGCCATGCATGCAGCAAAACACTCAAACATAAAACAAAATTAAAAACCAAAAAAAGGACTCTCCTCCAGATTATAAAGTCCCTTGATCTCCCCACCTATTTCTGTCTCTCTCCATCTCTCTTTCTCCCTTTCTACCTCCCCACCCACACCCACACCCCCATACACACACACACACACACACACACACACACACACACACACACACACA
>OU015743.1:113529775-113549495 GCA_907169655.1 Acomys percivali
GAAGGAAGGAAGGAAGGAAGGAAGGAAGGAAGGAAGGAAGGAAGGAAGAAAGTTAGTTCAGAACTGGCTAATTGGTAATGTAGCATCATCATGACTGACATTCCTTTTATCATTTAGTTTGTCCCCAATAATAAGACCCTTTCCTCTTTCCCTTTTCATACTGTTTTGGTGAGAAGGCTTCCAGATTAAAATATGTCATCCCTAAATAGTTCATGAGGGTGGTGTACATTAGGGTGTTTGTAATGTTGTCACAGCTGTTCAATGTGTGTCTTTCATAAACTATGATCAAAAGGCAGCTGGCGTGAAACTGCCATTTCAGCATTTCATGGGATTTAGTCAACATCGTTACCTTGCGAACCAGTTTAGATACTTAATATTTTGCTTGGGTCGTTAGTTATGTGATATTAGTTATGTGCATGTCTGTGTATAGGGAGGTGTCTGAAAGGACTGACTCGTGTTAACATGGTAAAGGGATGATTTTTTTCACCTTCAATGTACTTGGAAAATTGTTTGTTTTGTTTGGTTTTGGTTTTCAGTTTTTCCAGACAAGGTTTCTCTGTGTAGCCTTGACTGTCCTGGACTCAATTTGTAGACCAGGCTGGCCTCCAACTCACAGAGATCTACTTTCCTCTGCCTCCCCAACTGCTGGGATTATGGGCCCAGTGGGATTTTTTTTGTTTGTTTGTTTTTCGAGACAGGGTTTTTGTGTGTAGCCTTGGCTGTTCTGGACTCTCTTTGTAGACCAGGCTGGCCTCCAACTCACAGCAATCCACTTGCCTCTGCCTCCCAGGTGCTGGATTTTCTTTTTTTAAAATAGGAAGTGTGAATCATTTTTTTAAAACAGCAGAACCACAATAAAAAGAGAAAAAGTTTGTTGGGTTTGGTAGTGTAAATCTTTAATCCAGGCACTTAGGAGGCAGGGGTAGGTGGGTTTCTAAGCTAGCCCTGTCTACATAGTAACTTTTCTGGCCAGCTAAGGCTACATAGTGAGACCCTGTGTCTGTGTTTTTCCCAGAAGGAAAAGCAGTATATGAAACAGTTCAAAACTAATATGCTTTATAGTTGACAAAAAATGTTGTCTTCTCTTTTAGGTACATGGCCCCTGAAGTTCTAGATGATTCCATAAATATGAAACATTTTGAATCCTTCAAACGTGCTGACATCTATGCAATGGGCTTAGTGTTCTGGGAAATTGCTCGACGCTGTTCCATTGGTGGTAAATCACTATTTTTCCCCCCAATAGTTTGTCATGAGAAGTTAATCAAGAATTATTTTCTTTTCTCTTGGTTGAAATTCTACAGTCAGTAGTCTGACAGGTGACCACTGAGAATGCCAGAGGGAACAAAAGATAAATCCTGCCAACACACAGCTTTATCTAGCTGCTTCTGCTGCTGCTGTTTGTCTCAGACAGTGTCAAACCTAGCCTCTTGTTGTCTTAGACTGTAGTTATTTGAAAGGCCACTTGAGAAGCTGTTTCTAGTATGGACTCGGCTAAAACAACTTTTTTTTTTAAGATTATGCTTGTTTTTCTGTACTTGATTGTTGAAGATCCATATAATGATAATGGCATTAACATTGTGTACTTTTTAGATAAGTTTGTTATAACTTTTGGGTTGTATCAGAACACTGTCTCTTATGCTTAGGAATCTGGGCTGAGATTTAGGACATCAAGGGTTTTAGACATTGAGGGATAGGGTATGATTGTTATTGCAGCAATGTTATTAGCAGGACATATAATTAGTAGCCACAAGCAGAAGAAGGTATTTGAACCATAAGCTAATCCTGTGGGACTCAGATCTCCTTATGAGAGTATATCCACGTGTCCAGTGAGAGACTGCTGTCACAATAAGATCTCATCTTCTGCCTAACAGAGTTATAGTAAAATGTCAGCCTGGTCATCATAGTACACTAGGCTCAAAGTTGTCTTTCTTTTGCTGTGATATAATACTCTGAGAAGGTAGTATAAGGGAGAAAGGGTTATTTTGGTGCACAGTTCAGGCTGTAGTCTACATACAGGGAAGTCACATGGCAGGAACCTGAGGGAGCTGGTCACATCACATCTACAGTGAAGCAGCAGAAGCAGCAAAGGAAAGCTGGCTCGGCTTGTTTTCTCTGTGTTATACACTCCAGGACCCCTCGCCCAAGAAATACTCCTGCCTGTTATTAGGATGAGTCCTCCCAAGCCAGTTCTGTTAACCAGAAAATCCTTCACAGGCATGCCCAGAGGCCTATCGTCTCCCAGGTGACTCTAGATTTTGTCAAGTTGACAACATTATCCTTCACAGAAGTTCAGGCTCAGTGGTAGCTCAAGAGGGTGGGTTATTGATGCAGATGGGGTGAGTTACAGAAGCTGGGAGCGCTGTTCACCTACCTGATAAAATGATGGGCCATGATGAGCTTCTAAGTAATCCTTCCAGTGATGTGGCAGGAGCCGATTAAATTGGATTTTTTAAACCAATACAGGAATTCATGAAGACTACCAGCTGCCTTATTATGATCTTGTACCCTCTGATCCATCAGTTGAAGAAATGAGAAAAGTAGTTTGTGAGCAGAAGTTAAGGCCAAATATTCCAAACAGATGGCAGAGCTGTGAAGTAAGTGTTTCTTTTTGATGCTAGGCTGTTTGCTAAACTATTTCTTCTCAGTAAGCAGAAATTCGTTGTCACTTTTCTGTAAGGAAAAATGCTAGGATTCTTTTACTTTTTCATAAACTAACAAGTAAAAATAGAGTAATTTGCTTTTCTTACGACTATTAAAAGGGCCACGAAACACTTGCAGTGGTCATTGGCACGCTTGAACATTATTAGATCTGCCAAATGAAGTCAAGTGCCTGCTACTGACATGAATGCCTCCCTCCAGCCAGTGCACTCAGAGTACTGTGACGGACACTGGGCAGGAACGAGGAGGCCTGTCAGTACCAGCTTGGCTCCCATTTCAGACTCAGACATGGCTAGGTTGCATCACTTCTCTGGAACTTAGCACCCCTTTGTAAGATGAGGAGCTAGGGTGCGATCATTGCAGAGAGCTGTAGATGCACGACATGACCTGTGTTCCTAGGGCTGCTCCTCAGAAGGAGGGAGTCTGGGTATATTACTCCCAGCTTTTACAGAATGTTGTAGGAATTCATTCTTAACTGTAAATTCAAAGAAGTCATCAGACAAATTTTATTAACAGCTGTTACTGTTATATAAGTGCATCAAGGTGTGCCTTCCAGATTTGAAGTTTCATAGTTTAGATGGACTTTCAAAAATAATGAAAGAGATGGACACCTCAGTGTCACCTCTGACATGACTGTGCTCTCTCCCGCCAGGCTGTGGCTGAGTTGGTAGACTGCAGCCTTAGTACACCAGAGGCTTGGGATTGCTCCCCAGCACCACTTTAACCCAAGGTGGTGGTACACAGGCCTGTCATTTCAGTATTCCAAAGGTAAAAGCAGGAGACTCCAGAGTTCAAGCTCACCTTCAGGAGTTCCTGGGCAACATGAGACCCTATCTCAAAATAACAACAAAGTTAGATTTCTTAATGGGGCCCCAAAGAATTGTTCTAAGGTGGTATTTTGTGATTTGAGGAATGTCCTTCTTGTAGTATGGTTATTTCTACAAAGGTCTACTGTGCATTGTTAGAAAATTACCAAACGTACATTCTTAGTTAAAAAAAAAAAAAAAAAAAAAAAAGCCCAGGCAGAACACATACCTAAATGTTAATAACAGATTACATAGGGGGAAGTGAACTTAAAGAGAAAGGATATTTTTCTTAAGAATTTTGTTAAAGTTAAAAAAAAAAAAAAAATGACACCTTAAGCAACAAAATGTACAGACCCAGAGGAGACAACTCTATGTGCCCAGAGTGTGATAAAAGGGTGTACTAATTTAAAGTTGTCTCTGGGTTTAAGAGCACAGACTTGAAGTACTCACACACACATTTAATAGCTGAAGCAGTTTAAAGACAGACGGCTTTTAAGCAGGAAGCCATGGGTTAACATTAAGAACATGTGCAGCTCACAGTTAATATTATGGGATGCTGACTGATGCTGTTGTCTCCATTGTTATTTTCTCACTTAAAATTGAGAACATGTGCATTCTGTAGCTACTGTTATGGCATGTTGATTAATGCCATAGCTACCATGGTATTTTCTCAGTTTGGTTATTAGTTTTCTGTATATTTATTACTATTTCAAGTTTCTGCTTTTCTAGGGTTTGAAAATCTTAGTTGAAACACATAAGTATGGAACTGACTAAGCTTGCTGGCAGAGGCCTATGATCCCAGCTGCTCAGAATGCTGAGGCAGGAATGTCACAAGCTTGTGTCCCGCCTGGCTACAGAGTATAGCCAGAGTGTAGGACTAGCGTTAGTAATATGGTGAGACTATCTAAGTAAAAACCGAAAAATACCCTAAATGGTTCAACATGTAGCTTATGCACTAAAGCGCACACTAGTGTGTGAGGCCCTAGGTTCAGTCTGCAGTAAACATGCATAGGTGTACACACATATACCCCAAACTGCTTAGTACATACATGTCTCTTCCACGGCCCCTGCTGTTTCCAGGCTGGTCTGGTTGCTCTCGGGCTCCTCTGGCTGTTGTCCTGGATGTCCTTCTGCTTTGTTTGTTTGCTAGTTTCCTTCCTGGGCCTCCACTTTCCTGTCTGTTTGTTAGCCCTCTCTGGCAGGGCTCTGTTCAAATCAGGTGTCTCCCTTCCTACTGAGAGTAGTGCTTTTCTCCCTCGCCTCTAAATTGTTCTTCTTGGCATTTACCACTCTAAAGGTCTATATTTCACAGTAACGTGCTGCTTTATCTCTAGAGTGCAAGCTCTTTGAGAACAGGGATTTCATAAGTTTGTTCACTGCTGTGTCTAACACACCTGCAGAACCATTTGTTAAATGATAGGCATTCAAAAATAGTTGTTTAAGTGAATGTGTGCACATGCACTGGCACATGCCTTTTAAATCTAGAAGCATCTATTTTCTAGGAAATATTCTTGAAGTAGTCTTGCATAGTTTCCCATTTCCTTTTCCTGTTTTTCTTCATCTTTGATTATCTTCTATAAGACTGCTTGCTCTCCCACTTAGTGGAAAATAAGCTTCATATTTCAATTCAGTTTTTCCATGTATATTCTCATTTTCCCTCCCTTTTCCCTCTTCCCCATGCCCCCATCTTACCTTTCTTGTATTTTTAATTTCCAGAAGTAATTATTTGTTCTCTGAATGTTCCTCCTCTTCACCACCCACAGAACTTTATTAGCCTGTCACTAGACATTTGAGGAGTGCTGTAGTGTGAAGTACAGGGCTGAAGGGAAAACTGGGAGAGAGTAAAGTAACTTTGAGTATGAATACGACACAGAAAGAGTGAACTTAAACAAAATACAAACCAATGAGGAATCCCAGTGTTTGGGGGGGGGGGGCTGGGGCCTGAACATACTGTGCAAACACTGTGCGAAGGAGCTACACCTGCCCACTAATAGGAGAGCTTTGATCCCCTGTTCTTTGTCTAATCTTCTGTTAGTTTTAGTTTCTCCATCTCACAGTAACTTTTTTCAAATGTATGATCAGACCCTTCTCACGTTTAATGAGGGTCTGGGTGCTGATGGAATCCCTGTGCATGTGACTGGGGCCTATGTGTGTCCTCTTTAGGTGATCTCTCTGGGTGGTTTTCTTATAAAGTCACTGTAGGTCATCTCTCGGGCTGCCCAGATCTCTAGTCTGAGAGTCCAGCATGCTTCCAGTGTGAGATGCAGCCAGTGATGTGTTCTTCCTCAGACAAGCCCCTCAGGCCTTCTGCTGGGATGAAGAGGTGGCTGGGTTCTTAGCTGTGGAAAGTTCGAGTGGGCAATATCTGGTCCCAGCACTTTGCTCTTCTCCCTACTTTGCACCCTGAGCTTTGCTCTGAAGTACTTCATAGTGCAGCAGAGTTCTCACTCGGTGTCCCAGGTGCCATAGTGGGTCCTCTCTTTTGGTGCTGATTCTGGCTTCAGCTTTCTGGTGTCTCCTGAGAAAGCTCCCCTGCCCACAGCTCTTTCAGCATCTGGCACCAGGATCTTGATGGAAACTAAAGTCCTCATTTGCTACTACAAACAATGCTAGAATAGGAACCTTACACAAATCATTTAAAAAGTCAGTTTTTACCAGATTAATAGCAAGTGGTCTGTATGCATTAATTATTTTTCTTATATTTTCTTGTAGGCCTTGAGAGTGATGGCTAAAATTATGAGAGAGTGCTGGTATGCCAATGGAGCAGCTAGACTGACAGCTTTGCGAATTAAAAAAACATTGTCACAACTCAGCCAACAGGAAGGAATCAAAATGTAACTGAAGCTGCGTGGGAACTCTGCTCTTTTCATATCTGTTCCTGGGTGTGTTTGGAGGTCGGTTGTTCTACCTCACTGAGAACGGTGGACTCTACTTCCTCTTGCCGCAGTGGAATGTGGTCAATTGAAAGTGTCCCGGGTCTCTCTGGGCCCAGAGCAGCCACAGGCATCCTTTCTGTGCACTATGGATGGATGCTTCTTCCCGGACAGTTACAGAATGTTATGTAGTCTACTTTTGTTTCTGTTGACAAAGCTTGTTTTTAAAAGACGACTGCCAGCCCTTAGGAAGATGCTGTGCCGTTGACCACCTGTAAGGGGAAGGAGCTGGAGTGCTGAGTTAGATGAAGCGCTTCTGATTTTCACTCCTGGTAGTACATTCTCAGAGGATTCCAAACCACTAGAGTTTCCTTGATTCACTTTGAATGTACTGTTCTATAAGTTTTCAGGATCTTAAGCTAACACTTAAAACTCTATAGTCTAAAATAATATGACCTCGTGTAGGCATGGGGGGCACACTTGATCCATTTATTTGTGTACTGCTCCTACTCCTGCACACTTGGAACACAACACACCTTCCCAGTGGGGTGTGCGACACCAGTAAGTGCCACTTCTGTGTCTTTCAGAACTGCTTAACATATGTGTTAAGTCCTGTATCATTTTCATTCAAGAAGTTTATTTGTCTGGGTAACCTAAACCTTGTCTGAGTTTGTTTTTGTGGTAGATGTCATTCAGTATTTATGCCTTTCTCCTACCTAATGTACTTGAACCACTGAGGCAATGCAGTAGCATGAATAAGCAGTGACTGGTCATGTGGGAACCTCCCACATTGGGCTTTGGAGCTTTGCAGTTGAGATGTGTTTCCTGAGATTATCTTTAAAGTTAAGTGGCACTCCAGACATGCACAGGGCTTTATGGGTTCAATCATTGCGGCATATAGAGTCCTTCTGAAAGGTGAGGTTGGTCCACTGCCCTGTGAAAAGTGTGCTCTTCTGTAAGCCATTTCTTTTTTCTTTTTCTGATCAAAGACAGTGTTTAGTTTTTTGTTTTGTTTTGTTCTTTCTTTTTTGGAAAGGAATTGCACTTAAAAATCAAATGTGGTTAATGTTAAGTAATAGGCCTTTTTCTAGGAAGACAGAGATAGCTAATTTGAATATACACAGGTATAGGTGACTTTCACATGTTATGTAGCTGTAAGTACTTGTGGATTCTATCGTGGGAAGGGTAGAGTTAGTGGAATTTTTGAGGTCTCACTACACTTTGAGGAAGGCAGCTTTTAATTCAGCCTTTTAAAAAAATCATATGTGTAGATCTTGCAACTGCTTTATTTACATGGTGGCGCTGTGTTTTGTGCACCCTTGATACTAGGAGAAAGTAGCAGCTAACAGCCATTCTAAGTAGAGGCTCTCTTCATATTCTTGGTCATATAAAATGGGTCTTCTCACCAGTGGAGTTAGCTGGTTAAGCCTTGGGTTTCACTTCAGTGCGGGGCTCATATGGCTTTCAATGTCCTTTTTATCACTGTGATCATATTCTATGGAAAATGTTGTCATCATTTGAGACAAGATGTTGAACATAGTGATACCAATTCCCAGATAAAAAGGTCAAAATAACCGTTAGTGTTTAGCCAAGGAGCGATTGTGGCTGTTGGTCTGAGGCAGCTGCACTCTGTTAATGTCTTATCTCAAACCTAGCATAAATTTGAAGACCATTTGGTCTTAAACCAAAGTAACTGTAGAATGAATGACATGTTACCTTGGCATTAGTGTCAGTTTTGTGCATTTAAAAACATCATGGGAAAAAGTGCTTAGCGTTTAGTATTTTTTTAAATATAAATTTGAGGGTTTTTTCCTGTAATTATGATGTTATCAGTGTAAGAAGTGAGGGTTTGTTGCTGCAGTTGTGTTGTAGCACCTGCTTACTAAGCACTAGTGCTGTGGTCAGGTATTTTGGGGCCTTTGTTTTCTGTTTTTTCCATTTCTAACCCTTTGAGATATGCTTTATGGAAATCCAGGGGACCAATGCATTTTATCACTAAAACTTTTTATATAATTTTGAGACCATACCAAAAGTTGTCTGAGTTAAAGTTGTAATACATTTCTCACTTGCATACAAGGAAATGGGTTTTTGCTGAATACACTTTTCATCACATCAGAAGTTGAAGAATCATTATGTTGTTCTTGTCTAAGTAGATAAAATGTGCTTTTGATGAATCAGGGAACTTTTTTAAAGTTGGAATTTAGTTCTCAATTGAGTTTACATGTTTGCAGCTAATTTTTTGTCTAGGGATTGTTTGATAATCCCCAGGTGGCCAATACTGAGTTTGATAATAACTTACAAGCTGAGACAGGTCATGGTTAATGTGGCTATGACTATAGATAGATCTTATTAGAAAAATACATTTGTCATTTTGTAATACAGTCTGTCATTTATATTGCTTATCAAAGATCCCCCTCCCCTTTTCCAAGCTGTAGTATGGCTAAGACATATCTTCTACCACGTGCACGTCATCTTGTCAACATCCTGGCTGAGCAAGCAGGGGGAAGTGCGGCTATGAGGCTCAGACAGCTTGGCTCCCTTAGGTCCTCAGCCCTGCTTTCCCCAGTCTGCCTTTCTGCTGGTTCCTGGCTCAGAGATTATTGTCCCTCTCCCCACCTCCAGCCTTTGGACCTGAGAGCTGTTTTTGAGACCTAAAATGAAGTGGTTGATGGAAGCTGTGCAACATTCTCCCACTTCCTTGAGTCACTGGGTGTCACAGGGTGGTCTGTGAATGTGGGGCTGGGGATACTCTTGCTGGTAGCCTGCTTTGAGTCCGATCTGGGCAAAGAGTCAGCAAAGGTGACAGCCAAGGGGCAGTGGGAGTTGGCCTCAAACTGTGTCCCAGTAGGACAGTAAGGTGTGAAGCACTGAGCCTGTAGTCCTGCTACTTCAGCAGTACTCAAGAAGTGCCTTGAGGCCGTGAGGTGCCATGGCCGTCAAGAAACCCAGACTTGGTTCTCACTGCAGACTTATGTCGTCTTTTGACCATCCATCCATATTTGACTCTTCCCCATGCAAATTGTCAGACATGTGAAACTAATAACAAAGTACTAATTAACATGCACACCAAAATCTGCCTGACTGAGCGCAAAAGCTTGTGTTTTCACTCCATGCCCTGAGAGAATGATTGTAAATCATTTCTTTGTTCCTTGGTCACGGGAGTGTTCTGGCTCCACAGTGTGGAGATTCCAGATGTTGTTCTATCACAGCCCAGCAGAACATGTTGACATGTTGAGATTCTGAAGAATAGTTCTGGAATGCAGTACAGCTTCGCGTGTTGGATGTTAAAGCGTCTGTGGGCCCTCTCGAGGAAAGCTGAGGGCTGTCAGTACATTGTTTTCAACCCTTGTTATGCACTCTTACTTGTAAACATTTTAAAAATATTGTCAGTTACATTCAACTTCTTTCTTAAAACTTAAAGTGGGTTTGCATTAATTCTCAATGGGATTTGTGAGTTGAATATCATGAACTGTGTTTTGATAATCCCTTTTTCACATTGTGCCAATGGAATGGAGTATTTGATATTTCTTCATATGTCAAGGAGATGCTTCAAAATGTCATTTGCTTTAAACTTAAATTACCTCTCAAGAGACCAAGGTACATTTACCTCATTGTGTATATAATGTTTAATATTTGTCAGCATCCTCCAGGTTTGCAGTTTTATTTCTATAAAGTGTGAGTATTATGTTGCTAAGTTACTCAGATGGTACTGTATTGTTTATATTTGTACCCCAAATAACATCATCTATACTTTGTTTTCTGTATTTTATTGTATTTGTGCAAAGTCTTTTGACTCTGTTGGTGTGATCTCAGCTCTTTCAGATATGTACAGATGTCCATAGTAATTTTCATGTAAGTTGAATGATTTTGAGAAGCCTGTGAAGAAGAGAGAAAAGGATAAACTGCATTTCCCCATAAGTTTTTTAAATTGTACATTGTATGTGTAGTAATATTCCAGAGGAACTGTAAATAGAAACTAGGGAGATGCTTAAGTTACATCCTAACACTACAGTAGAAAACGGAAGCAATGCAAATAAACTACTTTTTCCCACCAGTGGCTGCATTCTTTTCTGAAAAGCAAAATTGAGTAAGCTCCCAAGCTCAGTCAAGATGTCATAAGAATCTACTGTTTGGTGACGTGCTGGAAGTGAGTGTGTAGAAGCTACCCTCTCTCCTTTGTGGTACCCCTTTTCCATTTCCCCAAGCCAGCCACAGCTGCAGATCCTTCCCACACTTCCCTCTCTGCCTCTGTCACCTCTGTTCTGTTACCTAGCATCTGTTTCTTCTGCTTTGCTCTTAGGCTTCCTGAGGCAAATTAGGATGCTCTTCCTGGTTAGTAATCTCCACTTCATCACAGGACTTCTTCCACTTCAGCACCAAGGTTCATGCTGGGTTCAATAACCAGATGGCAAGTGTGGGAGACACTCAGATAACACAATAAGTGTATATTTTCTTTACATTAAGTACATTTTTTTAAAAAGTAAATTTTACATTGTTTAAAGCAATAGTTACAGCACTGTACTGTTGGACTTACGGGTCTACATCATCTAGATAGACCTAGAGATGTCCCCAACGGTTCGAAGGGCCCATTGCCTTTGCACAAGACCTGATTCAGTTTTCAGCACCCACACAGCAGCAAATGAGAGATTAGGAAGTGGAACAGTAGCGGAGTAACCTGCATTTTATTGTAATTGCAGGAAACTCAATCCAAAAATTATCACTGACATGCATATTATTGCAGCCTAGAGCAACCACTAAAACATCACCCAAATTTGGTTGGGAGTAAAGGCAACAATAAGAATAATACTGTAAAAATATTTAACATAAAAGATGGAACAGAAACAAAAGGGCTCCAGACTTTAGAGGCATTTGCAAAATAGCAGGCATGAACTAACCAGTGATTTCATTCACTCAGCTGGTTATGCTGTTGCATACCAATAATTTCAGCACACAGGAGGTAGAGGTCTAACAATCCCAAGTTTGGAAAGAGCCTGGGCCTGTATGCCTCACGCCAGCCTGAGCTACATAGCACTTGTCTCTACACCCAATCCAAAAGCCTTAAGTGGTGGAGCTGTCAGAGACTTATCAACTAAAGTACCTACAGGGGCACTCTTTTCGATTCAGATGTAAATAGTTTGAAGGTGAAAGGGGGGAAAACACATAGTAACAATAAAGATAGTGAGTCCTCTGTTAATATCAAAATGGGCTTTAAGGTAAAACTAGAAATGAGCGGAGCAGGCTAGGCTGTCATAACAGGGAAGTTCTGGGGCAGAGCTCAGTGGGACTGTGCTCACCTAGGTAGTGTGAGGCCCACAGTGCCGCCAAAGGGAGAGGGCCAGGGCTGGAGAGATGTCCCAGCAGTTAAAAGGGCACTGCTTTTGCACAGGACCTGAGTTCATTTCTCAACACCCATACTGGGGGGCTCACAACTGCCTGTAACTCTTACCTCCAAAGGATTAGACAACCCCCTCTTTCTGGTGTGTTGGCATATAGACATACAGAGCTGTGAAACAGAAGTTCAAGAAATAAATGCATCATAGCATACTAAAATGACACAGTAGGAGAAAGGATAGTGTTGAATAGGTGGTGCTGGGGGTGGCCTTATTTCAAAAAGAAAAGACAGAAGGAGGCTTAGTTAAACTCTTACATACTTCACGGTTCTAAACGGTTTCTAGAAGGAAATACGAGAAGCAAAGTGAAAAACTTCAACAAAACCCACTAAGAGAACAAACTGATAAATTGGGCTTTGTCAAAATTAAAAATATCTTTTTTTTTAATGCAACATACAAACTTTATATAACAAAAGTAAGAGGTAAAGTAAAACAGGCACTTATATTAAGAAAAAACTACAAGAAAATCTTTAACAACTTTAAAACAAACTACTTGCAGTTGCATTTAACCGAGCTCTGTTGCTGTGAAGAATACAGCTCATGCACAGGTATGGATCAAAGATTTGTACATTTTCCAAGTATTCACTGAATACTACCTTATATACACATATACATTAAGTTTGAAAAAGACTAGATGATCCCAGCTGCACTTCATTTTTGTTGTTCTTTTGGAAGAGGTCGTCTAAAAAGAAGAATATGCGGCTCTGGCTCGTGAATCATGTAATGAACCCATCCTAGACTCTGCTGGACACCAAGTCTCCTCCACTCCTCTTCGGACATAAGATGAGTTTTTGGTACTTGTTTAGAGAGTTCTCTGGGTAACATGACATGCCGGTACTCGTAGTGCTCGTTGAAGTACTTGTCGGAGTAGTAGATCTGCTTGTGGGCCATCCAGCCGGCGCGCGGAGGAGAAAACAGAAGCCGGGAACCAGGCGCAAGGAGCTCCACGTCCGCCTATGGCCGGCGTAACGACTCGAATCTAAAAATATCTTTTAGGGAAAACAAAACACCATTAAGAGTAAAGAGACTGGTGCCATAGTTTGAGCGGGACCCCTGGGCCCAAATCTGCCTAATCATAATGTTCTTCTTGTAGGTTTCTAGGATCCTCTGGATCCTTCTACTTTGCTATTCTCCCATGCTTCTCTCATCTAGAGTCCCAATACAATACAGGCGGTAAACTTTAAACCCCTACCCAGATCTAGCCAATGGACAGGACATTCTCCACAGTTGAGTGGAGAGTGGGATATGACTTTCTCACATACTCTGGTGCCTCATATTTGACCATGTCCCCTGGAGGGGGAGACCTGCTGGCACTCAGAGGAAGGATAGCAGGCTACCAAGAAGAGACTTGATACCCTATGAGCATATAAAGGGGGAGGAGGTCCCCCTTAGGCACAGTCATAGGGGAGGGGAGTAGGGGGGAAATGGGAGGGAAGGAAGAATGGGAGGATACAAGGGATGGGATAACCATTGAGATGTAACAAGAATAAATTAATAAAACAAACAAAAAGAGTAAAGAGACAAACCAGACTGAAAACATTTGGAACTTACATACCTGAAAAGATTTGTGTTTGGGATATATAAAAAAGAATATTAAACTACATTTGTGTGTGTGGGCTCCTGCACTTGTGCATCTTAGTGCATACAGCAACTTGGATTAGGTTCTTTCCACTATGTAGTCTTGTGGGGAGTTGTCAACCTCAGGTTGGTAGCAAACACCCTTTGAGGCATATCATGGTTAAATGTATGAAAAACTCAAAAATCAATAAGATAACCTAGTTTTACAAATGGCTGAGAGCTTGGTAGGTATTTTCCTAAGAAGACAGCTGAATGTCTATTGATTCGTTATAGAGACTACTAATGAAAAATGTGGTGACACATGCTTGTAATCCCAGCACTAGGGTAGCTGAGATAGGAGGATTGAAAGTTCAAGGCCTCCGGCTGGAAGGATGGCTAAGCAGTTAAGAGCACTGACTGTTCTTCCAGAGGACCCTGGTTCAATTCCCGGCACTCCAGTTCCAGGGGATCCAACACTGTCACACAGACATGCATGCAGGCAAAACACAGATGCACATAAAATACATAATTCTTTAAAAGAAAGTAAGTTCAAGGCCTGCCTGGGCTACATAACAAGACCCTGTCCGAAAAAGCAAAGCAAAACAAAAGACAATATACAATATACAACAAGTGTTAGCACCTTCCTTGGCAAAGTCCCTCACTCATTTCTAGGATATAAAGTGTCTGTTGGAAAGACAAATTGAATTTCTTAATTAAACATAACCCTGTCTTATGACCTAACAATTCCATTTCCATGTATTTATGTGCAGTAGGCCTGTCAGATATTTCCAGTTAAATTTGAATACCAGATTTTTAAAAAGTATTTATTGTAAGAATATCCTGATACACTGAATAGAATATAGTGTGTGTTGTTTTTTGTCTGGCACTGAATAACTGGCCATTCCTGTAGTTTCACTTGCTAAATCTAGCAAGTGAAAACATTGGATACCAACAGCAGCAGCATTATTCATAATATGAAATGCTAACTGTATTATTACACTTATTGATGGAAAAAATGAGTTCTCACCTCAAAGGAACATAAGAGGTTTATTCATGTCTACTGAAATCGAGTACAGCAAGGTGTTGACAGATTTCAGCCTTCCTTCAATTTGAATTTCATAAAAGCTCAGGGAAGAGCTAGAGATAATTGTAGCTGGCATTTGCTACTTTGTGGGTTCCTTTTTTTCCACCCTTATTAGCCCCCGAACACTGGATAGGAGAGAAAAATAGAGAGGAAAGGAAACAAAATTATCTTCAGACTACTTCCTGCTGATTAGGGGTGTGGGTTCCTTGGGGGCAAGTTTGATCTTTGCCTTCAGGATATCTAATTTCTTCTCCTTAGTTTGTGCACAACTACTTGACAAACAGCAACCAACAGCATCCAACCACTCACCAGCCAACAACCACAACAGCACCCCACTTCTTGGGGCCCTAGCGTTTAAAATATCCTCTAAAAAGTTCCCCAGGATTCCAAACACCACACACTATCTGCAGCTGGTAAAACCACACCCCTGCTAGAGCACAAGACAAATCATAGTCACCTGCTGTAAAGAAGCCACATACCCCAACACTTGAGATTAAAACAAAAACATTCTTACAATATTTCTGCTTTTTTTTTTTTTTTTAAGAAACCAAAATTACAAAATTCTCACTACAAATAATCATCTTCCTTTGTGGCTTTGGGCTTTAAGCAGACAAGGAGAAGACAGGAAAGCTGCTTTTAGCACACCTCTACTAAATTCATTTAATTAAGATAATTAGCATACCCCACTAGCATATTAGTGTCTTTTCCAATTGCAAAGGTAAAATACTTAATAGAGAAAGGGCTGATTTTGGCCACAGTTCCAGGTACCGTCCACCATGATAAGAAAGTCAAGGCAGCAGGGACTTACAGCAGCCACTGATCATATCACATCACAGCACAGCACAGCACAGTCAGGAAGCGGAGAGTGATGAAGGCATGATCTGTCAGCTCCTCCCCTCCACTTCACTTGTACAGCCTCAGGCTCCCAGCCAGGAATGGCAGTACCCACAATGAGCCTGTCTTCTCACCTCTGTTAATAGTTCCCCCACAGGCATGTGCAGAGGCCCAATCCCCCAGGTGACTCAAGAGTCTGTCAGTTGACAACACTTAACCATCACGGGATGATAGCCCTGGATTCCCTCCCAATAATAAATGAAATAAGCAGAGCAAGAGGATTACAAATAACAAAGATGTTCTAAAACTGTTTTGGTGAGTTTGCGCTTCTGTAAATGTACTCAGCCTTTATTCACTGTGCACATGCAATGGGTAAAATTTATGATGCTTAATTTATAAATAAGTTAAAAGCCAGGGCTTGTCACTGTTCGCACGTGCTGTTCTAGGTGACCGCCATGTTTGAATGACCCTTGTTCGTGCTGCTGCTTGCTGGTCTGTTTCTGTTCAGTTTGGTTCTGGAGCCACACCTGCCCCTGCCCTCTGCTCTGCTGATTTTAATTATCCCAAGGGTCCTCTGCAAGGCCATTGCTTCCGCAGCACTTCCCAGCCTGCCTGTGGGAAGAGGGTACCCTATGTGGGCCCACTCTCACCGCAGTTTGCCTCTACTTTAACCTGCATGCCCCTGAAAGAAATGGGTGCTTTTCACAATTACTGAAGATCTTAAAATTAGCAAAATATCCTAACTTAGATGCTAACTCTGCTGTGCCCTTGGATTCTCAGGGAGCTTAGCATGTGTGGAGTGCTCTTTCAGTAGAATACTACTTCTAAAGAGTCTCTGGATAGCTCCACAAACCACTTGGTTTCTGCTGTCCCAGGCTTCCCTCTAAACATCTTGCCACAACAAGATGTGAACACACCCCCCAAAAACAAACAAACAACAAACGAGCAAACAAAACACTAAGGATCATATCCAATCTATTTCCACAACCCTCTCCCCTACCCCAAGGTTGGGCTCAGAACAAGCCCAAAGGGCTTGTTGAATGGGTGATAAGAGCCCAGGGCTTGCTGTGGTCTGGGCTTTTTTTAGGAAGCCTTGTCATGTTAAGTAAGTGCTTTGATTCTTCCTGGACTCTCTGCAGTCATAACTGTGTTTGAATCATTCCAAAAGCCAGTCTGTGTGACTTTGGGGCCTTGCACTAGCCTAGCAGAATAGGCACCAGACATACTTGTGAAATGGTACATTCGTGTATCCCGAGGTCGTGCAGTCTAAACCCCCTCCAACATGCAAACATCCGTGCTATGACATGGAGTGGAAGGCTCAACTTCAGTCTCCAGGGTGATGCTGCTGTTTTCATGAAGTATTATTTATGGAAAGTAAGACTTATTTAAAAATTATTTCTACTATAGCAAAATATCTTACTCTGTCAGTTCTGCCTGTGTGTCTTCCTGGGCCTACACCAGGCCTCTGCCCTAGCAAAACCAAGTGAGAGATTTGCCACCGTGTGCCATAGGGCTCCCTGCTGGCCAGGATGCTGCATACTCTTAGTCTCACCACTGGGAAAGCAGAGGCAGAGAGGGCTCTGTAAGCTTGAGGTCAGTCTGGTCTACTTAAAGACTTCCAGCTACTACATAATGAGACCCTATCTCCAAAACAAAACCAAACAACAAAAAACCAAAAAGCAAAACCTGTCCTAAACATTTTCCCGTGCCCTCCCAGGCTCTCCTCTGGAAGCAGCCCCGCCTCCTGCTTACAGAGACTGTTATGCACGCTTACTTCGGAGGATAGGCAAATTCTCAACTTGCATATCAAAAGATAATGCTATGCAAAAACAAAAACAAAACAACCCAAACAACAGACTCAAATACAAGCTCTCCAGTACATCTCCACAAGGGGGCAGTGCTGCTCTTCTATTGTTTTGTTTATTTGGTTGAGGGTTGTTTGGAGTTTTTGTCTGTTTCTGGTTTTTTTGGTATGGTTTAAAATTGCTGAGGCTTTAAATGAGTTTTTTATTGCACAGTTTGACTTATCTCACTGGCGGCCTTTCCAAGAGCAGCAACTCCCCTAGGCTGACTGCAAATTAAGTAGATCTGTAATACTTTATTATTTTACAGTTCTAGACGAAAAAGTGTACATGCTTCTAAAAATTTCATGTTAAGTGTGGAAAGAAAAAGATAAGATTCCCAGGTGTGTTGCCATACATATAAAATGTATACACATAAAACATTTTTTTAAATGCAGCAGTCATGAATACACCCTCACTTGCATGCGCAGGTTCACACCATCCTTCCTTTTCTGCAATTTCTAGTTGCTTCTCTACAGCACGTGTTCCACGCCAGGAGGTAAGACCCCCCCCCACACACACACTCCTCACTAATAGGCTTTATAACCTTTCCGTTCTGCTCCGGAAACATGGTCAAGTCTCTTCACACTCCACCTTCTGAACACTTAAACCCAAGAAGACTAACTTAGCATTAACCACAGTGTGGCTATGTATGTATATGCATCGCTACAGAATGTGATCTGTAAATCTATAAAGGAAGGGAAACTCCACCTACCCCAAGGCCTGCTCACCTTGGCCAGGGCTCAAAGCTTCGCTTTGTTTACACTTTACTCACTCGTCAGCCATCTCTCTTTTTCATTGATTTGCCTTCAGTTGCTTTGTCTTGCAGGGATGGAACCCTGTGCCTTTCCTACCACCATTTCCATCATCGCCCTCACCCCCTCCCTGCCCCCTCCTCAGCCCCCCCCCCTCAGCTCTGCCTTCAGAGGTTGCTCTTTCTCTCAAGTCTCTCCAAAGACAGTAATTATTTGCGCTTCCATCTCTTTATGTATTTTGCTTTTTGTAGCATGGTCTTTTCTCATGGCTGTGTGCACTTTCATAAGTGACGCCATCCTTATGGATGGCTGGTGTGGTCAGTTTCCCCAAAGGGCAGGGCTGGCTTCAGGTTCCACAGTGGTGGGGCCACGTCACAAGCAGGCTCCTACCCACGCTTGCCAGGGTGAGCACGGCAGCAGGTAGGCATGATGCTGGAGCAGTAGCTGAGCGATTACATCTTGAGCCACAAGCACGAGGCAGAGAGAAAGAACTCGCTGGGAAGGGTGTGGGCTTTTGAAACCTCAAAGCCAATCCCCAGTGGCACACTTCCTCCAATAAGGCCACACCTCTTGATCCACTATCTGGGACCAAGTGTTCAAATACATGAGCCTATGAGGGCCATTCTCATTTGATTACGTAACTCTAACGGTATACAAAGGAGACTGGCGATACGCCCATCTACAGAGCAGATCGAGAACTGTTTGGTGGAGTGCTTGCCTTCCCAGCACCACATACAAATGAGAGGCCAACTTGGCTCTAATCCCCTTTACTATCTTCACTGTCTTTGATCTGAATACATACACTATCCTGGCTTGAATGTGAAATATTCTGCGTAAGTTCCTGTGTTTGAACCTTGATCTCCAGCTCACGGGGCTGTTTGGAAAGGCTGTGGAACCTTTAGGAAGTGGGGTCTTGCTTGAGAAGTGAGGTGAGCCTTGAGAGTCCATAGCATGGCCTCACTTTCCACCCATGCTCTGCTTCCCAACTGCAGATGTGGTGTGACCTGCTACCTTACTTCTGCCACCAGGCTTTTCCCGCCATGCCGGGCACTCTTTGTTCAAACTGCAAGCCCATATAGACCCTTTTAAAATGTTCTTATCATTGGGAGGCAGAAGCAGGTGGATCACTGTGAGTTTGGGGCTAGCCTGGTCTACAAAGTGAGTTCAGGACAGCCAAGACTACACAGAGAAACCCTGTCTCAAAATCCAAACCAAACCAAAATAAAATGTTTTATTGGTGAGGCACATGGCCTGTGGAGGTCAGAGGATAACTGTGGAATCCGTTTTCTTTTCTATCTCTATATGACTTCTGGGCATCAAACTCAGATCTTCAAGCGTTTTACCTAGTGAGCCATCTTGTGGACCTAAACCCTTCTGAAAAAATGATATTCATCTGCTTTGCCTCTGTTCCCACATCACCGATGCGGTTGCAGTCTGTCCGGAGAAGGATGGCTGGTCAAGGCCCTCAGCATCTTGTGTTCTTGCTGACAAAATGAATTCAGCCTCCCAAGTATGTACCACTTCCTTAAAGCCCCCCACTTCCTGCTGGGCCATTTGTTATATAACCACTTCAGGGGCGGGGGTGCGGGGGGCGAAGGGGACCTGCAGGAGGTTCATCAGCCTGTCCACGAGATTGGTGTCTTCTCACCACATAGCGTGACCTCTCCTTGGAGTTTCAGTAAATTCACGTTTTCTCACCTTGAATCTCTGACAGTATACCATCTCCTCCAGGCGGAACTAACTATCAACTCAGCTTGAGCACTGCCCACGGAGCTCCTAAAAGTAGGTGTCTCATGGACTCCAAGACCCTCGTTTTTCTCCTCCCCTCCCCCCAAACCACATTTCCATGCTGACTGAGCTTCCTGAGATGATCCTGGATGGACAGCATCTCCTCTGTACAGTGACCCTTTTTAAAAGGGCAG
>OU015743.1:113549895-113559936 GCA_907169655.1 Acomys percivali
TTCACTAGTCTCCTCTCTCTCTCTCTCTCTCTCTCTCTCTCTCTCTCTCTCTCTTTCTCACACACACACACACACAAACACACAGAGTTTCTAAATGATTTCTTTGTTCCCACAGTCTCTCACAGGGGCTCCTAGGACCTTCTTCAAGAGCCAGGATCTTTAAATATTTTTGAATAGATAATTCACCAGCAATTTAAAAAATTACAATGTCTTCACTGAGCTGTCTTGCTCTCACCCTCACCCACCCCGACTGCCAACTACAGCCACTACGTATGTACTCCCCACCCCTTCTTCATGAACACAGTTGTGTTTTTCCCTCCTTATATACACAGGCATCTAATACTCTGCTTTTATTATTTCCTACCACAACCTGGAGGTTTTGAGTTGACAAAAGATCCATTTTTTTTTTTCCCTCTCACAATAAAACAAGGATAGCTACAATCCCGGCTTGTCACAGTAATTTATGTCTTCGAGAGAAAAATGTATCATTTTATGACCTCTTCCAGAGAGAGAGGCTCCAGGGAAGGAACTGGCTCAGTGAAGGCAGAAGGCAGAAGCCAAGAAGAACTGGGCTTGGGAGGCAGAGGGACCCTGGGGAGGTAGGGAAACTTTCTTACCTGTGGGCCTGAGAGCTGGGGGAAAGCCAGCCTAGATTTCCTTTGTGAGAGCGGCTGTCACGAGAACCGAGCCTAAAGAGAATGCCCTCCCAGCCTGAGTGACTTTGGGGCTGTAAATCTGTCTGGTGGACTGGCTTAGAACACCAGAGGTGCACGCCTTTAATCCCAGCACTCGGGGAGGCAGAGGCAGGAGGATCGATGTGAGTTCAAGGCCAGCCTGGTCTACAAAGCAGGACAGCCAGGACGCCAAGAGAAACCCTGTCTGGAAAAAACAAAAGCAAAACCACCAGAAACTGTACGAGATAAACACCAAGAGATCTATCTGCTGCAAGGAATTGGTTTATACAATTAAGGGGCTGCCAGGAGGGTTCAAAATTTGAAACCCCTAGGAAAGACTGAATCAGAAATGACTCCCACAGGGAAGCCTTCCTCCACAAGGACCAGCCCCAAAGGTGATCCAGACCCACTCCGCTCTTTGGAGACACTCCCTTCCCAGAGCCTGCTAGCTTCAATGCCACCCACAAAACACTCCCATCACACTAGCCCAGCATATGAGTGTCACTCTTGTTGTCCCACGCTAACTGCTTGGGTATTGGAGGGAAAGGTAGAAATGAATTTTATCTCTCCAGATAATCATGTCTCCGTGTGATCTGTGACTCAGATGCTATGTCCTTCTCCCTATGGAGTGAAGTAATTGGAACCCAGTTTATTCTGGGCAATGCCCCAAACCAGAAAGGTAGGACAGGAAGTGACCCTGTCAGTGGAGCATCTCCAGGGTCCCTGATAATCTCCTAGAAGGCCTGTGGTCTGTGCCTCTGCTATCTTTCTAGCTCTTCATTCTGGTAACTAAAGGGTTAAAACTAGGCAGCCTCTGCTGGCCTCAGGGGTTTCTCCGGTTCTCTGAGGCCATTAATCATCTCTGGCCCAAGGCTGCAGGAACGACACTTACCAGCAATTAACCTGCAGTACAGGCAGCGTTCACTCCCGCCCCTCATCTGCACACCCAATTACTCTAAATTAACATTTACCAAGCAAAGTGCCTGTTAATTGGAAGGGCAGTAGAAAGAAAGGCCACACACCTACCCAGTCTAACTTAATAACCTCAAAGGCAGCCATTAATTAAGGGGGGAATGTTTCTGTTTAGATCTTGTTTAGAAGGCCTGCACGTTAACTTTGTCTGAGTTTTGGAGCTCTGCACCGGAGCCCTGCTCTCTGACCCCCAGCCTAGCAGCTCAAAGGATGAAAACAGTAACAGCCACTCATTAGCAAGACTTTCCTTTGAAGAATATGGCCCTAAGACAACCTTCTTGTCTGGGAGGGGGAACTGAGGCCAAGGAAAAGGGTGGGAAGGGCCCAGAGTCAAAGAAGGTGCTGCAAGCCTGTCTCTGCCTGACAGGCTGTGCCCCCCTCTCATCTCCGCCAGGTCAGTCAGGTCAGCCAGCTTTTGTGACACGTGAAGTGGAGCACAGGAGGCCTTTTAGAGAGGACAAGAAGAGACAGGAGGAAGGGACACCCTACTTAAAGGAAGTGTTTTAGGTCTGCAGTCTGGCTCCTGACTTGTGTAAGTGGGTTCACTGGTGCTTCCATCCCCCCCACCCCCCACCCCCCACCCCGTGCAGTACCTGGAAGGTCCTGACCGACAGACAGGCAGCTTTCCTCCTCTGCCCTATGTCAGCCCCAAGTCCTGCCCACTTCATCTTGGCTTTCTCTGCTCCATGCCCCATGTGTCACTGCGGTCTATAGCTCCTGATCTATGGCCTGCCCAAAATTCGAAATGTTAAAAAGACACTTTTCTCCAGGCTGCCTCTAGTCACTTCTCTGGAACATTTGCTGCAGGTTGTATGGCTTCCAGACTTGATTTTTCCATCTGCTTCACACAGCCACCCTCCCCTGTGCCCTCACACAGGGCTGCTCTCTGTGCTCCTTCTGTGTAAGGCCGGCCCTGCTGGTGGTGGCTAAGACAGCCAGAGTTCCCTACTTGTCTCCTTGGAGGTGGGGGCTGTCCCCCTGTCTTCTTCCTTTGTCTTCAACAGCACTAGTTAATTAATTAATTAATTGGTCAATCAATCCAGGTAGCCAGGTGTGGCAGGGTACCTTATCATCATAGTTACTTGGAAAGCTGCACTGGGATGCTCTCTTGGGTTAAGGAGTTTGAGGCCAGCCTGAACTCAGCTCAACCAAAGCAAAACAAAACAAGTCTCTCCCCCCCTCCCCCAAAGACAAAACACCTCCCTTTTCCCTATGGTTCTGGTCCAACAGCTCACACCTGACCTCTCTCCTCCCTGTGCGCTGACCTTCTCCATCCTCAAACCCCAGCCTTGGACCTTTTAACTGGATCATCTCTCAGATGCAGTTATGCTCAAGGTCAAAATGGCACTCTTGTCGCTGAACCCAAGGACAGTTGCTGTATGGATTAGCGTGGGGCTTTAAATAATAGCATGCAGTGGCCATTCCCTCCCTTACTCCCGCCTCCAGTGCTCCCCTCAGCTTCTTGAACTGCCTGCTCCACTCCGCATCTCTGTGCTGAGTTTTCCCCTCATCACAGTCTTCATAGGAGTCACTTCCGCTCTGTGGATTCCTCTACCAATGAGAGAAGACTGACAAATATCATCAAGATTATATGGGTGATGAAGGCTCCAGGCTGCACTGAGTCCAGATCCAATCCCTGGCTTCGGATGCATCTCCAGGCACCTGGAGGCAACACTTCCCACTGTTTTCCACACAAGCTGCTTGCCTTCTCTGGGAACACCTCTCCTCCAGGCTTCTTACCTTACTGACAGTATCTGGGGTGTGAATGAAGAGAGGCCCGGCTCTGTCTCCATCTTTTATACCCATCATTTCTCAGTCCAGTCAGTCAGTTGACTTCCAGTTCTATGCAGAACCTCTAATCAACCGTGAGCAGTTCCAGGCTCACTTCCCTCCAGTCAGAGCCATCCCAAAACACGTTTTATGAACACTCACTGCTTGGTGGCCCAGCATGCCCACAGGGACAGGGACAAGCCCGACAACATCACACACCAGCCTGAGTGTAGCCAGGCTCTTTGTGCTCCTGATATCACCACCTAGCATGACGTACTGGAAAAATTACAATACAAAGGTGCGAGTCTCCATCTTGATTTTCTCGTTTAAAAAAATAAATAAATAAGGTAGTTGAGAGGTGGCTCAGAGATGGTTAAGAAAGCACACTGGTTCTGAGCACCTACTTCCCTTCAGTGACTTGGAAACTTCTGTAACTCCAGCTCCAGGGGCTCTGACATCCTCTTCTGGGCTCTGTGAGCATTGCACTGTTCCCAACAGACACTACAGATGCATAATTTAAAAAAAACAAAACAAATGATGGTGAGAGAACACCACCCGTGGTGTTCTCTCCCCCTCACTCGCTCTCTCTCTCTCTCTCTCTCTCCCTCCCTCCCTCCTTCCCTCCCTCCCTCCCTCCCTCCTTCCCTCCCTCCCTCCCTGTCTCCTCTCCTCTGTTTTCTGACATGGGCTTTCTATGTAGTCCTGGCTGTCCTGAGACTCACTTTGTAAACCAGGCTGACCTTGAACTCAGAGATCCACCTGCCTCTGCCTCCAGAGTGCTGGAATTTAAGGTGTGTGCCACCACTGCCTGGCCGTATCTGTCTTCTATCTTAAGTTTCATAACACCGTAAGATCAGTATTACTATAGACCTATCTGACAGATGAGAAAAACACTGAGCATTCCAGGAGCCAGCTCACAAATAGGGACCACAGAATGACATTTCCATCAATGACAGATCACACATATGAGTGTTCCCCAAAGATTATCAGGCCCAGTGACCTTTGGTCAGCTTCGTTTGTGGATGTGCAGTCTGTAGCATTTGTACAATGATGACATCACCTAATGATGCATGTCTTAGGATGAGTCTCAGTCCTTAAGCGATAAGTGATGGATGAAACCAGGATTTGAACTCAAGTCTCACATCTCCTATGTCCTTTCCATGACTCCACAAGGGGGCAAAGTCAAGACCAGTCTGAGCAGGCTACAGACTCAAGAGTTCCTCTTACATTTTGAAAGTCTTCTGAGTACTGCTGTGTACCTGGGGCCTGAGCCCCCACCTGAATTCTGGGTCAAAGACAGCCCTCTCTTACACCTTAGCTCTTATGGGACAGAGATGACAGCCTGCACAGGATCAATAGCATCTGTCAGGCTCCCCTGGACAAGCTAATCTTTACAGTAAACATTTCATTATCTCCTGCTAGCTGCTGCACCTGCTGATGTGAGATTGAGGAGGGGAGGTGAGGGAGGGTGTCCTCTGCTTTAAGGAATAGGTAGCTCCCCGGTCTATAGGGGTTTGGGGCCCTCTGCAAACCAGCTAAGCTCAGCTAGAGTTCCTTTGCTGTGGAGGATTCCAGATTGTCCCCCAGATTTTGGTAACTTCTGGTGACCGTGTTCTTGTTTCTTTCTAGCTGTGTTCATGACCCAAGCTCTCACAGGCCACCGTCCAGTGGTCAGTTCTCATGGCTTCGGCTTTGTTCTCATCCTACCTGGTGCCTCTCCTACTGGCAATGCCTTCTGTATGAGTTATCACAATGGCCAATGCCTAATGAGCACTCATTATCTGTCCTGTGCTAAGAGCACTGGGCTAAGCATCCTATGGCTTTACTTTGCAGATCCCACTGCAGGTCTACACAGGGGTGGGGAGGAAGGCGGGGGGTGGGGGGTGAGGGGGTGACCTCGGACTTCCCCATTTTTCAAAGGAGCACAGTGGGAGGGTAGAGGCTGAGTTATCTTGCCCCAGAGCCTTACTTCTTAGACACTTTTTAAGCTGACTTTCCAATACTAACACACTATCTGGGTAACTGGGACTAAGCTGTGCAAGTTATTCATGCTCACAGTTTCAGAGGAGTCTGTCCGCCCTTACTTAGCCTGCTGTAAGTCAGAACATCACGATGTGTGGTGGCACAAGTCTCCTCACCTCGCAGCGGCTGCCCTCTGTGAGCACGTCCTCAGTTACCTAACTTTCTCACCATGCGCCACCTTTCCAGAAGGTTGCAACACTGTTTATTTACGTATTCATTTTAATTGTGAGTGTGCATATATGCATACATGCATTGTATTCTCACACAAGCATAAATGTGTGACAGAGGACAACTTGCAGGGGTCAGTTCTTTTTTTTCTGCCATGTGTATTCCTGGTCCCAACTTCAGGTTTGTCAAGCTTGACATCTAGAACCTTTATCTGCTAAGCCATCTTGATTCCCTCCACCCTCCTGCCTCCTGTTTTGTTTCTCAAGACAAAGTCTCACTATGTAGCCCAGTGGGCTTTGGATTCATCGTAAACATGCTTTAGCCCCACAGTGCTGGGACTGCTTGTGCCACCATAACTAGATAAGGACCAAGTCTTTATCTCATGGACCTCTGAGGACCATTTCAGATCCAAGGTGAGCATCCACCACAGTCACATCTGAGTTTTGTGAAACTGTGTAGCTGATATCTGGCACCTCCAGCCAGATTGAAAGGGGAATTCACCATTATGTCCCCACGCTGCGTTTGAGTCTGAGCTGCCTCTCACCCCCACCCCCAGATAATGTTCTAACTCTTAGTCCTAAGCTTGTAACACTATTCCAAAGCCATTAGAGGCAGCAGCTGACTGGCAGGAGTAAGCCACTGAAGAAGAGCCTTTAGGTTACTGCTGGCCCCTTCCAGCTGCTCTCACATGAAGAATCTCTGTCACTTTCTGCCACAGCCATGAACTCTGGCCCGCCTTCCCTCTGTGATGGACTGCAACTCTCTGAAACCATGAACCAAAGTAAACCTTTCCTGTAGCTGGACTTTTGGCTACTTTACTGGGTACTTTTTTTCCTACCTCCCTACATCACCCCTATCACTTCCAAACCCCTAACACTAGGTAGGAGAGAAAGAAGGTTAGAGGGGAAAGAGGGGTGTCAATATCATTAGATTATGTCTTGATGATTAGGGGCATTGATTTCCTTGGGGCAAGTTTGATCTTCACCTTCAACCAGCAAACAGCAATCCAGCAAACAGCAATGCAGCAAACAGCAATCCAGCAAACAGCAATGCAGCAAACAGCAATGCAGCAAACAGCAATCCAGCAAACAGCAATCCAGCACATAGCAATCCAGCAAACAGCAAGGAACAGTAACAGCAGCAGGGGGAGCAGCAGCCACCACCTCTCTCAGGGCTCTGGTATTTATATACTTTGTGAAGAGTTGCCAGAAATCCAAAAGTGAACTATCTGCAGTTGGCAAAATCACTTCCCTGGCAGAGCACAAAGCAAGTCATAGTTTGCTGCTGTGGATAATCTGAAGCAGCCCCATGTTCCACACTTGGGATTAAAACAAAAACCCCATTCACATAACATTTCTGTGTTTTTAAAGAAGCCAAAATTCTCACTATATTTTCCTCTGAAGATTATTATTTTTTCCCATCTGCTGGCTATTTTGTCACAGCACTGGAAAATAAATGAATAGACTCTGGTACAGTTTTTTTTTAATGCAATGCACTATGGGCATGACTTTATTTATCCTCCATTGCTCCCAAGCTAGGGGAAACAGCAAGCTGGTGCTTGTCTCTGTGGTACTTGAAAACCATTCTCTACTGCTCCCTGAACTACCTGCTTGCAGTCAGCCGCTTTACTTCCATGGACATGGTTGACTCTGGAAGAGTTCCAGGAGGAAGAAAGGGGGAAATGATGGCATCCTGCTGTGAGGTGGCCTCTCAGGAACTGGGGTGTACCAAAAAAAAAAGGAGGAGCTGCAACTGCTGGCTGCTGTGTGAAGGCTCCCTGGCTCTAGTCTCTAGGCCCATATTGCTGGCAAATGACCTGCTGGACCTCAAGGTTAGGCCCTAATGTTCCAGGCTTGGAAGAGTGCACACTAAGGCTCTCACCAGCCAAGCAGATGGAAGCCAAGCAACAAACTGACAATAGAAGACAAGTCATCCATGATTTTTTAACCCAGAAGTAATCATGAAAAGGTGGCTTGTTGAGCTAGGCGTGGTGGTGCATGCTTTTAAACCCAGCACTTGGTAGGCAGAGGCAGGAGGATCACTTGAGTTTGAGGCCAGCCTGGTCTACAAAGCGAGTCTAGGCCAGCCAAGGCTAACACAGAGAGACCCTGTTTTGAAAAACAAACAAACAAAAAAAGAAAAGGTGGGTTGTTGAAAGCTTTTGGAGTCTCTTCTAGCTGCATGGACACAAAGAAAGATAGTCAAACACCACACTTGGATCATTGCTATCCAATGCTCTCAGGAGTCTTAGTGGCTCTGGGGTGAGCAGATGCAACGGTAGCTCATTATCTCTAGCCCCGGTGATGAGAACTTGCAATGGCTAAAGCTGTGTTTTAAGTTTAGATCACTCTGCTTAAGAGATCTATAAGACCAATATGCCTCTAACTTGTAAGCCCCACTTGTCTGAGGACAGACAACCTCCTAGAATACTGGGACTGTTGTTCATGTAAGATAACAAGCCATGTGTTTCCCCTTCTGTAAACACGTTTGGCTGCCCCAACTACACAGAATGTGCCTGATCACAAACGGGAGGGAGTTACGTAAGCAGGCAATATGTCAGGGTGTATACTTGTCCCCAATTGGACAAAGGCAGATGTACGTAGCCTTGTGGGATTTGTCTTTATAAGCCCCTGACTAATGTAATTTGCTGCCATACTCTGGGAATCCTGGGTATGGACATGGCCAGTGTCCATAGTCCTGACCGGTATTTAATAAAGCTTGCTTCAGATGTGGCTCAGAAATTGTGGTAGTGGTCTTATTCTTGCCCAGAGGGATGAACATACTTCTTCCTAACAATGCTGCCTGGTGACCCAGGTAAGCGCACATATTCCTGTGAGCTTACCTGAGGGTTCCCTGGAAGGCAGGGCATCTTAGCAGGAATATCAGTGACTCTTATTCTCTAGGGCTGTCCAGTGCATACTGGGCTGTTTAGTGGCACAGATGTCTACCACTAGATGACAGTAGCAAACCTCCCTCTGATATGGGTGACCACCAATGTCTCCAGACTTCCTCTAGGTGCCAAAATTATCCCTGCATCCAGCACCTCTGTCTTTAGGGTAAGGAGCTCAAGGTACAAGACATGAATATGCAAATTTTAAATTTTGGTATTTATTTGACAAGTTACTTGTAGAGAGAAAAAAAGACCAAAAAAAAAAAAAAAAAAAAAAAAAAGAAGAAAGAAAGGAAAAAAAAAAGGCATATTTAACTAAAAGCAACAATAAAAAAGACATTCTGAAATCTGTTAGACAATGTTATCTTTAAATTACTAGAGTGAGGCTGATATATATATATATATACATATATGTATATATGTATTCATATGTGAATATCATATATACAGTATTTATATATACCCAATGAGCCGGCCTCACTGCGTAGGCCTGACTGGTCTGGAACTCGCTATATAGATCAGACTAGCCTCAAATTCACTCTGCTTCCTGAATACTGGGATTGACGGTGTGTACCACCATGTTTGGGTGGGGGCAGGCTGATAACAAAGCAAAAAACAATGGTTCTACTTAGTGACTGTTGCCTATTTGATGAGTTGTTTTTCTTTGCTGACATTAGGTTGTACCTGCTCTAAGTTACTAGACATTGTGTACAGCACTGTTTTGTTTTGTTTTGTTTTTCAGACTGAGCCTTGTCCTGAGAAACTCCTTTGTACATGCAGTTTTGCCACCATTTTGAATCTGGAGGATGGCTCTGAACCGGAGCACATGACTGGCGCCATCTGTCTGGGACCAGCCACACAGCACAGACTGGTAAGTGACTTATCCCTGGGAGTAGGAAGGCTGCCATCACGTGAGTTTATTGGTACGAACTGGGAGTAAGGAACATGAATAGTGAACTCATATCAGGAAAACCAGGCCTAAGAGAGGATACAACCCCTTTACCTGGACCCTGTAGTGAGGTGGATGATGGCAGCAGCTGCCACGGGACTGTCATCTGGCCATCCACAGTGTGTGTGTGTGTGTGTGTGTGTGTGTGTGTGTGTGTGTGTGTGTGCGCGCTCACCTGAGTGTGTGGAGGACCAGCAGGTGCACAGCAATGACTGTCCCAGGGGCTTCAGCTTGGCTGCCTCCTTGGTTGACACTCCCTACTCATTGTCATCTGCCCACTTACCTGCCCACCCACCTGGACCCAATGTCCACCCATCGCCCAGCCCTTCACCTAGCCCTGGTCTGTAACCCCCTCCCTCTTCCTCTAGGCTCCCCTCTGAGGCTGCAACCACACTCTGTGGCCAGCAGCAGCTGCTTCTGCAGTTTGGTTGTCATCTCTAGAGAGACTGTTTTGTCTCTCTCAGCTTCTCCGGCTCAGGCCATCTATAGCCTTTTGGTCGCTGCTATGGCCTCTTAACCCTTTTCGACCATGCTGCAACATTTACACACACACACACACACACACACACACACACACACACACACACACACACACA
>OU015743.1:113559946-113602965 GCA_907169655.1 Acomys percivali
ACACACACACACACACACACACACACACACACACACACACACACACAGAGAGAGAGAGAGAGAGAGAGAGAGAGAGAGAGAGAGAGAGGGAGAGGTGTGATCTAAGAGCTAAAATTAGTAATTAAGATCTGAATAAAGGAATCTGTGGCTCCCAAGGAGAGTGGAGCCATCTGACAACCTGCCGCCATTGAAACGGCTGCTCCGTGTAAACATACTGCTATTCAGCCAGTTCTGATTTCGGAAAGACACAAGCATGTTTGACTGTGTTTCTGACACAGTGTGCTCACACCACTCTTTTAATTGATACTCTTCTTTTGCAGTATTATTATTTTTCTCAGTTTTTCCATGTCAGTTTTTGTTTGTCTTTTGAGACAGTGTCTCACTATGTAGGCCTGGCTGGCTTGGAATCATGGCACCTTTTAATGGTATATAACAGGTGTCTGCCTTTCTTCTTTCCCTGTTATCTTTATTTGCTGATACCTGGGGCCTCATTGGTGTTAAAATCCTGGCAGTGGTCCAGGCTGGGAGAGGCTCATCTAGGCACAGTGCCTTCCCCCCAGAAGCACTCTCTGGTTCCTCTTGCTTCCTATAGGCCCCTGGATCCTCCTGTTCTTTCACATTAGAACCTATGGATGTTCCTCATGTTCTGTGCTGGTCTGAGGACAGCTGTGGGAGGAAGTCCTGACCTGGGGCCTGCCTGTAATTAGTTCAGGTTAATTATTACCAATCGGTAGATGTGTAGCTTAGGAGCTACTTCCCCCAAGCTGGGGCCTCTGGAGGCTTCCTTTATGAGCCTGCACCCCCGAGGGAGGACTTAGTGTAATGAATTTTGCTATAATCAGATTTAAGGGCCAGGTCCCTGAGCCGTGCAGTCGATTGCAGAATTGAGCACCAGCTGGTTAGTTTGGCTGCTGGATTGGGAAGATAAGGCCCAAGGTCTCAGGTGAGTGTTTTGAAAAGTAGCTGCCTCTGCTTTTAGGGGAGTGGTTCTATTCCCAAGGGAGAGGCCATCTGGGAGCTGTTTTGAAAAGAACAGCCTGGGTATTAATGTATTAGTGAGTGGGAGTCCTCTCAGCCTTGAGGGGAACCTCAGCTCCACCTTCAGCTTGCACTTTGGACAAGGGCAGCACAATTTGCACACATTTCTGGATACATAGTTTGTCACGTTTTTGTTTAGTGCACATTCACCTATTTGTTCACTCGCTCATCCATCAACCATCCGTTCAATCAGCAGGGGGTAAGCACCACCCCATGTAGAATGCCAGGCAAAGGCTGGGGCTCTACCATGCCCTCTAACTGGGGGTGGGGGGACCCTACTCTGTGTGTTTCAACCTTACTCCTGGGAGTAAAAGCAGCTGACTGAGCGAGCCAGTGGGTTGTTGGGTAGAGAAGGAACAACAGAGTGAGGTAAGAACTGCAGAACAGCCCACCCTTCTCCTGCGGAAAGCTCCAGTCCATGGGCAGCTTTCAGATGGTCAAGAAATGTCAGAAATCCAGATTCGGTGGGGGGACTGATTGGAGATGCTTCTCTATCTTAAAATCTTGGCCCATATTTTTATCGAGCATCTCTTTGGGAAAACAAAACATTTCAGTGCACTGGGTTCACAGCACAGGCAGCTAGAGGTGCCTAGATGTAGCCCCGCTGAGCACTGAGACATTCTACGTAATAGGCCCCACCTATAAAGAAGACTGCAGAAAGCTCCCTACATTAGAAACCAAATAAAGAGAAGGAGTGGAGCTGAGGGTAGAGAGAGTCACACTAGAAGCCTGGGCTAAGTGGCTATCACCTGCTTAAACATAAATGCTCTGGAAGCCTCCAGAAAGCCAAGGTAAAAAGGGAAATGGGTGGTCAGTCCCCCTGTGAAGGTTTGGAAGCATGGGTTCCTAGCAAGGTACATGGTCATGTCAAACAGCATGAGGTGTCTTCCCACCAGGATGAGGAGAGAACAGACAATGAGAGGCAGCTTGCAGCCCTTGGCACAGCTCTAGGAAGACAATGGATGAAAGAAAAGCCCCTTTTCCTCCAAGCCAGGGTCATAGGCTTTTATTAATAGATACTTGAAGCTAAGGCCCGGCACTGCAGTTAACATACTTTCCTCGGCTCGTGAGAATGTTAGAGGGCAGTTCTGTCCCAGAGGATTATGGGAAACAAGAACAGCAGCACTGTAAGAGATGATGGAGAATAAGAGAAAATACCCAGGACCAAGGCACCTGATAGGTAGAAGGGCTGGGAGGGGTTCAGCAGCCCCTGAGGTCTCACAAGACATTGTCACACAGTCCACGGGGTGTTGGGTGGGGGTGGGATTGGGGGAGGCTTCCAGCTAAAAACAGTTGGAAACTCTGGTTTGGACCAAGCTCACTAGGTTGATCAATTGCGGCAAAGTTTGGGCTCAATACTATGCCTGCTTGCCTCATGAATTCATTTTTCTTCTAAAGAGACCATCTCCAAGCTTATCGGATGTTGGAACTCAGAGAACCCCTGGGGCTAGGCATCGCAGAGAGGAGACAATACGAGACAGTATTGCACCCAGGAGCTGTCTGCCATCTTGCTTTTTCCAAAGCATCATCCGTGGAGCACCTCCACCAGAACCTTCTCCTCCTGGATCCAGACTCGCTAAGTCACCATCTCAGGCCAAGTTCTGACTTTTCACAGTTTGCTAAGCTCTCTGAGCTCTTCTCCATCTCTCTAAAGTTTGAGGTCCACTGGGTGGTGGAGCCCAGCCTCCACCTCACCAACACCGCGATGGCTCAATCAATTTCCACGCAGGCTCTTCCTCTTGGGCCCCCTTAGAACTCATTTCTCTCCCCACCACTCGCTCCCTGATCATTTCCCCAAGCCCTGTTCCCACAGCTGGCATTTATCTTTATTGCCGGTCTGTTTATTGATTTAGGGCCATCTCTGCAATTCGTCAAGCTTGTATCCCATTTTAATCTGGGCCTCCTCTGAAGTGGCAAAGATCCCTTCCAGCTTCGGTGCTTGCAGAGATGTGATTAGCTGGACCTCCTTCCCATCCTTCAAGCCATTAATGGAAATATTAAATGGCCCTGGTTTGGCACGAAGGTCCTCAGGGTCTCAGGGGATGTATGCCTCCCTCGCCCGTCACTAGCTCTGCCTGGGCGATGGAGATCATCAAGCACATTTCCATAGTGGATTGTTGCTTCAGCAACACAAATCTATGCAGAAATCCTATTTATTAATCGGTTCACTCATTCAATAGACTCTCAAGGAAAAAAATAGCCTGAAGACATAAATGGTTTGGTGACCTCAGGGAGAGGAAGTCTACAAGAAGGATGTGTGTGGAAAATCATATTTTGGCCAGGTATGGTGACTTACACGTGTAATTCCAGCACTAGAACTGAGGCAGGACTGCTGTGAGTTCCAGGTCAGTCTAGGCCACAGTGTGAGACTCTGTATCTCCCACCTCCTAAGTGTTTTACTGAGAACGGAGCTTGGCTTTTGAAAAGCACCTAGGACTGTCAACGCTCACTTCCCCAGGCTTTCCTCCCTGAAGGCTAGAAACTAGCTGTGCCACTCACTTCGTTCTACAAGTTGGTCGGGCTTGTTACAGCTGTCCTGTCCCCTTGTCTATAGGGCAGTATGAAGTGCAGAAAAAGTATGTGAGGTGGCTAAGGGGCTAGGGGTGGGAAGGGTGGCAGTGAGTGTCCACACTCAGGCAGCCTGGATGTGTCTGCATGAGCCCTTTGCCAGGGAGCTTTCCTGGGCCTGATTCCCATGGAAGCCCTGCCCTAGAGAAGACATGCTGAACTGGTGTTACCCATAGTAATCCTGGGAGAGGGAGAGACTGGACAGGCAGGTGGAAAAGCTGGAGTGGGCATTCAGCCCACCCGTGGCCTCATCTACACACCTACAAAGCAGTGCCCGTAGACTTGGCGCTTACAAAGATTTGCCTTCTCTCTCCCTCTCCTTCTCCTTCTCCCTCTCCTCCCTTTTTTTTTTTTTTTTTTTTTTTTCTTTTTCTTGACAGGGTCTTCTGTGTAGCCTTGGCTGTCCTGAACTCACTTTGTAGACCAGGCTGGCCTCGAACTCACAGTGATCTGCCTGCCTCTGCCTCCCGACTGCTGGGATTGAAGGTGAGTGCCACTACCTTTTCTCAAAGGAGCCTGACCTTCCTGGAGATTGACACTGTTCTGGAAATGTAGAGTGTGTGGCCATCCTCTCAGCTGACACACCCTTTGGCCTCTTTGCTTACTGAACTACCTGGAGCTGGCTGATGCCCAGAGCTGAGGGCACTTGTGTATTCAAACAAGCAGCTCATTCAGAGGGTGGACCAGCAAGGGCGGGCCAAGCCAGCTGCCTGGAGGAGGGGCCTAAGAGTCCCCCACTGCCTACTTCGTTGACAGCTGACGGGTGAAGTGGGCGACAAGGAGACAAACGCTCACCCTTCACCCCTCGTAAGTGCTGGGGCAGCGCTGCTGGCAGGTCATTTCCCAAAAGCTTGCCAAGGCAAGGGACATAAATCAAATTTTCATTTCATTCCTTCAGGCTCGGCCCTTCCGTCAGGCACAAAACAGCTGCCTCCTGAGCAGAAGTACAGCGTTAGTCAGTCGTGCGTTTAGAGCCATTCCAGGACCCCCGCCCCCCCCCCCCGCCCCCTGCCCCGCCCTCCCCCCCGCCCCCATTCCAGGGCCAGGGAGGAGGGAAGGAGGCTAGCAGGCCTTTGTTCTTCCACTGTCGAGCACTTTGCGTATCAGCCACAAGGGGGCGAAAGCTGCACACACATGGTTGGTTCCCAGACCCAGCTTAACTTTATCCTGGCAAATTTGGAAGATGACGGTGAAGGAGGGATGGTGAGATCCCCTCTGCCTCCAGAGGTTTTCAAGCTTTTAACATGGCTTGTAAGAATGACTCGTTTGGTTCGAGGATGCTTGGTTTAGGACAGAACTGGATTCAGCTGCCTGGCCTGATGTTCACCCTTAGGGTCTTCATGTATGAAGTATGAGGTTATTGCTTGCCTTGGGACCCCACCCAGGATCCCGAGGCTAAAGTGAGACAGAGGACATGAGGCGCATCTAAGCTTCATGATTAGCCCTACTTCTCTGGTGTTGGCTGATCCAGGACCAACCCCCCTTTTCTCTTCCTCTCCCCCCTTCTTCTCTCCCCCTCTTTCTCTCTCCCTCTCTTCCTCCCTTCCTTCCTCCCTCTTCTTCTTCCTCTTCTTCTTCCTCTTCTTCTTCTTCCTCCTCCTCTTCCTCTTCTTCCTCCTCTTCTCTCTATGTGTTGGCTCTTTACTATGGAAACTGTCTATGTTGTGATCAGTAGGACAGGGCAGTGTCATTCCATGTGAGAACTCAGGACTGGAATAGTAGGCACAGGTGAACAGGTATGGCCCTGCTTCCACCATGACTCACAATGAGATCTGAAGTCGCTCACTGTCTCTACCCATCTAGGCTTCAATAAAGGAAAAACATTCTGAAAGAAGTCAAGAGGTTTAAAAAAAAAAAAAAAAGAAGTAGCCAGTAGTAATAACACAGATAATGGGAAAGTCAAATAAACACTTAAAATTGTGTAATGAGAAACAGGGCTGACAGTTGCACCTAGTCACAGCTGTGTTCAGCTCTTAGGGTCGTTTTCCGAGATGTTTCTGGCCCTTCCTTATTCTGGATGCTTCCTGGCTTCTGTGTTTGCATGGGGTTGTGGGACTAGCTTTGGTAATCAAAAAGAGACTCAAACCCTTGCAGGGCAAGGGGTATTTTCTTGCTGGCATGATCATTCTTCATTCTGGATGGCAGCTGGCCTCGTGCGGGTTGTGGCTGCCCCTCCTAGCTTGCTTTTTGGATAGGTATAGGGTATGGATTTCGCCGCCTCCTATCTCTTATGAATTTATGACAGACATGTAGTGGGAACAAGAACAAAGCCATCATGGATACAAGCTGCTGGGCTGACTGTAGCATCGCTGACTATATCCTAAACTCATGGGGCCACTAGTCCTAATGGAGGTGGGGGAGGGGCAGGGACACAGGATCCTAAGTCCTTCACTGCTGGACCATAATGGCAGATGATGTAGGATTGGCTGGGGTAAGAAACAGTACAAAGAACCAGAGGGCAAAATCTTGCATGGTGGTTCCTAGGGGCATGGGGCACGGCTGAAGAAGGAAGGGGCAGAGGCACTGTATTTCGTCATCATAGACCCTTTGCTGCCATTTGGCTTTTTACTTTTTAAAATACTTACATTTATTTATTTCTTACTTTTTACTTTTTAAAATACTTACATTTATTTATTTTTTACTTGTGTGTGTTCGTGTCCTGCCTTTGAGGCCAGAAGGAGGCATCCACTCCCCTGGAGCTGGAGTAACAGGCCACTGTAAACCACCCAGTGCAGGTGCAGAGAAGCAAATGTAGGCCCTTTGAAGAGTAGCAAGCCCTCCAATTCTGACATTAGCAACCTGCCCCAAGTGCCTTTCTAGGGTGAGGCAGGTTGGATTTTTAAAATATACTCCAAAGGCCCATGTGTTGAAAGTTTGGTTACAAGTCTAGTACTATCAGGAGATGGTGGGACCTTTAGGAGGTGGGCCCTTCCACTTTTCCCCTCACTTCCTGGCCACCAGGAGGTGGTTTTTGTAGCACCACGTGTTCCCACGATGATGAGCTGCCTTGTCACAGGCCCAAAGAAACGGGCTAGAACCTCCAAGCTCTGAGCCAAAGTAAAGTTGGTTACCTCAGGTTGTTTGCAACAGAGCTAAAGAGTTGACCACCTCCTGGGCTCTGCACATGCCACTATCTGTTTAAGCTAACTCTCCAAGGACAGCCATCTTTGTGGATATATCCAGTGTCCACCTGAGCCCTGCTGTGGCCTCCTTCTTTAGGCCAAAGCTCTCTCAGTGTGCTGGCCTGGCTAGTCATTTTGCTAATGACAGCCCCTTGCCTTCTGCCTCCATCCAAAACCTTCTTACCCCAGGCAGGAGTTGTCCTCAGCTTTGTCCTCAGCATCTGCCCCTCACTACATGGACCACCTACAGCCCCAAAGCAGGGATAGGAGCCGTTCCTTAAGCAGAGGCGGATACATATTCAAAGGGAAGTAGCATAGCGTCAACTTCCACGATGCTGTAGTGATCCACAGGGACATCTCCCCTCACCTCTTGGTGGAATTATCATTCTGAACCACGGAATACATTAGGCTTTATGATCTCCTCGTTTCTTCGGGGAATATAAATCTCGAAGCGTCATCTTCATACGACAGGCCAAAGAGTCCCTAGGGACTCAAGATGTTTGAGAATGTTAACTGAGAATCAGAACTAGTTGGCGATTAATATTGGGATTTTGTTTATGGACACAAATAAATCCCAGGGCTAGGGCTGACCTGTCAAAATCTGCCTATGATGAAAATTCTGATGGCAAAGCATGGGACGGGAAACAATCTGAATGTAAAGAAGTGATCTGGGAGGCGGGGGGGGGGGGGGGGAAGCGGTGCGGCGGGGCGGCAGCGTTTAGAAGCTCATCTTTTCTGACTGGATATTTGAATTCGGTTCACATATCTGTAGTCACGGACTGGAATAAAGATGATGGAGAGTAGGAATTTATACCAGTGGACTACAGTCATGCAAGCTTTGTGACTAGATTGCGTGAGACAAGGAGTGGTTTTTTTTTCTTCCAAGGATCTTTCAGGGGGGCTCTTCACCCTTCTTTCACCCCCGAAATGAAGACCCCGTGGCTATCTGGATGGTGAAGGGACACAGGAAGGTACACCTGTACCCGAGCCTTCCCGAGCCTTCTGCTCTGAAATGAAGGTGAGGTGTCTTCATGGGATGAGTCAGCTTTGCATGTGAAAGGATCTTTTCTGTCTCCTGCTTGTCAATCCTCTAGGTCTTGTCTAACCAGCACTGGCCGGGCTCTTCCTGGGTCTGGAGACCATCACAGAATGCCACAGCTTCTAGAATGATGGCAAGCACAGCCTGAGCTGCGCTTGGGGGGGTGTGAGCCTGAACCCACAGCAGCACTTGGGGGTGTGAGCCTGAACCCACAGCATCTGGGCGCCTGAGGCTGGAGGACTGAGTTCAAGGTCACCCTTGAGACCATGTCTCCAAAAGAGCAACCACAAACAAAAACTAACGTGGAGAAGTGAGAGTGGATAATAAGCTCATTAAAACTGGCAAATGTGGTCCATGCTTGTATTTCTCTTCACTCATCCACCGCTCCCCTCCATAGCTTTTCTCTAGTCTGCCTGGCACGGCTGGAGACACAGTATGAACACTGAATTAACAGTAAAGATAAAGTCAGTTATCTTCACCTGCTAATGTCTGCATAAGGAAGTCAGGACACAATTTAAAGTCACCTGTAAAACAAACAAACAAAAAACAAACAAACCCCCCACCACAACCAACCACTTTCTAAGGAAACATACTTTGCTTATTGTTGCAATTTAATCTTGCCTTTTCTTCCTAGAGTCAGGCATCAAAAGCATCCTGAGATGCTGTGACCTGTCATTCATCCTCTGGAAGGCCTGGATCCTTGCACCTTCAGTATCCATCCTTTCCTACTTTGGTTGCCTGCTGCTTTCCCTGTGAGCCTCTGTTTTGGAGCTGCCCTCATGAACAAGAGCAATTGATGGGAGAAACACACACATATTCTAAGCTTGAAAGGCTATGTTAGAGAGTTGACACTATAAAACACTTACTTGCAGTTAATGTGTGAAACCTGGAGTAATAAAAACGTAACCAGCACCGATAGTTCCTGGCTTGACGTTGAAGTACACACATGCATGCCCCCCAACACCCCCACACATACATATACACATAAACAACAACAACAAAAAGAAGCCCCAACAAACAAAAACCAAAGACAACAAAAGCCAAAACAAAAAAGCCACTAAGCATGGGGCTGGAGAGAAGGTTTGGCAGTAAAGAGCACTGGCTACTCTTCCAGGGGACCTGAGTTTGATTCTCAGCATGCACATGGCAGCTAACAACTACCTGTAATTTCCAGTTCCAGGGGATCTGATGCCCTCAGACAAATATGTAGGAAAAACATGTAAAATAAAAATTTTTAAATGTTTAAAATCATTTCTAAGCACTTTCATAACTTTAATGATTCGAATGCACCTGTTATAGATAGATCATTGTCTTAAACTAAAAGAAACTACAATTCAGAGAATATGACCAGAAAAACAAAGTCATCCTCATCATGAAGTGACTGTCACCTCGCTGTAAGTCATTTTAGAGTGTTTTCTATGAAAATAAAAATGATATAGCTGTTATTAGTAAGTGCTTTCTGTGTCCCTGTACAAGCCAAGTTCCTATGATTTAGGGTATGAAGGAGAAACCCCCATTTTACAGTTGAAGAAACTGAGGCTTGGAGAGGGCCTGTGACTTGCCCAAGGTCACCCTACAACTAATGGTAGAATCAAAGTTAGACCCCACCTCAAAAGTCCAAACTTTTCACTGACGCTTGCCTCATCTCCCACCATTACAAGATGCTGTCCCTCAACCCCCTGTTGGACTAACATGCTGCCTTCTGTATCTGTTACAACAATGTTAGCATGGCTTTGTGGCTTAAAACAACAGACTATTCTCCTACAGTGTGGATTCTTGGCATCTAAAATGAGTCTTGTGCGGCTAAAATCAAGATGTGGGCAGGTCTACAGCAGAACATCTATTCCTTCCCTTTTGCCACCTCTCAAAGCTCCTGTGTGATTCCGCGTGTGGCCCCACAATTCTGCCCTCTATCATCTCTCTGATAGTCTTGCCACCTTTTAGAGACTCTGTGACCATACAGGGGCCATCCAGATGGCCCGGGAGAACCTTCCCTTCTCACAGACCAGCAGCTTAGTTACACATGCAAAGACTTTTTCCATCAAGCTAACATATTCACAGGTGGCAGGCAGTGGAATGCGGATGTTTTGGGGAAGCACCATTTAGTTTACTCAATGTCCTTTTCTACTCAAAGATCACTTTAGGGTGACCCAAGCCCATATTTCATGACCCACCAAGGACAACCTCCTGTCTTCCCTGACACCACCTAATTTGGAAACTAACCAAGCGCATTGCCCGCTGTTTTCCCCTAAACATCTCCATCCAGTCCCTTTTCAGATTCTCTGGGGCACCACACACTCTCTTCCAGAAGGACAAGGTTGAAGTTAACCCCCCTACCTTCCCAACTCATGGTGCTCCAGCATCAGCACCCTGTTTGTTCCTTGGCCCAGCTGCTGCCAGACGTGGCCTTCATATTTAAGTCCAGTGATCCTGACCTCTATAGGTGATGGGAGAAAGTCTCCTCGGTGTTGCTTAAGACCCTCAGACACGGGGTTTCCAATCCTCTTAGTTATGTCATGGGTGGTTTTGCTTTTCAGTTACAACATCTGCTCTTTCCCACACTGCAGTCTCCATCAGGCACCAGTGTGTCAGCAGGCTACTGATCCGTTCCTGCTGCGCCACAAAACACTTAAGAGTAGGTAATTGTCCTAATTTGCTTTCTATTGCTATATGCTAACATACATATCATGACCAAAAGTATCTTAGGGAGAAAAGGGTTTATTTCAGCTTACCATTGCAGTCCATTACAAAGGGAAGTCAAGGCAGGAACTCAAAGAAGGCACATAGAGGCAGGAACTAAAGCAGAGGCCACAGACTATGGTCTATGGCATAGAGAAATTTTGCTTCCCGGTTTGCTCTCCATGGCTTTCTCGGCTTGCTTTCTTTTACACCTTAGGATCACCTGCCCAGGGTGTCACCACCACTGTAAACTGGGCCCTCCCACACCAATCACCAATCAAAAAAATGTTCCACAGACTTGGCTACAGGTCAACCTGAGGGAGACAGTTCCTAAAGTGAGACAGCTCCCTCTTCCCAGATGACTTCAGCTTGTGTCAAGTTGACAAAACAGCATTGACAACAACAGTAACAACAATGACATTGACAACAGTAATGACAGCAAAATCCAACCAACACCATAAATTCCTAAGCAACAGAAATGCAGAGCCTCCAGAATGCTAAGCCATGTAGTTCTGTAGGAGGGCAGAAGAAAGGAACTCCCTCCTCCCACCTCATGGGCTGGGGTGGGGGTGGGGTGCTGTGGGGGGGGGGGCAGGAAGCCAGCTGAGCACTCTTGGTCATCTCTGCCTCCTTCCTGACTGCAGATGCAATGAGACCAGGCACTTCAAGCCCTTGTCACCACAGCTAGAGCTGCCTCACCAGTACGCCTTCTGCTCCACAATGTACCCCACATGGTGAGCCCAAGTCAACCTTCCTTTCTGATGTTGCTACTCTCAGATACTTCGTCACAGCAACTATAAGAGTAATTAACACACCGTGTTCTGTAAGAACACCATGGTCCCTTCAACCCTTACCTCCTGGGCCGTCTGGTCTTCTTTGGTAGGATAAGAAAGGATGCTAGAAATTTGGGTCTGCACTGAACAGTTTTATGCCAACTTGACATAAGCTAGAATTATTAGTGATCAGTGTGGGTAGGTTCAGCCCACTGTGGGCTGTGCCACCCCTGGGCAGTTGGTCCTGGGTACGATAAGGAAGCAGGCTGAGCAAGTTGAGCTAATAAGCAGCACCCCTCCATGGCCTCTGCCTCACTTCCAGCCTCTGTGTTCCCACCCTGAGCTCCTGCCCTGACTTCCCTTCCTGCTGGAGGACAAGCCATAAGGTGAAATAAACCCTTTCCTCCCCAAGTTGCACCAGTCATGATGTCCCTTCCAGCAATAGAAACCCTAACAAGACAGGGTCTCTGGCCTCTTCGGCAGCCACTATGTTTGAACGGATACTCCTCAATTCAGCCAACATTGGTCAGGAACTCACATATGCTGGGCCCTTTTCTGTGTATGAGCTTACTTGGGGCTCACAGGAACTCAGCAGAGCTGTTAGGTTGGGTGAATCTCACTCTGACACCCCAGGTATTGAACAAGAACTGTTGCTATTCTTTATTTCGTCAGCTTTGGTCTCTCTGAGTTCTTAGTCTACCATCTGCTTCAGTTATATTGCGGTTCCCTTTTCCTTTGTCTAACGCGCTCTCAAAATCCTCTACCCCACCCCATCCCACCCCATCCCACCTAACCCACCCCACCTCATTCCACTCCATCCCACCCCACGCCACCTCATTCCACCCCACCCTACACCACCCACCCCATCCCACCCCACCCACTCCACCCCATCCCACCCCCTTCCACTCTGCCAAACTCCCCATGTTCCCTGCCCATCTCCATTTCCTTCCTCACCTTCTCTGACCCTGCGTCTCCTCTGCTCCTCCCTCCCTCCCACCTTCTTCCTTCCTCTCACCTCCCTTCTGCCATTTTAACGTCTCTAGACTCTGAGGGTGGGCTATGAATAGTGAGTTACCTCCACTGACTGCCCTGGCCTCAGAGTTGGGGTCCCCCTGCATCTGCCTCTTGAGTCCTCTGACACTCTCATTAGTCTTCCCAACAACCGAAAGGAAACGGTATTGATCACAAGGTTTTAGGATGTAAGTAACGAAACCACAGTGTGGTGAGCCATGAGGACGGGACAGAGCAGGGGCTATGTGGCTGCTTCAGGCCACCTACCTGGTAGTGACAGCAAGGACTCTAGCCTTCTGCCACGTCAGCTTTCTTTAGCTTTATTCGTTTACAGTTGCAGAACAGCTCTGGGGCCCCAGAAGCAGAACAGAGGGGCTGGCGTGAGAGCTTTGCTCTCTTGTGCTTGGCTCTTTAGAGCAACACCACCTTTCCTTGAGCTCTTAAGTCATTGGCTTAAAATGGGTTATAGCCAATATGGAGCAGGGGAACTGGGCCTCTGGCATGGGTAGGCTTTGCAGTGATGAGAATGTTGGGAACATACTTTGTCCAGCCCCTCTATGTGGTCTGCCTCATTACTGACCTACTTTTTACTGAACAAAACATGAGATCTGAAAGTGTTATTTGCCCCAAAGTCATATTGCTAATAACTTAGACAAATAACTTGCCCCCATGTGGCTTTGACTTCAAGTTCATAAAGGGTTTTGTTTCGTTTTTTGAAACATGGTCTCTCGGCATAGTCCTGGCTGTCCTTGAACTCACTACGTAGATCAGGCTGGCCTTGCATTCACAAGGACCTGCCTGCCTCTGCCCTCAGAGTGCTGGGATTAAAGGTGTGCCCACCAGGCCCATCTTCATAAAGGCTTTTCAACAAGCATTTCCAGCCAGGCTTCCCTTTCCTCTAGCTCCTCAAGACCAGCCTCAGGGAGAGCCTAGGAACTTACTGACTTGCCAATCTGTACTTAGAGGATATATTGGTTACTTTCTTATCAATGGTACCAAATACCTTACAGAAGCCATTTAATGAATGACAGCCTCACCTTAGCTCACAGTCTGAGGGTACCACTCACCATGGTGGGGAAGACACGGCGGCGGCAGGAGCTTGAGACAGCTGGCCACACTGCATCTTCCGCCAGGAAACAGGAAGGGAGATGTTGCTGGTGCTCAGCTCTTTCTCCTTTATTTTGTCTTGAGACAGGCTGTCTGTGTAGCCCTGGCTGGCCTGAAACTCACTCTGAAGACTCAGCTGGCTTCAAATTCACAGAGATCCTCCTGCCTCTGCTTCCCAAGTGCTGGGAATAAAGATGTGTGTTACCATGCCTGTTCTGGCTAGTTTTATGACATCTTGACACCTGAAAGGAAGGAACCTCAATTAAGAAAATGCCTCCATAAAATTCAGCTGTAGGGCATTTTCTTAATTAGTGATTGGTGGGGGAGGGCCCAGCCCATTGTGGGTGGTGCCATCCCTGGGACTGGTTGTCCTGAGTTCTTTAGGAAAGCAGGCTGAGCAAGCCATGAGGAGCAAGCCAGTAAGCAGCTCCCCTCCATGGCCTCTGCATCAGCTCCTGCCTCCGGGTTCCTGCCCTGCTTGAGTTCCTGTCTACAGTTTGTACTGCAATGTGGAAGCATAAGCCAAATAAATCCTTTCTTCCTCAACTTGTTCTTGGTCACTGATGTTTTATCACGGCAACAGAAACCTTCATAAAGACAGTGCCCAAGCCTCTCTCTTTTTTCAATCCTGTCTAGGAACCTGGCTAGTAGAAGCTCACATACAGAGTGGGGTCTTGTTCACGTCAGAAACACCCTCACAGACTTGCCCAGAGGCCTGTCTCCTAGGTGATTCTAGATCCTATCAAGTTAATCAGTCTTAACCATATCAGATGAAATTCTTTCTGCCAGTGAATGCTCTCTCAATCTGGAGTGAATAGCTTTGGTTTTGGTTTTTGTCTGTTTATTTGTTTTTGTTTGTTTTTATGTCTCCTCAGAAAATGCCACACAACAGCCGAGTAGAATGGAGCAAGCAACTCTGTCACCTATGAGGAGAATGGCCCCAGCTCAGCATGAGGTGATTGGTGGCTTTCTTATCACAAAGAGGGTACTGCTGGCTAAGGGAAACCCAAGTCCTGTGGTCTCCATAGTGACGTTCCTGAACACTTGATCACTAAGGTGGCTCATTGGGGTATGTAGATAGTCATTTAAATAGTGGCATGAATCATCCAGGCATGGTGGCACATGCCTTTAATCCCAGCATTTGGGAGGCAGAGGCAGGTGGCCAGCCTGTTCTACAAAGTCAGTGCAGGACAGCCAGGGCTACACAGCAAAACTCTGTCTCAACCCCACCCCTGCCACCCTCCACCCCCTCCCCCACCCCGAAATAGTGGTATAAATCTTTCAGGAGTAACCAATTGCTCCCTGATTGGATCTGAGGCCTGTCATGGGAAAAACATATGCTGTCACTACAGACCTGTCAAAACTGTAGAAGTAGGGAGGCCTGAGGCCCTGTGGGAGAATCCATGATGGGTATTTTGCCAAATGGATGTGTTGTTAGAATGCCTTTTCAATAAATGCATGTTTATACCCACTCATCACTGCAGCTCTCAGCGTTGGCCTGAGAAGCCTCTCTCTGCTGTGTCAAAGCAGGGCCTCACACCTGGTCAAAGCTGTTAGCTCACAAGCAGATCTGCTAGCCTGCTGGCCAATCTGATCTGCCTCGAGGTTGCTTAGCAACCTCTGACATCATTATATGCCACCAGGTGTGTGCCAGAGGCACCAGATATAAAAGGATCAACCAGCCATCTCTCTCTGTATGTCTCTGTCTCTGTCTCTGTCTCTGTCTCTCTCTCTCACTCACTCTCTCTCTCTCTCTAAGGGGTGCCCCTTTCCCTCTCTCTCTCTCCCACTGTCTCTCTGTCTCTGTCTCGCTACCGTCACGGTCCACTCATGCCCTAACTCCTCTCCCCTTCCCTTCCCCAAATAAATCTCTCCATATCAGATCCATTGCATCTCACTCAATTTTTAATAATAACAAAAGTGCTAAGTGTAAGTGTTTGCTGGGTTCTCAGTCTTGTCATCCCTCTGAGGCCTGGGGAGCATCACAGAAGGTAGGGTATGGAAGGACTGTGGGAGCCAGGGACTGTGGTAGGACACTGTTTTCTGAGTATGGTGTGGCCATTGCAGTCATGAATACATAGCAGCTGTGACTGCCTGTCTAGGGCCAAGAGGGGTGGGGGAAATAAAGACAAGAAGGTACATGAGGCTAGTAGACAGATTGCTTTAGCAGGAAAGGGGTGAAAGAGGGTAATGAATGTGAACACAGTGTATTGTATATAAGTATGATATGTTATTGTCAAAAATTAAAACTTTATTTACAGAAATAATAACTCTTCTCTAAAGATGCTAACTTTTCTCCGGTTGCCCCGTTTCCCCTCTTATTCAAGTTGCCACTGCTCCCCCACCTGGCTTTGCTGTGTCCACGGGCTAGCAGTGAGAAGAAATCCAGCCGATTGCACAACAATTTGGAGGAACATCCAGCCAGCTCAGGCTTGGCTTTCCCCCATCATCCACAACGAAAACTGCAAATGGCAGCTGCTCACACCTCCCTCCCCCTGGGGCCTAGCAGAGCTGTAAGCTGGGCTCTGGGCAGCAGAAGCCCACCAGAGGATGCTGGCAGGAGTGTTAGCAGCGATGGGAGCCCCAGCCACGTTCTTAAGGTGGCAGGTATAAATGGCTTATCTGAATCTGACATCAGAGGGCTAGCAGTGACAGTCCTGGGGTCTCCAGGGCACCAGCATTGTCCCAGCTGCACAGCTACCATGATTTGTTTTAGGTCCCCTTCATAGACTGTATGTGGCCCAATATTCTGCAATAAGTTTCTTTTTCATAAATTAATCAAGGATAGATAGATGCCTATTGCTTACAAATTGGGATTCTGGCTAAAACCTGCCAACCTCCCTCCAGAAAGTCATGGAGGCAGATTCTATGCTTTAAAAGAAGCAGGCTTCTGCTGAACATGAAAGAGGTGGTCAACTCTGTTTACTAAATAAACCAATAATTGTATAAATCATTGACATATAAATACTTACAAATCTAACACGCTGCTAATTTTATGTCAACTTGAGACAGGCTAGAGTCATTTGAGAGGAGGAAACACTAATTGAGAAAATGGCTCTATAAGATGGGGCTATAAGTGAGCCTGTAGAGCATTTTCTTAATTAGTGATTTATGGGGGAGGGTCCAGTCCATTGTGGGCGGTACCATTCCTGGGCTGGAGGTCCTAGAAGTTAGTCATTCTCCTCAATGGTCTCCTCATGAGCCACTGCCTCATAGTCCTTGCCCTGCTTGACTTCCTGTCCTGACTTCCTTTGATGATGAACAGTACTGTGGAAGTATAAGCCAAATTAACCCTTTCCTGCCCAGGTTGCTTTAGTCATGGGGTTTCATTGAAGCAATAGTAGCCTTGACTAGGACAGGCAGCATGACCCGTTCCTTGGGTACACCACACTGCCTTCTTCTTGCTAACGTCATACACTGCTACATCACAGTTGTCCAGTTAAGGAAACTTCACTGATCACTCTTATAAATGTTCAGGCATGTTCAGATGCCCTTCGTGTTTATCCATTTCCCTATGCTGTCCTTTTGATGTCCCCAGCATCTGACATGGGATCGCACATGGCCACTGTGTCTCCTGAGGCCCCTTGTGTCTGTGACAGCCTCAGGTTTTCCTTGTTTCTGATCTTGGCTGTTCGGAGGCTGTTTCGTGGCCTTTCTCTCTGCTAGAATATACCTGAGGCTTTTCTCACGGGGTTTTGCTTTGTGGAGAAGAAGCCCCAGAGGTAAAATGGATTTCTCATGTCATGCCCGCATGCTACATTTTATCATGTCCTGAAGAGCATACCCTGTAACATAACTTCTCATCATTGGTTCTGACGTTGGTCACCTGCCTAAGGTGCCTTTCTCTTGTTTCTCTGTTGCTAAATTACTCTTTCCTCCCAACTTCCTTTATGTACTTTTTACAAGGAAGTAACTACCTTAAGAGGCAGGGAACTACCTTCTACTTCCTTGTCTACCTAACTTATTTGGAATTCTGTGCCATTTATTGACGTATTGATTCCATCATTTATGTGTATCAGTGTGGATTCCTGGATATTTGTTTTATTCGTCATGGGACACACACTCTGGTTTCTGTCTTTGCTGGCCCTGTATCTCTTGGACACCCCCAGGTTCCCCCAATGTGACCTTGTATTTTTCAAAGCCCTTTCTTACGCTTTAACATTATGATGCTCCAGGTCTCTTTCTTGTAGCTCTGGTGTCAACCCAGGGTCAGTGCTAAGAGCAGCCATTTCTCTAAGGAGCTTGGTACTTTTCCTGAAGAACGAGAACAATCCTGCCAGGTGTGACAGTGCATGCTTGAAATCCTAGCACCAGGCAAGCTAAAACTAGGGGCTTACTTTAAATTTGAGGCCAACCCCGGGAGAACTTATTTTTGAAACAGGAAAGCTGAGTTCTGAATATGGATGGGGAATACAACCATGGCTAAAAGAAAGGAGAAGAGCTTGCTGCAAACCTGGGCCCAGCCACACCACACAGGTGCAGAAATGACATGTCCCCAAACCAAGTTCTCCATGGTGGCAAAATTTTAGTTGCTTTGAAATGTGTTCTTCAAATTACATTTATTAAAAACACAACTCAAAATAGAGCTTTAAAATGCTTTGAGACATCACCCACTGCCCCCTGAAAGGTGTTCTAAATAACACTCCTGGACTCATAATTATTCCAGTGGCTCTGGGGTGAAGAGCCTGCGGTCTGAAGTGACCTCCCTCATCAATCGAGTCCCCGGGGGTTCAGAGCTAGTCTGACAGCTCCTTCTTTGATACGCACCTTTCTTATTCTAATGACACCTTTCCCTAACTTAACTCTGTGCCTAGTTGCCCTCCCGCACCCCGCCCTTGGCTCCATTAGAAGGAAGCTCATAGAGGCAGCTGGTGGACAATGGTGCTTAGGGATGGCTTAATCGGAAAGGGAAACCTGTAGAAAGGCTTGTCTGGGGCAAGGTCTCAAGCATCCAAGAATATGTCCCTGTCACCCGGTGACCCATCTTCTTCATGCCACCTTTTAATTTTGGTAGCAATTACGGTGTATATGGATAATGCCCATTAGCATATTCATAGTCATCTCTTCATATTCATTGTCCACACAACTCATTAATCTTCATCTACTTTGTGTGCTTGACAGCTCAATCTATTTTGCAATCTCTGGGAAGCTGCCATAGCCCTCCAAAGCCTTTGTTTTCCTGTAAATAAACTGTGTTGGGGACCAGAGGACAATGGTGTATCCTGTGGTGATTGACACCAGCCATGGCTACTAATCAGGATGGGACTTCATTGCCAGCTGAGTCGAGTGCATTATGGGGCCATTGTTCCAACGCTGCCAGGGCAAGAACACACACAGTCAGTCACCTTCGCAAGATGGGCTGATTGTTCTTCAAGATTAGTGTGAGTTGCCTTATTATCCATCCCAGACAACGAGGCATCTCACCCAAACAGACACATTTTCAGGAATGGCCGGTGCAGCAGCCAGATTTGAATTGCTAATGTATAATCTGCCCACACAGATGTGCAATGAATATTTGGATGTTGTTTTGCCCGTCAGTTGAGGAGGATGAATTGATGAGGTGATGAGCATTCTGAGATGGGTCCTGGACGTTGGCCAACAACAGAGTCTAAGCACCCACATGGGGGACAATCGGGTCACTCTGACAGTGCCTTTGCCACAAAGCAGCAGCCAGTCTGTGCTGCCTAGCAGGGTGCATCTCAGGGGTGGAAAGCTCCCTTTCTATTTTTGCACATTCAGAAGTTTCCCTGACTTCAAGAAAGTGACAGAGGTTGCCTTGTTTCCCCTTATGTGACATACTTCATAGGGGGGGGGGGGGGGGAAAGGTGTGGGTGTCAACTGACTGGGTTTGAACTTGGCTCCATGATTTCCGAGCTTATTTATCAAGGCTCTTGTACTTAAACTTCCTCTTCTGTTAAAACAGATGGATTTTTACCGATCTCATAGGGTTGATGTGAGGACCAAGTCAGTTGCTGTGCACAGGACAAGTCCTAGAACAGGTGTAACACAGCAAGAACTCAGGATGTGTCACCACCCTCAGATTATTGGCCATTTTTCTCTTTTCTTTTCTCACCTCCACTCCCATCTCTGTGTATCCCTGGACTCACTCTGTAGACCAGGCTGGCCTTGATCACATAGCTCTGTCTGCCTCTGGCTCCTCAGTGCAGGGAATAAAGGTGCACACATGGCTCCATACCCAGGCCAAACAGTTGTGGGTACATTGGAAATAAAGTCAAACCATTTCACAGCCTCAGTGTTCTCTGGGCTTCCCTATAACTGCTTTGTCTGGCACATTTCCAATAGGACAGACTCTTTCCCTAACCCTACACTTCAATGACCATGAGGTCTTTCCCCAAAAAACATTCTTTCTTTTCTTCTCTCTCTCTCTCTCTTTCTTTTTTGCAGCCTAGTTCCCCCACTTGACCTGGTTGATGATACACATTTACAGACTTTTGGAAGAATACGACTCAAGAATTCTACATACAATGTGAAGATAGTGGGAACTGTGCAGAGCATACTGTACATTTTCTTGAGGGGAAAAACAATTCATATGTCCAATGGAAAGAGTAACAGAGCTAAGGTGGGCACTCAGTGTCTCATGATAACCACTGCAGATCATGAAGTCAACTGACCGAATTGAAACAAGTCCAAGGTGTCACAGTCAATATGTCCTCATACTTCAAACTAAATGATCCCAGTCTTTCTCTCTGTTGGCAGCAGTCTTTAACAAAACATTAAAGGCATTATTATTATTATTATTATTATTATTATTATTATTATTATTATTATTATTGTTGTTGTTGTTGTTGTTGTTGTTGTTGTTATTGTTGTTATTATTATTTATTTATTTATTTATTTATGACTTCTTAAGACATGGTTTCTCTGTGTATCCCTGGCTGTCCTGGAACTTGTTCTGTACATCAGGCTGGCCTCAACCTCAGAGATGTGCCAGCTTCTGCCTCCCAAGTGCTGAGATTAAAGATGTGCACCACCATGCCTGGCTAAGGCAATACTATCATAGGCAAATCTGAACCAAAACAAACTCCAAACCTCCAAAATTGAAAACCTAAAACGAAGTGACTCCTAAACCCAACATTTCTCTGCTTGTTTGACAAATAAGCAAACAAGCAAAAACCAGGACTGAGGTCTCCCTCTGTTTCCCCAGACCCAATCCCCCAGCATCATCTCTGGCTCCAGGACATCAGCCGCAGCCTCCTTCTCCCCAGTGGACCCATCTGCTCCTAATCACACAGATTTGTCCCAGGACCCAAGGCTCAGTGGGCACCTCCAGCTAACCCAAGGGCCACGCCTGCCGGAGCAACAAGTAGACTGAAGGCAGAGCCACACCTCTCCTGCTTCCCCAGATCCAGTCCCCCCCAGTCTCATCCCAGCTCTATAGCAGGAAACCTGCTGCAGTTTCCCTTTCCTCTGTGACCCCCATCCCCAATGGATCACAAATGTTTCCCCTAACCTTTTTTCCCCCAACTCATCCCAGGACCCCAGCTTCCAACACCCCCAGGTATTCCCCCTATGAACACAGCAGCTGAGCAGGCCAGGGAAACAGATAAGGTAACTAAAGGGCCACCAATCCCTCTTCTCCTCCAAACCAACCCTCTAAGCCTCATCCCTATCTATGCAGCAGAACAGCTGCTGGGTCTTCCTACCCACCTCTGCCCACACCTCCTGTGGACCCCACAGACCTTCCCCTCCTAAGCTCCCTTTCCCAATCTTTGCTTTATCCCAGCCCCCAAATCCAGCCTCCAACTCCAGCAGGTACTCTCTGCTAAGTCACAGATGATGCCTGCCAGGGAAGCAGATGTGCTTTCTGAAGATCTTCCCCTCGCCTTCTGGTCCTCTAGATCCAAAATGCCACCCCAGTCTCATCCCCAGCACTATATTAGACCCTCTGGGGTGACCTCTCTTAAGTGACTCCCCCATATTCCAAGGAAATGAAATAAGCAGATCCTCATTGAACACTCTGCTCTCCTCCCTCCTATGAGTCCCCTCCCCGTACCCCCCCCCAGGCCCCACCTATCCCAAGTGTCAGCTCCTAATACTTAGAAACACATTTTGCTTGGAGCCCCCAGAGGACACAAGTATCAGGTCCAAAGAGAATTTCCTACCAGGCAACACACGGCCATCACACTCTGATAATACAGAGAGGAAACAGAAACCGAGGAATAAAACACTCACCTAACAAAAACATCCCAATCCCAGATGCCTAGATGCCAGTGTGAGTATACAATAACAGCTGGGGCAATATGTCTCCACTAGAGCCTAGCTATCCCAGCAGCAGGCTCTGAATCATCCAACATGGCTGGAGAATAAGAAAAAGACCTTAAAACCACTTATATGAAGATGATAGAGGTCTTTAAAGAGGAAATGAATAAATACATTAAAGAAATGTAGGAAAACACAAACAGTGGGAGGAAATGAATGAAACTCTTCATGACCTAATAATGAAAATAGAATCATTAGAGAAAACACAAACTGAGGGAATTCTGGAAAGGAAGAATTTAGGAATTCAAACAGGAACTATAGAGGCGAGTGTCAACAGTAGAACACCAGAGAGGAAAGAGAGATTCTCAGGAGTTGAAGATACAATAGAAGAAACGGCTATATTTGTCAAAGAAAATGCTAAATCTAAACTCTTTACACAATTACAGAACATCAATTAGACCAGAAAAGAAAGGCCCCCTTACCATATCATAATCAAAACACTAAACCACATAGAACAAAGAAAGAGTATTAAAAGCAGCAAGAGAAAAAGACCAAGTAACATGTAAAGAAGACAAATTAGAACTACACCTGATGGGCTGGAGAGATGGCTCAGAGGTTAAGAGCCCTGGCTGCTCTTCTAAAGATCCTGAGTTCAATTCCCAGCAACCATATGGTGGCTCACAACCATCTATAATGAGATCTGGTGCCCTCTTCTGACATTCAGGAGACATGCAGGCAGAATACTGTATAGATAATAATAAATTAAAAAAAAAATCACACCTGACTTCTCAGTGGAGATTCTAAAAGACCAAAGGGCTTGGGCAGATGTGCTGCAGATCCAAGAGACCACAGGAGCTAGAACACTATGTTCCCCAACACTTTCAATCACCATAGATGAAGAAACAAGACATTCCATGAAAGCCATATTTAAACAAGGTCTATCTATTAATTCAACACTACAAAAGATACTAGAAGGAAAACTCCAACCTAAGGAGGTTAACTACAACCATGAAAACACAGGGAATAATAATATTAGACCAGAAAAATCAAAAGGAGGGACACACACACACACACACACACACACACACACACACACACACACACAGGCAATCTTCACTACTAAAATAACAAGAATCAACAATCCTTGTCATTGATATCTCTCAACATCAATGGTCTTAATCTCCCCTACCCTCACACCAGCCAAAAGATATAGACTAACAGAATGGATGTGAAAACAGGATCCATCCTTCTGCTGCATCCAAGAAACACACTTCAACATCAAGGATAGACACTACTTCAGGGTAAAGGGTTGGAAAAAGATATTCCAAGCAAATGGGCCTAAGAAGCAAGCTGGTGTACCCATTTTTATACTAACTAGATAGAATTCAAACCAAAAATAATCAATAGGGAAGGACACTATATACTCATCAAAGGAAAAATCCACCAAGATGACATTTTAATTATTAGTATCTATGCAGCAAACACAAAAGCACTAAAGTTTTTTAAAATAAACTCTACTACACCTTAAATCATATATTTTTCCACATATACTGATAGTGGGAGACTTCAATACCCCACTCTCACCAATGGACAGGTCATCCAGACAAAAACTAAACAGAGAAATACTGGAGCTAATAGGCGCTATAAACCAAACAGACCTAACAGATATTTATACAACATTTCATCCAAACACAAAAGAATATACTTTCTTCTTTGTACCTTGTAAAACACTCTCCAAAATTGAGCACATACTTGGACACAAAATAAGTCTCAACAGATACAAGAAAATTTAAATAATTCCCTACATCGTATCAGACCACCACTGCTGATTAAGGCTGGATAGCAATGACGAGAGAAAGCTTACAGACTCTTGGACACCAAGGGACACTATACTGAATGAAAAATAGGTGAAGATAGAAATAAAGAAATAAATTAAAGACTTTGTAGAATTCAATGAAAATGAATACACAACATACCCAAATTTATGGGACACATTAAATGGTTCGAAGAGTTAAGTTTCTAGCACTAAGTCCCTACCTAAAACAAAACAAAACAAAACAAAACAAAAATGGAGAGATCTCATTACTAGCACCTCAGTGGCACACCTGAAAGCTCTAGAACAAAAGGAAGGAATCACACCCAAAAGCAATAGATGGCAAGAAACAATCAACCTGATGGAAGAAACCTGTAAAATAGAAACAAAGAGAGCAATATAAAGAATCAATGAAGGCTGGAGAGAAGGCTCAGAGGGTAAGAGCACTGACTGCTCTTCCAGAGGACCCAGGTTCAATTCCCAGCAACCACATGGCAGCTCACAACTGTCTGTAGCTTCAAGATCTGACATCCACAGACATACATGCAGGCAAAACACCAATGCACATAAAATAAAAATAAATAAATTATATAAAAATTAATGAAACAAAGACTTGCTTCTTTAAAAAAATCAACAAGATTTTCTCATCCAAACTAACTAAAAGGTGGAAAGAGAATATTCAAATTTAAAAAAATCACAAGTGAAATAGGGGGACAAAACAACAAATACAGAGGAAACCCAGAGAATCACAAGAAATACTTTAAAAACCTGTACTCCACCAAATTGGAAAATCTAAAAAGAAACGGATTATTTTTTTCAATAGAAACCACTTAACAAAGTTAAGTCAAGATTAGACAAGCAATTTAAATAGACCTATAACCCCTAGTGAAGCAGTCATTAAAACTCTCCCAACCAAAAACAAACAACAAAACAAAACCAAAAGACCAACAATAACAACAACAAACGAGGAAAAAAAAAACCTAGAGCTAGATGGTTTCAAAGAGTTAATGCCAATGCTCCTTAAGTTAATCCACAAAATAAAAACAGAAGAAACATTGCTCCAATTAATTCTGAATATCAGTTATCCTGCAAAAATACTCAATAAAATACTTGCAAACTGAATCCAAGAACACATCAAGAAGATCCTCCACCATCATCCCAGAGTTTCGGGGATAGTTTAATATTAGAATATCAATAGGGGGCTGGAGAGATGGCTCAGAGGTTAAGAGCACTGGCTGCACTTCCAGAGGTGCTTAGTTCAATTTCCAGCAACCACACGGTGGCTTACAGCCATCTGTACTGAGATCTGTTGCCCTCTTCTGACATGCAGGTATACTTGCAGGCAGAACACTGTATACATAACACATAAATCTTTTAAAAAATCAATAGACACAATCCACCATACATATAAGCCAACTGGGGAAGAAAAACCACACATGATAATCTCATTAGATAGTGAGAAGGCCTTTGACAAATCCAACACCCCTTCATGTTAAGAGTCCTAAAGAGATTAGGGGAAAGGCACATACCTAAACATTATAAAGACAAATTATAGCACGCTCGTAGTCAACAGCAACTTAAATGGAGAGAAACTCAAAGTAATTCCACAAAAATTAGGAACCAGACAAGACTGTCTAATTTCTCCATACATATCCAATACAGTACTTGAGGTCTCAGCTAAAGCAATAAGACATGAAGGACACCAAGGGAGACACAGATTGGGAAGCAAGAAGTCAAAAGCATTTTTATTTGCAAATGATAAGATAGTATACAAAACTGACTCTAAAAATTCCACTGGGAGACTCTTACAGCTGATAAACACCTTCAGTGAAATGGCTGGATAGGAGATTAACTCACAAACATCAGTAGCTATCCTATACACAAATGACAAACTGACTGAGAAAAAAACCCAGGAAACTACACCTGTTGGAAGTCGGTCTGATATACTTTGATGCTAATTACTTCTTGCTGTCTCTATACCCCAAGGTTGCTATGTAACATTGCCTAAGGAACTTCCTGTTTGACCAATAAAAGGCCATCATACCTGGGCAGGGCAAATAGGATAGACTTGGCTAAGGTTCCTGGGTTGGGGAGACAGAGAGAATCTTGGGATAAGGAGAGACCAGAGGAGAAGAACAGGAGGAAGGAACCAGCTCGATGAGTTAGGGCACAAAGCAGCACATGGCCGGCATGGGTGGAGATTTGGCCCAGATGATGATAATTAGCAAGCATTTGGGATTATGGATGGGAGGTAGCATGATAGAAATTATTACAAGCAGATGGCATGGGACTGTATTCCTGCCCCACTTTGGGAGGAAGTTTAAGGGATTATTATCTGCTATCACCCAGGTTAACCAAGGCTATTCTAAAACATAACAGGTGTCTGTCTCTACTGATTGTTAGCAGGTTAGAAAATACCACAGTAGTAATAATTATAGGCCTGATAATAAATTTATTAGGCCATACTGTTAAATTAACCACAACAAACATCTTTCATAATAGCCTCAAATAATATAAAATATCTTCAGGGTGACTCTAACAGAACAAGTGAAAGACTTGTATGACAAAAACTAAGAGTCTTTGAAGAAAGAAATTGAAGAAGATATCAGACTATGGAAAGCTCTCCTATGCTCATGAATTGGTAGCATTAGCATAGTAAAACTGGTCATCCTACCAAAAGCAATCTACAAATTCAATGCAATTTTCATCAAAATCCCAAAACAATTATTTACATATCTTGAAAGAACAATTTTCAACATCATATGAAAAAAAGCCAAACAACAACAACAACAAAAAAAAAAACAACCCAGGATAGCTAAAACTATCCTGTACAATAAAAGAAATGGTGGACGTCTTGACATTCCCGATTTCAAATTGTACCTCAGAGCTCTAATAATAAAAGCCACATGGTATTGGCATAAAAACAGACATGTTGATCAATGGAATTGAGTTCAAGACTCAGACATAAATTTACACAGCTATGGACACCTGATTTTTTTTTAACATATAAAGATGCCAGAAATACACACTGGGGGGAAAAGCATCTTCTACAAATGGTAGTCGTCAAAATGGATGTCTGCCTATAGAAGAATGCAAACAGATCCATGCTTATCACTCTACACAAAACTCAAATCCAAATAGATCAAAGATCTTAACATAAAACCAGCTAGATACATTAAACCTGATAGAAGAGAAAGTGTGGAATAGTCTTGAACTCATTGGCACAGGAAACGACTTCTTGAACAGAACATGGATAGTCATTTGGACAAAGTGGCAGCCTAGAGAATGGGAAAAGATTTTTACCAATTCCACATCTGATAGAGGACTAATATCCAACAAATAGAATTCAATAAATTAGATGTCAAAAAACAAATAACCCACTTAAAAATGGGGTACAGATCTAAACAGAGAATTTTCAATGGATGAAACCCAAATGACTCAGAAATACTTAAATGTTCAACATTCTTTTTTTAAAATTAATTTATTCACTTTACCCAATTGTAGACCCCTCCCTCATCGCCTCCTGGTCCCACCCTCCCTTCACCTTCCTCCTTCCCCCCTCCCTTACTCCCCAGAAAAGGGATCCCGCCCCCCAACTTACCCCAGCTCACAAAGTGGCATCAGGACTGAACACATCCTCTTCCCTTATGGCCTGGCAAGACAGCCCTGCCAGGGGGAAGTGATCAAAAGGCAGGCATCTCAGAGAAAGCCCCAGCTCCCCTTACTAGGACAGCCATTGGCAGCCTGAGCTGCCCATCAGCAACATCTGTGTAGGGGGCCTTGTTCCAGTCCGTGTGTGGTCCTTGGTTGGTGCTTCAGTCTCCATAAGCCTCTTTGGGCCCTGGTTAGTTGGCTCTGTTGGTCTTCCTGTGGAGCTCCTGTCACATACAGTTCCTTTTAACATTCCCTCACTTTTCCAAAGACTCCATATGCTTCTCCCAATGTTTGACTGTGAGTCTCAGTATCTGTTTCTATCTGCTGCTGGGTGGAGCCTCTCAGAGGACAACTATGTTAGGCTCCTGTCTGTAAGCATAGCAGAGTATTATTAGTTAATAGTGTTACTAGTGTTGGCTCTCTCCCATGGGGTGGGTCTCAGATTGGTCCAAGCATTGGTTGGACAGTCTCTCAATCTCTGCTCTATCTTTATCCCTGCACATCCTGTGGGCAGGGTAAATTTTGGGTCGAAGTTTTTGTGGGTGGGTTGGTGTTCTCCTCCCTCCACAAAGAATCTTGTCTAGCTAGAGGGTGTCCTCTTCAGTCTCCATGACCCCTGCTACTAGAAGTCTCAGCTAGAGTCACCCCCATGTCCTCCCAGAAGCCTACCCTGTCTTAAGTCTCCAGTTTGTAATAGAGATGCCTCACTATGATTTCTCATCTCTTTGTAGTTCCTCTTCCCCTCCCCCCACAACTCTCCCCAGGTCTGATCTCTACACTCATTTCTCTCAGCACTCCCTCTCTGATCTATTCTCTGTTCCCTCTGTCTATTCTATTTCTCCTTCTGAGTGAGATTTAAGCATCCTCCCTTGGTTCCTCCTTATTACTTATCTTCTTTGGGTCTGTGAATTATAGTAATTGTAGTATGTTTATCCTGTACTATATGGCTAAAATCTGTTTGTACTTGAGTACAAACCATGTGTATCTTTCTGGGTCTGTGTTACCTCACTTAGGGTTATCTTTTCTAGTTCCATTCATTTGCTTGCAAATATCACTATTTCCTTATTTTTAATAGCTGAATAATATTCCATTGTGTAAATGTATGACAGTTTCTTTATCCATTCTTTAGTTAAGTGACATCTAGATTATTTTCAGATTCTGGCTATTACAAATAAAGCTGCTATCAACATAGTTGAGCAAGTGGCCTTGCTGTATGATAGAGCATCTTTTAGGTATATGCACAGGAGTAGTATAGCTGGGTTTTGAGGTAGAGCTATTTCCAATTTCCTGAGAAAGCACCAGATTGATTTCTAGAGTGGTCTACAAGTTTGCACTCCCACCATAATGGAGGAGTGTTCCCCTTTCTACACATCCTTGCCAGAATGTCACTTGAATTTTTGATCTTAGCCATTTTGATGGGTGTAAGACAGAATCTTTTTTTAAAAAAGATTTATTTATTTATTTATTTATTTATTATACAGTGTTTTGCCTGCATGTTCACCTGCAAGCCAGAAGAGGGCATCAGATCACATTATAAATGGTTGTGAGCCACCATGTGGTTGCTGGTAATTGGAACTAAGGACCTTTGGAATAGCAGAGTGGCCCTGTTAACCTTTGAGCTTTGATTTGCATTGCCCTGATGACTAAGGACATTGAGCATTTCTTTAAGTGTTTCATGTTAAAAAGTCTTGGAAAAATCAGGAATACAATGCACATGCCTAAGCACAATAAAGGCAATATAGAGAAACTTAAAGCAATCCCACTGAAGTCAGGGACAAGACAAGGCTGCTCACTCTCATCCTGTGTCGTCAATATAGTACTTGAAGTCTTGCCAGAGCAGTAAGAAAACTAAGGGAGATCAAGGGGATACAAATTGGAGCAGAAGAAGTCAAAGTATCGCTATTCACAAATGAAATGATACGATAGTATACATATGTGACCCCAAAAATTCCACCAAGAATTCCTACAGCTGATAAACACTTTTGGCAAAGTGGCTGGATACAAAATTAACTAAAAAAAAAAAATCAATATCCCACCTGTACACAAACAATAAATGGGCTGAGAAAGAAATTAGGGAAACTACACCCTGCACAATAGCCACAAATAATATAAAGTATCTTGGTGTAACTCTAACCAAGCACGTCAAAGACCTGTAACACAAGAACTTCAAGTGTCTGAAGAAAGAAGTTGAAGAAGATACCAGAAGACAGAACGATGTCCCATGCTCATGGATTGGTAGGATTAACATAGTAAACATGGCCATCTTACCAAAAGCAATCTACAGAGTCAATGCAATCCCCATCAAAATACCAACACAATTCTTTACAGACCTTGAAAAAACAATTCTAAACTTCATATGGGGAAAAAAAAACCCAGAATAGCTAAAATAATCCTATTCAATAAAAGAACTTCTGGAGTTATCTCCATTTCTGACTTCAAGCTGTACTACAGAGCAATAGTAATAAAAACTGCATGGAAATGTCACAGAAATAGGCGAGTTGATCAATGGAATGTTCAACATTCTTAGCCATCTGGGAAATTCATATAAAAACTTCTTTGAGATTCCTTCTTATACTGATCAGAATGGCTAAGATCAATAACACAAGGTACCACTTATGCTAGTGAAGATGTGAAATGGGAGGAACACTCATCCATTGCTGATAGGAGTGCGAACTTGTAGAGCCACTGTGGAAGCCAATATAGCAATTCTTCAGAAAGTTGGGAATTGATCTACATCAAAATCCAGCTATACCACTCTTGGGCATATTATACCCTAGGGATGTTCCATCCTACCATAAGTACAATTGCTCAACCATGTTTATTGTGGCTTTATGTATAATAGCTAGAAACTGGAAACCACATAGGTGTCTCTCAACAGGAGAATGGATATGGAAATGTGGTACCTTTACACAATGGAGTATTACTCAGTTATTTTTTTTATGACATTATGAAATTAGCAGGCAAATGGATGGAACTAGAAAAAAATGATCCTGAGCGAGGTAATCCAGACCCAGAAAGTTAAATATGGTATATATCCACTTGTATGAGAATATTGACATTAAGTAAATATAACCAAGCTCCAATCTGTAGACCCAGAGAGGTTAAGTATAGAGGAAGGAACTGGGGTGGGGAAACACACATAGATCTCCCTGGGAGGGGGAAGTAGAACACATTTTATGGGTGGACTGGGGCAGGGGGAGGGTTAGGACAGGAGGATTAGGTGGGGCGGGGGAGAGGAGATAGGGTTGAGGCATGGAATGTGGGGAGAGACAATTGGCATTGAGGGACATTTGAGGAGAGATATGGAAGCCTAGTGCAGTGGAAACTTCCTAAAATATATGAAGACAACAGTAATGAGGTCTACTAATAGTTGGGGATATGTAGTTCTAATTGGCCATTTCTTGTCACCAAAGAGGCTTCCAGTAGCAGGACTGGGTTGTATTCAATCAAGTTGTTAAAGGAAGTCTCATGGAAATATCCAAAACAATCTAGGCCAATGCTAAGATGATGAGTTGCTCTCCACAAACTGACAGCAGGGTCCTATTACTAGGACAACACTCACATAACTCATTAAAAGTTGGGCTGGTATCTATATGGAATCCTCATCTCTACGTTCTAGTTTCTTTGGTATGTGAAGATACTCCACAGGTTACCAAAAGACAAACATGGACACCAACCCAGGCACAAAACCTTTGACCTACAATCTGTCCTGCCTGCAAGATACGCTACAGCCAGAGTGGCAAGGAATTTGTGGGAGTAGTCAACCAATGTCTTATTTAACTTAAGGCCCACTCCATGAGAAGGAACCCATAGGGGACACTGCTTGGGTGACCAAGAACCAGAGACTAGGTAGCCCAGAGACCTAGGTAAAACCAAACCTAGAGGTCTCCATCAAATCCCTCTCTTCAGAGTACAGGGAACCTCACAGAAGAGGGTAAGAGTCAAAGGGGATGGAAGATGCCAGAATAAGGACTTTTAAATCAACTAAGCAAGTCTCGTATGAACTCACAGAAACTGAAGCAGCAAGCACAGAGCCTTCATGGGCCTGCACCAGGTCATCTGAGCTCTGTTTTACAGCTTTCAGCTTAGTGTTTGTCAGACTCCTGAGTGTGTGAACAAGTGGGTCTCTGACTTCTGTGCCTGGTCCTGGGGCTCTTTTCTTGTCTAGTCTCCAATATGGTGGTTTTGGTTTTTATCTTATATTTTATTTTGTCATGTTTGTTATCTCTTAGAAGCCTGTTCTTTTCTAATGAGAGACAGAAAGGGGATAGGGGGAGGTAGGGGAGGAACTGGGTGGGGTAAAGGGATGGGAAAGTGTAATCAGGATATATTGCATGAGAAAAGAATCTATTTTCAATAAAAGGAAAACAAATGGAAAAAAAATATCAAAACAAAGATGTGGGGGTGGGAGGAATGCTTCGTCCAAGTCGGAAAGGCAGAGTACAAGACATGGATGGATTCCATATGGTGGAAGGAGAGAGCCAGTTCTTTCAAGTTGTCCTCAGACTTCCATATGCATGCCATGGCATGTGTGCATGCACTCCCATGCACAAAATAAATGTGTAAAAACTTACAAAGGTTAAGTATTGGATAAAGTATGGTTTCAAATATGAGCAAAGAAAAAGTCAGGTGTGAATAATGCTGTGAAGTGATGCAGAATTGCAGAAGTCCAAGAGTGTTAAGTTACTAATATCACTTCTGTTTCTCCAGTCTCCTGAACAGGACAGGTCCTAAGTATACACCAATAAGATTAGTCAGAGGAACAATAGGCACAGACTAAGTGGTAAGTGCTTGGTGGTTGTCAGAGCTCCTAGGGTCTTTAAGGGTTGTAGTACTGAGCACTGGGAAGGTCACATGCTGTCTGCCTAGCTCTTTAGGAGACAGTTTGCTTGCCCTTCCCTGCTTACTCCCTTGTTCCCCTCCGGACTGGATACACTGTGCTTTAATGTGACCTGGGGTTCTGGTCCACAGTCCTTCATGATGTCTTTTCTGAGAGGGCTGGCTCCCATTTGGTGAACCAGTAAAATCAGCTGCTGTTGGGGACCATGTTCCCTGTCCTGAAAGTTGTCTACCATGAAAGGCTACAGGATGCTCTGGTGGCATCAAACTCCTGGATTATTTAGAACTTTAAGCTTAGCAACATTCCTGCATATGCCTATTTTTCCCCCTTGGGCTGTATGATCTATCCCAGAAGCTTTCCAAAATCTCTCCTGCTTATGGATAAGAGTCCAGCCATTTGCAAGCATTAAGACTACACCACTCCATGTGCCAGAGGGTGGCTCCCAGGACCTCATACATGACTGTTTTATTGAACTGAAATGTCCTTATGATTTCTGGATTTCAAGATACAAAGGAAACCTACAATTTGGCTGGATCTGAGCTGGCTAATATGGGATGGTGTGAAAATCATTATTAAAGACAAGTAATTTTCATTTTTCAAGAATTGCATTGTGTGTGATGCCAGGCAGTTGTTGCAAGCTTCTCATCTTTTGCTTATTTTTTCCCCAGATTTTTGCCTTCCAACTTTGCTGTACAAGTTTTTTAGACTTTAAATCCATTTTACTGGGCTTTCCCTCCCCCCTTTTTTAAATTTTATTAACTTATTCAGATTACAACTAAATTGTTATCCCATCACTTGTATCCTCCTGCTTTCACCCTATTCCCCTCCCCTAGGTCTATGACCGAGGGCTTCTTATAATAGCAAAAGGTTGAAGCAATCTGTGGTGGTTTGAATGGCTCCCATAGGCCCATCAGGCGTGGCACTATTAGGAAGTATGGTCTTGTTGGAGGAGGTGTGTCACAGTGGGGGCGGGCTTTGAGGTCTCTGATGCGCAAAGCTATGCCCAGTGTGGCTCACAGTTTCTTCCTGCTGCCTGTAGAACTCTCAGTTCCTTCCTCTGCACCATGTCTGCTGCTTGCTGTTTTCCTCTGTAAGAGTTGTTGTGGTCATGGTGTCTCTTCACAGCAATAAAACCCTAAGACACCAGGCTTCAATTACAGGGCTGCTGCTTCCCAGAGCACATCTGCCTTCCCACCCAACGGTGACTGCAATAGCCTTTGAAGGATGCTGCGAAGGAAACACAGCAACCAGGGTGAGCTCTACAAACTCTTAGGTCACCTGGAAAGGTTCAGAAGCCATGAGGACACCACCAGGCAGGAAGACCAACAATCCTGCAGCCTGCCACTGAGCCAGTTCCTACCTTCTGTGTACTAGCCCATCCTGCTCCCCACTGGGTGTCATTGTATTAGGAACATGCGCTATTTGTGTCTCAAGGGGAGCAAACTGAGGAATCCTGGCCAGAGTGAGGTCTTGAGGCAAGATGGGTTGAACCCTGGGCTATGCCACTTTTCAACTGTGCTCACCCAGCCATGGCTTTCACTTGTCTGGGCTTTGTGGAGATGATGGAGAAGCTCACCAACCTCAAACCACCCAAGGATCAAGTGGAAAGGTTAACAGAGAGGCCTTTCTGAGCCCGAGGGCCTGAGCAAGCACAGCAGCAGTGCTATGGAGGGGAGGGAGGGAAGTGCGAGGCAGACAAGTGTAGCCTTTGCTGACTGAGGCAGGCAGGGTGGGGCTTGGCCATCACAATTTTCAGGCTCTGTCCACCTTTCCAGGCTGTGACAAAGCAAGAAGTTTACCCACACTGATCTGCAAAGGGACAATGAACTTCATGCAAGGATTGAATGGATGTCTACTGTGCACCACTGACCGTGTGCCGAGAAGGGCTGACTCCCTCATGCTAGAATTGCTACTGTTGAGGCTATAGGGCAGTCTAGTGTGATGTCAGTCTTCTAATGGATGCAATTTTATAAGTTCTGGAGACCCCTCAGGCAAAGCTCCATCTTCAGCTGTTTATTGAGGAGCCCAGAGTCAAGGTATTCAGAGCAGGCAGGACTTTGCAGTCCTTCCAGGCCGGTAAAGTCTTCTGTTATCTACAGGGGCTCAGGACAAGGAAGACAAGTCCCAGGAAACCAGAGTTCATTTCAGAAGGGGAAACACTCAAAGAAGCAATAGATGTTATGCTGGGAATGAATGAGCAGCTGCCACACGTCACGTGACCATTTCCACCAGTTTTTAACCGAAAGGTTTTTCTGCAAGGCTGTAATTCTCAAACACATGAACCAGACCACAAAATGGGGGAGACCCACCTTACTGGATCGTTCACAACACTGAAGAAACCAAATTCCATAGAACCAGGTATGACATCCACAGTACCTCCCTTTGGTACTGTGCCTACTGGTAAAAAATACTCCTGACATACAGATTTAAACTACAATTGCATCTCTAAGAACCTCAGCAATGTGGCCTCTCAGTGTGGCCTGAGCCCACATAAAACTTCTGGTCTTTTTCAACCTCTAAGGGCAATGGCTGAAGCTTATATCTCTACATCAAGCTGTATCTATCGTTGGAATCCGCCACAACCGCCCTTTTAGGGGAGCCCAGCAGCACCATTACCCCACTTCACACAGGAAGGCCTCGAGGTGTGTGCAGAGATTACTTCTCTCAGTCAGGCAGGCTGCTCAGCTCTGTACTCTCAACCATAAAATGGACCATGTGACCACAGGTATTTATTATATTCTTACAGGTGAATTTAGCTTTAACTGCTAAATTCAATTGAAAATTGCTTTAACATTTGCACTTACAAGCAACAGGTAAACAACGAACAGTTACACTGGGCAGTGTCACGGGGATATAGAAGTTGAGGGTCAAGCAAGCTTCACACAAAGGCATTTAAGGGAAGGACAGGAAACACTGGCATGCTAAACTCTGTAGAGAATATGATATTAACACGAAGAGACCTGGAGATTCAGATGACATCAAGAAACGTGTGAAATATGATGCTTGCTATACAGTTTAGACGCTCAATATCCTCTGTGGTGGCCATTCTTGGTTGTCAACTTGGCTATAACTGTAATTAACTAGAATCCAAAAAGAGAGGGCCCACTTGTGAGGGTTTTTTGCCTAATTTGAAGCTGGTAGACCCTCCTTTCATCCCGATCTTGAGGTGGGAAGACACACCTCCAATCTGGGCCACCCCTTCTGCAGGAAGTCTACATAAAGGCTCAGAGGAAGGAAGCCTTTGCTCTTTGCTTGCTTGTCCTCCTCTTGTTGGCAAGTCCATTCCTTCACTGGCCTGAGAGGCCACTTCCTGAGGATTCCAGTGTACACTGAAGACCAGCTGAGACATCCAGCCTCAGAGACTGAACAACTACTGAGCTCTTGGACTTTCTGTTCGCAGCCTGCCACTGTTGGATTAGCTGGACTGCAGCCTGCAAGTCACTCTAATAAGTCCCTCCTTCCTGAAAATTCATTGTCTAAGTGCTGTTTGTTACTCTAGAGAACCTGACTAATACACCTCCCCAAAGCCTGTGCCTGAGGCTTGGTCCTCAGCCCATGCAGTTACTGAGAGGTGACAGGACTTGTAGTAGGTAGGGCTAGGGGAAGGAAATTAGGTCACCAAGGGGTGTTCTCTAGAAAGGGATATTGGACCTCTTTGCCTCTTTGCTTGTCTTCATACAGGCTCAAAGAAATAAGGCCAAACATGGGTAATCTCTGACACAGTAAGCCAAGCCCGTGCGATAACAGTCCTCCTTGATGTCAGCTGTCTTGTCTACCAGTCTCTGACTTCAGGGTCAGGTACTGAACAAGATGAGCATGGAGCACAGATGCCCAGACCTACTTCTAGTCTCTTCCTACGCTAAGTATCTTTTATTGTCAAGTTGGCAGTAAAAAAACAAGAACAAAAAACATAAACACAAACAAACAAAAATCAATAAATAATAATGAGTACTCTCACTACAAATCCAGGCAAAACTCAAACAAAAATGTTCTCGCAGCTACTGGAGGACACTTTAAGTAAACTGAGTGTGAGAACACTCTAAAGTCCAATCAATCAACTGTGACAATGATAAGACCTAAACTAGTAAAGCCAATTAAGGCACTGGATGACTAAACCTTTATATATGAAGGAACAATAATCCAGAAAAACAGAATTAAAATAGCCTGCTAGCTGCAGATTTCTACTATTCTTTCAACAACACTGATGAGATTTGGAATGATTACAGCATTAAGGATATTTTCAGGAAATAACAGGTAGGTGTGTAGACAGGCTCACATTCGAGACTCAAGTCTACTTAAAAAAAAATTATCTCACTAGCACTAGATTCTAGCTCCTTTTTTTTTTTTTTTTTTTTTTTTTTTTTTTTTTGGTTTCAAAGGTGCTTCTACAACCCGTAAGAAGGATTGCAGTGCATGTAGCATAGAGACCCTATGTTACACTCTCCTGACTAGAGCAGTCTGATGACATAGTGGTAGAGCTGCTCTGCAAATGCTTCCGCGGAAAACTTCTCCGCCACCCTGGCTTTTCCAGCCAGGCCCATGGTAGCTTTTAAGGATGGTTTGTAGATGAGCTTTTCCATTGCTTCTGAGAAGGGCACTGGGTCAGGCTCACACAGAAACCCCGTGATCTTGTGGACAATCGTCTCCAAGGGCCCACCAGAATTAACAGCGATGACCGGGCACTGCATGTACATGGCCTCCAGAGGGACGATGCCAAAGTGCTCATTGCTTGGAGTGTAAAGCACACCCAAGCAGGCATGGAGGAGCGAGATCTTCTGTCTGTCCGAGAAGGATGGCAGGAAGGTCACATGCTGCTCAAGCCCTGACTCCTGGACTATGGTCTTCAGCTCCTTGTAGTGTTCCACGTTCTCCAGGACTCTGTCATCATAACCACCCGCCATGAACAGGTGAACCTTCTCCCAGTCCTCGGATGGCAACCTTTCACGGAGCTGGACCAGGGTGCTCAGCGCCAGGGGCAGATTTTTCTTTCTTTCGAATCTGTTGATGGAGAGGAACAGGAACTGTTTCCCCTTGGGGACTAGGTCACCTAGCTTGTCGGGAACAGCCAAGTCAAAGCTGGCGATATTCAGAGATGGGTAGAGGATGTCAGGGTTGATGTGAGACAGGGACTTGAAGGTGTCCTTAAAGACGGAAGCCGTGTACTGGCTGTTGACCAAGATGCGATCTGCCATGCCTGTGGTGTACTCCTCTATCCAGTCGATGGGAACCCTGTAGAACCGCTTCAGAGCAGAGTTTCTCTGAGAGAGCAGCAGATCCGGGAAGTGACAGTAAAACATGACCCTCTTCCGCCGTCTGGCCAGCTTGAACACTGGAATACAGGCAGACACCTAACCAAGGTAAAACAGTAGGTAAGAGACTGGTCACATCAGCCGCTGTCATCACTATCTTTTCTCTCTGTTACAGTCGGCTGCCTGGTATTTCTGAATCGCAGGATCTGGGTAAACATCTACATTAACTATGAAGACACAGCTTGCTCAGGGTGGTTCACTGCAACTCAGGATCATAATTAAGGAAACCTTGGAGCCCTTGTGGCTATTTCCACCTGTAAGTCTGGTTAGAGTACAGTGGCTGACAGCATCCGTTACGGAGACAAGCATGGGGCAGTCTAGTACAGACTGTGGAAGAATAAAGTGACACCCTTGAAAGGCAAAGTTGGAAACTGCCACTGACATTCACAATGAGCTACTGACCTTTCCTCTTCCTCTACCTCCCCCAGGAGTTTCCTCAGAGGATCTTGTAAGAAGTGAGATTAGTATAGTATGACAATGTCTCTCTCCCTCCCTCTCTCTCTCTCTCTCTCTCTCTCTCTCTCTCTCTCACACACACACACACACTCGTTGCAATGTTAGTGTCCTTTAGGGAAGACTGGAACATTTACAGTACATTTGAATAGACGAGACTTTCCAGCCACTAAAGAGACGGATGTGGATCTTGAATAACATAAGCAAGGATGTCTCAAATTTTTGCAGAACAAAAGCAAAGTGTCCAACAGCAGGTGAATGGAATCCCAGTTATGTACTAGGAAGATGTAGCAAGAAAAAGACACATATATACTACAGTAGCCATGTCATTTCTGGAAGGATGCAGAAGAAACTTGACAGTGGCTCTCTCAAGGAGGGAAACTGGACTTTTACATTAGACTTCCTATATAAACTTTTACTCCTGAGAAAATGTTACTGGGGAAGAGGGTGCTGAAGTGGGCTGAATGTTTCTGGGGCAGGGGGCTGAAGTGGGCTGAAGACTTGTCTCCAGGAACTCGGGACTGCATACCTGCCTGAAAGTCTAGCCAAATCTTTCAGTTTCAGGTTCAGTGAGAGCTCCTGACTCAAATGCTCAGGTGGTGGCTGTGAAAGATACCTTGACATTGACCTTTGGTTTCCACAGGCAAGTTCAGACACCTGTACAGATACAAATACACTCACCAACCTCCTGCCAACCCCCAACCCCTGAGTTGTAAAAACGCCTAAGATACACAGCTAGTGTGACCACAGGGCAGACCCAACAAGGTGGCCTGCATTGTAAAACCAGCACTTGGGAGGTAGCGGCAAGAGGGTGGTGAGGTGGGAAGCCAGCCTGAGGCCACTTATCAAGACATAACAAAATAACTTCGGACTTTTCTCCAAAGACTTGTAGGGACCATGGTAAAGTTTTAATGGGGACATGCATGATATGTTTAGCTTGACTTTAACCCAGGGCACGGTAAGCACTGGAATGGCAGTGTTAGGAAGACTGGAGAGGATGGGACGGATGGGGCCAGGAGGCAATAGGAATAACCGAGAAGGAATAGGAGTAAACGGAGTCAGATACAAGGAGTGACCAGAGGCGACTTTTAATGTCAGCGAGCCCCCGGGTCCAACCTTTTTAGTCCCAGCAGTAGGATTTAAAATGTAGGTATGTGAGCCCTACCTCAAGCAGGGGTCTTCAACGAAGGGATGGGTGAGGGAGGTGTCCCTGTGATCTGCCATATTAAAGGGTCCATACTAAAACTCGAGACAGTTCTCTCCCTGGGGCCTCCTGCTGGACAGGTTAAAAAAAAAGAAAAGAAAAGAAAAGAAAAAAGAAAAAAACAGAAGAGGCTCCTCCCCCAGCCAAGATTTGGCGGCCTCCTCACCTGGTCGCACACCACTATGTCGAACTCCTCGCCAGAAAGAAACAGCACGTAGAGAGCCAGAAAGACCATGCGCACGTAGGCGCAGATGGCGGCGCCGCGGCCGCCCCAGCCCAGGGTGCGAGGCAGCCAGTCCCCGGCGCAGTGCACCGGGAGCTCTCGGCTCTCGGTAAAGCAGTGGTAGGGGTCGTAGTGCGCCGTCCATATCTTCACCTGACAGCCATACTCCTGCAGCGCCAGCGCCGCGTCCAGCACCAGTCGCTCGGCACCGCCCACGCCCATGTCTGGGTGCAGAAACAACACAGATGGACTGTACACCCGGGACCGGGTTCGGTACAGGTTTTCAGCCATGGTAGAGCAGCCACGCCTGCGCTCCTCGCTCAAGCTTCGGCAAACCCCGCCTCTGGTTCTGCTGCCTCCTGAAAGCCGACCCATGGCAACTACGCGTGCGTCTGGCTTAGGACACATCAGCGGCAAACCAGTGGCCGCTAAGAAAATGCCTGACTTAATTTATCGTGAGAACGTGTCTAAAGCTTTCCATTTGGTGATTTTGAACACATTGAGAGATACTGAGATCAAATAAAAGAGGCAGGATGTCTGTAGTTTCGCACGGTTCGGTTGTTCTCAGCATAATTTTTCCAGGCATATCTTAGAACAGCCCAGACTTCCTAGCGTCTGCGAAGACCCTGCCAGCCGGCTGGGGGCGGTGCCAGAGCCAGTCTTCGCTGGTGCTCTGGGTGCTGGGCAACTTCCCGACAGTCTTCTTCTTAGCCTCCTGTTCCTGCTGTTCTGAAGCATCAGCATGGTGCGGGATCCCCGCTTCCCCGGGGTCTCCCTGTCTTTCTGGGACCTCGTTGCTTTTCCCAGCTTCCCGGGTGGGTGCGGGGTCAGGGATCTGAAGAGAGCTCGCAATGTTCACTGTCTGTCTGCTTCTCCCTGCAGCCGGGTCCGACTCCCAGTGGCACCAACGTGGGCTCCTCTGGGCGCTCTCCTAGCAAAGCGGTGGCCGCGCGGGCGGCGGGATCCACTGTCCGACAGAGGTAAGTGTCCCGAGGGCGGCCTCGCTGCGGGCTGGGAGAGCTGAGGGGCCCAGGAATTGGCATTACGGGAAGGAGCGTCCAGGGTAGGAAGATTCAAAGGGGCCGGGTGAGCCCGAGCTGACGTGGCCATCCAGTAGTTCAAAGCCCTTTAGGAGGGAGGCATGGTTTTCCCCCTCCTCCTTGGTTAAAATTAGACTAGGATCAGGAACAACTTTGGGAAAAGCGATGGCATAAAGCTCGTATCTCTGGGGCTTTACCTTGCAGATTTCCATCGGGAGGTTCCATACACTCAGTTTAACAAACTTTGTCTTAACAACAGTATGTCACCCTAGTTCCCCATCCCAGCTGTGCGTGTAGTTTTCTTTTTGGATATGTGTGTATGTGCAACACGTTCTTCCACATACAAGAACAGTGCACCAGATCTGAAACTGCACTTATGAATGATTTGAGCCACCACATGATTACTGGGGACTGATTTTTGAGTCCTCTGGAGAAGTTAAAAGTACTCTTAACCTCTGAACCATTTCTTCAGCTTCACTGCCTCCTTATTTTTAAATGTCTCTGCTATACACTTATTTACAGAAAACCAGAAACTCCACTCTTTTTGTTGTTGTTGGGTCATCTTTATCTAGTCATATGCCAGACTTAACAGGAAGACTCGCTACTTAATTTGCTTCATTTGTGTCAATCCAGTTTAGCCCTAAACTTCTTCTACTTTGCATTTTCACCACTGTCTATCCCCCAGCCTGCTGTTACTCTTCCACTTAGGTTCTCTGTAAGTTTTTGGTGGGTGCATGGTTTAAAAGGGAGCCTTCGGAGGGTGACAGAGCTCTCATTTCTCCCTTCTGTGATCCAGCAATTCTGAACTCACTATTGTTCTCTGTGTTCACTATACTCATTAGGTCTGCTCTCTTTTCAATTAATTGACTTTGGGGGGGGGGGTTGAGACAGGGTTTCTCTGTGTAGCCTTGGCTGTCTTGCACTCGCTTTGTAGACCAGGCTGGCCTTGGACTCACAGAGATCCGCCTGCCTTTGCCTCCTAGGGATTACAGGCCAGCGCCACCACACCCAGCTCTAATTCTCCTCTGCATTGACAGAGTCTGCCCAGATCCTCTTTTCCAGCTCCTCGCTTAAACCATGCCACAGTAAATGTTGGCTGAAAGAATCAATCAACCCTGTTTTTAGAACAACTGGTAAGGGTTTCTGTAGAGAGGGGTAAACCTTGAAAATTTGAAGGAGTACTTTAAAACTACCCTTAAGAACGGGAAGAGGGAGCTGGGTGTAGTGGCGCACACCTGTAATCCCAGCACTTGTGAGTCAGGTGGATCTCTGTTAGTTCGAGGCCAGCCTGGTCTGCAGAGCCAGTTCACGACTGCCAAGGCTGTTAGACAGAGAAACCTAGTCGTGAAAACCAAAACCAACCAAACAAAAAAAGTGAAGAGGAAGGCTTGGTACTATAGTGGGTATAGCTCAGTAATGGAGAGCTCACCTAGCACGTGCAAGGTCCTGGACTTGATCCCTAGTACCATACACAAAGTACAGTGCAAACAACAGCCAAAGAGGATGTGAAGGACTTCTCTGGTTGACTACAGTAGGAGAAATCTAAATCAACAGTAGTGAATGTAAACTAGGTGGTTTGAACATGCATGGAACGGATTGCACTTTGGAGAAGGAAGTTGTAATAGAACAGTTAGAAACAATCAGACGATCCCAAATGAGCTGATGTCATTGTATGGCAATGAATGTCTCTAAGATACTCAAGGGCAGTGTATGGCTTAGGTTGCGTGGGCCTGTGTTCTTGCTAGTTGGGATTTCAGAGGCCCTTTTTGCTAGTGCTGTAGGTGTGTATAGTTCCTTGGGGGTTCATTTCTGTTTGAGAGGAGTTAAGAGGGAAGTTTGGCTCTCTGAGCATTTTGAAAGAACCAGAAATTTATGAAATTGTCAAAGTCTACTCAGTAAAAATTAGGCAGCTAGTGTACAAGTAAGGCAGTAGGTGCAACGTTAAAGTTAATAGATATGGGTGGCATCTTTTAGGATCTAGAATTGTCAGGCCAGTAACATTAGACAGCCTGTGGCTATGTGTATGGGGAGACTACAAAATTCATTCTAGAAGCTTGTTTCTGGTTAGGTAATTGTAATTGCAGTTGGCAGTCTAAGAATATGCCCCTTCTCTGAGAAGATGGTGATACTTATGGTTAGTGATGCTGTGCAAACTATGAAGTGCTAGCTACATATTGTTCATGTGGAAGTGGTGGGAATTAGACATATTAAGATGGTGGAACAATTAGGGATAGTAAGACAGTCATCAAATAATAACTAAAGGTCTGTCACGCATCAAGCTTTGTTTTACCTTGGAGAATGTACTTGTAAAAAAGATAGCCAGGGCTTGTCTGCATTCTTTGAGCTGTTATCCAGTGTGGGAGTCCATGAATAACCAAGGCAAAGAAATAGGTCATGTAATTTCAAGTGATGGATTCAATAAATTAAGGAAGCTGAAAGAGGAAAGACTGAGGGTGGATAGTTTGGGTAGGGTATCCAGGATGAGTGGTCATGAATACCCATGAGATGCAGTGGAGCTAGTGACATGCTGGTCTAGGGAGGACGGGACACCTAGGCAAAAGGAACAGTAAATGCACAGGTAGGTCAGTGAGCTGGGCTTGTCCAGCACATACCAGCAGCCATAATGGAAGACCAAAGCATGCACATGGTTAGGAAGAAAATCATTTTGTTAAAGCGCAAGAAGAAGGTGTAGGCTCCATTGAAGGTTAAGAGATGAAAGTGGATGGGTTGGAGAGATGGCTCAGCGGTTAAAAGCTCATCCAGAGGTCCTGAATTCAATTCCCAGCAACCTCATGGTGGCTCACAACCATCTATACCCTCTAAAGCCTTCTTCTGGTGGACAGGTGTACATGCAGATAGAGCACTCATATACATAAAATAGAGAGAGAGAGAGAGAGAGAGAGAGAGAGAGAGAGAGAGAGAGAGA
>OU015743.1:113602975-113630764 GCA_907169655.1 Acomys percivali
AGAGAGAGAGAGAGAGAGAGAGAGAGAGAGAGAGAGAGAGAGAGAGATATGAAAGTGGGCTCTGTTAGCAACCTCAGCTAGCTTCCCAGATAAGATCATGAGGGGGTAATTGTGAACAGGGTTTGGGGTTTCTATGGACCCTGGTTTTCATATCCTCTGGTCCTACTGCCAGTAGCAGGAGTAACAAGAAATTCTACTGGTTTCTGTAGGGATCTTGAAATTCCAGCTTTGAAGACAGCCAAATTCAGAGGTTGTGGGAATAGCAGCAAGTGCATGGTTGTAGTTGTGGCTCAGATGATGACTTCCCTTGGTGGTGACTGGGCTCATCTTTGGGCTTAACTCCCTTTTTAAAAACAAAAGGAGATTTCAGGTACTCACCCTTCAGGGTGCCTGCCCAGGGAGGCTTTCTAAGAGCACACGTTACCTGCACACACTGTACATCTTTTCTGCTGTTTACAATCAGTCTTCCTAAAGAAACAGTCATACGTAGAGTTGTATGTTTCCAGGCTACTGTAGCCCAAAACTAATGCATCTGCAATGTCATTCTCCAGCAGAGTAGCCCCAAACCACTGGCACTGACTGACTTGAGAGTTCTGTCATGAGCACAGTGGAGCCAGACTGGGACCAAGGCTCCATTCTTCCACTCAGGTGGGAGGATGAGCTCCCTCAGCTATAGACAGGATTTCTCCATTCAGAATGTCATGCCAAGACTTTGTTGTTGTGAGGTGGGCTTTCAGACAGATCAGGAATTGGCAGCCCCCTCATGGGAGTGGGATTTTACAGGAGGGATTTCTCCTTTTTCCACACCTAATACTTCTGGTGCAATGATACGGCTGAAGAAGATTCTCCCCCCCCCCCCCCGGATTCTCTTTTTGCCACCTACTGCTCAGGCCCATGTATTTCCACTTTAGCCCAGGGCTGGGCGATGCCCCTGCTCCCAGGAGGATAGTTGCTAGGAGAGTCTGGGACTGGTCCTGGTCCTGAGTGTCATGTTTTTGGTCTGCTCTGTCTGCCATGACGGCTCCATACACCAGCCTCTGTCCTTTTGCAATGACAAGTTCTGGTTGCATTTGTTTGTTTATTTGTTTGTTTTTTCTGCTTTTCACATCCTGCCCCCTCTAAGACTGATGGTCAGTAAATCAAAATAGCTCAGGAACATTGCAAAGTACTCGTTCATGACGTGCATGCTCCATTTTGGGGACCTTGATATAATTTAAGTTTAATACTTTTAAAAAATTCTGCAGCAAGCCCAGTTATTTTAAACCAACCTTTAATCTCTCCAGAATGAAATTATAAATTAAGGACATTTATAGATAGGGCTTTATTAATTAGTTTCACAGAAATACCTATGAAGACAAACTGAGGCACACTGTCCATTGAAGAGGCTAGACATGGCGCAGGCAGTTACTGTACACACTGGCACATGGCAGGTAGTACTCAGTCCATAGAACGTAAGATCAGAGAGGCAAAAGTAGTTTGAGTTTATTCTAGTAAAGATGGTTTTTATGTTTTTCTTCTTACAGGTTGCTTTTTTTTCCTTAAAGAAAGCCTGTCTACTAGAAGCATATATTATGTTATTAAAAGGATTTCTTAGAAAAGGCTAATAATGATATTTTTATCCCTTTCAGAAAAAATGCCAGCTGTGGGACCCGGAGCGCAGGCCGCACCACCTCTGCAGGGACTGGGGGGATGTGGCGATTCTACACAGAAGATTCCCCAGGGCTCAAAGTGTAAGTGGCAGAACAGACCTGTGGGGTATCTGTGCTGGTGGCTGAGTGTGTGGGAGCTGTCTCTGACATAAAACACTGGGCTTGTGCCAGGTAGGCTGGGTCTGGCTTGCCCGTTCATCAACTAATGGGTCAGATTAGGGTATATAATGACACCTTTCTGGGAGTGATTGAAAGGGAAAAGAGCCTCCTGTTGTGGTGTCTGGGTAAAGGACGGGCTGAGAGAACTGGATGGAAGCTGCCTAATGAGAGGACATTGTTCTTCATTTGGTGCTCCGGCCCCTCCTGGCTGAGCAATGGGAAGAGCCATTTGAATGGGAATTGGGTGATTTTTCAGAGTTGCCCTGAGGTGGGAGCTGATGCTATTACAGCCTAATGGAAATTTCCCAGGATGTTGTGTTGCCAAAAGTTCCTTGGCTTCCTTGCTGTGGGAGGGTGACAAGCAGACCCTGGGGTTGAATGCATCACTTTCCACGATTAGCCTTGGGAGAACTCATGGGAAGTGACATCCAGGCAACATCTGTCCTGTGCCTCACTTACCTCTTAGGCCAGCTTTTTCTGCTGCTTCCTGGCTAAACCCTGTGCATAAAGAATGATGAATAACAGCAGCCCTCCTTCCTGTGGCACTTGCTGCTTTGAGGGAAACTTAGTATCATTTCTGTCTGACAGGCCTTCCTGAGATAGGAACTGTGTCATTTTGCAGATGAGGAATCTCAGAGGCATTAAGGTGCTCAGACACAAATGGTAGGAGGCAGAACACACCTGACTGTTGAGGCCCATGCCTCCCCTACCGCTGGTTAGTAGAAAAGAGACAGAAGTGCAGTTAGTTTAAACAGTGTGGCTTAGATTACATCTTATGAAGCTTTTCTTACAACCCAGGGGATTTGGTTTAATTCATTTATTGAATTTTTTTCCTGATACATTGCTCAGAAATGTGGGGGACCCTTGTCTGGGCAAGTCTGGCTCTTGTTTGCCGTGTGAATCCTTTGGTTGGTCCTCCCAGGAACTGGTAGAAACTGGACCTTGAAGTTTTATAACCAGAGTCCTAACCATCTCAGAAATGTACTCTGGTGAAGGGACACAGTTGAGAATGCCTACCTACAAATATGCTGTCAGCCAACACCTATGAGCTTGTTCTGGCTCATTCTGGGCATTTTGTAAGATTTTCACATGGGTAATAGTGTTTCCTGAGAGCCTGCTGTAAGTCTGTGGTGAGTGTACATAGCAACCCTCTTTACAGGTGGGGAGATAGGCTTGAGGTAAGGAGTGGGCCACAGGCACACTTGTGAGTGACCGGCTTCCACACTTGTGCTCTGGCTGATGCTAGCCGTGGTGCCTGGAAATGAGAGGAAGACAGTGTGGTGCTGTTCCCCTCCATACCCTGTAAACGGGCTTGCTCTCTAGTTGTGCAGACTTTAGGATGAGGTAGCAGAGACCTTGATTTCTGCAGTGTTTACTATGCAGTCTGGTACTACTGCTACCTCATGCCGGTCCTGATAGTGCCTTGCTGACTAACGATTCCTTTTCTGAAATCTCTACTCCCCAGTTGTGTCTGAGAGGTGAAGTGAGATGTGTTGAATTCTCTAAACAACTGGTGTAGGCTGTGCTTAGAGTAAATGTTCACAGTTTGGGTGCAGTCCTGTTAAGAAACATGTGAGCCAGTTCTTTATAGACACATTGGATTTAAAGAAACGCAGATGAGCCCGTGAACACAAGTCAGTTTAATGCACACTGCCCGGAACATGATGTTAAGATTAGAGCTTGGCTGGGTGTGGTGATGCATGCCTTAACTCCAGCACTAGGGAGGCAGAGGTGGGTGGACCTCTGAGTTCAACGCTAGCCTGGGACAGCCAGACCTATACAGAGAGAGACCTTGTCTTAACAAAACAAATAAAAAGAGCTTCCAAAAAGGAGTAAAATGAGCTTGAGGCGGGGGATCAGCTCTGTTGTGGGTGTGTTTAGGCAAGAATCCCTCTGAGCCTCAGGTTTCCTTACCTACAAAACGAGGCTAATTAATGCTTGTCTTCCTCTGGCGTGAGTTTGTGCAGGTTGAATGGATCATAGACTTCAAAGCACCTGTGTGTCTCGTACACTGTAGTTTGGGCAACTTTTCTTTTTATTGTGGAATATATTAAGTACATAAAACTAAGTGTCTGGGAGGTTATGTCTAGGACAGCAGATGGTTTCCTCGTGTATGATGCGCTGTGTTTCTACAGGAGACCGTACTTCCGGCAGTCATCACACTGCTTTGTCCACATATCAGTTTTGGGGTTCGCTTTGGGCGATATAATGCCCCCACTTTGGCCTCAGGCAGTCGTCAGTGTTCGGCACACCTTGTTGCTGAAGTAAGCATGCCTTCTCTTCTCCTTTCTAGGGGCCCCGTTCCGGTGTTGGTGATGAGTCTTCTGTTCATCGCTTCTGTATTCATGTTGCACATTTGGGGCAAGTACACACGTTCGTAGATTTGGCTACGTCTATCCATCATCTGAAGAAGAAGGAAAAAGCCCAACGTATCTTGGACCAAAAGTGTAGTGATTTTCTGCTCACGTGTATTATTTTACAGAAAACAAACTAACTTTGAGAAATCATTTTTTTCTATGGCTAATAAACTTTGGAATTGCTTTATATGGAGACTGGTTGGGTGCTTTACTGGGAGGGCCTTGGTCTCTGCCTCCAGCTTTGCCACTGAGTAGGTAGGCGGTCTTTCTTATGGAGCTCTGTCTTGCAGGATTGACAGTTCCTCCGACAGCCGTGTAGTCACTCAAATGCAAGATGCTCTAATTGGCCTTGACATGTTTTCCCCAATGTATTTCCATCCTGGTGATTGTCATTTTGGGTACTTGGTTTTCTAGAAGTGTGCTTTGGCCTCTGTCAGGCAGATCTGTGTGTGAAGACAGCTGGTAGTGAGGGTAAGAGTCAAATCTGAAACCAAGACTCCCAGCTGTGAGCCAGGCGTGGTGTCACACGCCTTTAATCCCAGCACTCGGGAGGCAGAGGCAAGTGGATCACTGTGAGTTCGAGGCCAGCCTGGTCTACAAAGCGGGTACAGGACAGCCAAGGCTACACAGAGAAACCCTGTCTCGGAAAAAAAAAAAAAACCAAACAACAAAAAACAAAAAAAAACCTCCCGGCTGCGGTGTCTGCTCACCCTGTTCTTTTGTTTTCTTTTTTTGTTTCTGAGATGGGGTCTTGCTCTGTAGCCCAGACTGTCTTGGAATTTGCAATGCTCCTGTCTCCACCCCTAGAGCAGGAGAACAGACGTGCCCTCCCCGCCCCCACCCCTACCCCCACTCCCCCCACCTCCCCCACCCCTCCTGCCTGCCTCGTTCAGGTCGTTGTGTCTAAAATCGTAGGTAATCGGTTGCTTTTTCTCTTCTACAAGTGTCCGTCAGGGATTTCCATGCACTGATCTCTTATTTCTTCTTCTTAAAAGATTTATTTATGTGCTCTATTTGCATGTACACCTGCAGGCCAGAAGAGGGCATCAGATCACATTACAGATGGTTATGAGCCACCATGTGGTTACTGGGTATTGAACACAGTACCTCCGGAAGAGCAGCCAGTGCTTTTAACCACTAAACCATTTCTCCAGCTCCTGATCTCTCATTTCCAAACCTGCTTTGAAAGAACTAATTTTAGAAATTGTATTTATTGGTAAAATTTTGTTTTCATCTTAAAAATGAAAGATTTTGGGTTTTTGTTGTTTTGGTTTTGGTTTTGGGGGGATTTTTTTGTTTTTGTTTTTGTTTGTTTGTTTGGTTGGTTTCTGGTTTTTTGAGACAAGGTTTCTCTGTGTAGCCTTAACTGTCCTGGAACTAGCTTTGTAGACCAGGCTGGCCTTGAACTCACCGAGATCCACCTGCTTCTGCCTCCCAAATACTGGCATTAAAGGCGTGCGCCATCACTTCCTGTAAAGACTTTGTAATAAGAGTGAGACAGCACTTTTATACTACATCTAAATAATGCTGCCCAAAAGTAAGTTTTGGAATTTGACTTCACCTGTGCCACCCACTCTGAGTAGTACAAACTCATTTGCTGTTCCACATGACTGGGAATCATTGTAACAATACAGTCCAGAAGCTAAAGGCTCCACACTGGGATGCCTGGAGAGAAAGGAAGAAGCGGCTGATGGTTCAGCAACCTTGCAGTGTTGAAGAGGTGTGTAATTACAAAACAAGTCATGGGGCTGGCCGAATGGCCAAGGCAGAGAAAGGTGCCTGTGGCCAAACCTGATTATCAGAGTTTAGTCTCTGGGACTCACATGATAGAAGGAGAGAACCAATCCCCACAAACTGTTCTTTGACTTCCACAGTGCCAAGATGTATATGCTCCCAAACAAATAAATAAATAAAATAAGAAATACACTAAAAGCAAAAACCAAACATCTTGAGGCCAGAGGGATGACAACAGTCTTGGAGAAGACCTGTTTTCTGTCCTCAGCTCCCAAGGCAGATGGTTGCAACTCCAGCTCAGAGCTTCTGACACCCTCTTCTGGCCTCCAGCTATACTGCTGCCATGTGCACATACACACATAATTAAAAAACAATAAAGACACAGTCTTTGACTTGGAGTAATGGCTTAGTAGGTAAGAGCACTTGTTGCTCTTGCAGAGGTCATGGGTTCTGAGCTCAGTTTCTACATCAAGTGGCTTTTATAGCTGCCTGAATCTCTAGTGTCATATGTCAGAGATAAAGGTATGTGTGACCCCTTTAGCTATTTACATAGTATATTGCACAAAGTTTTCTGATACTTCTATATATGTGTGCAGTGTATTTACTCCTTGCTGTCTGCTGTCTCTTGTCCCCCCTTTCTGCTGGCTGGCCCCCCCTTTTCTAAGGTACTCTCCCTTTTGTGCTACAAATAATCGGACCCAGAGCTTTGCACATGCTATACAGTGTGTCTCTTCGTAAGACTCATTTTTAAAAATTACATTTCTTTATGTGTGTGTGGGAGGGGTGGTGTACATAGATGACATGGCACATGTGTAGAGGTCAAAAGGTAACTTGCAGGAGCCGATTCTTTCTTTCTATCATGGGGGTTCTGGATTTCTGACCCTCAGGCTTGGCAGCAAGCTCCATTTACCCATGGAGCCAGCTCACCCGCTCCCTGAAAGATTTCTTAGGGTGACATGTCAGTGAGTTTGCAGTTGTAAAGCTTAGCAAACATTTTATTTGGGGGAAAAATGGCTGGAAAACTGGGTTTCTTAGACTCCGTGAATTTCCTATTGCACTAAACAGGTGTTTTTATTTTTGAAACTTAGAAGACAAGAGTTCGATTCATCTGGAAAAAAGACAGTAATATCCACACTAGAACCCCTCCTCCCACAGTCAGTCAGAGGTACCAAATGTAGCTAAGTTAGGACTTTAATTTGGAAAAGAAATCTGTTTATCAGTGTGTGTCTATGTCTGCCTGTCTGTCTCTCTATCTGTCTCTGTGGCAGATAGATACTGCAGCCACAGGAGGGTTGGCTCTCTTTGCTGTGTTGGCTCGGCTAGCCTGGTCCACAGTGGTAGCGAAAGCTGTTGTGTTTTCTGAGCCAGTGACTTACAAGGTGTATATGCTCTCTCTGGCAGGATGGGTAAGCTTCAGTGAGCAGAAGGAAGGGAAGGGAGCACGGGAGTTGGACATAAAGATGTGCAGCATGGATCTGTAGCTGCCTTTGGCTCTGAGATACAATGCTAACACCATTGCTGAGAAACAGTGTTCAAGCTGTTCCTTTCTTTCTTATAAAAAAAAATTTTTTTTTTGGTGGTAAAACACACATAACAAAATGTATCATCTTAACCATTTTCAACTAACTGTTCGGTGATATTCAGAACAGTTACTGAATGCTCACCCCATCCACCTCCCAAACTTGTAAAACTGCACTCCTCCCCCAGGAGCTGATGGCCATCGCTGCCTTTGTGGTGTGGCTGTTCTTCCCTCAGGTAGAGTCACACAGTATTTGTCTTGTTTGTGACCTTATTTTGATTGTCATACATCCTCCAATGCTATGTCATTTGCAGAATTTGCTTTCTTCTAGGCAGAAAGGGAATTTCATCATATATGTGTACCACATCTTAACGCTTCTTCCTATTATTATGATTTAAAAAATATTTTATTTAATTTTTAATTTATGTGCCTTGGTGTAGGGGTGTCAGATATTGGAGTTACAGACAGTTGTGAGCTGCTATGTGGTTGCTGGGAATTGAACCCCGGGTCCTTTGGAAGAGCAGGGAGTGCTTTTAACCACTGAGCCATCTCTCCAGCCCACTTCTTCCTATTATAATAAACTTGTTGCCTGTGAGCTTTTAATAGTGTGTGTGTCTGTGTACTCCCTGTGCAGTCCAGGCTAGCCAGGAACTCTTAATTCTCCTGCCTCAGGCTCCCAGATGCTGGTGTTAACAGGCATGTGCCACCATGCCTGACTTTTATTTATAGCACTTCTAAAATTCTAATACATTAATTAGATCTTTACTTGAGTTAAGGTGTTCTTGGCCCAGAAAAGCTTCCAGGCCTCTTGACCTGGGCTACAATTCTAACCGCTCTTGATGGCAGCAGCACCAGTACAATGAGCTACTGTCAGTGGCTTAGCCTGAGCCTTCTAAATCCCTGGAGAAGCCATGTTAGGGACAGTTCCAGAGCTCCTGAAACTACTTGGAAATGGGACATCTTGGGGTCCTAGTATTAACTCTGAATACAGTGAGACTGGAGTGATCACAGCTGTGTGCCCGGAACCCATCCTAGACTGGATTGCAGGTTTCCCAGATGCCAGGGCCCCCACAGGAAGAGTTGAATAAGACAGTGTGAAATCATGCAAATGTTGGCACCAGGTTGAAATAGCTGAAGGTGTCTACAGTGCATCCGACAGAAGTGCTGTACAGCCAGTGGGGTCTGGGAGTGCAGAGAATATGCCCTTATCCTTGACAGGTGCTCTGGTGCTCTGGACAGAACTCTTGTAGACTAGGCTGGCCTCAAATGTATAGACATCTGCTTGCCTCTACCTCTCAAGTGCTGGGCATTAGAGATATTCCTTGGGGAGGCGGGTCCTGGCTAGGACTAATGTGACTCTGGGTGTACTATTAGGACTTAAAACTTGCTGCACCCATCTTTGAGGCACAGGAACACTACTACCACGTAACAGTTAGCACATGTGGGCACTTGCTCACCTCCTCTGGGTCTCCTTATGTACGGGTGATTATACACATAATAGCTTCTCTGGCTAGTAAGCTTTTATGGGAAGAAAGTAACATAGTCTTGTGAGATAGCTAACAGTTGAACGTTTAGCCATATAGTTGTTTTTCAAATTACAACTTTTTCCCCCCAGATGTGTGTGCCTGTCAACATGTGTGTGTCTGCAGAGGCCAGAGGTTGACATCAGGTGCCTTTCTCCATCACTCTTCATCATGTATATGGAGTAAGGGTCTCTGTGCTTCCAGCCTGGACCTCCTCCTCAGTGCTGAGCTGACAAATTTGTAAGTCAGTGCTCTGCAGCTGCCTTCTGGGGAGGGAGGGTGGGCACTGGGAATGGATTCTCTGGCAGGCCTGGCAAAGCATTGTCCAGAGGGCTGGGACTAGTGGATGGTGTTAATCAGAAAGGGAAGGCTGAGGACAGCATGATTAGCTGGTAAAATGGAAGTGAAGTGGCTAGCACATTCAGGAGAAAGCCAGCAGGTCCTGAGACTTTAAGGGGATGCCACTGGCAGAACCTGCCGGTGACATTTTTCCTCATTGGTGCGTCCTCAAATGGGAGGTGACACAAGAACACAGTGAAACTGACCAAAGTTGTTTAAGTGACTTTCTAGGTCACTCTGGCAACTTGATCTCTTTCTAAGCTAAAAAAAATTTAAAACACCTGAGTATGCTGGGAGTGTAGGTTAGTAGTTTTCTGAATGAGAAGATGACAGGTCAAGTCTCTGATGGAGTCAAAGACCAGGTAGCTTAGTTTTACAATGAAGCTTAGTTGTTTAGGGATTAATATGTTTTTAGGTCTAGAAAGATGTTGTAAGTTGATAATGACAATATGTGATGGAGATTGATTTACATTCAGAAATTTAGACACACCAAGATAGAAAAAGATGTTTTCTTCAAGGATGTCAAATACAAATAGCCAAAACACTAAGAATGTAACATTTATATAATTCCTGATTGTGTCATGGTTCTTGTTATAAGTAATCTATTGTATATATGTGTAATAATATAAATGTATATGTAAAAACATAAAAATTTTTAAAAAATAAATAAGAAATTTGAACACACACACACTAAAAGAAATTAAAATAAAGCATGCAAGTGAACTAAATAGCAACACAGGGTAGTCTTGGGTGGTTCATTTTAAGGAGATCTCTAGAAGTTTATGTCCCCAAACAAATGAAGAACTTGAGCAACCTGTATATGAAAGGCTATTATTGGCATATTTTAAAAATCTATTTTTATTTTGGTTTCTTCTATCTCTCTTTCCCTTCTCCAGCCTTATCTTTTCCCAATACCCCAACACCAGGTAAGAAAGAAAGATTAGTGGGTGAAAGTGGTGTAGTTTTCCTTAGCTACTTCCTGCTGTTTAGGGTCATCCAGTTCCTTGGGGGAAGTCCAATCTTCGTTTCAAGATATCTCTAATTTCTTCCGTCAAAGGGCATCAACAGCAACCAGGAGCAGCAGGGGGAAGCACCAGCAGCCTTCTTCTTTCTTGGAGTTCCCAGTCTCTCTCTGGGTCTGGCATTTATTCTCACTGGCAAAGACCACACCCCTGCATGAGGTAGTTCCCAGCTGACAAAGAGCTGTGGACAAACTGGATCAGCCCCCATATCCCACACCTGAGAGTAACACAAAACCATGTTTACATATAACCCAAAACTTCCAGAACACTCTATTGTCTTCCGTTGAGCAACCATAGGCTGCATAACTGCCCATCTCTGTTCCCACCTGGCCCTAACAATCGCACATTTGCCATCAAGAAAACACAAGCTCCCTACTCTAAGGTCCTAATGGGCTGCAGGGGTCTTTGCATCTCCTTGAATATAAGCAGTAAATATAAGCACCAGTGGGCAGTTTTTTCCCAAAGCAATACCCCCCTTCAACACAGGAAACAATAGGGTTTATTTGCCAAGGAGCCTATGCGTATTTGAACAGGGGTGGTCTATTCTTGTGCATGCTCATTTTAAGGTCAGAATTTAAAGAGACATTTTTTGGTATGCTTAACTCAAGATCATGGAGCACATGTTTAAAAGGTTAAAATGATAAGGCAGAAATGCCTCTGGGCATGCTCAGCTTGCATTATAGTATTTCACTAAAAATTAAGGAGAGAGGGCACTTCTAAGGTACATTAGCCCTGTCTCAAAGACAGACAATAAACAAACAAAAGAAAATAAAAAGCATAGACTTCCTGTAAAGCTGCCTAGTGTAGTGGCTGACACAGAACTGGTTTGGGCTGTGGCATTCAGAGCTTAGGCAGGTGGTTCCCAAACATCCCTTTATAGCAGGGACACATGGTGAGAGCTTGCAGCTGCTATCTTGTAGAGGCTGAAAGCAGCCAGTGGTGCCTCTCTCTAAACAGGGGTCCAAGGCAGGAGTGGCCTAGAGCAGAGCCCCTGCATCTGTAATCCACGCCAGTTCATCACCATACAAGCGTGCTGAGTGTACCCGTTTGGCTTCCTGGAAGCTTCAGGAGCTGGGGAGCTCCCTCTTTGCATATTAGTGACGGGTGGGGTGGGTAGTCCATGAGCTGGAGAGCTGGAAGGCCCTGGGAGGCCACAACCTGCAGCATCTTCTTCTGTTCCCTCCCTCTGACTCAGTGGCACTATCTCCTTTTACAGAGGACCCGTGGCCAGAACAAACTCCCTGAGGCTCCCTTCTAACTTCGTGGTAGATAGAGGTAACAGTAGAGATACAGTGTCTTGAAAGCTCCAAGTGACTGCAGGAAGAAATGAAGAGTATAGTGCAGGGGCTGCTGGGACAGTTCAGAGGGTAAAAGTACCTCCTGCACAAGCCAGGGGATCAAATCTTATCCTTAGAATATATGTAGGGGTAGCAAGAGCAAACTCCACAAAGCCATCTGATTTCACATGTATGCTGGTGGCATGTGGTCTCTGTCTCTGTTTCTGTGCCTCCCCCCCTCTCTCTCACACACACACAATGTCATATATGATTAAAAAGAACATACATGTACCAATCATGCCAGACAGAAACGTCCTTCTTGGGTGGCCTTATCAGCAATATCGTGGACTCTCCTGACACTTCTATATACTCGGGTCCTCTGTTTCTGTACCAGATGCCTTACTTCGGGAGAGCTGCTGTGGTGGCCACAAGACCTAGGGCCACCTCTATGAAATGCAAGGAAGATGGGTCTCCCAGAGGCAAGGCATGTGTAGTAGTAATGCCCTGTATATCCTTCAAGCTGCTTGCTTAGGGCTCTGTTCAAAAACTGGAGGAAAAGCTCATGAGAGAGAAATGAGCCTTGTCTCACCAGCCTTGGTTCCTAGGCTCAGTGGGCTGACTAGCTGCTGCCTCAACCCGCTCACTGTTTCTTCCTATTCTTCCTTAGCATCTTCTCCTTCTGTGCTTCATTACTTTCCTCCATTTTTTCTTTTTCTTTCTTTCTTTTGATACAGGGTTTCTCTGTGTAGACCTGGTTGTCCTGGAACTCATACTGTAGACCAGGCTAACCTCGAACTCAAAGAAATTCGCCTCTTCTTCCTCCTAAGTGCTGGGATAAAAGGCGTGCACACCACCACCCAGTTCTTCTCCATTTTTATTAATTAACTGGGACACTCAAATATTCTAGGGGCTATTAGGTACAAAGCTGCATGCTAAGAAACCATCTTCAGATAAAAGTCATTACCAACTCAGATCTTCACTGTGTATTTCCAAGTTTGACTAAGGTTAACTCCTAGCATCTCAAAATGGGATTTTATTTGGAGAGGTTTTTACAATTGAGTTAAGTTGAGGCCATGAAGATATGCCCTTATAGAGCACTGTAGCCGGACATTTTGGCTATTTATTGGGGTTCCCCCCCCCACCTCCCTATACCAGTCCTATCCCTTTCAATCCCCCAACACTAGGTAGGAGAGAAAGAAGGTTAGAATGGAAAGGGGGGTATCAATATTATTTTTAGACTCTTCCTGCTGATTAGAGGCATCGAGTTCCTTGGAGCAAATTTGACCTTCATCATCAAGCTATCTCCAACCAGCAACCAGCAATCCAGCAAACAGCAACAAACATCAAATAGCAAATAGCAATCAGCAATAGCAGCAGCAATAGCAGCAGCAGCAGCAGCAGCAGCAGCAATAGCAGCAGCAGCAGCAGCAGCAGCAGCAGCAGCAGCAGCCACCCCAGGCCCTTTTGGGGCTCTCTAGCATTTATACCCTCTGAAGAGTCCCCAGAGTCACGCCCCTACTAGAGCATGAGGTAAATCATAATTGGGTGCTGTGGATGGTCTGAAGCAGCCCCGTATCCCACACCTGGGATTAAAACAAAACCACATTCACATAACATTTCTATGTTCTGTTAAAAAAATTCTCACTACATTTCCCCCTTTCTGTTTTAAGCCATTAATTGTACTGTCCTCAGTGAAACATTATAAACAGAGACATTTTTGGTGAACTAAATGCTTTTTCAGATCAGTGGTCAAGGTTTTTTGTTTTTTTTTTTGTTTTTCTATAACCTGGGGACTCTTGTCTGCTCTTGTCTGAAATGGCTCGTGCTTTTGCTGTGGAGTCTCAAGTTGCCAGGCTCCCCATTTCATTTCCCAATGGCAAGGAGTTGCCTTAGATCTCTCTCCTGGGCCTGTACTTATCAGTCCCATAGTCTCCCTTGCCACAACACCTGCGCACTCCTGAGAATTCTTTTAATAAACCCATTGCCGAAAGAAACAGCTTGTTCACTTCTCTGGCAGAAAGTATCATATTTCTTACAGTTACCAGGCATTTTGAGATCTAAGGGTTTTAGCGGCTTGGTCACAATTTCTTTGTAAATGATCAAAATTTCCATAATTGAAGCACTGAGCATCTTGATATGGGAGACCTTAGCAATAGCGTGTGCTATGACATGAGCATGATACTTGTGAGAACCAATATAGGTCACGTCCATTGGCGCTGCTCAAACCTTTAATGGTCTTTTACATCCTTTTTCAAATTCTCAAATGCAAGGGTCTCTATCAACTCTTGTCTCATATCAGGGTCTGATATGGCATTGTTTACAGCTAAAAACAATTTTTGCAAGAAATCTGGGAATGATTTCTCAGAGCCTGGTACAATCTTATTAAATGAGGTGGACCTTTTTCCTTGGGCTCTTCAACTTTATCCCAGACTCTTAAAACTGCTAAGTGACACGGTTATATAACAGCATAATTAAATTGAGTCTGATCTTGTAAATCAGAGTACTGCCCTTCAACAAAGAACTGACTTTTGGCAATTTCCTTAGTCACATCTTCTTCCTTCCACCATGTTAACCATAGCAACTGCTGACCAGACTCCAGCACAGCTGTTACCAGACCCTTCCAATCTTGGGGAATAATTCTATTTGGGAGTTTTGGGGGAGCCCAGTTACTTAGTATTTGTTTTACACAAGGGGAATGCATTCTCTAGAAAACCATAGCCTCTTTAAAACACCTCAGAGCTATAGGAAGCCACATTATCTCATCATAATCATGACCAATGCCATTAGCAGTCATGTGCTGTATGATTACAGGAAAAACTGATGGTGATTTTGTAGTCCCAAGCCACCCTTCCTCTGGTGGTGCAGTTGGCTCAAGATTAACCCTTTCTTTTATAACGTGCTGTGTTTCTTTAACCCTGTCATCCTGCTTGACACTGAACGTGTGTGGAGCCTGGCTCGTGGCAGTGATCCGCCTTCTAGGCCGCTTTCCTTCCCTCTTTCATCCTGTGGGGAGCTCCCGTTCTCTTGCTCAGTCACCAAGTCTGAGCCCTTTCATTCTCCCTGTTCTGGCACTACTTGCTTTCTAAGCACTTTTACCTCTACCCAGGATTTTTCCAGTTGCACAGCCAACTCTACAACCTTTTCAAAAATGAGAGAATAGAGTGACCCTTTTGGTTTTCCCATTTCATCTTCTTTTTTTCTTGATTCCTTCATTCCTCACCTGCAACTTTTCCAACTGCTCAGCCATTCTCCCAACCTTTTTGAGATGAAATAGAAGAAGAAGAAGAAGAAGAAGAAGAAGAAGAAGAAGAAGAAGAAGGAGAAGAGGGACAAGGGCAAGAACAAGAAGAAAAGACAAAACAGAAAATCCCTTCTGGGAACAAATGAGGGCAGGAGAAGCCTAACGGCAACAGCTATAATAAACATTTTGCTGACATCTTGAAACAGATTCTCTCACACTCTACCTCTGGGTGTCACTTGTAGCTGCGCTTTTTGGATATTTATTGAGTTCTTTTTTTTCTACCTCCCTATATCACCCCTATCCCTTTCACCCCACCCCCACCCCCCAACAATAGGTAGGAAAAAAAGAGGGGAGAGGGGGATTCAATATCATTAGACTACTTCCTGCTGATTAGGAATGTCAAGTTCCTTGGAGCAAATTTAATTTTTGTCATCAGAATACCTCCAACCAGCAACCAGCAATGCAGCAAACAACAACAAACAGCAACAGCAGCAGGAGCAACAGCAAGCAGCAGCAGTAGCAGCAGTACCAGTGGCGGCTGGGGGTAGGGGTTGGCAGCGGGGACAACAGTAGCAGCAGTAGCAGGGGAAGCAGCCACCCCAGGCTCTCTTGGCTTGTATTTCTACCCTCTGAAGAGTCCGCAGCTTTCCAAATGTAAACTATCCTCAGCTGGCAAAATCATGCCCCTGGCCAAGCATGAGACAAATCATAGTCAGCTGCTGTGGACAATCTGAGGCAGCTAATATCCCACATCCAGAATTAAAACAAAAACATATTCACATAACATTTCTGTGTTTTTAAAGAAACCAGAAATTTTCACTACGCAGCATGATGGATGTCCTCACAGGAGGGGAACATGTGGTAAGAGACATGGAGAGAGGGCTGGGTGTGGTGGCGCACGCCTTTAATCCCAGCAGTCGGGAGGCAGAGGCAGGCAGATCACTGTGAGTTCAAGGCCAGCCTGGTCTACAAAGTGAGTCCAGGACAGCCAAGGCTAACATAGAGAGACTCTGTCTTGAAAAACCAAAACCAGAAAAAAAAAAAAAAAAAAAAAAAGGAAAGAGAGAGAGAGAGAGAGAGAGAGAGAGATGGAGAGAATGCATGAGAACTGGAGGACAGCCTTCCAGAAGTCAAGGCCCAGCCTTTCTTCACAGTTCTCAGGGGGAAGCAAGTCGTGACTTGGGCTCCAACCTCCAGGACCCTAACTGTGTACTTCTGGCTTTGAGTCAGCCAGTTGGTGGCACTTTGTTACCACAGTCCTAGCAATTATGCAGATCAAAGAGGAAGCCAGCCCAGCACCCCACAGAGCCTCCCAAAAGACCCTCTCTACCTTTTTGGTTCTTCTTATCCACAATTGCTGTACACTCCCTGGTCACTGAGCCCCAGATATCTCCACAACCTCTAGGCTGAGCCACGCATTTTGCCAACATGTCCTCACCCCCTACTTTTTTTTCTCAGTTTCCCAAGGCAGATTTTTCTCTATGCAGCCATGGTTGTCCTGGAACTCACTCTGTAGACATGGCTTGTCTCATACTCAAGAGAGCTGTCTGCCTCCCAAGTGCTGAGATTAAAGGTGTGTGCCCCCAATGCCTGGCATAGCATGTCCCTTCGAGAAACAAGAAAACAGCACATTCAGATCCTCAGACCTCAACGTGGTTTTCTGACAGCTTTGCATCTGCACATTTTACTCTGGAGAAGGGCTGCCTCCAGATTGGAAGCACAAGTCAAAGTTTCTAGAGGTGTACGTCCCCTGTGGTCGGTAAACAACTGCCTGTTTAGATACAAGGTGACCACTGCTTCCGTGTGGCCTGTGGTGTCTAGAGGAACATCTTTAGGAAAATGGAGAAAGATCCTGTGCTCCAACTCAAGGCAGACGACTTTGGCTGTAGAAAATCCTTGGTAGGGGTTTGAGAGACACTAGTTTTCTTAGCAGTGTGGGTGGCATTCCTGCCACCAGAGTTCAGGACAGTGTGGCCCTGGCACAGCCAGTGGGGATCCAATGGAATACCTTTCACCTTGAGAAGCCAGATTCCAGCTGTCACTGTGTGCGGCTTTCACATTTCTAGAAAGATCTCCTTTTAAGCATTGTGCCAAAATAAGTTATCAAGGTTGGCTAGACATTTTCTGGTTGTAAAAAGGCTTGCTTGCAGCTTGGTCTGTGGCTACAATCTGAAAATATGGTTTTGAGGCATTTAACTGATAAGGCTGTGGGTTGCTGTTGCTTTCTTGTGTGCCATTTCTTCCTAAGAATACACTATTTTGTTTCTTAAAAAAAAAACTATTTTATACATGTGAATGTTGTGCCTGCATGTATACAAGGGCAGCACATGCGTGCCTGGGCCTGTGAAAGTTAGAAGAGGGCTTGGAACCCCTGCCACTGATGTTACAGATGGTTGTGAGGCTCCATGTAGCCCTGGGTCCCTCTTAGGAGGGTGAGCCTCTGGGAGGCCTGAGCAGGATCTCCATTCCACCTGGGTCTTCCCAGATGATTACTATGTATCCTTTCATAGTAAGGAACCTTAACCTATACACTGTCCCTTGAATTATATTAAAAAAAAAAAAAAAAAGAATCCCAAGACAATCATGATGAATCAGGGTTTGTTTGTTTGGACATGCTAGTCACATGATCTCCAGGGGTTCATCTCCAGACCCTGTTCTTAGTGCCTCTCAGCCTAGTTGCTGTAACCCAGCCTTGCCCTTCCTTCTCCTTCACCAGGCCCTTCCCTCCCTCAGCCCAGCCTGCCGCATTTTTGCAGTATTATCAGTTTTAATTTCTTTTTCCATCTCTGAGGGAGAAATAAACCTATTTTTTAGGATCCCAAGTGCGGGATTGGAACGGTCTTGTGAGAGAACAGGTGAGGTTAATCCACTAGAAGACCAACCGCCTCGTGCGGGAGCTTGATTGTTGCCAGCTGTAAAGATCCCATGAACAGACTCTGGGAGGAGATATATAAATGAGCCCAGAACTGGAGGCGGGGCTTTTTGGATACTTCAGATAGTTTTGGCTGTTCATCGCTGCACTTCAAGATGCTCCTAGAGAGAACCGCTCAAGGGAAGGCTTCGGGCCTCCGGCTCCTGCTGAGGTTCTGAGTTCTGGTTACTCTAGGTTCCAGCAGAAGAAATCCTGCAGATTGTGCCAGGAGAATCATTCCTCGGAACTGATATCCTTAAGGTTTTGTTATTGTGTCCATTAAGCCTCATTTCCTATTGTTTTGGTTAGTCGGGTTATAAGTGACGTATGCTCGGTCACTAAGTTGTTAATAAAATATATCGGTTAAAAAAATTGAGCATACACATCCCCTTCACACTTCTTACCTGATTTAATTACTATTTCTTTTAACTCACTTTCATTCTCTCGATTGCAGTTAAATTCCTAAAGCTGTTTTAAAGAACGCTGTGGCTGGCCCTGTGCTTAGAGATTCACTGTGGCCATGTCGCCCTCAAACATAGGTCTCTCGCCAATTATCTTTGGAAGGAAAGAAAATGAGCCCCCTGAGGATAAGCACCACTGTTGCGAGACAGGGAACTGAGCCTTGTAAGTATTTCTTATACCTTCTGATCACTATAATCTCTGCGTCTAGGCCAGAGGTTCACAACCTGTGAGTTGTGGCCCCCACAGGGGTCGAATATTAGATATTCTATATATCAACTATTTACATTACAAACAATGAACTAACGTTATTGTTGGGGGTCACGACAGCATGAGGAACCATATAAAGCTTTAGGGAGGTTGAGAACCACTGGTCCAGGCAGTGCTGGGAACCCCCAGGCCTCTTGAAGCGGGGAGTGCTCAGGGAAAGAGTGGCCCTAGGACAACAGCATGAGAGGCGAGATTCTGTGCCAGGAGAGTTTGGATGGTGAGGGGAACAGGGCTGCCTCAGCCCCATGGCTGGTGTACTCAAGGAGCCCAGACTGTGGCTCAAAGGAACAAGACACTGGGCTGGAAGTTCCTGTCTCTGGAACGGTCCTCTAAGAACCTGGATTGTTGTGTGACATGAACAAATATCTGTTCACCCCAGATAGGGCACAAAGATGGATCGGAGGGACAGTTTCCCCCCAAACCCAGCCTGGCGGACCAGTGGCACTATTGGGGCTACGTGTAAGAGTATGAGTCAGTCTTGACGAGTACCCCAGCATGGCCTGTGGTGCCCAAAAGCTGCTTCATTAGAACGTCCTCGTCAGTTGGTCTTTCAGCTCCCATATCCTCATTTCCATGACCACGTACACGCAGCTAGGGCAGGATTGCATGCAACTCGTGGGGGAGGGGGAAAGAGGGAGGGGGGAGGGGCTGGAATCTCAAGTGAGAATCTTTGGAACCCTCCTGTCCTGCAAGGGTCCTGTGCATGTAACCGCAGCTGCTCTGAGTTCTAGAAGGCCTCATCAGTGTCACACAGAGGACAATGTTTTACAACAGGTTCCCAAACCTTCCTCTTGCTCTCCATACTGCAGCCCCTACACCTTTAAGAGAACGCCCCAGCCCTAGGCTCTGTATTTTATCTGGCTACATTACCCGCATCTTTTGTCACAGACGCTTGGAAGCTGGTGACAGAACTCCAGGCTGGGTCCCTTTAGTTGCAATTACCCTGTTCCAGATTCTGAGTAGGTACCACATCCTAGGAGGCAGAAAACAGGTTCTGAGCCTTGTGCTGGAGCCTTGGTTCCTGTTTGTGGATAATGGGTTTAATTGCAAATAAAGGAACTATTGTGTAAGGCCGACTTTTATGTGAGAGTCACCTGCAGTGTGTTTAGCACAGTTCCCGCCACTTCAGTGACAGGGTCAATAGTGAGCATTTGGCCCTATTTCAGGCTGAATCTCTGACTCATAGGACTGAAATTGAAGTCTTTAGGGGTACCCTTCCCTCTCCTCCTCATTTCATTAGGAAACCTCTTTAACCTTTAAACCTGTGGATTCCCCCTGTGATAGGAGCTCACTGCTCTGGAGAACCTTTGTTTTGGGGGGTCACTCTATAGATTGGGGTTGTGTGGAGCGGCAGTTAGTTTACATGAATGTTGTCAGGTCAAACTGCTTTCCAGGGGGCAGGAGGCAGGTAGCATAAAGCGTTTCCCTGTACGGACACAGTCACAAAGGGAATGACATAGCCATTCGAAGATAACTGGGCAGGCAGCTTTGTGATGTGCCTATCTGAGCTCCGGACTCCAGAGGCACTGCAGCCCCAGGTTGTGGAGTCTGGCAGAGCTGACAGTGCGCAGACACTAGAGGGCAAGACTAATCCAGGTACATTCTATAGACAGCCTCAGAGACACCAGAGGAGCTGCTGCAAACTCCCGTTTCTTGGGCTCTTGAGGGTCATAAATGATGCCATCCAGGCCTGTTTATTCATGCTTATTAATGCCAGAATAAAGTAACTCGGGTTCCCAAGGGCTCTGTCCCTGCCACACAGGGCCATAGACTGTGTTTATGAGGAGGCCCGGGACAGTTAATAAAGTGTCCGATTTGTCTAATAAAACTCTCCCAGCCCTTGCTCGTATGAGTAGCTTCCTGTCACATGCTTAGGGCTCTGCTGGGCAAGGGCAGGGTGTATTTTAAATCCCTACTGGGACTGTTTTGTCTTGGTTGAAATGAAATCATGTTTGAGGTAGAAGACAGAGTTCCTAATGTAAATGTACCTGGGTGTGAAGGGTTAAAACCTCTGCTGAAGTTATCAAAGACTTGGTGGAATAATTTAAAAAGGTGAATATGGAGCAGCCATGCACTCCTGGTGGCTAACCAGACTCGGGGTGTGTGCAATGATGAATTCTCTTCATCCTGCATGTGTGTTTATTTAACACCAACTTCCTTACGTTGCTTAGTGACGAATAGATTTTTATCTTATGATAATGCTAGATTTCATTTTTAAAAATGATTGCTTTATAATTTCTTATGCACACAAGTTTTGTCGGCATGTGTCCATGAAGGCCAGAAGAGGGTGCTAGAGTCCCTGGAAATGGAGTTAAAGACAGCTGTGAGTCACCACATGGTGCTGGGTATTGAACCCAGGTCTGCTGGAAGCGCTCTAAGCTGTTGGGCCAGCTCTCTAGACACCTTGTCCTTATATACTTGTTTGTTTATTTATTTTGAGACATGGTCTTGTTGTAATTCTTGGTTAGTCTCGAACCCACAATCCTCCTGCCTCAGCTTCCCAAGTGCTGGGATCACAGGCCTTCACCACCATTCACATCCAGGGTTAATAATAGATTTTTGTGTGTCTAGAAGGATCCAAGAAGATCAGACCTTAGGACTTATTCTGTCTAGTTCCTTCCTGACACAGGTGACAAAGGCAGCAACTGCAGGGCATGGACACAGCCTGGAATTTTAACTTTACATATGGGGGTCTTTCTGCCATCATATGCCTACCTGTGTGCGCTGGTTTTGATATAAAGAACACAGGAGAGGGGGCAGCACGTTCACACACACACACACACACACACACACACACACGTGTGACGGGGGACGCAGCAGCAGTATCACCACTGACATTAGGACTCACCTCACCCAGCTGGCTGCCATGCTTCCCACCCTCCCTCCTGTCACGCTTGTTGCTGCTCCTCTTGCTGCCAAGTGTGGCTATGGCTTGATAAGAAGCCGACCTTGGCCTTTAACATCAGCTCTAGCCAGCTGTATCTTCGCCTCTCTAGCTCTCAGTTTCCTAATTTGTTAAGGCCTTCTTCCTCCCACCCTGTCATGACCTGCAGGGGTGGATGCTGATGGTCTTGGTGCAAAGCCCTCCCTGGAATCAGAGTTCTCTCCTCTCCACTCTGAACCTTTCTCCGAGTTCCTGGAGCTGTGCAAGCACACATGTATGTGTGTGTGTGTGTGTGTTTGTGTGTGTGTGTTTGTGTGTGTGTGTGTGTTTGTGTGTGTATGTTTGTGTGTGTGTGTGTGTGTTTGTATGTGTATACATGCGTTTGTATCCCATGTGCCCTCATCACACAGAGTAGTTGCACCTCTTCCCTTGGATTTCTCCCTATGCTCAAGGCCTCTGCACATACGGATCAGGCTGTGTTGAGGTCTCAGGATTGGAGAGGCCTGTGAACTGTTGTTGTCTTAATGAAGAACTGGTCGAAAGGACTCCCTCAGGATTATTTTCCCAGAGTCATAGACCATCCTAGGTTTCTAGGACCCTCTGGATCCTTCTATTTCCCCATTCTTCCATGCTTCTCTCACCTAGAGTCCCAATAGGATGTCCTTACATCTATCCCAATTTCCTGGTAAGTGAAGACTTTCATGGGACATGCCACTTGGGCTAGTGCCCAATTATAAGTGAGTATATACCATTTGAGTCTTTCTGCTTCTGCGTTAACTGTTATTAAAGGGGAGATGCCCTCATGACCTAGTCATTCTTTGAGGGCCCCACATCTTATACTAACACGTTGGCAACATCTGAGACTTGGAGGGAACACAGTCAAATGGTAGCAGAGTAGAGCTGGTACAGCAGTGTTATAGCCTTCCTGATGTCTTTTGTGATCTTTTGTGTCCTGCCCCTGTCTTCAGCATTAACTCATGGTTACAAAACAGCTGCTGAAGCAGCGTCGCTCTATCCATACTTCAGACATCAGAAGAAAAAAGACCAATACGTGGTCCGCCATCTATGTCAGTCCCCTTTTCTCTGGAAGGGAGGCTGGAGTTGCTAGGTATTCGCTGGGCACAGTTTTACTCCCAACAAAATCAGCTCAGCAGATTGACGATCAGCAGTGTCTGCTGCCACTTCAACTCAGCTCTGGCCCTGCCTTTATGTGAGGGGAGACTCGTTGCTCTGTTAGAACTGGAGGCCATCAGGTTGTTGAAGGGAGAAGGCTGGGGCAGAAGGCACCGGCTCTCATCTGTTGTTTTTACCAACAGTCTGGAGGTAGATGGGGCCACCAAGGTTTAACCTTTGTGACTGTCCTTAGAAGGCAGAGGCTGTCTCTGTCTTCCATTCCTCTGTTATTGCCCCATGGACTGTGGTGAGAACTGAAGGCCAGCAGCGAGGAAGTGTGCTGTAATCATACAATGCAGGACGAGTACATGTTATTTGATGAGTACTGCCCCATTGTTTAGGGCTGTTCACACAGTTGAAGGAATGTGTCTTCTGTGAGAGAGAGAGAGAAAGAGAGAGAGAGACAGAGACAGACAGACAGACAGACAGGCAGGCAGACAGAGAGAGACAGAGAGATAGGGACAGAGGGACAGAAGGACAGAGGGACAGAGAGAGAGAGCTGGAGAGAGGAGAAAAGGAGGGGGAAAAGAAGAGAATAAGGAGTGGAGGAGAAAGTACGTGTGTGTGTGTGTGTGTGTGTGTGTGTGTGTGTGTGTGTGTGAGAGAGAGAGAGAGAGAGAGAGAGAGAGAGAGAGAGAGAGAGAGAGAGAAAAAGAGACAGAGAGAGAGACCATTGGGTGTATACATGGAAGTGTGTGTGAATGCATGCGTGTGTATGTGAATATGACTGTTTATGAGTGTGTTCATGTGGAGTGTGTATGAATATGTGTGTATGTGAAAGTGTAGTTTTGTATGTGTGCATGTGTGAGTGTGTATAAGTGTGTGTGCATGAGTGTGTGTGTGTGTGTTGGTGTGCTGCTTGTCTGATGACTAGTGCATGGATGTCTCCATTTTCTGGCTCTTTTTGGTTTGGGGACCATCCTGGGGACTTCAAGGTCTAATAGACAGAAAAGTTCATCTCCCTACAGGAACAGATACCCAAGGTCACTTTTGTAAGTTACAGAGCCAGAGTTGCCTGTGTATGTGACACAGAGACAACTCTGCAGGTACAGACAGAAGCAGCAGGATTTGCTCTCTGTAGTCAATGGAAACTCGGGGTGTGCCTACCTCAGATAAGGCCACACAAAGGCCAAGGCTAGCCAGGTCGCCTGCTGTGTGATGTGGGGACACATGCAACCAGTGCACCGTGCAGCTCTCACTGTCACTCTCCTCACAGCTGAGTCACAAGGGTACCTCCGGCCTTCAGCAGTGGCTCCATGAGACCAGTGTCTTGAGTCACTTTGTCTGCAGCCCTTCCTGGGTGGCGACTGCAGGGTTGTCACGGTCTGTGTGCTGGAGCTGTCTGAAGGCAGCCTCCCCTTTCTTGTTGACTTCTTGGGCATCTTTCCATCTGCCTTCTCATCCTTTTCCCTGGCCTGGCCTGTGATCATGGTCCACAGTGACACCCAGTCCCCGAAGGCCATTCAGTGGCATTGACATTTGAGTTGAAGCTTTCTCATCCTTCTGTCCCCATTCTGTCATCTCCCCAACGCCATCCCTCTTCAGCAGCTGGAAAGCAGCGTGATCCTTCCTGTCCAGGAGTCTGTCTAGCTTGGGTGTCCCCTCATCTGGTCCTCAGCACACCCTGTGGAGGGGCGGGTAGGAGTTTACTGCGCCACAGCATGGGTAGGAACACTGAGACCCTCGTGTTCAACGGCTTTCTCTTTTTTCTTTTTGGTTTTCTGAAACAAGGTCTCTCTGTGTTAGCCTTGGCTGCTCTGGACTCGCTTTATAGACCAGGTTGGCCTCAAACTCACAGCAATCCACCTGCCTCTGCCTCCCAAGTGCTGGGATTAAAGGCGTGTACCACCCACGCCCAGCGTGTCTTTCTCAATGTCAAGATGAGGAGAGGCAGAGCCAATCCTTAAACTAAGCATGGGGTGGGGTAGGGTGGGGCACTGGCCAAGGGTTCTTTTCTCTGTACCTACTGTTCTCAAAAGCTCTGTTTTCTGTGGCTGTCCTGGCAGGGGTCATGCCCTCTTTTGTGGGTGAAGTTGAGCCTCTCTTTTGTGCCACGAGGACCTTCCTGTGAGTCTGAGACACATGTCACTGTTGACCAGAGATGACAGGTGGTGAGCCACTTGCTCAGTATGACATAGGCAGTAGCCAGCTCTCCTCTCTCCCGTTCTGGGTCCTCTGGACACAGCCAGCTGTGTTTTCCAGTGGTTAGTCTTGATGAAGTAAAGGGAAAAATAAGAGCAAGACATGGCCAGGGAGGGTCCATGGAGACTCCCAGGCTCATGTCTATGCATGGTCGTGATGGTGATTGGCTTAGCTTGCTGCACGCATTATTTAGAGTACTAAGGAAAGGCATCAGTTCTCACTGCTCACCCCGTGAAGGTGCCTGCCTGTGTGATGGCAGAACTGCTCTATGACAGTTCTAGGGGCAGGGCAAGGCTGTCCCTCCCTGCTCTGAAGGCATCTGGGGAAGAGAAACGACTGACATAAAGACCACCCTGGTTCTAGGGGGCTGTGTGGTCCTAGCCTCTCTCACTGTCTGTGCCCGCACTTACTGTCCTGTGTCCTGATGAGTTTGTGCTGTAAATTGGGTTCTCTGGCCCATGACAGCTAAGGGAGCTGACCACAGTGGGGGAGTTACCCTGCTGTGTCCTTGACTCTTGCAGTAGGGGAGAGAAGAGATTGTCCCCCAGAGTCTGCATGTGCTAAACTGCTCTGGGTTCTCAGAGCCTCACTGATGGGGGGGGAGGTTCAGTGGCCAGGACAGTCTGTTCTACCTCACATCTGAGCAGGACGCTGGGACCCCTCTGCCTTCTTACTGTGTCCTGAGGTCACCCTTAGGGGAGGGACGCTGCCAGGACAGTTCTCAGGTTCTCTTCCCATCTGCTCTGGCAGCCCTACTGTGTCCTCAAGCCACACTTGAGTTCAGCATGTCCTCCCATGGTACCTGGTAACGGGGCAGTAAAACCCAAGCTTCCTGGAGGGCAGGTGATCCTCGCGGACTAGCCAGGACTGACTCAGAGCTAGGCCTGCCTGCCAGCCCCGGGGGCCACCAGCTGCTTCAGGGCCCCAGCACAGAAATGAGGCAGCTGAGGGGTGGCATCAGAAGACAACCCCATTACCAGCTTGGGAAGAATGCAGCCTCAGCCTGGCACCAAGAGATCTGAGGGGGCAGCTGACTCTGCATGGAAAGCTGGGACAAAGTCAGCTCACGGCTGGCCAGCAGCCCCGACACAGGGATTGTTGACAGCCTGACCCAGTGCTGGGGATCTGGCTGGCCCTGACTCCCACAAGGCCTTGCCTTTGATCCTACCCTCATCTTGGCTCTGTGACCTTCATCAGCTTCCTGTCCTCTGGGGTCCAGGCTCCCCTGTCTGAGCTCAAGGTGAAGGTGTTCAGAGAGCACTCTCTGTGACGTCATTACTTTAAAAAGTTGGGTCCCTTTTGAGGGGAGCATTGGTAAATGGGGGAGGTGTGGGTCATAGGACTTTCTCCTAGATTCCATGACCACCTCCCAATCCCATGGTCTTGGCTGAGCTGGCGTCTTCCCTTCTAGTTTCTAGAAGGAAAATATACCTTTGTTCTTGACTTTCAGAGATGGTGTCCTTTCTAGGATCTCTGACCAAGCATCCCCTGCTTTCACTTTCAGCTCTGCCCATCCTGAACAATTCCTCCTCTTTCTTCAGGCCTCAGTTTCTCTCAGAAGTGTGAAGGGTTTGGGCAAGGTTCTTCATTTCCATTTGAAGTTAGACTCTGTGTCGTCCCCTCCCCCCTCACCACAACAATCTCTCACAAATGGGTTCATTAAGAAGAGCTGAAAAGAAAACAACCACAGACAGGGAAGGAAGACACAGCCCAACCTCCAGTGTGGCAAACTGTTGAGGACACTCCGCCCCAATCCAGAGTAAAAACTAACAATGGGGTCCTTCATACATACCTCTTCCCCAGAGGAGTCAGAGTGGCTCTGGTAAAGGGGAGGGGCTGGGCCATGAGGACTTCCTGGCAGCGCTTGTGACTTTTCACCCTTGGGTGAAAGTCAGGCAGGATTGTCTCCTGGCACTGGGCCTAGCTGGGATTACCTTTCGCAGGAGAGCCATGATTTATTTCCCACAGACCTCGGGATTGTCCACAGAGATTCCAGGAGCTTCATGTGAGCAGGAGTGCCTATTATGCTGCGGCTGCCCGCCAACAGGCTGGTCTCTTTGACTAACTGCCACCACCACCTGCTGGTTGCAAGCTTTCTGCTACCTGGGGCCCAGATAGCATCCCAGGCATGTGAAAGGCTTGGCCGGAAGCTGGTGTGCTCTGATTCCACTGCTTGGGTGAGAACCTCCACCCTGGCGCCACCGACATGACCGTCAGGGGCTATATCCGTGTGCCAGAGCCTTCCTGGAATAAGTCTGGCCTGCCCATGACTGGCATATGCACCAACAGCCACCTCGATCGTAAATCTACTCTTGATGTCTCCTTCTGGGCTGCAAGGACAGTCAGAGGAGCTGGTCCCTGTGTTGTCCCTGTTCTCAGAAAGCCACTGTTAGGTTGTTATTTTTACTGCTGTGGCTTTTTTTGAGATGTAATTCACATACCACTAACCAGCAGCCAGTGGTTTAGATTGAGCAACTCAATGGTTTTCTGTATTTCATGGAGTTCTCCAGCTATCAGTGCACCCCTCAAAAGCCTTGTACTTGGGCTACCAACTCCTAGTTCTTCCCGCCTCATCCCCAGCCTTGGGCCACAGACTGTTTCTAGGCAGACTAGACTTCAGGTCTTTCATGTGTGTGTTTGTGTGGGTGTAGACCTTTCATATATAGGTTCATGTGGGTGTATGAATCTCCTTTTTACTGAGGATGTTTCCAAGGTTCATGTTGTAGCATGTGTTTCATCCTGTTCATGCTAGTAGTGCACTACGTAGATCCACCACATTCAATGGCTCCATGTGTCCACTGATGGACAGTGGCTTCTTCCTGCTTCCAGGCTATCTTGTGCAAAGCTGTTGTAAGCATCTGTGGGTGTTTCCCCCACTGTCTGAGACAGGGTCCCCAGTGTCCTGGTTGGCCTCACATGTGTTCTAGAGAATGGTCCTGCACTCTTGAGCCTCCTGCTACCCCTTGCCGGGCGCTGGGATTGCAGGCGTGAGCCATGACGTCAGTCTGTGTGGCGCTGGGGATTGCAGGCGTGAGCCATGACGTCAGTCTGTGTGGCGCTGGGATTGCAGGCGTGAGCCATGACGTCAGTCTGTGTGGCGCTGGGATTGCAGGCGTGAGCCATGACGTCA
>OU015743.1:113631164-113641686 GCA_907169655.1 Acomys percivali
GCTGGGATTGCAGGCGTGAGCCAGGACGTCAGTCTGTGTGATGCTGGGGATTGAACCCAGAGCTCCATTCAGGCTGGGCAAGCTGCAAGCCCTTCCCAAGTTCTTTTCTCTGCTCTTCTATGCACTCTTACACACGCCTTGCCACAGTGGGGCACTATCCACTCCCAACATAACCCATACCATTAGTCTCTATACTTTTTTCTTCTTTTGAGGGAAGAAGGAAGGGGAAAGAATTATACTGTGTTTGACATTTTTTTCAAACTACAACTTGCAATCAATTAGATATTAATAAAATCAATTTTGGAGATTACTTTAAAATGGTACCCAATAGGAGACTCTGACAATGGGTCTGGTCTGAAGCATGGATGATGAAGACACATCTAGAAATAGAGGCACCTACATTTAACCTCCCTTTCAAGCACTCATTTATCTGTCTGGGCATGTGGCGCACATCCATAAGCCCAGCACTTGGAAGGCTGAAATAGAGGATCAGGAGTTCAAGGCTATCCTCTACCTAGCAAGTTACCCAAGACTCTGTCTCAAAACTAAACAAAACCACAAGCTGGAAAACCAACCAACCAACCAAACGAGTTCCAGGGTGGGAAAGGGAAGATACAAACAAGGGGATAGCAATTGGGATGTAATCTGAATAAATTAAAATAAAAAAGAGTTACAAGCTGACCTAGGTTAGATAGTGGGGCCTTATAGCAAAATAAAACGAACAACGTAAGTGAAAAAGCCCAAAACAAATAAACCTCAAATCCAGTCAATCAAGTTTGGACCAGACCTTTCCCAGCTGCTGAGGAAGACTCAGGAGGACTTCTTCCCTCTTCCTTTGGGCCTGCCCTTATGTTTCCCACCAGGCCCTGTTGGAACGTCTCTTCCTCCTGCAGTTCTCTTGGGCCACATGACCCCACACAGCTGTCTTTTCAGCCTTGGATTACAGGGTTTCATGCGTCCTCCTAGCTTCATGGGGTCATCTTTGGGTTTGTTTTTCTATTCTAAGTGCTTTGTGTAAACAGTCCCTGTGTGTGCTTTTCAACAGTGAACTTTTTTATTTAAACTTCATTTATGTATGTATTATAACACATATATTTATTATATGTGTGTTGTATGATGTGTGTGTGTATGTGTGTGTCTGCATGTGCCATGGTGCACATGTGGAGGTCAGATGACAACTGGCAACCGTGAGCAGTCAGTTCTCTACTCCTTTTGGTGTGTTCTGGGGATTGAACTCAGGTCAGCAGGTTTGTGTTCCGTGCCTTTACTTCCTGAACCATCTCCCTGGCCCTAATGGTGACCTTTTAATGTGCTTTGTTACATTGGACTGATATGCCTCCTAGTGCTGTGAGGTCTGCGACAGCCCTTTGAATCTTCTAGGAATGAAAGTGAGGCATAGCACTGCCTTTTGTTCCTCGAGCCCCTCCCCCCAGCCTCCTCCCTTCCCCCCCACCTCCCCCCCCACCTCCTCCCCCCCATCCCCATGTTCAGGCCAATGTGAGCATCTCAGCCCCTTCCTTACATTTCCAGATAAAATCCAATGAATTACACCAGAAAAGGAGGTGGTATGTTTTGGATCCTGACTTCTTTGAGTTCTGACCATGACTTTGGGATTTATAAACACAGGCAGCTTTGTCCCAGATACCCTGATAAAACATGCTCCTCTCAAACACAGAGCCCAATTAGGGGCTCAAAGCATGGGGTGGCGCAGGGGTCTAGGTGACTTCCTGCCCAATGCAAGGTAAGAGGAGGTGGCCTTGGCAGGTCATCTGGTTTTAAAGCGAATCTTCCTCCCAAGGCTTCTGGAAGGGGGTGGGGGGAGGACACTCCTTTGCAGCCAAGTGAAAGCTCCCTGTAGCTCTGTACCATGGGGCAGCCCCCCATCGTCTCTGCTCACTTGTGGCATGGTCCTTTGAGTTGTGAAAACAGACCCATGATGTCTGCAAGTCTGTAGTCCTTGATAAGAAACAGCAAGAACTGATAAATACGAAGTTATATAATGATAGCAGTTCCCTCTTCATCCACGACTGGTGTGCTTCAAGGCTCCCAGGGTGAACTGAAACCAGACATACAGCTACAGAGATTCTCCAGAGCCAATCTGACAACTTAGAAGGCCTTCAGGGTGGTGTATGCGGTGTGGGTGCACTGTACACGCCACCATTCACACCTCCAGTGGGACCGAGTGAGCGAGCTAGCATGAGATTCCATCCTGCGCCTCAGGATGTCACACAATTTAAAGCTTATGAGTTATTTCTTGAATTTTCCACGGCATCTTCTTACAGGTAACGCAAGAAAGAGAAAAACAAACAAATAACACAGAATTCAGAAAATGGGGTGCTGTAATTAACAGTAGTTTGAGATGCCTTTCATCCCAGCACTCAGGAGGCAGAGACAGGCAGATCTCTGAGTTCCAGGCCAGCCAGGGCTACAGAGTGAGTTTCAGGACAGCCAGGGCTACACAGAGAAACCTTGTCTTAAAAAAAAAAAAAAAAAAAAAAGATCATTTTAAATTTCCGATTATTGAGCATTAATTATGAGCTCAGCGTTAGCTACACATTAACATTGTTATTATTTCCATTGACAGGTAAGGAATCTGAGGTGCAGAAAGGTCAGGTAGCTCGCCGAGGGTCCTATAGAGACATGTGGAGATGGTCCAGAGTGCCATTAGGTCTTCTGAGTCCACAGCCTGTGAGTGGGCTGTGCCAGGTCAGTGTGACCTTTTCCAGGGAGCTGTTTGCCCAGTGCTGGCTTTGCTCTTTCCTGGTGCAGTGAGAATCAGGAGACATGGGTTCTAGTGTGGACACTCCGAATTTGGGATGTGAATCGACACAGATCCCCTCCTTTCTCAAGTCTTGGTAACTTTACTCCTTAAACAGGAAGCTAAGCAAGGCTGAGAGCCCAGCATTTCATCCCCTTTAATGTTCTAGAATTTTCCCCACCTCCCCATCTCTGAGACATACCCTCATCTTCCGCCATCTTCAGCTAGTCTGCTCTGTGTTCTTTACTCATCTTCAAGAGATGGAACCCTCTGGGAAGAGCAGCTTTCACCCGTCTTTCCCATACGCTTTCTCAGATCTCGGCTCTACAGCCTACCACAGTTTTCTGATGGACCGTGAACTTCTCAAGGGCAGACACTTGTTTCACAGCGAGCTCAGCATTTGGCAGGTGCGGGCCTGGTGGGTCCTTTTGTCTTTTGAAGGACTCCAGAGCTGCCAGGTGGGTGGTTATGATGCAATCTTACCCCACTTCTGCTAGGTGGCGCTGCTGCACGCAGCAAACGAGCCAGCCGGGCTCCAGGAAAACCGGGTCCTGTCCACCCGTTTTCATGATCACCTTGGCACCCTTAGCCAGAAGCCCTGGGAAAGTAGAAGTTTCCCTGTTCTACCCATCTTACCTGTTTTGAACATTAGCGTCTCCCCATTTCTTCAGATTAGGAAGCTGGAGGCATCTGCTTTCTTCCCTCTGCCCGAAGACCAGTTTCTTGTCCATAGCTGGGGTTGTTGTAGGCTCTACTGGAAAACGTGATCGGCTGGCTTCTGTCCCATGTCACTCTCACCTACTCCCAGAGAAAAGAAAAATTACAGATTGGGATCTCATGGCAACATTTCCGACTTACAGGGCCTGGGCATTTCTAACGCCTTTCGCATATATTCTCATCTGCTGTTTGTTTGCTCTTGCGTGGCTTTCCCCCACTTTCTGTGAGCACAACAGCTGGGCTTCCAGTTCTTCTGCAGGGGAGGGCGGGGCATTGGACTTCACAGCTCTGAAACTTGTTTTAGTCACGCAGTATTTGTGTGGCCTTGTGCAAGGTTTTGCCCTCTTGGAGAAGCCACCCTCGTCTATAAAGTGGCAACTCTGACGATAGCTTATCTTTTCCCCCCTCCATTAATTAATCTATTTAATCATTTACAGCCTGATCATAGCCCCCTTTCTCCTGTCCTCCCAGTCTCCCCCTCATGCCCCTCCCCACCAGAGGAGGAGAGATATCCCCATGAGTATAAACCCACCATGGCACATCAAGTCACAGCAGGACTAAACATACCCCTTCCGACTGAGGCCAGACAAGGCTGCCCAGCTAGGGGAAAGGGACCCAAAGGTAGGCACCGGAGTCAGAGACAGCCCCTACTCCCATTGTTAGGGGACCCACATGTTGACTAAACTGCACATCTGCTACATATGTGTAGGGGGCCTAGGTCCAGCCCATGCATGCTCTTTGGTTGGTGGTTCAGTCTCTATGAGCCCTCATGGGCCCAGGTTACTTTATAGGCTTTATTGTGGTGTCCTTGACCCCTCTGCATTCCACTATCCTTCCTCCCACTCTTCCCCAAAACACCCTGAGCTCAGCCTATTGTTTGGCTGTGGGTCTCTGCATCTGTCTCCATCAGCTTCCAGATGAAGCCTTTCAGAAGACAGTTTATGCTAGGCTCCTGTCTGCAAGCATAGCAGAGAATCATTAATGGTGTCAGGGGTTGGCTCTCTCCCATGGGGTGGGTCTCAAATTGGGCCAGTCATTGGTTGGTCATTCCCTCAATCTCCACTCCATCTTTATCCCTACACTTCTTATAGGCAGGGCACATTTTGGGTTGAAGGTTTTATGGGTAGGTTGGTGTCCTCTTTTCTCTTCTGGAAGTATCACAGGGAATGGAGATGTTAGGCTCCTTAACCTCTTCCCCTGGAAGGAGTCTCAGCTGGGGTTATCCCCATAGACTCCCAGAGCCTCCCCTGTCCCAGATTCCCTCCCACTTCCATTCTCTCTCTCAGTCCTCCTCCACCCCGCCCTTTGCTCTCCCCACACCTGATTCCCATCGCAGTTACCCTCCCCAATCCTCTCCCATCCAGTTCCCTCCCTCCATCTACTTCAGATGTCAATTTCCCCTTCTGAGTGATATTCATCAATGCTTCATCTTAAGGAGCCTTAAGTACTGCAAAGAATGTACAGTAGAATTTGTTATTAAAGTTAATCAGATGCTATCTGTCATCTGTCTATTATTTACTTATGTACTTGAGACAAGGTCTCACTGTGTAGCCACAGCTGGTCCTGAACTCCCAGTCATTTTGCTTCCTCCTCTTGAGTGCATCATCGCAGATGTGCAGAACCACACCTGGCTTGTGCATGATTCAACCATAATGAACTTCTTAGGCTGTGAATGGAAAAGATCAAGGGGCATTCTGGGAGGAAATTTGACAGTGGGAAGAAAGAGTCTGGACAAAGCCAATTGCTAATTTCCCTTTTATTGGAGTGCTGAGCTGTGTGCAAGCTGTGTGCAAGCAAAGGGATTCCCAATAGCAGTGTCTGTTCTATAAAATTCCTTAACTGGAGGCCAGAGATGGCTTCATTGGCTGAGTGTGATGTCCTAGAATGCCAGGTAAAAAAGCTGGATATGGCAGCATATGCCTGTAGTCCCATGGCTGGAGAGGCAGGAAGACCCTATCAGCCACTGTAGCCAAATCAGTGCTATAGGTTCAGTGAGAGATTGTCCCAACAAGTAAGATGGAGCGTGATTAGGGGAGACACTCAATATCAATATTGACTTCTTGTACACACACACACACACACACACACACACTCACACACGCACACATACATGCACGCACACACGTGCAGACACATGTACACCCACCATTGGCAATTGAATGCAAATACTGAAACAATTGAATAAATGATGACCAAACAAAAGACAGAATATTATTCAGTCATTAAATGAATTTCTATGGCTTATTAATGATGTGGCAAAGCATTATTTTAAAAATATTTATTTTTGTGATGTGTATGTGTGGGAGGGTGGGGGGGGGTGGGGGAGGGAAGCTCAGGCCAGAGGCCAATCTTATGTGTCATTCCTCAAGCCTGGGCTGGGAAGGATCAGGGGACCTCTTGTTCTGCCTCCCCAGCACTGATATTACGGGTGCTGCCACCGTGCTCAGCTATCTTCATGGCTTCTTGGCTAGAGTGCAGGTCCTCATTACTGTGGGGGCAAGCACTTTACCCAGCTGATCCATCTCCCCACCTCCAAGGGAGTTTATTATAGCAACAACTGTGACGTGAACTGTGTGAGAGGCCCCCCCAGTAGGCTAGCTGAGGGGTGAACTGCCTGTGGGCCTTTTCCTGTCAGCTAGGAGCCTGGCTCTGGTTGTATCACCTTCTATTTTAAGGTTCTCCTATGATTCCTGCCCCAGGGCCATTCTGAAGCTGTTTGGTTGATAACATGTTCCTTCTATGACTCAGTAGATTTTTTTCTTGCTATCCTTTCCTCAAACTTTCCTTTTCCACAACAAATTCCATGACCACATAGCTGCCTCCCCCATGTTTCCCTGCGCCACACTCCCTCCCGTCCAAAGCAAACAAGACACCACCCCCTCCTCGCAGACCAAGTCAAGCGAGAGGATCCCAGTCTTTTCTCCATCTCTCAAGTCCAAATAAAAAAACTGTCTGAGCAAGCGGGGGTCACATTCGCCAGAGGAAAGGATGACTAATTTGATGAAAGATATTAGGAAATTTGACCAAGTATTTTGGAAAAAAAAAAGGAGTGAGATTCCTACGGCATACCACAAAATAAATCCCAGATGGACTACAGAGCCATGGCTAGGAAAACCTGAGGAAGATATTAGTGAAGGCCTCATCTCAGGAGGGGAGCCGCTGCCTAGAGAGTTACGATGTGCAAAGGCTTATGGGTCTACATAACCAGCCAAGTCCCAACTGAAATGGAAAGCAAACAAGTAAAAGACTTGTGACTAAAATGGAGATCCTCAAGATAGAAAAAGTCTCTTGAAGCCAATAAGAAACTCTGAGTAAGTCATTAGCAAAACGAGCAAAGACAAACACATTTAGCGATAACAGACTAAGTGGACATATTTTGCAGCTCACGAAACAGGTAAGTTATATAAAGAACTTCTCCGACCAATTGAAAAATGACAAGTAACATACACACTATCATTGGCCATGAATAAGCAGGTCCCCAGAAGATAGATAAACACAGCTGACAGAGACTCAGCCTCATAAGTGGCAAGGGGGCACAGCTCGTATCTGCTGTGAAAGTCCTATTTTTTCCTCGATGAGTCGGTCACACCTGTGTCACACTCAGCGCTCAGGAAGGGGAAAGCAGGAGCATTCTATGAGTGAGGCCAGCCTGGGGAGTGGGGAGAAAAATAAAATTGACAAACAAGCCTTCAAGAGTTAAGAAGAAACAGAATGGTAGTGAATATAAAGAAGAAAGACATGCCAACATACACACTCACACACACATAATAAGCACTCATACATGCTTACACACTCATATGTACTCAATCACACATTCACACACTCACATACACTCATACACACTTACTCACATACTCATACACATACACACTCACACACACTCAATACACACATACACACACAAACACACACATACACACACCCACACAAATGAGAATTCTTCTATTCTCATTGGTAAATCTTTGGAGGGCAATTTGAATGTAAAATTAAAAAAAACATTTGTTTCTTTTGACGCAGCAATTCTGCTTCAAGTTACACCTCCTTTGGACTACTCACACATGTACATGGAGAAATATGCAGCAAGTTTTCACTAGAGTGAAAACCTTTTGGAATATTCATGGATGTGCACCTCAAGGCTTTGCAAGGACTTGGAAACATCCTAGCTGCCCAGTAAGAACAGGTTAACACATAAATGATATTTGGAGCACCTTAGCGGAATATTACTTAGCTTGTAAAATGAACAGGATAGATTTATATGCATGGGTAGGAAGAGATGTGCACTATAATAAAAAGATTAATCATGACCAAAGTCATTACTTTTGAAAGCAGCATTCAGGGATTTGGGTGACTCTAACTCTACTTGGGCAAACAAACAAACAAACAAACAAACAAACAAACAAAAATGGCTTGTGCAATGAAGCTGTGTCCTCTGTAAGCCTAGCAGGTCCCTCCAGATGGTAGCTGGCCCTTGACTGCAAACCCATGCTGGGAGCATCCCCAGTTCCCAGAACCTCCCACCCTGAGCAAATCTGAGTCCAAGGCAGGCTCTTCCCTGCTTTCCTTTCTTTTGTAAGTCTGTTGAGTGCACCTGAGATGCCACAGTCTTTTGATGCTGGTGTGACATGAGATGTGACCTATGGGATTATGAAGGCCCTACTTAGGAAGAGGATGGGGTCATGGCCACTGACTCTCCACCAGTGTGGTGAAGGAAACAGCAGCAGAGGCTCCCAAATTACTTTTGGATTGCTACTAGCAGTCATTTCTCTAGATGATGTCGGCTCATACATAGACTAGGTAGGGTGGCCCTCCAATCAGAAAGAAGTAAGATTGGCACAGGAAGTGACCTTTTAGGTCACTGTTAGGTGCAGGTTAAACTCTGTTTGAGGTTCTATATGGTTTTCTTTTCTGTCCTCAAGTTCAAGTCCTTCTTTAACAAATCCAGAATCTTTGGATTTAGAAATTTACAAAGGGACCTCAAGGTATTGGCTTGTCCTGTGTCAACCTCCCACATTGAACATCCATCCTCCAGTCCTCCTCCTGGGAGACCAGCCTGGGTACCCCACCAACCTTCAGTTCCTCAGATTTGCTCAGAGGCTATGATCTGTGGGTTGATGTGACAGGTTCATTTTCACTGTTCGTGAGTCCCGGTCATCGTTGTTTCTGTGTACTGTGTGTGGGATCTTGGTAAGTGTAGACGGAGAGGGGAATCTCTGCATAAGTAGGTGGTGGGAAATGAGTCCGAACTCCGCAGATAGAGAGAGGGACCCCAAGACTTCCTTGGAGCTTCTCCCCTCACTGGGACACCACTTCCCCCTTTGAGCTGAGACGGGACCAGGCTTCATCAGCCTGAGGTTTGTTTTATAAAGGAAAATAAGACTGACAGTAAGGGTGTGCTAGGAGTCACGTGACAAGTATGGCCATATTGTCAAGTGGGTAATGATAAGACCAGAGAGGCCACTTCACAGTTGGCCAGTCACTCTTCTTTGCAAAACCAAAATAAAACAACAACAAAACAAAACAACAAAAACTCAAGAAGGCTGATTGGTGATCAGGACAAAATGGCCATGTCTTCTTTTCTGTTTGGATTTGGTTACTTGGATGAGGTTGTAGAATTTTCTGGAAGATATACCAAAACACAGCCTCCTGAATTTTCTTTCTTTACAATATCGGAATTTTAGTTCTTTTGTATAGATCCAGCATTTCTGGGGGTGTCATAACTTTTGCAGATCCTATGCTTTTAAACATGTTTCATAGGAATGGAATAATTTTAAGACATGATGAGAGCAAAAGAGTAAAATAATACGTAAACTGTAAAATTACAGTGTTGTAAAATTGACCTAGTGCTATCAAACAAATAATGAGATGTTTGCTTGTATAGGTGTCCTGACTGGAACTCAGCCCTAGGAATTCTGAAACCATCCATCAATTCTTCTGTTTTTGATCCCACTCATTCCTTCTTTCTAGGATCCCTCCTTCCCTTCAACCCTCCTTCCTTCCCTCCCTCCCTCCCTCCTTTCCTCTCTCTCTGGTCCTACTCCCTCTTTCTTAGATCCTTCTAGCAAGCTACCAGTGGCTGCTGTCTCAGTCACATCCAGTCATCACACTAACTCTCCTTTAAGAAAGTGTGTCTTCCGGCTGGTGAGATGACTCAGCTGGTAAAGGCAAGGCTGCCAAGCCTGACAGCCTGACTTTTATCCTCCTGGGGCCCCACCTCCTGAAAAGAGAGGGATGGATTGGCTCCACACATGCATGTGGTGTGAGCCACTCCATGCAAAATTAAAGTTAATATAAACTTAAATGAAAGGAAAGCACTGAGTACCCCACACCCCACGGCAGCAGTGCCAGCTGCCCTCCTTCAGACTCATCTGCACTTGTCATCTCACCCGAATCACTCTTTAGTCCCCTATACTCTAAGTTCTGTCCCCAGCGCTTTGCTGCACCCCATTCCCAACGCCTCTGCAAACATTCCCACCTCACTTGGACATGCTCACTCCTTACTCTACCAGCCCTTCAGTAGTGCCTGGCATGATTGGCAACTTAGTCTGTAGTAGACGTTGTTGCTGTGACAAAACACCACGGCCATGAGAACTTGTGGAAGTCAGACTTTATATTGGCTTATGGTTCCAGAGGGACAAGAGTCCATCATGGCAGAGGAAGTGTGGCAGCAAGGTGTTAAGAGCAGGAAGCTAAGAGCTCATGCCCTGATCACAAATCAGAGAGAATCAACGGAAGTGGTAAAGCTTGTTTTTTCTCGAAGCTCAGCCCAAGTGATGCACCTCCTGCAGCAGAGGTGTATCACCTGGACCTCAGCACATCGTGTTGCCAACTGGGGTCCAAGTGTTCAAACGAAGGAGAAGATGGAAGACATTTCTCGTTCATACTGTAGAAAGTCCTTTCTGAGTTTCCTTCACATGGTGCTGATGTCGGTCCTCTGGTCCTCCTTCCTCACACTGCCCTGGCTGTCAAGCAGTGTCCCACGTACTTACCTTTCAAATGCTGTTCTCTCTCTCTCTCTCTCTCTCTCTCTCTCTCTCTCTCTCTCTCTCT
>OU015743.1:113660374-113673975 GCA_907169655.1 Acomys percivali
AGGGTCCTGTTTTCACCTCCCAGCAGCGATATTACAAACACACACACCACACCTGTTTGTGTTTAAATTTAAATGTTTATTTATTTATTAAAAGCATGAGTTCTGGGAATCAAACTGATGTCCTTGTGCTTCTAGGTCAAGCACTTTACCACCTGAGCGACCCTCTCAGTTCCACCCCCCCCCCCCGCCATGTTTTGAGTCAGTGGCCCAGGATGTCCTAGAACTTGGGAGCCTCCAGTCTTAGCTTCCTGAGTGCTGAGGTCACAGGTGTGTGCCGCCACACCCAGCTCCTGCCTCCCCTCACTTGCCTCTTCTCTGCCTTCCCCTTTGTCTGGTACTCGTTCCTTCTTGGTAGTGGGTCATGCTATTTCTGCTGCCGGGAACACACACAGCTCTTTGCTGTCCATCAAACTCCTGTCCATACTTAAAGTGCAGCTCAGCTCACACCCTTTGCTCGAAAAGCTGTTCGGACTCCTCACAAAGAATTGGTCACTTTCTGCTTTAATCCCGACTCTGGCACCATGATTATTCTCTCCTTAGTGATTCTGAATTTTATAATCCACGTCAGCCCCGGGAATCTACACCAGGCCATTCTGGCTTCCCTGTCACGTCCCTTGTCCGCTCGGAGCCAGGCTCAGGCCAGGTTCCTTCAGTTGGACATGATGAGGTCCCTAACTGGATGGGATAAGATATTATTTATTCTCTTACTGTGTTGTTGCCAGCATTAGACTGCATAAAGCAGAATTGTAAGCTCCATGGTTTTGGACGTAGTTTACATGATCATCCCAGCTGGCCCGGATGTAGACTAAATAATGATGATCGTAACCCTAAATTCATAAGCTGTAAAGTGCTGTGGAAATGTTGGTTTTGACTCTTACCAGGAGGTGGAGCCTCTTTCCCATTAAATCCCTTCCTACAACTCCAGGTTTCTGGCAGTCTTGAACAGAGTCACAGCCATCCTAGCAAACTGTTGCTGATGCCAGGACTTCAGTTCCCTAACTATGCAGAGTGGCCGCAGAGACACAGGCCCATCCACTGCCCGTCGCTCACCATGGCTCCCAGGGCCCCTGACTCTGGAACCACGGGTCTTAAGCAAGGCCCCCCGAGGGTGACGAGAGGGCTTCACAAAGTGGGGGGGGGCACTGAAACACAACTGTGCAATTTCCATTCCGTATAATTCGATCCATAAGGTCGTCCCTGTGGGCCAGGTCTAGGCGGAGACAAAGAGAAGAGATTTCAGAAGCTTCTTAGGCTGGCTTCCCGCGGGCGACACGAGATCTACTGAGTGCTTGCTGCCTTCCCTCCCATGAGTCGCTCATTGAGTTGTCTCCAGTTTCGACTCCTTTGGGTTTTATCTATAGTTGGCTGCCCCTTGGTCTCTCAGGCCTAGACTATCTTCTTTCTTCCTGAGACTGACTCCCTCTTCTGGCCTCCTCTCTTCCTCCATTGTGGCATCGCTAACCTCCGAGTGTCCACTCCACGCTCTGTCTGGAGGTCAGGCCCGCAGTCAGTTCTCCTGGCCGTTCCCTTCCATCACGTCCGCTGTTACTGCTAAAAGCCCACAGTGTACCAAACCATCTGACAGGCTCTGTTTCAGAACTACATCAGCTTCCCTGCTTTCCTGCTTCCTGCTAATCTTACCTGCTTGAGAGAACCACAGAGGCGGCTCTGCTTTTGGCTGTATTTGTTTGGTTGTATGCGATTTGCTTCTTTTGACTGTTGGCAGCTGCTAGCCTTTCTCAGAACCTCTGTGAGTGCTTCTGGATGCTTAAAAATTTTTTTTATAGGTTTTTGTGTATGTGGTATGCAAGCACGCACATTTGTATGCATGTAGATGTACATGTGTATGATTGTATGGGTGTGTGCTGGTGAGTAGAGGCCTGATGCTGACCTTGGGAGTCTTTGTTAATGGCTCTTCAGCCTGTTCATTGAGGCAGAGTCTTTCAGTTAGTGTCTGGGCTCTCCAACATGGCTAATCTAATCTACTGCTCTGAAGAGCCCCTTGACCTTGACCTTCTGAGTGCTGGACTACAAGTTGGCTGACACACTCATGTGTGTGGGCACCAGGGATCTTGGCTCAGATCCTCATACCTGTGTAGCAAATACTTTGGCCACTGAGCTGACTTCCAACAGCCTTCTGGACCCTTCAGAGCTCCCGTGGAACTCTCCATGCCTTTTGGTGCTGGTAGAGGGGGTTTGCCCTCCGTCTCGGTGAACAAATGAATGAAGGGGCTGCATTTACGACTCAGTGCAGAAGTGAGGTCAAAACCACTAAGCTGTCATTCATACTTCGAGAGTCCAGACCTTCTCTACCTATCCAAGGGGGCTCTGAGAGCACACCCCATTTCCTCTCCATCTCTCACCCTCATGCCTGGCAGAACGGGGAATTTCTCTGGCATCGCATACAGCCAGGAGCTGGAAAATGCTGAATTCAGAGAAACTTTGTCATAATTAACTACCTACTTGAAAGTACAAACTATGTAATTTGCCTTTAAGTGATCTTAAATTAATACAAATAATGAAGTATGCTCAGAATACTCCAGTATGGGTACATCCAATTGAACACAATTAAAATCAAGACGGATTTATTAGTATTGTGACTATTATTGATTAAAACGGTAACGATAAATAGGGAGAAATGTTAAGTACAACAGGGAATTGGTAATATTTCTTCAAAGTAATCATTTTGCTGTGACTACCCAATTATTATTACATTTAATGTGTTATTCAATGCAATTAATTACCCACTTTGCTTCTGGGAAGGCACTAGGATAAACTGCTTCTGCCTAAAGTGGTGGCTGCTGCTTGACAGAGGGGCAAGGAGACGGCACCATGTGTGTGCAGAAGCCGCCTCATGAAGCCCACACGTGTGCTGTAGCTCCCCGTGGCTCAGACAGAAACCCCAGACACCACAGGGCAAAAGGGGACAAGTGGGTGCTAACTTCTCAGCCTCACAGTGAGATGCTTTTTGTAACCTGTGAGGTAGACTGGTAAATGGCATCAGGAAAGTGTTTTGACGAGGTCACCTGGATGTATGACCTACCTAGCGGCCATACCTCCCAGTGGGTCATCTGCTTTGTTGAATGGGAACAACACAGTCTGTACAGAGCTCTTTGTGGGACCCCGAACATGGCTGAACTGTTAGAAGGATGGAAGATGCCTTGATAAGACCTGGGTGCCTGCAGATCCAGCACTAGGGACGGTCAGAAGCTTAAGGCTGTCCTCAGCTATATGGGGAGTTCAAAGTCAGTGCAGGCTACATGAGACTGTCTGAGAAAAAAACAAAACAAAACAAACAAACAAAACAACAAAACAAACCTGACAAAGAATCTCTGTAAAGGAGCTCCGAGATCTGCAAGAAACTCCAGTGAGGGGCCCTGGCAGTTGCTGACCCGGAGACTCGGGCTTTCCCCTCCCTTCAATTCAGTAAGACTTGGAAATTTGCTTCTGGTTCCTGTATACAGCGCTAGCAGCCTGTCATAGGTCCCCAGAACCTCAGGGCAAGGTGAATGTGGAAGACTGAATACCTTCCTCCAGCTCCACTTTTCCCTCATGCCCCTGGCTTAGACTGTGGACTACAGGGCTCCCCTGTTCTCTCTGCTGGAAGAGCAGGGATGGGTGAAATGATGACTCAGCAGTTATCGGGCGTTTCCCTGACGCTCTGCTCTATCCCCTTCCTTCTCTACTGCACATTCTAGTAGGAAAGTAGATGCCACCAGCCTTGTACTAAGATATGAACGATGGTTTAGAGAGGCGAGTGATTGGCCCAAGGTCATAGATCTTAGAAGTGTGCGCTTGGGGATGCAAATTCCCACGACTCTTAGAAAGCTTGCTTCCCGGCTTTACTGCACCATCCCAGCAACTTCTTGTCCTTGGAGACTCCAGCTGCTGACTCTCCTGACTCTCGCCAAGGGTTCAACACGTTGTTGCCTAAAGCTAACTGTTAGTTTTTACTAAGATTATACTTTATGAGCTCCAAATTAGATTTTGTTAAGTGCTGTGTGTGTGTGCGCATGCACGCACACACACACAAGCACACACACACACTTCACTCTTTAAAAACAATTAAAATTAAGTTCACTTCTTTGGCATTTTCAAGGAAGTTTGAGATTAGGTTTGCTTTACATCCACAGAAACGCAAGGCTTCTTATACCCAGACTTTTACCCACAGAAGGGGGATAAAAGGAGTCTGGCGACTTGGAAATGCATCCTGGGCAGCACGGTGCTGCTCCCATGCACAGGGTTGGCTCTTTGGGCACAGGGGGCCCTATTGGAATGGCTGATGTTAGCCTCCCTTCTCACTCATCCAGTGGCTTTACTACAGGGGTGCAGCTGCTTGGTCCAGGCCTCAGTTTCCCCATTTGTAAATAGAGAATTAAGAAAGATAGTCACTGCAGATAGAGTTTTAGGTGTGTTTCAGTTCTGGTTTTGTTTTGTTTTGTTGGTAGCAAATAGCTGTAACCTTGTGGTAGGAAAGGTTTCAATGGCATGCCTGGACTCACATCAGAAAAGCCATTTCAAGTCACTGGCACCTTTTACAACCACTAATTGACCAACTGCTTTGTACTAGGGACTCTTCCAGACACAGGGTAGGTGAACAGGTCAGGAAACAACAGCAATCCTAGCCACAGGAACGGGTGACTGACTACATTAAAGTTAAAAGTGGCAGCAAGGCAGATAGTAAGGGGAAATGGGGGGGGGCGATCCTTGAGAGTGGGTTTCAGTAAGAGCTGGGAGACAATGACATATCAGCTGAGACCCAAGTGACAAAAAAATAGAAACAGTATCCAACCAACCATGGGAGACTGGAGGAAACCAGGCCACAAGGTGTAAACCATAACATTTAAGAACCAGAGACAAGACAGTATGGTGGGTAAGGCAAGCATGTCTCTGCACGGCAGGCTGTGGCTATGTGGTGATCGACTAGTTCTGTCTGTCGTGGAGAGAGGAGGGAGACCTATTGCTGTTCCCTGATCAAATGACCTCGGTAATGACATTCCAGGGTCTTTTTGTAGGGACCCCTTTATGTACTGGGCGTGGCCACAGAAAGTGTTACTTCCCTGAAGTGGACAGGGAGGTGAGGCTTTCTAGGGAATGCGGGTGAGTTTGCATGGATGTTCATTTCTACACTAAAGTGTGACATATCTCTAACATCACTGTATCCTGCATTGTCCACGATGCTCTTCTTCGGCCACTTGGGCAAGATGTGTATAAGCAAGATGCTGTTTGCTGATTTAGCCAGGTCCCTTATCTTTCTGACATTTAATTTTCTCATCTTTAAAATGTGATGGACATAAAAATTACCACTTAGTTTTTGTGAGAATTTAATAATATGGCATCGTAGAGAACTTTGACAGAGGTAATATCTGCATCTTCATGATTATAATCTCTTAGATAGTTATAACAAAAATGCTATCACAAAGATTTTATATTTTTGGTTACTATTAGGATATTACTGAAACTCATGCCTCAGGAAAACCCTGATTTGTTTTCCTTTAGCACAAATTGTCACAGCTTTTAAGGAAAACAATTAGCAGTATGAATCAATGGCACACACAACACACACACACACACACACACACACACACACACACACACACACATACTTTGTTTTGTTTGTTCAGAAATCCAGGTAGAGTTTAGCAACAGCAGCAGTAAACAAAAAAAGCCTTCTGCTTCTGCCTCTGACTGAGTAGCTGGTCACAGCCCTGCTAAGACATGGATGCGCTGAAGAAACAAAGGGAACTTCATGCATAGTCATTGAATAGAAAGGGGCTTTCCCTCTAAACAAAACTTGGGTATCTCTCACAAATATTAACAAGGGGCCCACATGCAAAATCTGTATGACTCTGTGTTTGTATTTGCATGAAATTTAGAGATGCATTTATGTACAGTTGATATGAATGCACCAAGATACATAATAGCATAAATGTGTATGATATGTGTGAAATATATAAGTATATAGTAGTTTATATTTATGTAACATAGTCAACTATATAAATAAATGTATTTGGATTTGTATGAAATTCAACTAATTGGTACTAATAATTTAGTTTGAGTCTGAGATGTTCCTCAAAGGGCCACACATTAAAGGTTTGTCCCTAGTCCCTGATGTCATTGGGAGGACATGGAACCTTCGGGAGATGGGGCCTAATGGAAGGAAGCTAGGTTGTTGGGAGAATGCCCTTGGGGGGACATTAAGAGCCCAGCCCTTTCTCTTCCTCTTTGCTTCTTGGCCTTGACAAGTGTATAACTCCACCGCATGCTTCCTGTCACCATCTGCTGTCTCTCCAAAGGCCCAAAGGGTCAGACAAATTTTTCTTCTTATGTTTACTACCCGAATATGTTGATGACAAAACCATACCATAATGTGCCTCATATGCACTGAAGGGAGGTGCAGCCATTAGATGGTGACACAAAGGGGCTTGGCCTTGTGATCATATCCTGCTTCTTGACCTGGGTGATGCATCTCTACGTATGTTCTTTTTTTTTTTTTTTTTTGATCAGTCATTAAACTGTATACTTTTGATTTTACACATTTCTCTCTATATAGTTTACTTTGATTTTAAAAAGCAAATAATTGAGTATATGGATAATGATGTGTGAAAAAGATATTTATTGCAGCATCATATATTACAGTTAAAAAATAGGAATAATCTAACACTCTAAAATGGGAACTATTTAAATATGGTAATGACAGTGCCTTTAAAGAACAGTGTTTCAAAGGATTTTTAAAGTGTGAGAGAATTTTAACATTTCAATGTTGTCTTAGTTAGGATTTTATTGCTATGAAGAGACACCATGACCACGGCATCTTTCTCTCTATCTCTTTGGGAATTTTTGAATCATGCACCCAGATCACTCTCACCTCCCAGTTCTCACATGTCCACCCTCCCCAACCCATCCTGAGACCTCCCACCATCTAAGAAAAAAAATGTCAAGGAAAAAAAAAAAGAAAAAAAAACCAATTTGATTTTGTGTTTTCTATATTCTCACTGGAGTATCACATTCCTAGTGGCCAGACCCTCCATGGGAAGATGAGTCTTTCTCCACCTGCACCCCCTGCCCCCCACAAGAAGCCATCAACTGAGGAGAGCCATGCTACAGCCAGAGAAGGGCGGGGCCAGTTCTCCTGTGCCCACCTCAGGGCTGTCCAGCAGCATCGTGAGCCACTGAGGGGCAGGGACTGCTCTCCAGCACCCACACCACCACTGGTGCCACTGTGCGGTGGACCTGGGCAACTCTTATAAAGGAAAACATTTAATAGAGGCTGGCTTACAGTTCAGAGGTTTATTTCATTATTACCATAGCAGGGAGCACAGTGGCATGCAGGCAGACCTGTGCTGGAGAGGTAGCTGAGAGTTCTACATCTGCATCTTCAGGCAGCAGGAAGAGAGAGTGACCCTGAGCCAGGCCTGAGCATCTGAAACCTCAAAGCCAGTGATACACTTTCTCCAACAAGGCCACCCCTCCTAATAGTGCCACTCCCTATGAGCCTATGGGAATCATTTTCATTCAAAGCACCACAAATAATTAACTGAATTTCCTCTTGGATTCCTCCAGGGCTCCTGTCCCTGAGTGTCACTTGTCTTCCTTCTTTCGTTGTACTTGGCTGGAAATGAGTTTTGGGGGAAGGATGGATCCCAACATTTCTCTCCCTGTTCTTACAATTGAGATGACAATCTTGGACAAGAAGAGAGACATTTTCCTAGATACCCAGAAGTTCACCAAGCCTCTGCCCACAGAGTTGGGAATGCTTTACAGTACCAATCAGGGCTGTGTAGTGGTTCCTTCCAACCTTTGGTTCACTCTGCCATCCACATTGGCCCAGCCTCAGGGCACTTAATAGGTTGCTGTCTTAATGACACATCTGCTTGGTAGTGACCTTGTGCAAGAATCTGCTTCTATTCTAGTTCAAATCACCTTCCTCCGCCTTCCAGGATGATGAGTAGGGTGGGGACACTTCTCAAATTTCTTGCAATGAGTTTTTTTGTTTTTGTTTGCTTTGTTTTGTTTTGTTTTTGTTTTTGTTTTTACTTTTACAATCAGAAAACCAGAGGAAGGCTTTTCATATGTGACTCTCTTGTGCTTTTGGGTCATCTGAGGTCTCATTACAACTGCCACTGACCACTGGACAGGTCCAGAGTGGGGTCTGGGAGCCTGCATTTCTAGTAATGATTCCTAAGAAGGTTGGAAGTTGACACTTGCAGCTTCGCTAAACACAACATTTTGAGGACCCCTTCCTTAGAAAACAAAGTCTAATTCCTTTGCTCCTCAAGCAGTTATAATACTCTGAGGTCACCAAAAAGGATTTGGGAGGTGTAATGAGGCCAAGTGTTAGGTCCCTGCATGTCTACAGCTTGCATTTTCACATATATTGACAAAGGGACCCATATGCAAAACCTGTATGTACAAAATCTGGGATTTTATACACACTGTTCATAAAGATATTGGTTTCCAGTCTCATGTGTCATAGACTTAGAGGAATTAAGTTATCGAGTCTTCTTGAAAGCTAGAAGTTGGCTTTTTGGAGGTTAATTCGTGAGGTCGAGCATCTGAGAAGAAGGTGAATAAGTGTCTCAGAGCATCGTGATTGTTCTGAATCTCAGCTTTCTTTCCCAGTTCTGTGACAAATTCAAAGTCCACATGGGCGAACATGAAAACGGTGAATCTACACCTGTGATTATTATTATCCACAGTCACAGAACCAAGCAGGAGAGGGGTAGAGTGGAGACTGCTTGTAAGAGCTGCTTTGTAGAGGCCTGGAGCTGTGGGAAAGTGGTTCCCATATTCAGACGGCACCCCACCTTCTGACAGGTGCCTGTGGTTATCTGGACTCTAAATAAATACTTCCTGGCAGCCCAGTCCCCAGGTCCTCACGTCAGAGGCCAGACTGCCTGGGAATTCTCTTAGGTTAGTGGGGATCAGACTCCCTGTGGCCCTACGTTTTGACTAGTGTTTCCAAACTCTCACAATTTGTACCCATAAGCCACCCTGACTCCAAGCAACACAGGACTGATCCCTGTGTCTTTCTTGAAGACTTCATTTCAACGGGCTGGAATGAAGCTTGGAGTCTCTTGTTGGTAGCTGTGTCTGACCTCCTCAGCAAAGAGGCATTGATAATATAGAAGTCCATTCCTCAGATTCAAGAGAAGAAATCCATTCCTGGGAGTGTCAGACTCAGGCCAAGTTCTTTTGATAGTCACCATATGAACTGCTAAGTCATATTTGTTAAATGTGTCTTAAAATGCCCCTTTCTTTGTGTGTACACACACACACACACACACACCCACACACACACATACATATGTACAGACATTTGTATGTACACATATGTACACACATAGCATATACATGTATATATCTGTATATATGTTAAATATGGGATAGAAAAAGAAAATAAAGTACAAAAATAACTCACAAATGTAGCTGTAATCAATGGTAGCAAAACTGAACTCAATATATGATATTAAGGTAGTACATTGATTTTTTATTTCAATATTTGTCAAAACTGTTAGTGACAAAACACATATTCTTAACCTAACACCTTTTCACCTAGAAATTTTAAAGTAAACCATTCTATAGATAACAACTGTGCCTTATCCACAGACATTTTCAAGACATTACTTATAGTTCCAGTAAAATTATAAAACAATTCAATATGCAAGAATATGTTACTAATTAAATTGAGGCATTAGCATAGAATTATACCTATTAAGATGACCAGAAGACTCATATTTCAACATACACATATAGCATTTAATGTAGTTGATCAGAAAAAAATTGACTCATTTATAATCTCTTGCTATATGAATGAAAAGATATAATAAGAGAAAACAGACTTATGTTAAACAATTATTTGCTTAGTAAATATAAACATTGAACATAGTGTCCTTATGGACATCAAAGCCATGGAAAAATTCCATTTAGAATAAGTAGTGGATCAAGCCTTTCATAAAAACTCATTGAAGCTGAGTCCATTGATCATGGAGCGCTATGGTCTTTGGCTTGTTGAGAAAGGGTGGTTCATGAGTTTGGTCTCCTCAGCAGCATAAGGAAGTTATTTTCATAATCTTGACATACGGCACCCTGGACTCTTGATGGTCTCTAACTGGGAAACAACCCACAAAGTTTCCCTCAAAGTTACTCCCCACCTTTGGGAATGAGCCAGTGTGGGAGGGGGAGGGGAGGCAGATGCTTAAGATGCAGCTAAGAAAGCCAGACTTTTATCTCAAATTTTGTTTGTTCAGACCAAAATTCTTTTGTTCAGAGAGGATTGGCACCAATTTCTCAAAATTTGCATCGGAGAACAAAGATCCATGTTTGAGTAAAAACAATGAGAATAGCACAGCTTGCTTCTCAAAGGTCCCTCCAGCTCCCTCTCCTACACACTCCAAGTCTCTATTTCAAAGCTTCTGGGGGCAGGGAAGCTCGCCCCCTCAGATACGGAGGAGTTGAATGGAGGAGAGTCCAGAGCAAAGGCCTTTGTGTGAGGATGCTGGCTCCTGCCCAGGGAGCCATGTGTCTGGGGGCCGACACCGAGGTGCTAGGCTTCCTCATTCTCAGGACAACATTCCCAAACATTGAATTCACCAGGTTAGAGTCTGGATCACTGGTTCTCAACCTGTGGGTGGAGACTTCTTGGGGAGGGGGGCTCACCTAAGACCATTGGAAAACACAGGTATTTACATTATATTCATAACAGTAGCAGAATTACAGTTATGAAGTAGCAACAAAAATACTTTTATGGTTGGGGTCACCACAACTTAAGGAACTGTAGGTATTAAAGGCTCACAGCGTTAGGAAGGTTGAGAACCACTGATCTGGATAAACAGGGCATTGCTAACTATTTTGTTCTGAGCTGCACGTGTGCAAAGAGCACAGAACTCACAGTATAAAGCTTGTATGTAGAGCTGGGAACATGGCTCAGCCAGTAAAACGCTTGCTGTACCAGCATAAAGGCCAGTGTTTGCTCGCCAGCACAGCAGAAATGGCACTGCACCATGTCCCTGTGAACCCAGCACAGGGGAGGCACATATAGGAGGATCCCTGAGGTTCTTGGCTATCCAGTTTAGCTAAATTGGTCAGCTCCAGGTCCAGTGAGAGACCATGTCTCAAACTAAAAGGCATCATTTGTATTCCTGAAGGTAGCCATCCTGGCTGGGGCAAGAGTCCTAAAGTGTTCTAAATTTGCATTTCACAGATGTGAAACACCTTTCTTTCTTCTTTCTTTCTTTCTTGCTTTCTTTCTTTCTTCTTTCTTTCTTTCTTTCTTTCTTTCTTTCTTTCTTTCTTTTTCTTTCTTGTCTAAATGCTCGCACATTCTTTCTGCCTCCTTTCCCAAAATGTTCCCTGAGCCTCGGTGTTGGTGAGTTAACACAGGCATCCCAGTTACAGGAGAGCGTTTGCTCTCTCCTTCTCTGCACTTAGAAGAGTTATGCATCTCTCCATTGAGTCCTCTACCAACGCTGAGATCAGCCCAAGTCTGTAAACATAGCTATTTAAGAGACAAAAAAAAGTTCTGCACATCCTTATCCATCAGTGAAACGCAAATTCCACTTAGTTATGACGCATAAGTAAGTCATTGATACCACGGCAAAAGAAACTTTTTTGCCTGTATCAGCCTGTGGTGGTCACAGACTTCAACATGGCCTCCAGCGGCAACATGGATCATGGAAATCTTTCTAGGAGAATTAACTCGGAAAATGAACCATGCTTCATCTTAGGTATCTTGTTGTTCAGAGTCTGTGTTATTGTGGGGTTGGGCAGCATGTCTGGGGAAGGATCTGTGTGAACTCCAGGATGCTGTACACCACCTTGCCCTTGGTGTAGACAGCCCTGCCAGTACCCAGAGCATGGCTATCTTGTTTGCATGCTCACTGTTGGTATTTAGAAGCACCAGTAATTTCTCTGTCGATTTTGTACTATGATACAAGTGTTTGTCAGATCTAGGAGCTTTTGGTGATGTTTTCAGGATTGTTTTAAGTATAGAATCCTGTTATCTTCAAATAGGGATAATTTGGTTTCTTCCTTGCCATTTGTATCCCTCTTATTTCTTTTTCCTGTCTTATTGCTCTGGCAAGATTTCAAGTACAATATTGAGTAAGAGAGGAAGGAGGGAGTGTTCTTTCCTCAGCCCTGATTTTCAAGGAAGTCCTTTCATGTTTTCTCGATTTAGTCCAACATTGAGTATAGATTTGCCCTGTATGGGTCATGGTGAATGACATTTTAATGTGCTATTGAATTGTGTTGCAAGTATTTCATTGAGCATCTTTGTGTTCATATTCAGCAAGAAAATTGGCTTATAATATAGTTTTTTCATTCCTTCTTTTCTGTTTCCTTAACTGGTTTTGGCATTGAGTAATACTGGAAGTATAATGTGAGTTTGAAGCAATTGCTCCCTTTTTATTTTATAGAAAGACCCGAGGATCACTGGCATTCATTCTCCTTTAAAGGTCTTCAGAATCCTGTAGCAAACTTGTCCAGGCCTGGGTTGGTTTGGTTGAGGGACTCTATTACTGCTTCCACACATTTTCATTGTAGATCTTTTTGTTTCTATCCTCTTTGCTGAATTTTCCAATTTACTGGTATAGAATTTTTACAATAGTTCCTAATTATCTTCTGAATTTCATTTGTTGTAACATACCCCTTTTATCTTCAATTAAAAACCAAGATTTGCTAAGCTACTTTGTATCAGGCTGTCTTTGGAGTGTTCATCTGTAAATGGCACATCTATATCATGGCCTTCCCTTTGAGATGCAGGCACCTGTGTAGAGAGGTTGTTAGAACAAGAGATGGTGGACAACCTCAAGGAAACAGTGTTTCTCAGACACAGCGGGGCAGATGTGTATGGCAGCATGCATAAATCCTGCATAAGCTCAAACCAAGCAAAATTCCAGCATGGAGGTGGGGAGGCGGGGAGGTGGGGAGGGCATGCAGAGTTCCATCCTAGCCGAGAAGCTATCAGCACTTTGTAGCTGATGGAAGGAAAGTCAGTTGTCTTTAATGGTATGACATCTGATAGATCAAACACACTCTGAGGCAGGCCCCACTCCAAGGAGTAGTCAGTCCACCAAAACTGGAGGAGGGGAGTGACAAGAATGAATGAAGTTGTGTGGGTAGGGAGGTAAGGGAGCATATGGGAGGAGTTGGGAAGGAGGGTGAATATGTTCAAAATACACTCTATGGAATTCACAAAGAATCAATAAAACATTATGTTAAAAAAAGTAGATCCAAGAGCAACTGAGTTGGAGCTAAATGCTAGAAGACTAAAGTTTTACCAGCTCAATCAAAAGAAAAATTGGATGTGAGCTGTTTATTTACGTACTTTGTCCTGGATTTAACCAAGTAGGTGAATCTGTTGCGTCTCAGTGGGTCAGTGAAAGGAGGTGGCCAATTCTTTGTTCTCTTGATCTTAGCTTGGGATTCAAGCCACAGGCAGGAAAATACAGGGCAAACCATTGTCGCTCGGATTTCTTTCAGAGGGTAATCCATGTGTATTCTCTTAGAGAACCTTTCAGTAGCTATTAAACTGTCCTTTTCAGTGTGCAAACACTAGGGATAGTGAAACATGGCTACCGAGCACCTGAAAGGCAGTCAAG
>OU015743.1:113691502-113722950 GCA_907169655.1 Acomys percivali
AGAGAGAGAGAGAGAGAGAGAGAGAGAGAGAGAGAGAGAGAGAGAGACACGGGGAAGTCTGAATTTGAGGGTACTGGTAAAGGAGTGGGCAGATGACTTGGGACTCACAGGGCCATGATCCTTTAAAGAAGGAAAACGTATTGTGATGAGCCTCCCTCTCCACATTGGGATGAGCCTCTCACTCTGTATTATTCTTTCTTTTGACGAATTTGCTACAGTAAAAGAGGAAGTAAACAAATAGAGGCCTCTTTCAAACTTACAGACTCAACATTATCATTTTTTCTCAAATGAAATTATAAATCACTAAAAACTTGATCAGGAGACTAGCATATTTGTATGTGTGTGCACAAGCTGCTTCCAAAAAGACAACAAGGCCTCAAAACATGCAGGGTAATCTTGAAGACATCCTACTAAACAAAGCTATAGCAAGACTTTGGGTAAGACAAGAGAGTGGAGAGTGCCTCTGTGTGAGCCAGTGAAGGAGGGAGTCAGATTATAAGAAAACAGACTTTATACCAAAGAGATAAATAGAAGAGCATCACCAAAAACCCAAGAAGGAAGTGAAGGATATATGAAAAGAGCAGAAAGGAAGCTATGCACCGCAAAAAAGAGAGCTGCAGGCAGCCTGGGCGTGACCCTTCCCTGCTGGGGGGAGACTTCCTCAAAGGAGAGCCAGAGGGAAGCCAGGCACTCCTACTTCTGGGAGAAGCACACAGCCCTCCCAAGCCTCAAATTCAGTTTGGAAAACCAGAGGTTCCTCCAAAGAGAACCTACACTAGAAAACAACAGACAAACGAAGATCGCAAACAAATTAAGGATAAGTGCCACGGTCCCAGGAAGACAAGAACAAGCCAAATCCAAAAGAGGTAGATGGCAAGAAATAACAAGAATCAGGGCAGAAATCAACGAGACAGAAAACAACAGCAACAGAATAGAATTGATCAAGCAAAAACTTGAATATTTGAAAACAGTAAGATTGACAAGTGTCTATGCCACCCAAGATCAAATGAGGCTCCTTGAATAATAAAACGAGACATAAAAGGCTACTAGTACAGATTTCAGAGGAAAAAAAGAGGCTTATTAGGGACTGCCACAAGCCAGAAAAATCCAGAAAAAACGAAAAAAAAAAAATCTTAAGACACATACGACTTCCTCAAATTAAATGAAGAAGCTCTGAGCAGAACCAGATCCACGGCAAGCCACGAGCCTGATGCGGTAATAAAACCCTCCCGACAAAGCGAAGTCAGGATGGATGGATTCACTGCTGAGTTCTACCAAGCCTTTACAGAAGAGCTAGTGCCATAAAACAGAGAGGGGCCACTACAAACTCTCTGAAGCAGCATTACTCTGATGCCCAAACCAGGGGAGGACACGAGGAAGAAAAAACTATAGAGCAATGTATTGAGAATAAAAATTCTCAAAAAGGGTTTAAGAACACATTAGGGAAAATCATGCACCTTGACCAAGTTGGTTTCATTCCAGGGATGCAATGTTGGCTCAACAAACACAAAGCAACAAGGAGGTTCAGCACATGAGTGAAGTAAGAACAGAAACACCACAATGCTGTCAATCCACACAGAGAGGGGTTTGACAAAGCTCAACTTTCCTCTATGTGCGTGGCAAAAGCCCCAGAGGAGACCAGGACTCAAAGGAACACAATACAACATACATGTGGCATGCAGCAAACCCCCCCAATGTCACAGCGAATGTGGAAAAGCAGATCATTTCTTCTAAAACCTCCACAGTTTGTCTGTCACAAATGCCATTGTCAGTGTGTAGAGCACACTGTCCCACCCACTTGTCCACATCTCTCCTGAGACTATACATAATAGTCAAATTGGTGTAGGTTACAAGATAGATGTGTGCTGAGCTTTAGCAGTCACTGACAAGCAGATTTTCAAGGTTTGGGCTTAGAAATTAGCAAAATATTAATAATTCTCAGTATTAATCATTCCGGTGGCTTACCTCCTGGTTTATGCTTTGCCGGGAATGCCTGGGAATTGTGCTGTCTCCTCACCAACGCATGCTGTGACCAGCGTTGTACATGTAATCAGGTGTTGCTGCCTTTTTGTAACTTTAACTTCCATTTCCATGATGATAAGTTTCCTAAACCTCTTGTCATAAGCATACTGACCATTTGGTTATTACCCTTTAAAACATCTTTGAAATGTTTTTCATATTATTAAGGTAGGGAATTTGGGTGTATTTGTCAATTGGCCATCTTTTCTCTGCCTTATCTGAGTTTTTAGCAAATTTAAAAACTTGTTGTTATTATTATTACTATTATTATCATCAATGTGTGACAGTATGGATATGTACGTTCCATGGCATGTTTACGGGGGTCAGTCAGAGGACAACTTTTAAGAGTTGCTTCTCCTTTTCTAGCTGGGATCAAATTCAGGCCATTAGACATGTATGGCAAGTGTTTTTACCACTGAACCATTTGCCAACTTGAAAGATTTGATTTTTACATTGTTTCTCGCTCCCCCCATCCCCCATCTTGTTTCCCCTCCCCTTCCCCACCGACCCACCTCTCTTCATATATCCTAGGCAAGCCTCAAACTTCTGGTCTTCCTGCCTCCCACCTCCGGAGTGTTTGAGTCACAGGCATTTATTTGTCACAGCACCTATTATATGCAGGACATTGTGCACGCTTACAAGGCCTCTACACACCACTATATTCCAAGCCTCAGTTTTACAGTTTGTCTGGTAAAGATGCATTAATTTTTATTTTATGTGAGTGCTGACTAATTTTATGTTAACTTGGCACAGGCTAGGGTCACCTGAGAGAAGAGAATCCCAATTGAGAAAATGCCTCCACAAGATTGGGCTGCAGGCTAGCCTGTAGAGCACATAGTTACTAGTGATTGCTGTGAGAGAGCCCCGCCCATTGTGGGCGGGGCCACCAGTGTGCTGCTGGGTTCTGTAAGAAAGCAGGCTGAGCAAGCTATGAGGAACAAGCCAGTAAACAGCAGCCATCCATGGCCTCTGCATCAGCTCCTGCCTCCAGGTTCCTGCCCTGTCTGAGTTCCCTTCCCAAGTTCCTTTGAGGATGAACAGTGATATGGAAGTGTCAGCCAAGTAAATCTTTTCTTCCCAAGTCGTATGGTGACGGTGTTTTGTCACAGCAATAGTAGCCCTAACTAAGACATGTACATGAATATTTCATCTGAATGCCTGAGGACGCCGGAAGAAGTTGTTGGAGCTCCTGAAGCTGGAGTCACAGAAGGTTGTGAGTGGCCATATGGGTGCTGGGACCTGAACTCTTGCTGCTTCTGCAAGACCAACCAAGTGCTCTTGACCACCAGGCCATCTTTCTAGCCCCTTGTTTTATGGTTTTAAGAGTCTGACGTGGGTGAAGTTGAGTGGTTGCCTTTTTTCTGTTTGTATTCTAGCCTTAACTGCTTTTTATTTTCATCAAAGCAATGAACTTTTGACTGGAAGACAAAAAACAAAAAACGAAAACAAATTCCAAAGAAGTGGCGTAAGATATTGAAACGCTCTAAAATGCCACACTTTAGTTCTCACACTAATTCCAATTTAAGCAACAGGCACTACCTACCCAGCATAGACTGATAACTAGCTTATTTTGGGGAGTAGAAAAGGAGTCATTCTTTACATTTCTCAGGTGACTTGAGACCACAGAGGCATTTTGATGTATTAAGATCCAATCAGAGAAACTAGACTAAGTAACTTTTAAGACACATCAAACAGAGAAGAACTCCCTCACTGGGACCCTGTAGAGTGATGGTCACCTAACACTGTGACAATGTGTTTCCCACCAACCTATCTATCATCTGATACTAAGGTGGCCATTGAGCTTCAACCGTAGCTTGGTCCCCCGGAGTTGATACGTCCAACTTTACTGCCTGCCTATTCACTCATAGGTTCTCCTGCCAAGAGTTGGACCCAACCCTGCCTTTCCTGCTTTCGGAGCCTGGTTAGAGCGTCCATCTCACTTCTGGAGTCACAGCACTGTTCTCCAGCCCCGAGTGCAGCAGCTGCAGCAGCTGCTTCCTTGCAGCACTGGCTTGGTTTACCATCCCCCGACCTGTGAAACCACTTGAGCTCTGCCATAGCCTTTTAAACTTGCACATTCTGTAAAACACACACACACACACACACACACACACACACACACACACACACGCACACACACACGCATGTAGACCCACAGACATATCTGCTATGGGTGTGTGTGCTGTGTGATATGAGAGCCAATACTAGTAATTAAGGTTGGAATAAAAGAATATACGTTCACCTCGGCCAGATCATCAGGATATCTGGCAAATTGTTGCCATTGAAACCTCTGGAAATTGTAAATTTATTGCCATTCGATACATCCTGGTGCTGTTGAATGACATAGTGTGTTTTTCTATGTTTCTGGCATTGCATGTTCATGACAGTATGGGTGGGTACTGGGTTCCCAGGGACTTTGATATGATGCAGATCTTTGCATTGTTCGAGTGGACTTGTACAGCAGAGTCATGTAAGCCAACGATTTAAATATTTCATTTTCTCATACAATTTCAAATTAAGCCAGACCAAGGCTCACTCTCCTAAGGCGATTATATATGTGATGCTGAGGAACTTATCCAGATTACAAAAGCGTGTTTGCTTCTTTAAATGAGTTTATGTAATAGTTGTTTTCTCTCTAGTACAAGGCAAAAAAAAAAAAAAAATCACATCTTTAAAATTTAACATATAATCAAATAAAAAACTTCAACAAACTTTGGAAAATAAAATATCTGTGTTGAGTTCCTTGATGAAGCTGCAAAGTGAATTAAGATGAGCAAAATCCCCAGTAAAAGGTGCTTCTGCATTCAGAAAAATAAAACCTGCAACAGAATGGAAAACTGGATTTGTGGGTTTTTTCCTATGGAAATAACAGTCACCCCCTTGTTACAGAAATATTACATGTTTTCTTGGCCAGTGTGTTATCTCATAAAATTGATCTGATAGTCGGCCAATTCTCCAAGTGAGCACAATTCAGAAACGAAAAAACTAGAGAAGCAGGAAGAGGCCTGGTGTGCTCAGCTGCAGCGACCGGAACCTCAGGCATCTTTACTTTTGCAGACATAGAAAAACAACGTCAGTGGATCTCTGGCTAGCCAGCTAAACAACACCCACTCTATTATCTAGTCTCTTTCTTTCTTTCTTTCTTTCTTTCTTTCTTTCTTTCTTTCTTTCTTTCTTTCTTTCTTTTAGAATAAATGTTCTGCTCAATACTTTAGTAGGTCTCCAAAACTTCATGTGGTAATGTGAAATTTTCTTTTTCAGAGACTCACAGTCTTTTAGGTATGGTAGGATGTCATATGTGTGTAACTAAAACCCTGGAGATTGACAGATAGCATTATTACGCTTAGGTGGTCTAGCTCCATTTAAAAAAAAAATCCCATCCCATCCCTTCCTATCCGGACCATCCTCCCTATTCAATCCCATTCTCTTTTACCTGTCCCATCTCTCCCATCCTTCCAATCCTATTAGGATCACCCTCTTCCCACCCATCCCATCCAACTCGTCTCTTGCCCCACCCCTCTTTATCAGCTTCCTCATGGATGAAGAGTTTATTTGGGTTCACACTGTAGGAGACACAGACCATTGTGCTAGGGAAGGCGTGGCAGCCAGAGAATGGCAGCCAGGGAGCTGCGGGACATGACAGCTGGTGAGCAGCTTGCTTCCTCCTTTTGCTGTGGTCCAGGAATCTCATCATATGGGAAGAGTATGAGTCTTCCTACTTAGTTAAGGCTGTCCAGAAACGCCCTCATACACACCCGGAAGCATATTTCCAGGGTGATTTTAAGTCCCATCAAATGGGCAAGATGATCAAATATCCTACAACGCACTTCAGTCCATCTCATACCATCCTCGTTCATGCTGTTGCATTAAGATTTCTTCTCCCCTGGGCTTTCAATGTGCACATTCACAATTCATCCCGGAATATCTCTCCTTAATAGCAAATTATGTAATGGAGCGGGGCTATGAGTGGTATTCAGAATTTCGGAGACTCACATCTTAAATGCTTATGCCAGACATACATGGACTCTTATTTAAATTTCAGTGCAGCCCTACCTCATATAAGAAACAGTCTCAATTTCATTTTATTTTATTTTTTTCTCAATTTCATTTTAAAAGGGCAGAAAATTTTGTTTCTTATTGAAACTCACTCACTGCCTCACATTTTCTACCCTAATTGACTCCTCCTTTAGAGCTGAACGCAGCAGCAGCCTAGTCACTCAGATACTCCCTGTATCTTCTGTGAATATTTATTGTGTCCCAGATAAAGGGTTGGATGTGGGGAAAACAGCAGCAAATAAGACACGAGATCCTGACTACTTCGAGTTCTCCGGGAGCTGGGACGGTTTCCTTACAGTTCCTTCTATTTTTGCTTTGTGCTCATTTGTAGTTTAGTTTCCCCTAATTATCAGCTTAGGAAGTAAGTGGAAGCCCAGATTCCAATTCTGTGCAAGGCACATACACTGGGTGAGACTGGCCATATGCCTCAGTTGGCATGTGTTTCTTTTGTCAAGAAGGGATTTGTTACGTCTTTAATGGAGACTTAAAAAAAAATTGAAGCAATTTCTCCAAGTGTTTACTACACACAATGGAGAATTTTCACAGGTCTACTGTAATGGGAATTAGCTGGGCTTGGGCAGATAGGATACAGTATTTGAGATAATCTTACTTCTTTATCTGAAACTCAGTTAACTGGTCAATCTTACTCTCCTTCTATCCTTTTTGATTTTGGGTTTCACTGTGTAGCCCTGACTGGCTTGGAACTTGCTCTGTAGATCAGGCTGGCCCCGGATTTACTAAGATCCTCCTGCCTCTGGGAGTGAAGGTGTGTGACACCCTTTCTGGCTTCTGTTTTCCCTCCTGAACTCTGTAGTCTTATCAGACACCATACATTTGATCAAGTGAGTCAGATGACCAATTTGTCCGTCTCTAGATGCCAGCCCACGTTTCTAAACACTACCACTGGGCAATGCATTAAAAGAAGGTTGGAAGCTCTTCTGTATTTAAAAGATTCCTACACTGACTTTACCAATAACTCACCCAGGCCTCTTTAAGTCGATGGCACTAGAGGTGTCAGAAAGAATACAAAATGCCGAAGAACCAAAGGACTTCCAAGGGCCTTCCTGCTCCTGGGGTTTGAGAAATTCTCATGAATTTGAGAGTGTTCTATAGAGGGCAGGGCAGCACTGCTGTGGTGGAAGTCTGGGTTCATGACTACCAGTCTCTTTACATAATGTTCTAGAGACCAGAACAGCTTCGGAGAAGTTTCTCCCACTTGCCAAAAGGAACTATTAAAAAAAAAACTCTTATTAAAAAAAAACATGTGTTTAAATACCATGGCACTAATCCCCCAGGAAAGGTGCAGTATTATAAAGAATATTGTAAGATAGAAAGACTTAGGAAGACCTCGTAGGTAAATGTCTTTCTCTTCCCAACTGAGATATTCTGAGCTGTCATCACCATGTGACTTCAAAGAGACTCAGTGTGCAGTTTACACATGAATATTTTGCAGTGACTTAAAAACAGATGTTCTCACATCTTCCCTTCTTGAAAATTTTGAAAATAATCTTTTAAAAAATGTGTTCAATATTTCAAAGTGCTTAACCTTTGCTCTCGTGGTAATTACAGGTAAATCTCTCCTTCTCTGGGAGACTAGCTTTTAAGAACCACCAAACTATGGTGCCTGGTCACATCTTCTGGAGTAGAGTGCCTAGTTTTTTGTTTTTGTTTTTCTACCTGGATGCCCAGTGATGTCACTGTCCACACTTCTTACACACCTGAAGTAGAAAACAGGGAGGGAATCCAGCCAGAACAGAAGAAACTGTAGTGCCTGTGCTATCATAAGAGAGACATAGGAAGACATGAGAGCTCTCATCCAAACCTTGAGGTGTTACGATTTGGGAGAAGACCTGCTCTGAGATCCTAGAAGCAAGTCCAGCGCAACATGGAGCTGCTTGAGGTCGGCACGCTGAGAAAGAGTTTCCGGGACACCAGCTTCCGCCTCTCTGTGATACTGGATGGGAAACAGAAGCCAGCTGTGATCTATCCGCTGGGAAGCTGTTAGAAAGCACATCTCCTCCGCTCTTTGATTCCGTGGGTCACAAAACTTAGCAGAAGCAAAGCCGGTTGTGCGGCGAAAGCCGGAATAGCGGTGAAAGCCGGATGTGCCGTGAAAGCCCAATGTGCCCTTCGTAAGCCCAGACCCTGGAGACACCGTTTCCAAACCGACTTTCAGGCCCAGCTGGGTGATGTACTTCCGAGGCTTAGGTCTGTTGCAAAGCTTTATTGTTGATTGGCTAGCATACAAAAATATGCTAGTCAAGAAACTGTTAAAATGAAATAAAACTAGATAAAGAAATCTTTCAGAAGGGTTGGGGTTTGTATTTCTGAGTTCTGGGCCATCTCTGATAGATTCATAGATATCCTTATGGGGATAAAAGGCTAGAATGTTCTAAAATCAAGGACAGGGTAGTGGTGTGGAAGAGGTGGGTAACCTGACTCCTAGTGGAGTCCTGGAAAATGATGCAGCGTCTGTAGATGTCCGAGCCGGCTACAGCACTGCATCTAGGGTTCTGGGGAATTAGAGGATTCATGAATGGATGAGGTAAAAAAGTCGTGGTATCTCTTATAGGACCCGGGATGGTGCGGCTGCTGACTAGATGGCCTGGCTAGATGGATGGACGCATGATAGGAGTTCTGGTGAGATGGCCTAGGGCTAATTCCAGTGTCAAAGCAAGAGCAGGGACAGTCAGGGTCACCCCAGCTGAGAACCAATGATGGTATCACCATTTTAACTTAATAATTAATTAAATTTAATGTAATCACCATTTTTGTATGGTTCAAGGGAGGGGAGAGGTGACTGGGAGAAAGATTTCCGTGCCTTTTATCTTTAAAAGATGGGCCTGTGACACAGTTTCAACTTAATTTCTAAAGTAAGTGTGGCGTCTTCCTTTTCTCTCTGTGCCGTAGAGCTCTTAGGCCGGTCTGGTCTTTGCGTGTGATTTCCCCAGGCACCTCCTCACCAGTGTTCTTCCCTCTGGGCCTTTCTTTCCCAGGCCCAGGTCCCGGAACAAGGTCCTGGGCAGAGGGCAGCCAAGTATCTTAGAGCTGAGTTTTAATACCATTCTTTTTTCTCCCCCTTGATGTTAGAGGACACTATGCAAACATTTTCTTTTGTTACAGTTTTTCCTTATACAGTTCAAAAAGGGAAACAGAGTCAGTTACTTTGCCTGCACAGGTATCCATCTCTTCAAAGTGCCCAGGTTAGAGCCCCCTCGAGGTTTTTACTTTAAAAGTCCCCGTACAGTTAAAATAGCATCTAGTCATTTTATAATCATAGCAAGAAAACTGGAGCTGCACTGGGATGCTTTGGGAATTTTAACTGGTAGAGCTGACACACCAAGGGCTTACCATGGGAAGAAGATCTGGCAGGCTTAGTTTAAGCCCGCCCTGAAAGCGTCGTCGCAGGAGAGAGGTTTAAGAAAACTCCAGCTTACTTCAAGCTGGGAGGTTTAAGGTCAGCCTCACCGTTTGCAGCGTCTTGGAAGACTCATTCAAAGTCAAACGTGAAAACATTTTAAACCGGCCATTACCAACAGCGAAAGCACCTGTTAAGACTCATCAAGTCTCTCCCGTTCTCTTCGAAAATTTTCAATATCTTTGCACATACAGCTTGGTAATAACTTGCAGTGCCATGGGGAGTCTAGGATAAGGAAAAACCCTCCCTTTCGCGGCTGCTGTGGGTAGGAGCTCACCAGCAGGAGGCGCTCCTGAGGCTGGAGCCTTTCACTGGCTGCACTGTTCACAGGGAAAGGGTGTGGCTCTGTCCTCCCTCCTTGTCTTCTGAGTCTTGAAAGGTTTTTTTTTTTTTTTTTTTTTAAAGGAATCTGGTTACTTAAGCCACATGGATGAGTCCAGGGGAGCTGTCAGCCTGCTGATCCATTTCTTTGGAATTCTACTTGCATGATTTTCCATATTTAATGACAGTCTACCAGCAGGATAAACACACAGGCAAGGTTGAATCATCTTTCCTCTCCCCTTGGATTGGGAACCCAAGAAAACAGGTGCAGAAAGCAGGTGGGAACGCTGGAGAGCAGGATGTTGCTTATGCCACGCGCTTCTAAAGCTTGAGGTCCCCAAGGGGGTGTGTGGAAAGGGAGGGATGAGGGACACTTCAGCCAACTTAGGCTCATTCATCCCTCTAATGCTAGTGGGCCTCCACAGAAGGGGTGCCCCTTTGGTGCACCCGCCTGAGATCAGTTCTCCCTGGAGCCCTTTCCATCAAGGCTAGAAGGAAGCCCTCTCCACAGTACCAGCTGGGAGCGCTCACAGGGAGCCACAGCACTCTGCTGGATCACTTGAGGTTTGAAGCAGCTCTGTAGACTTCTCCAGGATTTGATCTCAAAATGAAAACACTAATCACACATCTCACAGGGACAGCTTGCTCTTCCGGTTGGAGGAGAGATAGGGAAGCCTGGACTCTGCTTTAGGGTGACCTAGAGAGCAGGATAATTCCCAGATTGGGTGGCAGTCAGGACATCCACAGAGATGAATGGAAGCATGGCTGCAGACAATGCATTGTCACGTGTGCAGGCACACCGTCATCTCAGTCCATAGCTGGTTTTGCCGAAATTTATTCAAGTGTTTGCAACACAGAGGGACAAGAAACAAACCAGAGGACTTGGATTTCCAAAGGCCTTTGGGATGGCTGATCAAAGACGGCAGGAATAAGGCATTCACACTCCTTGTCCTTTCTCAGAAAAACACTGACATCGACAAGGGGGGGGGGAGGGAAAAAGCATGCTGTCTTCTATGGCGTCAACTCCACAACCCCAAACTCTTGAGCCCTAAAACCCTTCTCCCAATTCTGTGAAACCTGAAGGATAGTCAGAAGAATAGAAACTGCCTCAGGATTCCCCTAAAGGTGACTAGAACCATCCATTTCAGGACTAGGTGCTCATGCAGACAGATAGCAAGTCCCCGTAGAAGACAGATGGACACAGAGGAATACTTGGTTTCAAAGACAGCACTGACTGAGGGAGAAATCCTATCCACAGTCAGAGGCCAACTGCTGAGGGCGCCTGCCTGGGACGAGGCAGTCTGTTTCGTATGCCATCAACAGCTATGACGAAACACCACAACCAAAAAGAAAGCTGGAGAGGAAAGGGTTTATTTCATGCTACAGCTTACAGTCCACTGTGAAGGGAAGTCAGGGCAGGTGCTCAAGACAGGAACCTTGAGGGAGGAACTGAAGCAGGCCGTGGAGGAACGACATGTACTGGCTTGCTCCTCATGGCTTGCTCCATTTGCTTTCTCACACAACCCAGGACTGCCTGCCCGGGGTGTCACTGCTTACAGTAGGCTGGGCTCTTCTATATCAACACTCATCAATAAAACGCCCCACAAACTCACAAACAGGCCAATTCAATGGAGGCGTTTCCCCATTGAGGGTCCTCTTCCCAGATGCCCCGAGCTTGTGTCAATAAATAACAACAATAACAGTAACAGTACCAAACAAAAAAACCCAACCAACCAAACAAACAAAAAACTAGGCATCATACAGCCTACAATTTTTCAAGTGCTTTACAGAATGGTGTGGACCAAAAGCCAAAGGGACATGAACATAAACAGAAAAGGAAAGAATTGATTTGACGGATGTGGCTTTGAGGCAAGAAACCTGAACCCACTTTCCAGGCTCTTCTGTCTGTCCTCAACAAATCTCCAGCAAGCAGCTAATTTCTTGAAAAGTGAGAAAGGAATAGAAAAGAGCCCACACAAGATTCAGGGATATTCTTGCAAAGGAAGGAGCCATATGACTTATAAAGGGGCACAGGCATGAGACATCTTGATTATGTTTGCAGAATCCAGGATGCTTCCCACGGGTGCGTCTGGTGATGCCAAATGAGAGCATTATTTCTGTTGTGAAAAAAAAAATAGACTTGGTCATGGACTTGAGTTAGCCAAGTAAATATTTTCTTGGCAGTGTACAACATCAGTGCAAAATGCCTATTATGCATAGACTATAATTATAGCATTCAATTAACATTCTCAAGTGATTATCATTTTGGGCACGGTGGCTGGGGCTTTGGAGTTTTGAGTTCTGCCTGAGATTTCTGCCTAGAAACTCCAAGCTGATGTTTGAGTTAGAGGTTTGGTATGGACCTTCCAGGGGGACCAGGAAAGTGGGGATTGTGTCATGTTCGCATCATAACCATTACAGCTTGTCCCCAAGTGACTGGGCCAAGGCCGGGTTCTGTGCAATGCATAATTTCCCATCTAAAAGATCTTTCTCAGTAATAGTTAACTTGGTTCATTTCTGGGTCACATGAAGTTTTGACAAAATTTATAGTCCCCAGATTCAGGTGATAATATAGAAGGAAAATAACCCCAATATATGTAAAGAACAATTAAACCTAAATACAGGATGAGCAATACCTATGATGAGCAACTGGTAATTAATATTCTAGTTTACAACACCCTGTGTGAATAGAAATCTATTACTTTTATGTCTTTTTGACCAAATTCCTGACATAAAAGACTTATGGGAAGGAAAGGCTTCCACTGATTCTTGTCTCATAGGGATCACTTGGTCATGGTGAGGCGGGTACGGCAGAGCAAAGCGGTTCACTTCGTGGTGGTCAGAAAACAGAGAAAAGAGGTTATAGAAATGGCCAAGACCTGTCTGTTGACCTATTTCCTCCAAGGAGGCCCACCTCCCAAACCTAAGACCTCTCAGAACCTTCACAAATAGTGCCACCAGCTGGGACCTAACAGGCCTGTGTGGAACATTTCATATCCAAGCCACAAGTGCCATCCCTCCCATTTTACAGAAGAGATAACTGACTCAGAAACATTATGTAATCGGCATAAGGTGGAGGAGCCAGAATTGAAGCTCTGTGATTAAGGGTGAACCACTTAGCACCAAAGGAGTCAGGACACCCTTCGGCCAGGAATGAGTCTTAAAACAACCTAAATCCTTCAATACTTTGATGAGGTCCAAGACAAGAATATGAATATATGCATTTTATTCCACTCCCTTGCAAAACTGTCATTAAAATAGCCAAAGAGCTATAATAAGAGGGGCAAAAAATAATGTGCTAGAAATGGGGAAGGGTGTGCTTCACTCACTAGACATGCCAGGGACTTTTCTGGAAGTTGAAATGGAGATGACTGGACTGTAGAGAATGATGCTACTGACCAGGAACACTCAGCCACACACCTCTAGCCTCTAGCACCTGTTCACTTCTGCATGGTTTAGCAGTGGGGGATGGGGGATGGAGTTGCCCAATGTACCTTACAATGAGGTTAGCTATTGGTACCTTTGTGTAAGGCTTGGCATGACTGGGGTTGCATGGTCACCGGCTTTTAGTGCAGGCTGTGGCTGGCAACCAGTAGATGGCAGAGGCAGGCCTGTAATCACTTTGCCTGGGAGGTTGACCCAACTGGTGTTCAGCACCCTAGGATGAACTGGAAAGCTACTTTGTGCTCTGTGAACTCAATATTTTGTGGGATATAAGTGAACTCAGCTTTAGCAAATCACAGGGAAGCTCCTGAGGGTACGGAAGACACAGAAGAGGGGGGGCTGTGTGTGAGGAGTGGGGTGGTGTTGCTGGTCTCTAAGGCTGACACATAACTATTCATCTTGAGTGTAGGGATGGAAGCACAGAAAGAAGACGGGAAGGCATGGGATAGTGTAAATACTAGAGAAAACGAACAGACTGACAAGACACACCCACACATCCAGGCCCATGAGGAAAGATTGTGGGCATGTATCTGGGGTGCCTGAGCAGGAGAGAGGATGAGGAGGCGCTCCCCTGTGCTTTAGAGTGTCCTGGGTATTCTGACAAGAACCACCATGGAGACAGTTCTGGAAAGAGGTTAGAGTTGTTCAACATTATAGCAAAACAAACAAACAAACAAACAAACAAACAAAACTCCCATCAAGTGACTGCAAAATGTAGCTTTGAACTCAAATCTGTGATGCTGGGTTTAATGACGTCACATCCCTGTCTCAACAAGTAGGACTGGAAAGCTGAAGAGCGATGGCCACACCACTCCCAAATAGTGTCCTCCTAGGCACATTTCCTCAGCGGCACTCTGTGGTGATGACATGATTTAGTCGTGGTGTGGTGGCTGGGCGGCTCAGAAGCCTGGCACAGGAAGTCCAAGTCAGCGACTGTAAATGGCAATGCTGGGTTTTTATTCCCTTAATCTGCCCCAAACTGATGCTTCTTTCTCTGCTATTCAGTGATGGCCTCTTCTGGAAAAAGAAACAAAGGGAGAAACAAACCCATCCACATTTCATTTGTCTGGCGTATTAAAATGTGCCTGTGGTATCCTCTAGCCCCACTTTCTCAGGCCACCTCATGTCACTGAGCGTCTCCTCTGCCTGGCCCTGCTTTCCTTGCCATCTCCCTGATTGACTGATCCTTCAACACTTAGCTCAGCTGTCATCTCTACCCTTGCATACACCTGTCACGGAGCACCATCGGCTCACGTTGCAACCACTGGGACATCTGTCTCTCCTTCTAGACAGGGAACCTCCAGAGGATAGGGGTTGCATCTTGTTTCTCTTTACTTATCACCAAGTAGACAGTAAACCTGAATGAATGTTTGCTAAAATGTGTCTTGAAAGCAGAACCCAGGAACTATTTGGAGGAAAATGCACATTTGCATCGCTGGCTTTGAGCCACATGTCCATTGTTGACTTTTAGTTACTCTGCACTTAGCAGCAAAATGAAGGTCTTGGGATCAGCTAGGTTTTCATGATTTCCTCATTTTCCCTTCCACGCCCACCCTGGACTCATCTCCACTTTGTCCTGGGATATGGACAGGGGTAAGGGTCAGTTTCTGTGACCAGATTGAATGAGTGTGACACACCTCTGTGAGGAGCCAATCAGACTTTACCTATGCAAAATGTCAAGGTTCCCTTCCTGACAGGAGACATCCTCTGATACTTGTAATACAAAGTGTTACTCCAGCGACTGGATCAGGAGGTGCAGAGCCATTGGATTGGGTCTCCATAATAGACACAGAAATAGATGTGGGAAAAAGGTAATCTAGGGCTTAGGGGAACCAGTTTCTTGTATGGATTTTATTTGTGTGTGGTTGTGTGTAGTGCACATACTGTGTGTGTGTGTGCTGTATGTAGTGTATATACTGTGTATGTGCGTGTGTGTGGCAGAGGTATTTTTCCTTGATTTCTCCTCACCTTTTATGTTTTGAGACCCAGTCTCTCACTGCACCTAAAACTCACTGATTTGGCTAGGTTGCTGGCAACTGAGCTTCAGGTCTCTGTCTGTTTCCTCCCCACCCCTGTTGCTGCTGGGGTTACATATATGAGCATGCAATCACACCTGGCTTTTTACATAGGTCATTGGCATCCATGCTTAGGTTCTCACGTTTTTATGGCAAACCCTGTATGGCTGAGCCATACCTCCAGCCCCATGCTGTGAGTTTTAGCATCACCATTTGCTTGATCTGGGGCAAACACGCCCCGTCTCCTTTGGCCTCAGCTTCTGTCTGCACTGAAAGCAAAGGTGGGCAAGCAATCTGAGTTTCCTTCTGGGAAGCTCGAGTCTTATCATGCAGCTCGAAGCAGGCCCTGAAATCCATCAGCAGGAGGACTTTGATTGGAAAGATACCCCACGGCCCACAAATTGGACCTTCCTCTTCCCCAGCTGTGTGATTGGCATCTCATCAATAAGGTCCTAACATCTGGCTTAGAGAATCAGAACACTGTCTCTAAACTGACTGTCAGACCCTTGCTGCCAATCGTTGGAAGCCGTCTTAACTGTCTAAATGAAAGTCTGTGAGCTGGACCGACAGAGTGGCCTTGGAGAGGTGGGGCAGGACTCTGACCACAAGGAGGTGAGTCTGTTTATTTGTTTCCTAATTCTAATTAGAGAAAGGAAAAGAGTGTCAGGAGTCTTTAGTGATTCACATCTTAATAGCTTGGTTATAATTTATTAATCCCTTTCATCAAATTTTCAGCATCCCTTTCCCCAGGAGTCTGAGACTGACTCAAATGTATTTATTGTTTCGAGGTGGGGTGTCATTAAATATTTGGCACCTCCTAAAGCGGTTGGGAAGTGGATCATATACCATGTGCCGGCACACAGTTTCTGAAGGGAGAAGGCCATTAGGACATTAGGAAGAACGGCTGATACACATGTATTCGTTCTTAAAATCCCTGTAACCTCACACTTTTCCAGTCCTGGCAAATGCAAGAGCCCCCATGCCACTTTTGCCTGCAATTTCCTGTCACTAGCCAATCAGTTGTTTTAATTAGAGTAAAGCCATCAGCAGTCACATTCAGTGCGTGCTGCTGTCTACTCACTCTGTCTCCTGCAACATACCAGGGTGTGTGGCTTCGCTACTGAAGGCTTGTCATCACAGAGAAGGAGATAGCTGGGGTGGGTGAAGTGAAGATGGGAAAGGCCCCAGCTGCTCTATCTTTTCCACTGGTTCCTTTTATGTGGCTCTAGCCACAGCTCACAGGAGCATCTCAAGGAAGGAAAGGTTGACTTTGGCCTGATGGGTTCAGAGGATTTCAGTCCATCACAGAGGGGAGGCCACGGTGGTGGGAGCATGTGGCAGAGTCTGTCCAGCATTAAAGCAGGAGTGACCTACTTACACCAGCGAGGCTTCACCTTGAGAAGGCTCCACAGCTTCCTCAGACCATCTGGGGAACACACATTCAAAATTTGAGATTGCAGGGGAGGGGAAAAATTCAGATTTAAGTCACACCAAGGCTCTAAACTCTTCTATATCATTCCCAGTAAAAACCAGCCACCAAAGACAGAGTCCATCGTGTTTGCAGGCAGCCCTTCTGCCAGGGCGGCCTCTGCTGGAACTAAGCGGTTCATCAGGCTGATGGGGGGTAAGAAGATTGTTCAGTTGCTCAGGTGCCTGCCAAGCAAGCATGGAGACCTGAGTTCAGATCCCCAGCATCTACATAAAAAGCTGGCTGTGGTGTCTCATGGTTGTAATGCCAGTGCTGGGGAGGCAGACACACTCAGATGCCTGAAGCTCTCTGACCAGCCAGTCTAACCAAATCAGTTAGCTTCAGCCTCAGTGAGACAGTCATCTCAAAAAATAAGTGATAGAGGAAGATATTAACTTGTGGTTTGAACACTCACACATCTGTGTGTGCACATGTGTGTGCACATGAACTCACACACACAGAAAGAAAGGGGGAATAGGAGAGAGCACACATGCACACAGCTACACACACACACACACACACACACACACACACACACACACACACACACTGATAAATGATAGCAATATTTTTTCAAGAAGAAATTCTTCTCTGGGCTGTGCTAAACCCTTCTTTTATTTCTCTCTGTGGTTTTCAGTTTTCCCCCAAGGCATTCTCAGCCTCTGGACAACAAATGAGAGCTTGACTCTGGATGAGGTCAAAGGAGGAACAATCTGGAAGTTATATACAGATGCTAGCAGCCCCAGATGTATTTGCCCTGGGCATGGGAGTAGGTCCCTGGGGTACAGTGGGACAGTAATTACTCATATTTTAATGGCTGGAATATGCTTTATACCACTCAAACTCATGCTGAGGCTTGTTCTCCAATGTAGCAGTGTTGAGAAGTGCTGGGCCTGGTGTGCTGCTCTTAGGACATCAGGACTTTTGTTGTAATCTACTTTTGTTGAAAGTAGATTAGTACACATCTGACTTCTGATGGAGAGAAGGCGCCCTCTGCATAGTCTAGCTTAGTTTATTGAAATTTTAGGATAGCTTTTGGTACAAGAGCCTAGCTAATAATGTCTTTTCTTTTCTTTTTTTTCCTTCCTTCCTTCCTTCCTCCTTTCCTTCCTTCCTCCTTTCCTTCCTTCCTCCCTCTCTTCCTCCATCCCTCCCTTCCTTCCTCCCTCTCTTCCCTCTTTCCTTCCTTCCTTGTTTCCTTCCTTCCATTCTTTCTTTCTATGCTTTTGGTCATGTCTATCTCTTTGGACAATGCAGAATTTAGGATTTATTTGGTTCCCTTAGTCAAATTTCATTTTCATGTTGCTTCTTACGCTGATGACTTCCGATGCAGTAGACCTTCACAGTGGCCCCCTATACTCTCCTCCCTCACAATGCCTGTGAACCATCAGGTGCATGTCAGGACTCACATTACCATTTGAGCTTTCTTCATCAACTCCCAGAAGCCTCACTGGCCTCAGTCATGGGCCTTCTGATTCTGAGTTCCTCTATCCCTTTGGGAAACCAGAGACCATTTAATTCTCTTGGTTTGACATTTATTTGCCCAGTTATGATCTAGGCAGCACCACAGCTTTCTTTACCTATTCAAATAATCCTGGTAGAATGTGCTCCTCACATCCATATCAGCATGACTCGGGAGTTCACACTCCAAATACAGACTCCCTTTCCTTCACTAGTAAGAAGCAATGTTGAGCCTTAGATCCCACAACATAAGTGCTGTCTTCGCAGCCATTCCTCAGACTGGAAACCGGTGCCTCCCAAGACTTGTTTCAGCCTCTCTGTCCCTTTGCACAGGGAACATTGTCATGGACAGACATAGAATCCGTACCAAATCCCTGGCTCCTAGCTATCCTGAAGACCAGCTACTGAAGGACCCCAAGGTTTCCCAGTGGCCGAACCCTCATATCTGTAGTCTGTGCACTTCACTCCATCTAGCCCAGTGAAGACAGAACATGGGCCACCCTGGGCTTCTAGAAGACAGGGGAAACCTTTCAAGGTAGAAAATGAAGGAAGCACAGTGCTGACACCAAAATTTCCACTATATGCAGCGTATTCATTTGAACATTGGGGATGGGAGAGAACCTGTAACCTATATTGATCTTCCTGATGGGATACTGTGGAAGATACTGAGGTGTGGCGGGGGGTGGGGCATGGCGATACTGTTGTTGTCCAGCTATTTTCTCAAAAGAATTACTTTCTGTTAAGCACACAACATGCTGCTCTGTCTTAAAATCAAATGAGGAAAGATTTGGTCTTTCCTGACACCAGTTACTGCTATTGTAATAACTACCTACCTGTGTAACAGTGACCTGAGTCTGAAACAACTCATACGTTACTTTGCATTCTATACTCTATGAAATTATATAGAACATTGATGGTAGTGATGGCAAGGTACTTTTTAAACTTTATGTATATGGGCGTTTTGACTACATATATATCAGTGTATCATGTATGTGTCTGAAGAGAGGGCTTCAGATCTCATGGAACTGCCATGTGGGTTCTAGGAATCTAATCTCGATCTTCCGGGTGAGCAGCCTGTGCTGTTAACTACTGGCTGTCTCTCCAGCCCCAGTGACAAAGCATTTTGCTGAGATCTTACATCTACCCGTCTTTAATCAGATTCTCACCTCTGCCTGACACGAGTCCAGCTAGCTCCATGAACAGGTATGTATATGTAGTGACTGATCTTGATTGACACGTCTTTGGAAGCATCTACAGGGATGATTCTGGGAAAGTTTAACTGAAGAAAGAAGTGGGTGGCCCTGGTCCTAAACTGACTACAAAGAAAGCAAGTTAAGGGCCAGTGCTCATCTCTCCCTGCTTCCTGTCCACAGAAACAACACGACCAGAAGAATCAGGCTCTTGAAAGCATGTGTTCCCGGACACGATAGACTGTATTGCCTCGAGCTCTGAGTTAACAGAGGCCCTTCTGTCCTTAAAGTTGATTCAGATCGGGCACCTGGTCACAGCAAAGAGAAAAGTAACATAGCTTTAGTACCAGCTCTCTGAGGTAACCCAGACTACATCCTAACAGAGAGGCCTAACTCTGTGCCCCTGGATAAAATGAGACCTATAGCAGAAGCCACTCCAAATCACAGAAGGTACTGGTCTTCCTGTGAACAAAATGAAGGAAGGACATTCTCAAGGGAAGTAGCTCATGGTGCCAACAAATGTTTTCTAAACTAGCGGTAACGTAAAGCCCCTTGCCCTCAAATTAACAGTGTATGTGTGAGCTAGAGTAGCCCCAGACCCTTCTTAGACCACTATAAATAGAATAAGTCCAGAGCTGCAAAGGGATCTGAGAGAGCCTGTTGTGTGGAAGCAAGATTGTAATGTTTTTCATTTCACCTGTGGAAAGCTCTTCCTGTGACACAGACATGGGAAGTGGCCAGAACATGGGGAAACGAGCTCCACTCTTGAACTGGGGCCAGCATCCCCAGGTCAGTGCTGTCTCTTGTTCTTGCCGAACCTAGAATCCTTCTCCACGGGGTGGGTGCCTGGGGTGGGCATCTGTATTAGGTCGTTAGGACAGGCAGGCGAGTCTGTGCAATCCTTTTGCCATCATTATCTTAACACTGCAGTAGGGAAGTCCCCATCACCCGGGTCAGAAGGGTGCCGTCTGAGAATAGAGTGTACTAGAAGGCATGAGGAGGGTGGCTTGTTTCTCCTGAAGATGGTCTGCAACCAACAGGCCCCTGAAGTTTGGTCTTTTCCAACTCAAGTGGTGCAGCTGTGATCATTAAGCAGGAAAGTCTTGCCTGCTTCTTCATGGGGCCTCTAATCTTTTCCTCTTTCCTTGTGTCTAGATATAGAGCCAAAAAAAAAAAAAAAAAAAAAAAGGCCCCTCAGCCCATTTTCCTCATGGTTCATGTCCCTGTCAGTCCTGATGTACCTTCAACCTGGAAATATATTCAGCTGCTTTGTATAAACAATCTCGTCAGACAATTTATGCAGTGGGCATGGCAAAATGAACCAAGCACCCCCAAAGCACTCCTAAAATAACACATATCTTAAGTCAGACAGGAAGTTAAGATAACTGTCCTCAGACTTTGCTGAGCAACCTGGCTCTCAGGTCATCTTAGGTAACAGTGTCTCTAAGAACGCCCTCATGGCAGTTTCTCATGTGTAGAGCATAAAATCCATTCCACCTGGGCATCAGGGTGTCTTTACATCTCTCTTCCTGGATCATATCCATCTAGACACAGATCAGGCAGTTCTCTGTTCCCATTTCCCTATTTTCCAAATAAAACTCTGAGATCCTTTTGATAGATAGTTACAACATGTGACCAATCAACCAGTACATAAGATAGGCCACCCCTAGATGTAGAGATAAGAGGAGGCCACCCCTAGAAGTGGAGATAAGATGATGCTGAGTCCTGCCGTTTGGACTCCCCCAGTCTGCAGAGCTGGCTTCTCAGAAGGAGTCTTTTAATGTTACTTAATCCCAGGTCTTAATTTCCTAGAAGCTGGTAGGTGTGCCTGGCATATGACTTTGAGATTAACTTGCTTCCCAGATACAGCAGATGAGTCCAGATATGGTTGCTTGTTTCATTGCCTCTTAATTTTGGAAGGACAGGACCCATGCTGAGCAGCCTGGCATTGGAGTATGGGGCGTGTCCTCCTGGGGAGGTGGGATGGTGCTGTAGGAGACACTGCTCCAGCCTGTCTGCAACTCTGTCTGGACTCATTTCCTCAGCACGGGCCTCTAGTGCTTAGGGCTGAAATCAATCAGAACAGGAAGAAATAAAAGGCGAAGGCAGCCTCTACATAATTTGAAAATTTCCTCTGTGGTAGAGAAAGCATGTTTATTTAATATTTCTGTGGACTGATTAAAGTGGGAAGGGCTGCAGGATGACAACTTGAGAGGGTGGTGTCAAGTCCTGGGATGCTTGATTGCAGTCATGACTTACTGTTCTTGAATGTCCTGTCTGTAGTCTTGGGCTTCTTAGCCACAGGATTGGTAGGAAAGAACATGACTTTTTAGCTAAAAGCAGAGAGTGGGTGGCTGCATTAAAGAGTACTCATAAAGACCGTGCATGTGTGGACCTTCCATCTCAGTGGGCACATGTGGGACCAAATGGCAGTGGTGGAAAGGGACAAAGGGGTGGGAATTGCCAAGACGTGGCTCGAGCTGTTCTGAGAATGCATGAATTTCTCTCTTACGGGTGGTAGTCATGTCCTCATGTCTGTGGCTATTAATCTTTGGAATAACTTGGTGACACCTGCTGTGAAGATAAGTCAAGACCATGCTTGGATTATGGACCACCATAAAGGGCAGGCTGGGAAATTCGGGTATCCAAGTAGCGGGCTAAACTAAGATCCTTCTTCTTCCGTGTCTTCTCTTTTGGGATCCTTTTCTGGACCTTCCTGTCTGCTGGAGCAGAGAGCTGCCAAATTTCTATTCACCCTTCAGGGGCGCAGATCAGAATAGAATAGATGAATAGCTTAGCTATGCAGCCTAAGCCTTAGGTAGTGGCCTGTTTCCTTGCCCCACAGTTAGGGCCTTGCTTCAGGAAAGGAGTTAGTTACCTGCTACTAGTCAAGGAGTAAAGCCTGCGTCCCAATGGGTTCACCCATCTGTTTGCTCAAATAATCAGGACACTCGATTTTAATCTGGGGCCATAATTAGTTATGGAGACAGTAGGTACCTACCGGCCTCGGTTCCTGTTTCACAGCGAGCAGCTGCTTAGGTTCCGAGCCTGGCTTCTCCAGGCAAAACCAGTCATCTTGAGCAGAGGTGGTCCTCTGGCAGAGCCAAGGAGAACCAGGGTGGGAATTTCACTCCAGCTCATCTTCCCAGTGCATCAGTGGACTGAGGGTCTTGTCTCTTCCTACTTCCTGTACTGCTAAGCAAGCGCTCTCCCAGAGTCTCAATTTCTCTATCTGGCAAATAAATGCCTGGTTACAACAGCCCTTCCTCAGGTCTCTCATTTGAAGGTGTCACTTGGTCACTTGATGTCTATGCCTAATGTTTTCACTAAAGGACTTAGCATTTTAATTCTTTTCTTAAAAACAAGAAAAAAGAAAAAAAAAAAAAACCAATCAAATTGGGAATTCAAGCTTGTACCCCGGGAACTTCCTAGCTTTGTTCTCCTTTAGGAGACTTAATCCCAGTGATCTCAAGGGAGGAGAGGTCCTGGACTCGCCCTAGGATAGGATTCTCTTATTTTTATTTTATTTTTATCTTAGAAACAACAACAGCAACAACAACAGCAAACTTTGTGCTGTCCTTTCTCTTGTCTCAAGTAAAGTCAATGGCTTTGAACTTCCACTCCTACCCAAAGATATTTGCATAAATTTAGGCTGATTAAAGCAGGATTTGATCTTCTCTCCAGATGTTTTGATCACAGAAGGGCCACATATGTGCACACATTCCTGGATATTTTTAGAGACTTTACAGGATCCAACCCTCTTACTGCTTTTTCGCTCTGTGCTTTGTGGCCGGGCCTGGGAGATGCTTTGCCAAAGTCGGCTGAGGCTGATGGCAAAGGGCCTGGCCCAGGGGAGGCTTCCAAAATGGCTTCCATCAGTGACGTGGGACAGGAAGTTACTCTGTGGCATTCTTGGAGACTGGAAGGCTTCAGTCCCTGGGGCCTCTGTAGCCACCAAGAGGAAACGAACTGATGCATTGAAGAATTAGAGGTTACGTGGATAATTCCCAAAAGGCTTCTGGCTGCCAGTTCCCTCGGTGCACACAGAACTTCCAAGATGGATGTTACCAAGTAGAGTGGAGATAGTGATTGGAAAGTCAGTTGGGTCTCAGGCTGCTTACATAACCAGCTCCCCTTCCTTACTTGGCCTCAGCTTCTCTATCTGCTAAGTGAGATGTACTGTACCTGCAGAGCCTGGATCCAAAGACTATGCCCTGCAGTTAGGCTCCCTGCTTTTGAAAATAATATTGTGGTGGGGGCACAACCATACCCATTTGTCTCTGCACTGCCTATGACTGGATTACAACCTCAAGGGTGACCAGTTGCAACAGAAGCCAACTGGGCTGCAGATCTGAAGTAGCTACCCACTGTCCCTTTAAGGAAAAGCTTGCTGACTGACATCCCCACCCTTATCATGTGGCAGATGTGACTCTGGCCATTTCAAAACAAGCCAAAGGTTCTTTCCTGTTAGCAAATGGGTCTCTCTTCCTTTCCTGGGGAATAGTAGGAAGGCCCCAAAATGTATTTGCTACTGTCTCTTGGAGGTCTTCAGTAGGACTGAGCCCTTGATGTGCACCAGGGACACCTGACCCTCTCCACACTGTGGGTCAGCTTCCGGCCTTTTCCTTCTTTATCTCCATCCCTGTTCCATATCCTGGTGCTGTCTGGGATGTCTTCCCCTCAAACCCCACACCCTCAAACCTTGGCTCAGGAGTATGCTATGGCCATTGCCAGCACTTTTAGTGTTATTGTTAACTTGACAAAAATTGGGAATTACCAGGGCACTCGGCCTCCAAGCCTGCTTGTGAGGGATTGTCTCAGCTGGCTTAGCTCAGTCAGAAAGACCTACCCTGAATATGGGCAGCACCATTTCCTGAGTTGGGCCTGGACCAAATGAAAAAGAGAGAAGCTGAGTATGGGCATGGATTCATCCATGCTCTCTTCTGGCTGCCCTTTGACCAGCTGCTTCAAGCTCCTGCTGCGTTCACAATCCGCTCCCCCCACCCACCCATGACAAGACGGGACCCTGCACTGTCAGCTGAAACAGGCTCTTGCTTCCTTAAGTCACTTTTGTCAGAGTGCTTTCTTATAGGAGCAGAAAAAGAAGCCTAGACAGCTGCCCATGGCAAGGCTTCAGCCTCACGCTCCTGGCTTGTTTCTCTTGCCTTGCTCCCTGTGCTAGGCTGCCCTCTGGGCTCAGGTAAAACGCAACAAATGCAGGTGTGGGATGTGCACCCAGAGTGGCCACTGTGTCACTGAAGGCACAGCCCAGAAGTGAGCAGGAGTGGCTCTGTGAAGTGAACCCTGGTCTGAACAGGGAAGCTGTTAGAGAAACACCTGCTGCTGTCTCTTTCCTGGGCTTGCAAGCAGCGTGTTTCTCTTGGCAAATGTCGCAAGAACTTCCTAGGTGCTGAGCAAGCCCTAGGGCCAGCCACATCTCTTTGGGACCCTTTGTGGGTGGTGGTACTTTGCGTGCTGTCTCATGTCTCCATTTTTTCCCCTGCCCAGATCACTGAGGTTTTACCATTCCAGTAAAGTCCTGAACTGTAGTTCTTGCCTTAGGCTTTGATTTCTAGAGGTCCTGGGCCAAGCGTGGGGTTACATTAAATACTAAGAACCTCCTTTTTCTCTGGTATATAATGAATTTGTACTAAGTTCCACTTATTATGTACCATGTGGGGATTGGTTTCTGAGACATACTAAAGGTCTTTTTTTGGGGGGAGGGTGATAGTTCAGATTAGGTGAATGGAAGATGTTATAATAATTTGAATACTATTTATTAATATTTATATGTGGGGGCCTTAAGTCAAGTACTTTATAGGCATTATTTCATCTTCACTCAAAAGTTTATTCGCTGTAGTCTCTTCATTTTATACCAGAAGAGAGTGACATTTAGGAAGGTAAGACACCTCCTAAACTATACAAGTGCTCAAGCCAGGAAATAAAAGCAGATCTGGTGGGTTCCAAAGACCAGGTTCACAGTTAAAATCTTTACTGTGTCTGACATCTAGGAAAACAAAAACCTTCTTGGTGTCTGTCACTGAGTAGGCATTTCACCAGAGAGGATGACAAGTAAGCACATGAAAAGATGTTAATTTCCTCAGTGGAGATTAAATCAGAGTGTGGTGCCGCTACCCACTAAAACAACTCACTTGAAGAAAGACTGATCATATCAAGTGTTGGAGAAGATGTGGGGGAACCTGAACTCTCATATTCTTCTGGTGGAACTATACAATGACACTGTCACTTTAGAGAACAATGTGACAATCTCTTAAAAGGTTAAGTATACACTGATCACATGACACAGACATTTCCTCCACAAAAAATAAGGTCATATGTCCACACAGAGAATGTTCTGCAAATGGCCATGGGAGATTTATTTGTACTTATCCTAAATTGAAAATATCCAGCAGCCAGTGAGTGGGTAAACAAATTGTCATGTAAAGTTTCACTGGAGTGCTACTAGGTGATAAAAAGGAGTGGACTCTTGAGATACAGTGAGATGCTTGAACCTCAGAATAATTATATCACATGAAAGATGACATACAAGACAGTGAACACTGCATGAATACATTTATGTAAATGCCAAGAAATTGAAAATTAGCCTATGTCAGTGGAAAGCAGGTGAGTGGCTGCCTGTGAAGACCATGAAGAGAGGTGAGGAGAATGGATGATAAAAGAGAAGACATCATTTTAATTTGGGGGTGTTACAGTGAGCACACATAAGCCAACTCTAACCTATTGTCCTCTTTCAATACGTGTGCTTCATTATGGGTTAACTACATCCCAACAAAGCTCCCTCAAAACAAGGATACAGGAAGCATTGGAGAATTGCTCTTCATTTGCTGTCTCCTAGCATTCCTTATTGAAAGAAAACCAATGGTGTAAAACAAGCCACGAGATACTGTCCTGACTAACACAGGGCAGTGCAGCCCAAAGGGGAAGGAAGTAAGGGGCAGTACTTGGAAATCTGGAGACAATCCCTGCATCTCCTTGAACATAGGCACCTTCATAATGTAAAATAGAAAAAGCATATTAACATTTTGTGTATTAGAAGCCTACAGAGCCTCCTCTTGAATTGGGGGTCCACCTCGCTTTTGATTTCTCACACTGAATGACTCTCTGAGTCTTCTTCAGTCCTTCTGTACTTTTTCCTGTCTCCATTTCCCTCCTTCTTTGTGTGTGTGTGTGTGTGTGTGTGTGTGTGTTGTGTAAACATGTATGTATGAGCCCGAGTGCACATCTGTATGAGTCCTTGCAAGTGCATGAATGCATGTGTGTACGTTGCTTTCACTATTATTTATTTAGAGCTTTAACTCTTTATTTTCCATTAGTGTCATAAGAGATGTTTCTTTGCAAGGAAAATAATAATGTCTCCTAAACAACCAGAACTGAAGTCATAAATTATAATCTAACAATCTTTAATGGATGAGTATCAGGAAAATGGCACAAAGTGCCTGTTTTAGTACTATTACCTGTTCTGTTCTTTGTGATTTTGATCCTAAATCATGTCAAGGTTCTTAGCCACTATTATGAACTAAAGCAGGACTTCTTGTTGAACCTGGAGATCCCTGATTCTGGCTAGTCTTGTTACCCAGATTACCCCGGGGATATCGTATCTCTGCTTTGGCCTGCCACCGCGCCCCCCCCCCCCATTTTTTAGTGAGGGTTCTGGGGATCTGCCCCCTGGTCCTCACACCTACAGATCAAGTACTTAATCCACTGTGCAGTCTCCCTAGCCCTCTTGCCTTCTTTTGGTGACCCAGTTGGCATCACAATCTCCCTTTGCATTTTTCTTCAGTTCCATAAGTGTCTTTTGTCACTGAGGGCCAGGGATGCCCACTCACCACGTGGTCTGGAAAGATCAGTGATCAGCGGGCAGCTCCCATTGTTTGAGGCCTCATTCTGCCCTGGGGAGAGACCTGTTTGCTGGTGGAGCCCAGTTTGGTGGCAGAGACTGACACACAACCATCCCAGCACCTACCATGTATGATACTATGGCGGAGTAGCATTGAGGAGGATGTGGGGCAGCCATGAAGGAAAGGAAGCAGTACAGCTGGACCCAACAGGAAGGGGATTTGCCAGACAGAAACGAGAAGAGAAAATTCTAGACACGAAACAGAGCTCCTTTCTTACTAGCAAGGTCATAGTGCACACAGAACATGTGAATGGTTTGGTGTGGAGAAAACTCAAGGAGCGATGAGGCCAAGGAGAAGTCAGGCTTAGAGGGTGGGCAGAAAGCGTGGTGTGTGCTTTGAGGCTTTGGCCTTGAGTTTGAGGACACTAGGCAGGGTCTGAAGGGTTCCAAGTCTGGATAGCCATGGGTTATTCCTTCGGGTTGATTTATAAGCCCCTGTTCAAATATTTCTCAGGAACTCTCTTTCTCAGACCAGAGCTTGAATGTCACGGTACCGTCCATACAAGGACCAGACAATTGTAGCACACTCCATGCTGCATTCTTGCTCTCTTTCCACTAGTGACAGTGGCATTTCCACAGTTCTGACCATACAACATGCCCTCAGACATTCATTGCCAAATGCCCCCTCATGGAAAACAGTTCCCAGTTGAGAACCATTGTGCTAGAGTTGGATTGGTTTTTTCCTGAATTTTGTTTGAGGAATGTTCCTGCAGATGGCACCTTCTGTACTCGTCTTTGTCCTGCTCTCCAAGTCCTGGCAATGTCTGACTTCAGCCACCCCGTGAGCTATACTGGACGATGCCCTTGGCTGCTTATATAGCCTCACTCAGCACCCAGGGCTCAAGCTCTCTGCTCCTGGGGGCGCTGGCTATGGTTGGCTGTGGTGAACCCACTGCCAACAGCTCTGTCTGCTTCTACTTCAGGCCAGTAAGGGACCTAATTCCCTCTGGGGCACTCTACATGGTGTCCAGGAGACTCCTGGAAGGGTTCCCACCTCGAGGTCATTTGGGACAGAGCTGGTCAAGCCTGTTGGCGCTCAGTCTCTCAGTCCAATGGTCTGCCAAGCCATAGCTCGGAGGGACAAGTCAGCTCAGGAGGCCTGCCAGGGAGAGAGTACCAGGTCAGGGACAGAGGGCTAGTGGTGGCAGCTGGAACCCATGTGACTGCTGGAGGCTGTGTGTGTGTGTGTGTCACAGGGCAGCACTGGCCACTGGCTCCTGCCTTGGCCCGATGTGAAAAGCTGTCACACGACTTGAGTTCTGTGTGGGAGCCTTATGCTGGGGGTCTGGGGAAGGAGGTGGGCAGGAAGAGGAACGCGGTTTTAGGATCTAGGCTGGAAATACAAGACATAGTGTGAGTCACAAGTTGCTGCTCACAGGGTCATGTTGGCTTTGCCAGTGCAGAATTAGGCTTCTGATGCTGATATGATTAGAGTTTTGTGGCTAAGAAAAGTCCACTAGTAGCTGAATAAGGGGCAAGGAACCACTCTCTTCCTCTCCCAACATCACTGTAAGATGTTGCTTCAGCCCCTCCCATAGGCATCTTCATTTGCTAATCCCACAAATAGCCCCATTTCCCAGCGAGAAATACAAGGACCTGGGCCATCCTCCTTGTTTCGTTTTCTCCCTTCCTTAGAGCTTTCAAGGTTTTATTGTCTTTTTTAGATTTAAACTCCCAACCACAGGCTCACTTGACCTCTCTTAACACACCAGCTAGTCCTCCTTGCTGATGGTCTGTGGGAGAGGACCCTGAAATGGCCCACATCTTTTTGCCGGAGGTCCAGGCTGACCGAAGCTGGAGCTCCTGAGCAGACTCAGGTTGTTAGCATGGCTGGAGCTTGAGTCAGGTATGCTCTGTGAGGAGGGGTTTGGCATGCCCCTCAGCAAGGACAGGAAAGCCCTGAGGGCTCCCCCAGCAGCTCTACTTACCTCAGCCCCCACAGAGCCAAGAGCTTTTTTTAGCTGCCCTGAAATCCCACAGACCTGGAGAGTACTCCTGAGCTGGTGTCCTTGCTTGCCGCGGAAGAGGACAAAAGCTTGTGAGCAGGCTTTGCCCCGGGAAGAAAGCCACCTGCCTCGTGCTTGCCCAGTGTTTCATCTCAAGGGCTCGTACTTTTAAAAATGTTTAAAAATAACATTTAGCATATTAAATCTCATTACATAAGCAGGGTATATTCGGTGTAGAATACTTGGGAAACCCAGAAAAGGATAAAGCAGTAAATTCCATCTTCACCACTATCCCACCCATCAGAGATAAGCCCTGCTAAAATGTTAGGATAGTGTTTCTCCCCTGTTCTTGAGTCACGGGTGTGTGTATATAGCTCTAAAGAATAAAAGCAAAATATATCCCACATAAAACTAAAAATGTTTGCAATGAAACAACAGGCATGGGTCAAAGAACACACCTTTTAATATTGTGCAACGCGGTGTATTTCAGATGTTAATCACCCCTGTGAGGGTCACTTATGTCAAGATACAGAGCATTTCCAGGCCCAAAGACTTCTCCTCATGTCCTTTCTCACTCCGTCTCTCAAGATGCCACCCAGCCTTTATGACTGACTTCTTTTTTTTTTTTAAATATTTATTTATTTTTAATTAATTTATTCTTGTTACATCTCTATGGTTATCCCATCCCTTGTATCCTCCCATTCTCCCCTCCCTCCCATTTTCCCCTTATTCCTCTCCCCTATGACTGTTCCTCAGAGGGATTACCTCCCTCTGTATATGCTCATAGGGTATCAAGTCTCTTCTCAGTGACCTGCTGTTATGACTGACTTCTATCAGTACAGACTGCCCTGGGCTACTCTTGAGTATTGGATAAATAGAGTCAGAGAATATAAACTTCTCTGTCACTGAATGTGTACCATTTACTATAGCCCTGACCTGATAAAAGCACTTGACAGCAGCGTTTTAATGCATGTGGAACGACTGAATGAATGAATAATCAAATGCATAGAAGGATGAGCTTTGCTTATTGTGTAATGCGGTGGCCTCTTAACAGGTCACTGGGTTTCCCAATAACCACCTGATCATCCACATGGAGGAAGAAAAGAGAAGGCAGGTGGCTAATGCAACCGTCGTGCTGAGAATAGACAATGACGTGGACAGTAGGGGCCATGGGGAGGGCAAGGAGAGCGCAGGTTGTGCATGGCCCTGCTGTCTGCCTGGCGCATGGGAGGACAGGGCTGGTGCCCCATGGGAAGCAGGACTAGGGGATATTTTTAGAAACCCCATCACACGGAGTAGCCACTTGACACTGTGGTCACCTCACTGTTCTAACGTCTCATAGGTGCCACCAAGCCTTCAGCCTGGATCAAGCAGCCCTTGACCTCCTGCCAGCCTCCCAAGGAAGCACATGCAAAGCATGCTAAGCAGCTTGAGGTGACGACTGACTCAAAATAAGAGGTCTGTGATGATTTCAGAAAACACTTCACAGAGAATGTGAATATTTTTCAGTTTAGGGAGAAATGGGTATTCTTGCACTGCACCCCAAGAGGGAGATGTTAAATGTTGTGGGACCAGAGTCATGGTACTGATACAACTCTATGTAGCCCTCTTTTATTGTTGTAAGGTCCCAGGGTCTCCTCTGAAGCCATAAGCCCAAATAAATTCTTCCTCTTTGAGCTAGGTGTGGTGGTGCATGCCTTTAATCCCAGTATTCGGGAGGCAGAGGCAGGCGGGTCTCTGAGTTCGAGGCCAGCCTGGTCTACAAAGTAAGTCCAGGACAGCCAAGGCAACACAGAGAAACCTTGTCTCAAAAAACAAACAAACAAACAAACAAACAAACACCAAAAAACAACAACAAAGAAAAAACAACTTCTTCCTTTTGTTGCTTCTTGTCAGGCAGATGGTCACAGTGGCAAGAGGAATAATATAGTCCTTCCGCCACTTGGTGCTCAGGACCTCTGGCTGTCTACAGAACATATATCCACGTGGCAGGGGTGGGGGGAGGGGGTTACCTCTTCTTTTATCCACCACAGCTATCGTCACTTCTTGCTGACCACTTTTAATTATGTTTTTTTGTCTGCTTAAGAAAAAAAAAGACATCCTCCCTTCCTTCCCTCCCTCCCTTTCTCTCCCTCCCTCCCCCCCCCTCTCCCTCCCTCCCTTCCTCCTCCTCCTCCTCCTCCTCCTCCTCC
>OU015743.1:113733482-113809423 GCA_907169655.1 Acomys percivali
GAGAGAGAGAGAGAGAGAGAGAGAGAGAGAGAGAGAGAGAGAATATTAAAAGGTTTAGCATTACAGTCTCCAGCCTTTGTGCAGGGCATGGTGCAGAGCTCCTCACCTGGACAGCTAGAGTTTCTGAGCTGGGACCAGCAAGGTGGCTCATTGGATAAAGGTACTTAAGTTCGGTCCCTAGGAATCCAAGTGGGAGAAAGAGAAGTGACTTCTAAAAGTTGTCCTCTTACCTTCCCATACACTATAACACCAGAGCATACATGTTCACACACACACACAGACACACACACACACACACACACACACACACACACACACACAGAGAGAGAGAGAGAGAGAGACAGAGAGAGACAGAGAGAGACAGAGAGAGACAGAGAGACAGAGAGAGACACAGAGAGAGAGACTTTTAAGGGAGGCTCCTTGCTCTCTCATATCGTGACACATTCAGTCATGGGTCGATTGCCTGTATGGGAGCAAGGAGGTGCTCTTGGTTGTATGTTTCCTATCTGACCTCTGTGGACCCCATTGTGATCAGGGTCTCTCACCCTTTATCCACTGCCACCTCTTCTCCCTGTGTGGCATATGTTCACACATACATCACGCATGTATATGCATAGTCCAATACACATAGAATACACATCATTTCCAAACCCGCTGCTGCCCCCACCTCTGGGTTTGCCACACCCTGACCTTGCTCATATAGAGTCCCTTCATCTGCCCTCCTCTTTCCTGTGGTTTGTCTTTGGCCTTGGCCTTACCCCTGGGATCTGGGGTAAAACCTGCCTATTTCAGGTGGCTTTTCCCTAGGCATGACTGGGGCTTCCCTTGTGCTGCCCCCTAAAGCCAGCCTGGTAAGTAGAGTGATTTAGCTCTGGCCTGGCACCGAAGGCTGGTTCCTTCACCATGTCCCACCCACCCTCTCAGCCACTCTATTAACAGTAGAATTTTGGAGACCGGCCAGATGGCAGCTCCCTGAACTCTACCTGCCATGCAGGCCCCTGAGGATGTCCTAGAAAACACTTGTCAACTCTCTACCTTAACAGCTCAAGATCTTCAGACACTCCTGATTTCTAGGTCCCCTGTGAGCACACGATGGTTTTCATCCCCCAAATTCTCAAAAAGAAAAAAAATAAAAGAGGCTGAAAGGCAGTCAGCACTGGCAGAAGCTGGCCTCTGCATTGTGAAGTGAGGAAGGAGACTGCAAAAGGAAACGGGAAGAAAGGAGATATGCAGATAGCCAGGCTGGTGCTCATCCAGGTAAGTCTACCTGTCCTGGCCCCGAGTGGCCCTGGCCTGAGCTTGGCTGGTCCTCCTGGCTCACACCATTCACCTCAGTGAATGGAACACCCAAAAAAGCAGGCTTTGGGGCAGATGGTATCTTCTGTATAGAGAAACAGCGTAGTAGAAGAGTGAGATTTAGGTGCCTGGAGCTCAGCTTGCAACGCTGCTATACTCCCTGTTCATGGAGAGTCTCTCATCGCTTAGAGACTTACGATCAATTTGCTAGAGCTGAAATCAAATGCGATCACCTCTGGGCATTTTAGGTAGCATACTTGTGCCTGACAAATGTGAACTGAAGCAGATTCTAGACTATTTCTCCAGACTAGTTTTTCAGGCTGCCAGGAACAAGCAGAGGAAAATGATTTACAAAATTCAAATCTCAAGGACACCCACACCCCAAAACAAAAACAAAAAACAAAAAACCAACCAAACCAAGAACCAAGAACCAAGAACCAAAGCATCAACAACAAATGCACCTCCTAACCAGGACACAGTAATCTCTATGAAGCCAAGTAAAAATGTGTCCCAGGAGCATGGTTTCAGGGAAAGGCCATATTAGCTGTTACTATAAGAATCAGAGTGTCCCACAGTGAGCCACAGCATACCATGTAGAAATGCTTACCACAAAGACCCGTTATGTTTTTCCAGATGACGTATACCATGAGGCTTCCGTTTGAGAACGGGGAGGCTTCTGAGGGAAATGCTTACACTTTTCCAGGTATGTTCCTCTCCCCCTTTAGGTTTTGCGTGTACATATATGCGTGCAGTTCTGTGCGATGAATGGTTATATGAATAAGGGAGGGTTCAGGTTTTGAAGGAAAATACTCCTAGTTCAAACCCTGGCTCTTCCTGTGTCATCTGCATAGCATGTTGGGAAAAAAACCTGAGCTGCAAAGAGGATGATACCTTCATAGTCACTATCCAGCCTTCTTATTCATCCACTTCATTGACCGCTGGGTAAAATGCTTGCCACAGCAGTAATGGTGTCATTCCATACCATCACAACACACGAGTAGAAACGCTATCCTCTTATACAGATATGTCATGCGTATCTCCCAGGCAGATAAACATGCTTGCCCATGTATCCAAAATTCAGGTCACGCTCACACATGCACTTTTCTTCCATAATCTCATTGAACTGGGGAAAAAAATCTTGTTTTGCTGAGTTGGAGCTTTTGAGGCCGTGATGAGTCTGAATCCCCTAATGTTTCTGGTTTTGGGGGCTACAGGCCTCTGAAGTGGTGGCATGAGCTTATGGTCACACCCCTAATGTGGCTGTCCATGGAGAAGATGTCAGGATGAAATAACTTGGCCATGAGACGGTGCTTTGCAGATGGGGCCCCAGTTGGCTGAGAGCCCCGGGAACTTGTTTCCACAAGTTGTGTTAAGGCCACATTTCTGTTGTCTGCTTCCAGCCAGCCAGTGGCTGAGCATGGCAGGGATACAAAGGCAAACTTATCTCCAAGAGATAGAGACTGTGTCTAACAGGCCATGTTGGTCCAGCAACCCTGACAGCCTCACTGAACTTTTCTAGCCTCAAGAGCCTTCAAGATCCACCCATCTTTCCTCCCCTCCTGCCCCAGGATGCGTTTTTGTGTTGCCATGTGTCTCTTGTCCTCTCACGTCCCCTCTCAGATCACTTTTCACATTGGGACACAGTTGTCTCAGGGAGACATCTTGGAATCTTTAGCACTATGTTTCTGTCTGTTTTAATGCCCAAGGCAGTGTGAGTTCCAGGTCCCAGGAGGATCCCCACATGACGTCTCCTGAGCACGAAGGAGAGAGGAGCAAAGAAGGGGAGGCCTGGTGTACCCCTGACTATGTGTGCTGTACTGTTGGAACCCTCTCAACCACAGTGCTGGCAGACCCAGAACATTCTGGAAAGGTGGAGGTACTGGCTGGGCATGCTCTGTGAATTGTCTAAGGTCATGAGATCTGAATGAAGAAGAGCCTAGTTAAGAACGCAGGCTTTCTGATACCTCCACTTTCTTAAGTTCTGTCTCGTCTGTCCCTGCTTCTGCTATCCAGGGAATATCTTCTCAATACCTCTCACATGTATCTTATATCCATAATGTCCCCTAGGACGGGATGGTGCCACTTATCAGTCAGCCCCGTAGACGAGAAGCTGACACTTGAGCTAAGTCAGTTGTCCAAGGTCTGAGCAGGAACCAACTCAGAGTCATGTTGTTTAGCTTTGCTGTACTACTTGAACCTCTGCAAAAAACCATCCAAGTTGCTTGCTGCCATGGTCTGAAATTCACAACAAGCCTCAGAGCAGTGAGGGGCCTGACTGTACCCAGCACCCAGGGCCTGGAGTATGAGGCGGAGGAGAAGCCACGCTCATCCATACTGGAAACCCAACACCAGCCTCCTTCCCTCTTGCTTGAAAGTGCTCTAGAGTTTCTGTGCTCACAATGCATCCCCTTGGAAGGCTGCCCTCCAAGGGTTGCCATGGTGACTATTTTGGTACTGCATGCTAGAAAAAGCTGAGGCACCTGCTGGTCACACCACCAAAACTTGTCTCTGAAAAATCAGCAGATGGCGTTTGTCAGAAATTCCTGCTTCTTGATTAATTTGGGAAAAAGGAGAGTGTGTGGCAGTGCCAATATCCTTTAACCTGGATGGTTCATGTTGGCGTTGGGAAGAAGATGGGGTACAGCTGTGCAGAAACCCCATTCCTCTGACATGCTGGGTAACTTAGCTTTCCCACAGGGGCAAAGAAGGAGTCCAGTAAATGAGAAGAGCAAGAAGGCCTTGGTTTGGCTTTCCTACTAAGGGGACTGGAAATTCAGGTTCTGTTTTAGAAAGGCCTTATTTATAGTAAATTCTATTGTAGCCTGGGCTAACCTGGAACTCAGTATATAGCCCAGGATAGCCTCAAACTCATGCACATCTACTTCCCTGAGCCTCCAAAGTGCTGGGGTCGAAAGCATGGGCAACAGGACTGATTCCATTGAGTTCTTTTTTAAAAATTTTTATTTATTTTTATTAATTTATTCTTGTTACATCTCAATGGTTATCCCATCCCTTGTATCCTCCCATTCTTCCCTCCCTCTCATTTTCCCCTTATTCCCCTCCCCTATGACTGTTCCTGAGGGGGATTACCTCCCCCTGTATATGCTCATAGGGTATCAAGTCTCTTCTCGGTAACCTGCTGTCCTTCCTCTGAGTGCCACCAGGTCTCCCCCTCCAGGGGACATAGTCAAATATGAGGCATTTGTCCAATGAGAGTTCTTAAATAGGCCTCTAGCTTTTTAATTAGAAGCGTGGCAAGTGTGGCTTTTACTTAAATCTCACTTCTGTCATCAACTGATAGTGTGACTAGCAATTTCCCCATCTCATCTGAACCTCGGTTTCCTCACATGTGAAGCAGGGGTGATAATCTTTATCTCTCACCAGCTCACCAGACCTCCGTATAGGCATGGGAGGACTGGCCACTGTATGAGCTTTTACACACAGCTTTGCAGCTGAGCTTATGAAAACAAACCAATTTCGCTGTCAGCCTAAGCAGTGATGACTGGACCAAGACACAAAACACAACAAAACCTCCTGGGTGTTCATTGTTCACGGTGCCTCCATGTTAGCTGTCTTCTTCAGCTTTTCCAAGCACTTACTCCCCACCTCTCGCATGCTGGCTGCCAGGCATCCTTGTCACAGTTCCGGATCCTGTTAGTTCCCAGCCTTTCCTAGGAAACTGACTATAGGTGTGGGCTGCCTCCTGAGGCATGCTGTGTACTGCCTGGGGTCGGGGGGAGGGGGGATAAGGCACCATCAAGAGGTTTCTGCAGACTCACTTGTGTAGTTTTCCACGTTCACCAGTTTGTTCTCTATGGAAAAGGAGGCTCAAACTCTTCACCAGCAATTTGTCTCCATCATGAACATGGTAGATCAAGGCTGGCAAAATGTGGATTACTGTTCTCCCCTCCGTGGCCATGTCAAGTGTTGCTAACCAATTTCAGCACTCACTGGGCTGGAGGGCCTAAGAACCTTCTAGAAGACAGTGTCCAAGGCAGCTGCTACTCACTGGACAGAGTATAGGAAGGCAAATCTATTTGTTATGATACACAGGAAAGAATCAAGGGATAGAAGCCAGCATAACCAACTCTACTTAAAGTGCTGCCTTTAACTAGCTGTATAAGCTTGGGTGAATCTTGTCCCTCTCCAAGATTCATCTCTCTCTCTCTCTCTCTCTCTCTCTCTCTCTCTCTCTCTCTCTCTCTCTCTCTCTCTCTCTCTCTCTCCCTTTTTCTGTTTTTATGAGACAGCATTTCTCTGTGTAATCTTGGACTCTCTTTGTAGACCAGGCTGGCCTTGAACTCACAGAGATCCACCTGCCTCTGCCTCCCTGAGTGCTGGGATTATAAGTATGGCACAAGTATAATTCTTATACTTGAAAGATGTTGAATTACGTCTCCTAGTGTTTTTTTTAATAACAAATATAGTATAGTATAGTACAGCATAGTATAGTATATAGCATAGTATAAATCAACACATTGGAATTGGACAAAACAAACAAAAGGAAAAGAGGTCAAGAGATAGCCCAAGAGACAGATACCCACTCATATGCATATCCAGGAACCCCATAAAAACTCCAAACTGGAAGCCATGTTATACATGCAAAGGACCCTATGCAGCCCTGTGCAGGCCCTGTACTTGCTGCTTCAATCTCTGTGAGTTCATGTGAGCTTTGTCCATGTTGATTTAGAGGGCCTTGCTTCCTTGGTGTCATCTATCCTTTTCTGCCTCCTCATCCACAAGGTTCCCTTTGTGGCTGACCGGTCCAAGGTCTCTCACTCTCTGCCTAATGGCTGGCTGTGGGTCTCTCCTGGAGGAAGATTCTCTGATGATGGTGGAGGAAGGAACCAGTCTGCTTCCCTGGCCAGAGTCTTCTTCTCCCAAGTTTTAAGCTCTCACAGTCTCACCAGCCAGGCTCCCCCACCCCCCCACATTCTCTCTCATCAGGTGGGCTCCCAACACCGAATGCAAGCTCTGATCTATTCCCTTCCTGGGACTTGTCCAAGTGATCAGATTTTATCAAACATCCTGGGATGGCTGAAGGCCAAGGTAAACATGCTCAGATGGTTGGAATTACCAAATTACAGCATTTTTGTGCAGAAAGTCACCTCGTAGCACACAGAGCCAAAGCTTCCACAGGAAAGGTGGAGAAACCAGAACAAAAGAAGTTCAGGGACTCTTCTTAAGGTCACACAGCAAGTTGTGAATTGATCTGGCCTGTCTTCAGGGGCCCAACAGGTCTGGGACCAGATGCTGCTGAATTTGAGGAGGGTCAGGAAGACTCCATCAATAGGCAAGCCAGGGATGATGCTGTGTTAGCTCTCCTGGAGCCTAACAGCTGGAGGCCACTGTGGGGATCACTGCACACAGCTTGGGAGGGTAGTCAAGGAAGGCCTATGGAGGGCAAACACTGAACTCAGTCTGCTAGGTGACCAGTTGTAAGCTGCAAGGGATGGACTGTCTTCTGCAGCCTCCAGAGGTGGGATAAGACAAGTTTCTCTTGTTCCTGGCCCCTCAATCACATGACATGAGCTTCTCACTAATTATATGTATCTATGGATGAGTTTAATGTAGAAGTGGTTGAGCATGCCCTAAATCTCTCTGCATTCCCAAGGTCAGTGGAGGTCTGCAGCTTGGTGTTTGGCTCAGTGTTGCTGTTCTGTGCCTGAATATATTGACTGTGGGGGTGGGGAGGATCTTAGAAGGCCTTTGTTCTTAGCTGACTACTTTAAAATTTATTTAAAATTTTTATTTTTTTCCACAACACTATAAATTTTTATTTTAGTATACAAAAAATCATTCTTTCAAAATATACTTTAATGGAAAAAAATTGATAATAGTTTTTCTTATTTTTAGAAGTGTACTTAGAGAGCTCCATCTCAATTTCACTTGGGTGAGTAATCCAGTTAATTTTCTCAATAAATTTCCATTATAGAACATTCTAGAAAAGGTAAAGTTATGGACTAATAGAGATTTTAAATGATAGAAGTAAGCTTTACACTTTCTCTTCCAATGACATTCAGGTAAGCTATCATAATTCACAGAAAAAATTTCTGCAAGCACAGAACACCTAATGTCATGCTTGACTATTCACTGTCAATATAGAAAATACTGAATGAAAAGTTAATTGTTTTTTACTTTTCTGAGCAATGCTATAATAGAATAAAACAATGACAAACATGTCTTTTTCCTAAAGTCATATGTATTTCTTATTTTTTCTCGTAAAAGGTACCCTGCAGCCAGGTGTGATGGTACATATCTATAGTCTCAGGAGCAGAGAGGGGGAGACAGAGAAATCACCATAAAAGGGTGGCTGGCCACCACTGAGTGGCCCTGAAGGTTCTGAGAACCACTTAATGTTCTTTCCCCAATTTGTCTTTCTACTAAAAACAGGCTAAGATAGATTCTATTATTTGTATCAAGAATTCTGACTTGTGTGCCGCCCCTTGAAAGGAAGCAAATACTAACTAAAAATGTCACGTGGAAGGCATGTGTGCTCCTCCAGCTTCTGTGTTAGGCTTTTAAAAATTCTTCAAGCTATGCATCATTCTGAGAGGATTGGGCCTGGCTCCCTACGAAATGGTGCTGATGGTATGAACTCATGAAGACTGGGCCATAGTTCCTAGATGAGGAGAGATAAGACTCAGAAGGAACTGTGGCTGCTGCCTGGGGTGGGACAAGAGGCATATAGATGCTTCTCCAGCCCCCCTTCACTACTTACCCTCTGCTGGAGTTTAAAGCATCCATAAGAGTAATGCCAGCGACTTTTCACTGACTCACATAGGAACTTGAGTTAAGAGGCCTAGCGTGTTGACTCCCAGACTGCTTGCCTTGTCCCAGCATGGATGGTTGGCCATGGGAGGTGCCTGGAGGCTCACTGGTTTCAAAGGACTTTCATTGTAATAGGAAAGTGACCATAGACAACCTAAAGCAAGTCTGAATGGCTGGGAAGGAACCAAGAGATGCAAGAAGAGATAAAGAACAGTGGTAGCAAAGGGAGAGCCTGGGGCTGGGGATATCGCTCAGCTGGGAGAGTGCTTGCCTGGTGCACATGATGCTCCAGGGCCAATCTCAGCACCAGATAAACTAGGTATGGTGGCCTACACCTGTAATCCCAGAATTTAGGAGGTAGAGACAGAAGGGTCACAAATTTAGGATCAATCTTGGCTATCGCTACAATGCTAAGTTCAAGGCCAGCGTGGACTACACAAGCCCATGTTTTTAAAAGAAAAGAAAAGAAAGAAAAACAAAGGGTGTGATAAAATGCCTAGAGAAGTTTATCCCTTCTCCAACAATGTCTCCACATGTTGCCATTGTCTGAACCACCTATCTGCTATCAACCAGAGAAACGAGAGGAGTAGACACTCAGACAAAGGTGAGTACCAGGGCTGACTCAACCCGCACAGGCAAATCTTTGAGCCCAGTTTCCTTTCTTTCATACAGATCAAGTGTATGAAGTCTGCTCTCTGCTGACATAATGCCTGATTGCCTATGAAGTCTTGAGGAACACTACACTGGCAATACTAAACCCTGGCTCCTGAGAGAAAACTGGGTTACTCCTCAGCCAGTGGGCACATTTCTGTCCATGGTAGACATATACCCTTAGGTGTGTGTTTCTATTGCAAAGCACCTTGTTTAATATTCTGCCAGCTCATTGCCACTGAACTCACAGCCAACAGCATTATAACTCACACTTGAACAAAGCTCCATTTACATATGCGTATGTAAGACCCATCACAGCCCCTTGAAACCTTCACCACTGTGCTTGACAGCCATCTAAACAGTGAGCTCACCAACAAAAACCCACACAAAATGTAAAAACAAAAATTAAACAAACAAACAAACAAACAGAAATGCTATAAACAGACCACAGAGAATAATTGAGATATAGTAAGAAGGCGCTCTGGCCTTGATTGACTTTGCCTGACATTGTGTGAACTGGGTGATGTAAGTTTCATTGCTCTGTCCCTGACTGCAGGTGACTATAAATGCATGCTGGGTGTTGATTTGGGGGTTACAATAAATCTGTGTGAGCAGGTGCATTTGCAAACATGAAATCTGTGAACTGTGAAGATCAGCTCTTTATCAATAAGTGTGTATTGGTAAGTCCTGTCATATGGGGCTGGTCCAAGACAGCATGTACTGGAGAATGCACGGTCAGCCAGAAGGTATCTACAAACTGAGGTGATGGTGATGGGTACATCAACCTAGAGGTCTCTGCTCAGTCCAAGGATAGATTCTCTCAGTCTTGAACCAGGGCAAAGCGCTGACTGCAGAAACATACTTGAGTAGGTTTGTGAGTTGCCAGGATGGGGTGGAAGAGAGGTCAGCAGGAAAGCCTGCTGGGCTCATTGTGCTAATAACCTCTTCCAGGATCCTAGTTATAAGCACACACACTGGCCAGTGTCAGTGTCAAGGTCTGCATCCAGGATTGTTCACGCACACCAGAGCTCCTGCCATTAGCCCCTAAGAGATAGGAATATTATATTTATTTTACATAAAAAGTGTTCCTTGAGTTTGTTCTTTGACAATTTCATATGCATATTGCATGCATTGTGATTGTTTTAATCTCCCTCAAATCTCCCTCCTACCTATATTACCATTTCCCACAGGTCCACTTTCCACATTCAGGGTTTGTTTGTTTATTTGTTTGCTTATTTTGAGACTCACTGAGTTTGACCAGGACCATCTGTATGATCATGGGTTTAGAATTACATTGACTGTATCATGCCCAGAAGACAGCATCTTACATCCCTATGCTGTGGCTCTTACATTTTTTTCTGCTTCATTTTGAAGGATGCTTCTTGAGTCTTAGAGATGATGATGCGCAACTGTCACTCCTTCTTTGCACCTTGAGCAGCCATGTGTCTCTGCATTTATAACCATTTGTTGCAAAGAGAGGGCCACTGGAGTGCAGGAAGCCTGGAGGAAGGGAAGATAGCATCACACAGCACATATGAAAACAGAGGGGGAGTTCTGAGGGTGGAGAGTTTAAGCAGGGATGCATATAGGGGAGGTGGGGGAGACGGGGGAGGGAAAGTTAACTAAAACTAAGGATGTATGAAAAAAGCCATATGGAAACTTGCTACTTTGTAAGTTAATTAAAAATGTAAGTAAAAAAAAAAGAGTTAGAAGGAAGATATTCTGCATGTCTAGATAAGGCTGCTCATGAAAGCCAGGGATTACTAAACAGAATCCATAGTGTCGGGTGTGAAATATCTCCTTATGTGTTGTTGGTCAGAGAGGCACCAGAGGACCACAAAGTAACACAGGCCCTTGACACGTTTCTTGGTTGCCTACTGGAACTAGTTGATAAGACCTTACTGCTAAAAACTCTGAAGACTTTGATCGTAAGCTGAAGAGAGACCAGGTAGTAAGTTGTGCTAGAAGCTTACTTCCTGCTGGCTAGCTCTTATAGATCCTGGAGTTGATAAAGATGCTGCTGTGGGAGAAAAGGCATCAGTGGTCTATCCTGCCTGTGAATAAACTCTATGACCTACTATACCCACTTTCCAGACAAGATGTGCTCACTACTGCAATGATGGTATGTCTGCTACGGGGATAACCAACTCTTCTATTGGCTACGAGGCCACTTCCACAAGTTAAAAAACCCATGATAGAGGAGGTCTAAGGCCCTAGGGGTAATGTTAGTATCGTTGCTTAGCTAGATTGTCATGATGCTAAGGTGCCTTATAAGTATTTATGTTTATACCTGTAGATAAATGCCACTCCAAGATTTAACCAGGAATGCTAAACCTAAAAATCCATCATTTCAAAATTCTCAGAGAGAACTTAGAGACACTTTGGAATATTTCTCCATTTCCTTCTCTGCCCTAGTTAGAGAATTCACATCTTTATATAAAGTATGCTGAAGGATTGTATGGCCCTATTCTTGCTCAGATTATGTGACTCTTTCTCGAGAGATATTAAAAAATATTTATTCATCCCAGATAGTGCACTGATAACAGATCAAAGGAGCAATTCTCCCAAGACCATCAAGTGAGCTTATTAGTATCATATACAAGAATATGGGTGAGGGGTTCCTTATAGGAGCTCAGACTATACAAAAGCAGCAACATCACTGAAATCTCATTCCAGAATAAGTAAGGACTCATGGGAGCTCCACCTCTCTTGCTTTTTGCAGTCCTTGCAAGCAGCTCAGTCAGTGGGCACTTTCTTGCAAACACCTTGGCTGTTGCTGCTTATATAACTTTGGGGGAAAGTGTGAATCCTGTACACTTCGGAGCCTCTTGTGAGTTGTTTACTTCTTGAATCCCGTAAGTTTCATTTGTTCTCTGAGTTGAAGGAATCTTCCTCTTGGGCAGACTGCTTCGACTGAGAGGAAATAGCTGTGCAACACATTACAACCTGTCCTGGTGCCTAGAAGATGATATTGTGATGGAATTCTGTCTCCAAGATCAAACAATATGGCAGCTACATTTATGGGTTGGAGGCTTTTTGTGAGGGCATTGTGGAAACTGAGAATGGGGTGGCACGTTGAGAGTCAAGGATGAGGGTATGGACCAGAAGTTGACCAGGCATGAACAAAGGGGCTCCTAAAATGAGGACACACCCTGACTGCCTCACCTTCCCCTACACTACCTATAAATCTGTGGAGATTTGGGGCTTATATAAAGGTACAAATTCCTACAACTAGTATCAGGTGCAACTCATTTGCTCCACAGCTACCCAATCCCCACTGTACTCCAGACTCTGGACATATGGCAGGGCACGCTGAAATAGGGATGAGGGCACAGTCCCATCCCATTTCCTTTAAAAATGACAGCTGTGCCCATGGTTGATAGTCTGTGTTTAGAGTGTGTGGTTGACTTCATAGATTCCAATCCCTGGGCTATTTGCTTAGCCATTTGGTGTTGCAGTTTCCTAATATGTAAAAATTGAAAAGGTCCTAGAACTTAGCTTATGGAATTGATATGAAATTAGACTAAATGGCCTAATGTAGGCAGAGATTTTGACCAATTACTGCAAGTAATAAACACCCATTAGCTTAGTGAGCCACTCCCATATGAGAGAGTTGGGGAGAAGAACCTATGTTCTCAAGGGCCTGTGAAGTAGGATGTGATGTTATTGATTTTGTATGGAGTTTTCTTTATGAGCTTACTGTAGAAATAAGCTTTTACTGAGCAATGACATCGCTCTATTATTATTGGCAATAGTATTTTTTTCACTAATGTTAGAAAATATTAACTGAGCACATGTCTTAGGCCTTGTGAACCATATATTTATATGTTATATAGTTTAATCACATAATAATCAATACTTATAGAGATTCTATTTGCAGATATGGAAGTTAAAATTCAGGGCATCAAAATGCCTCATCCAAAGTTACAGAGGACATGTGATTGTGGGGAGGTAGACTCAGTTGTCATATGTGTAAATGTTATTTCGGTCAGTGAGCCATGCTGTCCTTGGAGAAGGCACAGCTGAATGAGAGCAGCTGACGACTTTGAAGAAATAATGGCAAGACTTTGGGAAGTGCTAGAAGAAGGCCACTGTAGTTAGGCTTTTCACAAGCCTGTACTCTCTCTGGGCTCTCCTGGTGGCAGAGACAAGATCTCAGCATCGTAGTTTTTTCCTGCCCTGCTATGGTGCTCTGGGAATCTGTGCTGGTTTGTCTTGATTCTCTAAGATGGTGAATCTCTGAGGTGGTACTGCACAACTGATGCTCTCTGTAGTGTGAGTTACAAACCCTAAGGGGATATAATTGGTTCTGAAGCTGGAGCCAGAGAGATTGTGTGCTTAGAGTCACAAGAATGCTCGAAATAGGAAAGATGTGTACTACAGTGAATTTGCTCACCATGGGTTCCTTTGGTTTCTGGGTCATTTACAGCTGGCTTCCTATTCTTGAATGTTCCAAAAAGCTCCTGGCTGCTCCTGGCTTTCTCTGAGTAATAGACTGAAGATGCAAAGTAAGAAGGCAGATTGCATTTTTGCAACGAAAAACCCACAGGTGGCCTCATGTGTAATAGCTGGCTGTGTGCCAATGTGACGACTCTTTCCCCACATCTACTGACCCTTCTGTCTGCTTGGATACATCCAGGCACAGGGAGAGGACCACAATGCATCCTGTCTCTGGGAAGTCCAAAACTTCACGAATGGTCTCCTACTAAGAGAACACTTCTTCACTAGACTCCCATCTGTCCTGCCCAAGCCATGGAGGCCCCATCATTTCCTCTACCATAAGAAGCCCCTTTACAGAGGGACATCCACTTCTGACATCATCACAGCTCCTGCAGGCCTCAATGATGCCACAGTACCTGTTCAACCTAAGTGGCTGTGAATGCCAGGGCTTGAACTGAGCATGACAGTGAGATACGGTTTCAATAAGCCCGAATGGCACACTGTAAAATGGCAACTTTGTTCCTGTAGCCACAGCCAACCTTTGACACATTTCTATCTCGAATGGTTAATACCCATCCAGAATCAGGAGTCCCAGGATTCTGAGAACCAACCAGTGGGACATCGACAAGAGTCAAGAGAGAAGGGACACTCCAGAGCAGAGAGTACAGATGAGTAGCTGATCCTTCCATAGGCTCTGCATGGGCAGACTGGAGGCACATAATGCAGTGCAGACCAAGGACAATGGGCAGATATAAGAGACCCAAGGAAAGGCTGCTGGCCTGGGGCAGGGTAGGAAACTTAGGTTTTTATGTAGACTGAATTGTGGACTCTCCATTCATATGTTGATGGTCTAATGTTTGCTGTTAGTGCTTTAGAGATGGTCAAGGTACTATTAAAAGAGGGGCTAGGGTGGGGACCTAGAGCAATAGAGGTGATGTCCTTATAAGGAGAGCCATGAGATTCCCCCTCACTCCCTCCCCAACTGTTTGTCTGTCTCAGGTATACAGAGAAGCTGCCCATCCACTAGCCAGAAAGAGGGTCTTTATAGCTTCCAGGACCATGTGAAGGCACATTTTGTTTGTGTCATCCCTCAGGTCCATGGTCTCTCAGTGCAGCAGTGCAGGCTGAGAAACATGTGTGAAGTGCACTGGTCCACTCACCATGGCAACATCTGTCGGCCTCACCTGTCAGGACAGGTGGCATGAAGCCTGGGGATGCTGGGTGATACCCAGCCCAGCTCCCTCCTCCATAGAGGAGATGAAATACCAGTGGGACAGCTGAAGTCAGTGACAATCTCTATACATTTTACTGGGGTCTTTCGTGTGTAGTCCAAACCTGTCACTCTCCCACAGTTGTTTCCACCTTAGTGGCTGTGTTGTCTGCTAAAAGGTCTACTTTTCCTTCTTCTCTTCTTCCTAAGCCAAGTTCCCTGAAGGGGCCAACAAGGGAAACCAATGTTGATATCACTACCATCTTTTTAAAATTTATTTATTTTTATCTTATGTGCATGGGTGTTTTGCTTCAAAGGCACTCAAGCTACCTATTTACTTCAGAGATGCTGTTATAACAGTGGCATTTCACCTAAGCTAGTGAGCACCTGGCCCTCCACCACACCGAAGGAACTTGCAAACTAAAGGCATTCAACTTCCTCACTGGCCTCTTCCTAACTAAACAATCCCTAGCACTGCATATGGCTCCATAAGCCTCGGTACCGTTATCTGAAAAGTAGGGTGCGTCACAGAACAAGGCTTTAGGAAGGTTAACTTTGGGAAGAATCCCGATGTGAACTAGCTTCTTGCACCTAGAAAACAATCTTCTCCTTCTGCAGTAAGTTATCCGTCAACAACATTGTTTAAGGTCCAGGGCACAAGCTCTGTGACTCCCACTGCTGCTTCCTGGGAAACTTCCTGGGATGGGGAAAGGTCGAGGCAAGCTCAGGAATACTCTTCATTTGAAGCAGAGTGTGCTGCCAGGATGGTGCCAGGCTGCTGCTAAGCTGGCCGAGGCAGAGCCCAGAAGGCTCCCTGAAAGGTGGGATTCGGGGGTCCTTGCTTGAGTATCAGATCTGGAAGTAAGAGGAACAGGAAAAAGAAATATATAGTGCTTAGGGATTTTAGCTTCCAGAAAGGGATTTTTCTCAAGACTCTTGCAAAGAGCCATGAATGCCAAGTTCAGGAAGTTGGAGGGTCTTTTAATAGGTTCATGAGGAGGGTGTGTGAGATAGAGACTGGGAGGAGAGCGATGTTACATGGCTGCGGGGTTTGTAATCACAGGGGAAAGTCTGATGGGCTGGGCCAGGTGGGGTGGAAGAGAGGGTCAGGAAGGGTAGCTGAAGATGATAGGCTATGGCTCTCAGGTGTCATGGATGGCGGCCACAAAGTCCTAATGTGGATATAGGCAGCGTTTCCATGACCACGAGATATGAGTGTCCCCTCTCAGTTGGTTCTGTTTTTTCTTCTGTCAAGCAGAAGTCATTGCTGGGGGTGGGGACAGTGTTAACGCTAGGGCTGGAGATGAAGAGAAGACATGGCAGGCCCAGATGAAAGGCCTGTGTTCGTAAATGCAAAGAAGCTGCATTGGTCAGCCTTCCATCACTAGGACAAAAGATCTGGCCTAGTTAACTGATAGAGAAAAAAGGGTTTGTGTAGTTCAGTTGTGTGGTTCAAATCGAAGATTGGGCACCTTTTGGTTTGTCCATGGTTGAAGGTGGTAAATGACCATGATTAGAACATATAACCATGTACTACATCGCAATCCAGAAAGGAACAACAGGAGACTGTGACTCGTGATTCCTTTTGAGGATACTTTCACAGTGATCCAACTGCTTCTCACTTGTTATATGTCCACAGAACTTCCCAATGCTACATTGGTATTAAGAACTCTTGTAAGAGTAGCCATGTGGTACTTCCTATGGAGGGAGGAGGACACCAACCCACCCATAAAACCTTCAAACTGAAGTTTGTCCTGCCTATAAGAAGTGTAGGGATAAAGATGGAGCAGATATTGAAGGAATGGCCAACCAATGACTGGCCTAATTTGAGACCTGCCCCATGGGAGAGAGAGGCAACTCCTGACACCATTAATGATTCTCTACTATGCTTTCAGACAGGGTCCTAGCATAACTGTCTTCTGAGAGGCTTCATCTGGAAGCTGATGGAGACAGATGCAGAGACCCACAGCCAAACAATAGGCTGAGCTTTGAGAGTTTTGTGGAAGAGTGGGAGGAAGGATAGAGGAAGTCAGAGGGGCCAAGGACACCACAAGAAGACCTATAGAGTAAAATAATTTTGTCTTGTGAGGGTTCACAGAGACTAAACCAACAACCAAAGAGCATGCATGGGCTGGACATAGGTCCCCTACACATATGTAGCAGATGTGTAGTTTGGTTAACATGTGGGTCCCCTAACAATGGGAGTAGGGGCTGTCTCTGACTCTGCTGCCTGCCTTTGGATCTCTTCCCCTTAGCTGGGCTGCCTTGTCTGGCCTCAGTGGGAGGGGATATGTTTAGTCCTGCTGTGACTTGAGATGCCAGAGTGGGTTTGTACCCTTGGTACCCCTTGAGAGCCTCCAATTCTCTGAGAAGAATGAGAGGGAGGAAATGAGGGGAGGGGGCGTGAGGGTGGGACTGGAAGGAGAGGAGAGAGGGGGCTGGGAGCAGGCTGTAAAGTGAGTAAATAAAAATATTTTTTAAAAGAGTAGCCTTCCTTGTTCGTACCCTCTGTCTCCCTAAGTTTTCCCTAAGGGAAAAACACTAAGCATGGATTAGCATCTGGACCCCAGAAAAGGGGTCTTCTGAAGGCAGAGTGATGATCTAGGACATGACTGCAAAGTCCACCTCAGGATGTGGGTAGGGAGCATGGATGCGAAGGGATCAGCAAAGGGTCCCCATGTGTATGCTGTGCCAGTTTACCATTCCCTTCTGTTGCTCCATGTTTTAGACACGCCTATTTTCAGGATATTCACATTGCACAAAGGGTCATGAAACCAAATGCTCATGGTCTGCCACCAAAGAGCCCCGCACATTCCAGGGTGCTCCCACAGAACAAACAAGGTCCTGTGGGAATACTTTCATTGGGCATTTTGTCTTTACTGGGGAACCAGGGAGGCCCTTCCCAGGGAAATTCTTAGCTCAGACGCCAAAGGGCTGAACGAACAGGGTCCCGTGGGAAATGCTTGTGTTGGCCACTTCATCCTTGCTGGGGGCTCAGGGGGGCCCTCCCTAGGGAAGTCTTTAACTCAGGGGGACCTCCTGCCATTTCTCAGTTCCCAGAATTCTCACCACAGAGCAGGGCAGTCTGGGTGGTGGGCTTCTCTGGATCAGCTTCAGCCTTTGCCCACAGTCTGTCTCCCTGGGCACGTTACCACCTCTTCCTGCCTCTTTCACCCAGGCTTGCTATGAGATTTCTGCCAGGTCATGGCAGGACAGGGCAGTTGGCAGGTACATGGCTAGCCTGGCTTCCAGGGTTGGCTGCCCTGAGAATGGTCCTGGGGAAGGGGGTGGTGGAAAGCTCTCCGGATACTTTCCTAGGACTTGAATTTCATTGTGGAAAATCTCCCTAGGTTCCAACTGCTGACTCATCCTTTGAGGCTTGTCCAGGAAATCAGTTTCCAAGATTTCACAAACTCACATGCAGAAAAGCTATCAATATGTTCACATTTGTATCCATGTCAATCTCCTTCCCTGATTCCTTGATATAATGAGTAGTCTAATTATGGTGGCATCTGTTGAAGAGGACTCTAGTTTCCCCCTCCCCATTCAGAACCCATTACAGGGCTCTTTGGGGGGAGATGACATGCTACAGCATTTGAGTGCAGACACAGAACCCCAGCGGAAGTCAGCCATGGCTGCCACACAGTGCGTTACCCACCTAGAGTCCATCCATCCTGAGTCCCATGCACTACCACCTAGAGGATCAGACGCGCAGACAGAGTTGGTGGAAAAGTTTCGGGCTTATTGTGCACAGGTCTCCCGACTCCCGGCCCAAGCTGACTGAAATGTCAAGAGAGAAGAAGGAAGAGTGTGTTCTGGAAGATCCACCTTTTTCTTAATAAATAATCAACAGGTATAACTGGTTTGAAGCCCGAAGTGCATTTTCAGTGGCATATCACAGGACTTATGGTTCCTTTTCTCTCGCACATGAAAGGCAGATTTGAATAGTCAGCACTTCTTCCTTCCTTCCTTCCTTCTTCCTTCCTTCCTTCCTTCATCCATCCACTCAATGAATATTTGTTGAGCCTGTCTTGGGAGCTGGGGTCAAGAGACCAAAAAAAAGCCCATGGGAGAGTGCAGCATACCGGAACACCAATGATGGCCACATGAGGCAGATGGTGCCAAGAGCTGGAGATTGTTCTTAGAGATGCTCAGAAGACAGACCCATCTGGTCTAGATGTCCCATTTTGCCACAGCCTCCAGGCATCTCTGGGGGACACAAGCTTCACCACTTAGTTGGATCTTTCATCATGACACAGCCCCGAGTGCCAAACCACATGCGTTTAGTAGCGCTCTGGCTCCTCAGTGAGTGTGGGGGCGTCTTCCTTGTACTTCTCACTGTCCCGCCTTCCACGCACTTTCGATTCAAGTTTTCCAGTGTCCTGGGTTTTTGCAGGAGGTGTGGCTGATTAATGAACTTCCGGACTTGTAAGTTCAGAGTAAACGAGGAAGCAGTGGACCCACCTCTCGCTCAGCTTCCCTGTGTTTGATAAGATCATTTCAATGACCTAGTACTGAGTGTCCTCCAAAGGAGCTTTTTAATAATAAAAAAATTCTTCCACTCATTTTTCAAGGAAATTCCCCATCTTGTAGTCACTAAAAACAACTCTCAGTGCTAGAGAGATGGCTTGGTGGTTAAGAGCACTGGCTGCTCATTCAGAGGACTAGGGTTCTATTTCCAGCACCCATGGGAGGCTCACAACCGTCTATAAGCCTAGTCTCAGAGGATCTCACATCCTGTTCTGGACTGTGAGTACCAGGCATGCACACAGTGCACAGATATAGATGCATGCAAAACACCCACACACATAAAAAGGAAAACAAAGAAATCGTCTTGAGGATCTACTGATCTCAATAATAGAACTTGGGGATTACACAGGATCTTCAGAGTGATTTGATTGAACTTATTTCTCAGGTTGGAAAATAAAGATAAGGAGCAGGTTTTGAACATGTATCCTGCAGAGGTTGGTTTATATTCCTTTCTACTCAAATTCTTAAGATCTTGTCATTATCCACACACTTTGTCTTTTTATGTAAAAGTCAAAATGTCCTTGTATATAATTACTTGGGGCTCCATAAGATGATGGCTCAGTGGGTAGAGAGGCATTGCCATATGAGCTTGGTGACCTGAGTTTGACCCCTAGAACCCACACAAGGGTAGGAGAGACCCAATAGCACAGAGTTGTCCTCTGATCTCTACATGTGCACCATGGCATGCATACTCCTACACAATCATGTTCACATGCAATAATAATAAATACAAGATTAAGATATGTTACCTTTATTTTGCCATAATTAATTTCTAATCCAAGGACAGCATCCTCGTTTGGGTGTCTACTGGGGGAGCTGGTTCTGGAAAATGTCACAGATAGTAACATCTGTGGATACTTAAGTCTCTTGTATAAAATAAAAATACTAATTTTGAAATCTTTCCACATAGTTTAAATATTTTCTAGATTATTTGTGGTACATGGCATAGTGAAAATCCTATGTAAATGACTATTACTCTGTATTGCTTAGGGGATAATGGAAGAAAGATATCTGCCCATGTTCAGATGCAACCAATGTAGGTACCTAGATAGCACAGATGCATAGCAGTGTGATGTTTCTGGTCCTTAGCCCATTGAATCTGAGCATGAGGAACTGGAAGATGATGGGGAGTGACTGTAGATCTGCCCGTTCATTCCTTCCAGGAATATTTACTGACCACACACTATACGACCACATCATACTGCTTACTGTGGAAGGTGCTACAGTTTGCAAAGCACAGTCCAGGGCATCGAAAGCCTCAGACTTACCCGACCTAGCCAATAGTAGCATCATGGCCCTGATTCAGGCAGCCAGGTACTAAGGTAAGAGCCATTGTAACTGAAGAGTAATGAGGACTCTGAGTTGAAATGATGCTTTTTCTAGGTGAAAGCACCAGGAAAGGTGCTTTGTGGAGAAGGCTGGACCTGAGTAGGGTTGATGCAAGAGAGACTTAGAACACACCTCAGCTTGCTTGTCCTCTATGTGAAGGCCATACAGGTAGTAACCATATTATGGTCATGTGAGTCCACGTACTAACGAGGGACATTCTTAGAGGCAGCAGTCTCAGTAGCCCCTCATCCTTAAGACTCTCCTGTGCTTACCAGCTCCTCCATTTGTCTCATCTGGAAAGAGATGCAATCAGGTGCTTTCCACCCAAAACCCTCTTGGGGCTGCACAATGCCCTCAGAGGTCAGCACTGCTTCTTGCATCAAGCATTTGCCTCTTCCTAGCCCATTCACATCCACTTGCTCATTCATTCCCTGTATCCACCTGACGACAGAAAACTTCTATCACCATAACAACAGATTCCTTAGAAACCTTCAGCATTCTCCTCCTGCTGGAAGGGTACCAGTTTTCCAGACTGGATTTTAAGGATGTCCATGGTATACGGAAATATATGTATGTGTGTGTATATATGTATATGTATGTGTGTGTATATATGTATATGTATGTGTGTGTATATATGTATATGTATGTGTGTGTGTGTGTGTATATATATATCCAGACCAGTATATCTTGCCCATTTTTCATTAAAGAATTGTTCTTCTTCAACCAATTCAGTCAGACATAAGAGCACATGTTTCTCATGTCCAGCCCTACACCAAAAGTGAGAGTGGTATGTATGGATTAGTTTTTGGTGTTCCAGAAGCTTCTTCCTCAGTGTGGCAGTATGGAGGAAGTGAAGACTAAGAGGTGGAGTCTAGAGATAGGTAGTCATGCCATGAAGGGCATTGGCCTTAGAAAAGACCATGAGCTCTCAGAGCACATTGAATACTGAGAAAATGGGTTGATGGGTTGTATAGGGTGATGTCATCTCACCTGCACATGGGTACTTCCCTCTCTATTTTTCATCATATTGTAATGTGATGTGATGTGATGTGGTGTGGTGTGGTGTGGTGGTGGTGTGTGTGTGCTCACGTGAGAGAGAATATCCTTGCAGGACACTGGCACCACACTCTTTTGATCTTCTAGTTATCATATTTATGAGCCAAATATATACTCAACTCAGCATTGGGCATTCTATATGCACCTTGACCTGGGGGAAGAACTTGGAACTTATTTTTATGTTATGCTGTTTTTACAGGCACACATAACAGAAGAATTATGGGAGTCACAGAAGTTGACACTAGTGCACCAGAAAAATGCTAGTGAGTCCTGGCAGTGTGTGGCAGGGTCACAGTCCCCTCAACGGGCTACTGCATGAAGGTAAGAAATACAAGTTACAGTGGAGCCCCCAAGACAGTGGAGACGCTTGCCATGTGAAATAATGTGGGGGAAAATTCTATTACTGTAACATAAAATCTATTAGGATAGAAAGATATGCTTTTTTTGTGATACAAGTTGGTCCTTTCTCAGCTATTTCAGTCCTGACTGCTCGTTTAGCCACACCTTAGCCTCCATGCACACTCACATCCAGTGCCAATGGTGGGTCTTCAAGCCTTTCCTGTGAGAAGCCACAGCACGCTTTTTTATTTTCACGGGGGTATTTGGAGTGTCATCCCTGGGCGTTTGCGGAGCTGATGATTTTATTTCAACGTGTTTTTGTTGGCAGCAACCGGGTGCATCATCACACATCCAGCTCGATGTGTGATGTGCATCACACAGTGAGTGCTCTTATGAGAGGAGTAAACAGTGAGCCAAGCAAGAGGCTGTCATTTGTCTCAAAATGTCTCCATTCTGAGGATTGCAGGCTGCAGATAAGAGCTGTCAGTCAATAGTCCTGACTTTTGCTAAAACTGCCAAAGACTCTTTGCAAACTTTTCTTGAGAAGAAAGTACAAACTCTTAACCAGGTTCCTAGATTCAAAGTCTCCCAAGAACTCATCCATCAACCAATCAACCAATCAGTTCAGTAACTATTCATGCCTGACAGGTACCAAGCATTGTGGGTAGGTATCACAGAGTATGAACCCAAAATAAAACCCTTCTCCTGGAGCTTGCATCTTAGGAAGCTGACAACAGCAGTTGGCTGTGCCCATAGGTCAGCTCTACCTTGTGACATAGTAAATAAAGTTTTATTGAGACACATCCATGTTCATTTATTTACACACTATTTGGGGCTATTTGTCCACCACAGAAACAGAGTTGAGTAATTGTGGTAGAGGCCGAATGGCCTGCAAAACTACAATATTTCCTACTGGACCCTTTGTAGAAGGTTTGTCAACCTGTGGCCTAGAGAGACAAAGTGAGGATTCTGGTGTGAAGACAGAAAGGAGGAAAGGAATGCTCAAAGACATGGCCTCAGAAAACAGAGGTATCAAAGGGAGGGAGGGAGCAAGCACCAGGAAACAAAGAACCGAAGGGAGGGACGAGCCTCTGACAGGCGGCAGCAAGTGCGCAGCAGGCCCTGGAGCTGCTTGTCAGGCTCAGAGTCCTCAAGAAGGCACCCGAGGCTGGTCGGAGTGAGGGGAGAAGAAGCAAATGAGGCCCGAGAGCTGCTAAGTGTGCAGCTGCGGAGGACCGGAAGCTTGCTTGCAGCTTGAGCCTTCGTTTTCAGCTGAATGAGGTGGGAAGGCTCTGTTAAGTACGTGGGAAGCAGGCTGATCCTGAGTTAAGAGGCGCTTTTGGCTATGGAAAGAAAGGGGGTGCAGGTGGGGCTTGGGGAGGCCTAAGGGTAGAAGCAGAGTAGCTATGTAGGAGGTGGCTGCAAATAGCCCAGGTGAGAGAAGGCTGACCTCCTGCACCAGGGGGCAGTCCCAAGGGAAGAGCCAGCCACTGAAGCTGCAGTCTGAAGGCTGTAGGGGGCCTTAGGGTAGGCTTGGGGAGAAAGACATGCTGAGATTTCATGCCCGAGCAATTTGAAGTTGCCATTTATGAGATGGGGAAAGTACAAGGACATGGCTGTTGCAAGGAGGGGGCGATAGACGGCAGGGTTTCTGCTCTGAAGGCACCAAACTCAAGTATCTCTCTCCTTCCACCCTACGCCCTTCCTCTCCCTCTCTTCTCTTGCCCTATAGCGTCTCATTAAGTTGCTCAGGTTAGCCTGGAACTCATTATCCTCCCGAATGCTGGGGTTGCAGGTGAAGGCCTCCATATGTAGGTCTCAAGTGAGACTTAGGTGCAGACATGGAAGCAGGGCCTTCACCTGGCACAGCCTTCCTTCACTTGCCTAGTGGCTTGCTCGGGCTCCTGTAGCCCTTCCTGCTTCCTGGATCCCCTTCTCAATCCTTCCCAGCCCTCCTGCCTGCAGGCCTCCAGCCTCCTGAGCAGACTCAGCTTTCTGCCTCGGTCCTTCCAATTGCAATTTAAATATTAGGGCATTGGGGAAGCAGCTTGTGTGGGCCACCCTAAGGAAGCCTCTCTCTGCCTCAGCTTTTAGACTGCCTCCCATTGTGCCTGGCCACTGTAATATATATATATATATTCTGTCTCATGTCTTTGTCTCTCATATCCTCCCAAGGCCCCATAAGACTGAAAATGGAATCATTTTGGTCTTCACTATATATCTAGAGCCTGGCACAGTTTTTGCTACAGTTTTTCCCAGTGTTTTAGACGTGAGCCCTGGCCTTTAACATGCTAGTGAGGCATTCTTCAAGGGACCTATAACTGCAGCCCTTTTGCATTTAATTTTTTTGAGGGGGGAAGGGTCTCACTAAAGTTGATCACAAAGGCCTTGAATTTCCTGTGTCACTAGGCCCAGTGCCACAAAACTTTTAACTGCTTTTTTTTTTTCTTCAGATAGAAGAAAAATCTTTATTTTTCTTCAGCTGTGCCGTGGTGAAGGCCTGTGTAGGAACCTGATATGCACATTTATTTATCTATTACACAGAGCAGATTGTGGCTCTGATGGAATCAAAGTTGAGGGGGTCCTTTGTTCTGAGAGCTGTGTCCCCTTGTTAAACAGGACACCTCATATTCCAGTCATCAGTGTTAGTGTCTGAGACATTGTATTCCCAGGGGTAAATAACTGTCAGAAGAAAAGAAAACAAACAAATAAAACAACAATAGTAAGAAGACTGTTGGCATTTCATTGGCTAAATAAAAACAGACAAGAGAAAGATTTTTCAAAAAGATAAGACAATCCAGTGATGGTATTAGTCAGACTCAGCTGCAAAGACAAAAATAGCTCTCCAAATCTCTTAGCTCCATATAATCAGGGTTCATTTTTCACTCCTACTACACGCCCATCAATGTTGGCACTGGGCTCCATCTGACGGAAGGTCCATCTTGACCTCTGAATCAGACAATGAAATTCATACCCATGGCCCTGTTGTCTCTTAGGCCCTTTGCCCAGAAGTGACCTCTTTGTCTTACTTCTGTTTCATTGGTGACAATAAGTCTCTGGGCAGACCCAACTTAGAAGGAGCCAGGGCAATAAATCCTCCCATAGAAGGTGATATAAGACAGATAAAAGTCCCAGCGTGCCTGCAACTCTCTCAGTGATACAACAAGGACAGTGACTTTAGGAAAAGATGTCACCTTCATGCTCCAAATGATAAAGGACAACTTCTGATTATATTAATGATGTATTTCCCAAACTTGGACTTTTTACCTATAATTTCCTCACTTTTACTATGGGCTGGAGAAAAAGTACCAAAGGTGGATTCTGGCCCTTAGCTCTGTAGGTTGGCTCAGGCTGCCATCCACGGCCTCCACATTCCAGCTCTTTTCTCAGCAAGGTCTCCCTTTCTGTACTCTTCCCTCCCTACAGAGATGCCCCCAACCATGGCATGTCCCCACTGGTGCCACTGTGCCTGTGTCTCTCAAAGCCTCTGACACCATCTGTCTTGTGTTGAGGGTGTGTGTGGCTGAGTGTGAGTGGAGAAGCTGCAGTCTGCCCATGGCTGCCTGCTCAGAGATTCAGGAAGGACAGCAACATGTAGGCTTATCACTTCCACGCCTCTTCTGTGGAAATAGAGGAGCCACCATTTGGAAGCCCTCAGTGCCTCAGTTTCTCCCCAGACATGTGTCCAATGAGAGGCACAGAAGCAACAGAGACCTCTGGAGTCTGGGACCTTGGGCATGGCCAGTGGATTTGAACATGTAGACAGCTCAGGGTTTTGGGGCTCTCACTTTACAGGAGAGGCCCGAGTGTCTCTGTTCCTCTTTCCTGCTATGCTTTTCTCAGGACACAAACTAGGCCATCTCTGTTTCCTATAGGGAATATATTTGCTGCTGCACAGGCGGAGGGGTCCAAATTGTCCCTATGCTCCACAGTGACTGAATAATCATCCTGAATCTAGAAATATGAACCAATCCATGGCATAGAGTTTTGCTGGCTACACCCAGTTTTGCTAATGCAGGTTACCAAGACGTATAATAATACCAGCAATGATAGCAATTATGATCACTGTAGCCTTAGTTTTCTGGCACTGTTTGGCTGGTCTGAAACATGCTTCCTTATCTACTTTCTTACTTGCTCCCGCTGCTCTGCAGGGGTAACTGGCCATCAGGCTCAGAAGATGGCAGATACCTGGGAAACTAGCTGAAACAGTGCAAGAGAGTCACTCTCAGTGTAGTCAGGACTGGGAGGTAAAGCAAGCTCCGTAGCTGACTGACGCAGCACTTGAAGGTTCCCACTCAGAGTCTGTGTCCTTCCCACCTCTCTGTCTCCTTGGCTCGGCATGTGACAGGATAGCCGCAGGAGTGCCAGAGCCATCCCCTGCAAGCATTACAGCAGGGGGGCAATGGAGGCGGTCTCTCATTGTGTCTACCGGGGGAGCCAACTGTTAATCAGGGAGCACAGTCCTGGTCCTTGACCTCAGGTATGCCTCACATCTCCTAAGTCACGTCCAAACCACTTCCTGGGATGGGAGCTGAGGTCATCCTCAGGTCATCCTGGCCTGGCCCTGGCCCTAGGAGGGGTCACCTGCACTTCAGCATGTGGCTGGATGGGTTGTGTCCATGCTAGCCTGCAATCCCAGAACTGATGCTGGAATTTGCTCTGCCCTCTCCACCATAGATGCGACCTGCTCAACTGTAGCTCTTCTTTGTCTGGCCACCACAGGGTTTCCCTACTATACAGTAACAATGGCAGGCTGGTAGGAGCAGCGCTTAAAATGCATCCCCAAGTGAGTACAATATTTCAATACACCACATTTTACATTACATATATATATATATAATTTTATTTGTTAATTTAAAAAAGAAATTAATGTAGTTCCAGGTTAAATGTGATTTTTAAAATAGTAATACTAGTTTCATATTGAAACTGTAGAATACTGGCACATTTAAAAATATTATTCTGTGCTAATTAGTCTATTTAAGTTTCCTACTTCTTGATTATATATATATATATATATATATATATATATATGTACATATATGAAAATTATCCATTCTACCCAGGTTTTCAAGTTCACTAGTAATTTTTAATATTCTTTTTAAACTTAAAATTTATAAACTTTTTTACTTATAAAAAGAATTTGTTCTTTCCAAATGGATAAACATTTCCAACCTTCAAAATGAAAGCTGCTATATATATTTAGCCCAAAGTTTTCTCAAGTCCAGATGGGGACAGAGCTGTCCTGGAGCAAGGAGGCCAGCACACACCTCTCGCCTGTGATCAGCAGTTTAAGCTCTAAGGAGGTAACAGACAGTCAGAAGTCCCAGGACAGATGGCTGCTCCTGCTCCGGCCCAGATGACGACCTGGAAGAAGAGGTGGCCAGAGTTGTGCAAAAACCTTCCTTCGGCATCCCTGAAGAAGAGATGGAACCGCACAGGAATGTCCCCTAGAAAACTGGGCCCTTCCCAGGGGTTCATTGCTTCAAGACACTTGGAGAACGCCTGCTATGTTCTGGTGCTCTGGGCACAGTCTCTTCCTTGCTTCCCATTGTATCCCCAAGGTGCAAAGATAGCATCCCTATTCTACCAATGATGAACGATAGAAATACGAATTTTTCTTAAGGATCACAGATCCTTGTTGTAGTTTGAAAGTAAATCATCCCCAAAGTGCGTATATTTAAACATTTGTTCATCAATTTATAGTACTATTTTGGGGAAGCTTAAGAGATGAGGCCTTGCTGGAGGCAGTGTGTTATTAGGGGGCAGGGTATATAGATTTTAATCAGTTCAGCCCCCAGTGTTGGCTTCTTCTTGGTTTGTCAATATGTGAGCAGTGTGTTTACACCATGCACTTCTGCTTCCATGAACTTTAATCATGCTGTCCTTGTTATACTGTGTTCTTTCAAATATCATCTTCCAAACAAATCTTTCCTCCTTTAAGTTGTCTCTTGACAGGGGCAGTGATAAGAAAAGTGATATAAGAAATTGGCCTGAAGGTTGGAGTCATTGACGTAATAAGCCTGACTTGCGGTTCTTGGGTCCTTAAAAGTGGTTTTGGGGGAGGGATGTGAAAGAGCTCCACGCTGTGGGCTAGAGAACACTGTAACACTCTAAGTGTAAGTTAATGGGCTGTTTTCATGGGAATTTGGAGGATCAGAATGCCAACTAAAAGGCAGACGGTGAAGGCCAAGCTCGTGAGGCTTCGGGAGGAACAGCTCTACAGCAGTAACTGCACCCAGGCCATTTGTGCCAGTCTCTGCCAAAGATTCTGGTTGTATTCTATCTATATTTTGAAAATCTGAGTGAATCTAAAGGTAAAAGTAACAGGCTAAGCCGCTTTCAGAATGGGTAGGACTGCTCAGTGCTCTTAGCCATGTTTATATGAGACAGAACAGAAAATGAAGCTGACTTATGAAAAAGGTTTTCCGGTGGCAAAGCAAGGGGCATGAATTCAGAAGTTGAGGGCGGCGTGTCTATGAACAAAGCAGCAGGCATCGTTAAGGGGTTTAGTGCAGTTAAAGAATAGATGCGCACTCCACACCGGGGCAGTAGAAACGGCCCCTTGTGCTGACCGTCCCACCCATTAAAAGTTCTAGGTTGCAACAATATAAACTCACTTGAATAACGTTTTAAAAAGAGAAGAGCTGAGAAGGTATGAGAACCAGGGGTGTTGCTAGTGGTTTGTCCCGCTCTGACAGGGCCACCTAGGCAGATGGTTCCCCCATATTCCACCCAGGTACACCAAAGGGTACTGCAGCTGTGGTGAGACGGAGACAGACTCCATCTGGAGCTTGAAGCAGAACCAGGAAGCAGTGTCTACGCAGTGTTGGCTTTGTAGACACGTAGAATGCAAGAGTTATGGAGTCACAAATGCTTGCACCAAGGCTACTGGAAAAAAATCTGATGAGGTCAGGCAGTATTTGGCAGGGTCATGTGCCTTGCAAAGAAGCCCTCAGATGTCATTTCATGATACTAGGAAGATGAAGTCTAAGATGCAAGAGATACCCTCGGATGCTGGGGATTCCAGGAATAAGGAGGAAAACTCTAGGTACTGAGTGAAGCCAGTCCGAAAGAGAATGTATTCTGCAGGCAGCAGAGCTGTAGGTGAAGCCCAGATGATGGCGTGTGAGTTCCAGATGACAGCCATGAAACTGCATGATTTAGAGTTTGCCTTTCTTGTTATACTTCCACTTTCCTTTTTGAAATAGGAATGTTAACTTTGTGCCATTAGATATTGGATATAAATAATATGGTTTTGTATTTTATAGGGACCTATAGTTAAGAGTTTGTCTTCAAAGCATCAACCAAAGAGCATGCATGGACTGGACATAGGCGCTCTACACATATGTAACTGATGGGCAGTTTGATCTTCATGTGGGTTCCCTAGTAAGCTGAGCAGGTGCTGTCTGTGACTTGGGCTCTGTTGCCTGCTTTTCAATAACTTTCCTCTTGCGGAGCTGCCTTACTTGGCCTCAGTGGATGAGGAGGAGCTCAGTCTTGATGCAACTGGATGTGCTGGGGTGAGTTGGTAGTGATGGGGACTCCTCTCTTCTGAGGAGAAAGGGAGGGAGATAGGGAGGAGAGGGGGAGAGGGCAGGAGCAGGAGGAGAGGAGGGAGGGGGGCTATGATTGGCATGTAAAGTGAATAAACACACACACACACAGACATAGAGAGACACAGATACACACACACAAATACATTTTAAAATAAAATAAAATATAACCCCCCCAAAATAAAAAAGAATCTGCTTTCAGTTTCAGAAGATGTTGGGTGTTATAATTATGGATGATGTTGAGACTGTTAAGACTATGGGGACTTCTGAAGTTGTATTGATTGGTTTTTACACTACGAGATGATCAGTAGCCCAAGGGGGCCAGGGGTAGAACATCATGGCTTGAGTATAAAATGCTGCACACAGGTACATGTGTCCAAACACTTAGCATCCTGATGGTTGTACTCTTTTAGTAGGCCATGGGACCTTCACGAGGTGTAGTCTCCCAGAAGGAAGCAGGTTGCTGGTGTGAGAGTGGAGGGTGGGAGGTTGGGGTAGGCCTTATGAGCTATAGCCTAGCCTGATTGTTACCTGAGCTCCTTGCTTCCTGGTCTATTAAGATGTGAAGCATTTCAGTCACATGACCCTACAGTCCCGAACATCTCCACATCTCTAATGGACTGTACCCTCTCAAACCCCAAGCCCAAATGAACTCCTCTTTCCTTAGGTTGTTTCTCACCAGATATTTGCTCACAGAGAACAGAAAGGCCACATCAGTGTAAGCCACTCCCTACTTTTCAAAATTATGTGTCACATTTTATAGCAAGAGGGGCCTCGTGGCTCTGATTAAGTTAAGGACCTCAAGGTGAGGAAGTTAAGTTGGATGCTTTAGATGATTCATTGTGACCCAAAGGGTCTTTCTAAGAGGGAGGTGGAAGGGTCAGAGTCAGAGAGCTGTGACACTGAGAGTAATAGTGTTCAGCAAGGAGCCACTAGCCAAAGGAAGCAGAGGGCTGATAAACTAGAGAGATGAACATCTTCTCCTGAGCCTCTGTTGGGTGGGGGCGGGGGCGTGGGCGTGTCCTGGCACTGTGTTAAAGTGCAGCTGAAAATTAACACAGATCAGCGAGAAGCAGAGGGAGGCCTTTGACTACATCAGGCTTGTCTGCCTTTGGTATCTACTCCACCACAGGGGGCCAGCATGCTAGGCCTCTCCCTGCCCCCCTGTAGCTGCTGTTCTATAAAATGACAGCATGCCAATTAGATTGTCCAGCTGCAGACACCTGTACTGCACCAGCAATGGTCTGATGGAGACCCACCACGCAACAGATAAAGCAGATAAAACAGCTGGGCAGCAGAGAAGGGGAGCTGCTGGCTGGAGGATGAGACGCAGGACTTAGGGTTTATCAGGGGTAGCAGGAGGGAGAGGAGGGGCCTGGCAATGAGCTCAGATCTGGCTTGAGATGGGAGGTATTGCTAGCCTGCATGGTCCACACTGGAGGAAGAGCCAGGTTTGGGGTCGATGAGGTTGGAGTCTATCTTGCTGGGTACATTGTTTATGTGGAACTGACCTATAGGGAAAGGAGGACTATCTCAATGAGAGTCAGGCTTTGGGGAGCATCTGTAGACCTGGCTGAGACAACCCAATAGAAGGGAGAGAGGGGGCTGAGAATGAAAGGCCAGGGACATATACAAGGGTGCTCCAAAGCAAGAGAATTCAGTGGGGGACACAGATCAATAGGCAGGCAGCGGGCAACCAGCACTCAGTCGCACCGCACCATGGAAACCCTGTGGAGGAGAGGGGCCGTGAGCAGTGCCAGTGAGCATTAGCCAGCCCAGAAAGCTGACTGGGGCTTCAGAAAGACTTGCCGTTAGATTTGGGAATTCAGAATCCATCAGTGACCTCGGGGAGAGCCGTTTCCATGGAGAGGCAGGGGGGGAAGCCAGATTGTACTGGCTGAGGCAGAAAAGAGAGGTGAGGATGCTTGGATGGCAAGCCACAGGGACATGTGTTTATTTCACTAGGGGATGCAGTACAAACCACACCAAAGACATCCAGGAACCTTTCCAAACAACAGCAAGGGCAGAAAAACAAGCCTCTAATATAAAACGACAAAACTCCTCAGAGCTTGGTACTAACGCTTTGTGGCAATTGAAATGAAGAATAGACAAAAGCCTCAGAGGAGAATGGCAATATATGACACAGGAATTTGGGGATGGCTGCTCTTGCCAGTGAGCTACCTCCTGTCTCTCCTCAGGGCCATGAGCCCTGGATAGCAACTTTCAGGCCAGCTCTACCTGCGCCTTTGGTAGTCAGTGTGAGTTCCGGACCACCCTCTGACCTTCTCCTGTGCCAGGTGCAGATGCCTTGACTTCGAACTTTTCTGTATCATCTTGGCTGAGGGCAGATACTCTAATTAGTTTGCATAAGGAGAAGGGACCCCAAGCTCTGCTGGATGGAAGTCATCCCCTGCCCTCTGCCCCCTGCCCTCTCAGTACACGGCCTGCCTGCCTGCCTCTAGCACTGGTGGGTATCTATATGTGGCTTTCCCTGGCTTCTGGAGCCTGCTACATCTGTGTGTGAGCAGATGGAGGTGCAGGTGACTTTTTCTCACTGACATTACTCCGGGAACAGCTGTCAACAGGACTGAAGGGGTTGGTGTGTCCATACGCAGCTGACAGCCCTCAGGGAAGTTCCACCCTGCTACCCACAACTCTGCCTCCAGCCGGATTAAGTGGCACTTGAGTCCAGCGATGATGACTTACTCCCCACACCTTCTAGTGACTTTCTGTCCAGCCTCACTATTTTAGTTCCCTGGGCTCATCTCCTACATGAGCTTCTTGCACTGACATCCTTTATTATTGTCCCGACATCAGCTTCTAGGACAACACAGACTAAGGCAGAGGGCTGTCTGGCCCAGTTTGTGGCAAAGCTCCTTATGGTCCTACAGACCAGCTTCTGGCAGCCAAGAAAGGCATCCTGGCAGTCTTGCCTGCTACACCTATCTCTTCTGCTAGCATCAGTCACAGCATCACAGCACCTGTCATGCTTCAGACTGGGTGCAGGGTTTTATGATTTCTCACACAAAGACATTTAATCAAGACCTTGGGCAGTAGCAGGAATAATGACTCCTCCAAAGATGTCTATATCTCAGTTTTTAAAATTCATGTAGTTGTGTACAGAGACTGTCCTTGGCAAGTGAGCATTCTATTTGAATGCCAAGGCCCTTAAACGAGAGAGGCAGGACACTCAGATTAGGAGAGAAAAAAGTACGGCCATAGGAGCAGGACTTGGAATGATGTTGAGAATGCAGGGAGAGGGGCCAAAGCCAAGGAATGGAAGCAGATTCTAGAAACAGAACAAGGTGAGGGATCAGATTCTGCCATACAGCCTTCATAGGTAGTGCAGTGCAGCAGATGCCAGGGCTTCTGATTTCCAGATTTGCAAGATAACAAATCTGTTACCTTAAGCACTAAAGCTTGGTCATCTGTGACAACAGGACACTAGCACAGCCCACACACAGGTTAAGTAGACAAATCTATAGATTCCTCTGTCAGATATACAAGCACAGAGCCTGTCTTGTCATCTATAGTAACCCTGTGACCTTGAATAAGCCCTCACAGTAATTCTGGGTTGCTATGGGCTGAGTGAGTGAACATAGGTTAGCTGTTTGAATAATTCCTCTAGTTATAATGAGCTTCACAACGGTAGTTTAGTTGCTATTAATATGTATGATTAGACTGCAGGTGTGTTTTTTGTTTATTTTTACGGTCAGAGAACTAATATGAACTTCGCAAGGCTGCATGACCAGAAAGACCTGGAGGCTCTAGACCTTTCATCTGTAGGCGATCCCATTAATTCCAGGTTTAGTGTCACCACTGATAGCAATTGTCCGCTGGACACGCGGTCTCAGGTTGTGCTTCAGTCATGATCCCTACAGTTGGCCTTCCATGACCCTACCAGGTCCAGCTATTTGCCTTTCTGCAGATGGCTATGAGATCCCCTGAACAGAGCATCTGGGAAACACTCACTGTGACATATATTTGCAAAGGGCCACCTCCTGTCCCTTCTGCAGCAACTCTGGAGTGGGCATGGTGAGGTGCACCATCTGTCTTTTAGGGGTGAGCCTGTGAGGCTTAAAGAAGCTGGGAGACTCATCCTAGGGTGTTGGGCCCTGGAGAAGCAGCATGGAAGGGAGGAGGCAGGTCTCCAGGCTCCTCGTCCCAAGACTGCTGCTGCTTGTAAACCCCTGTCCCCCTAAAGGTTTCTTCTAATTTCCTACTGTTTAAATCCCAGCTAGTGAAAACTGCCCATTGACTTGACACTCTGTAGGGGAATGTGATATAAGCCCTGCTTGGGTGGGCAGTGGTGGGTAAGCACTTCATTTCCTTTACCGTTGCTCTAATCCAGTATCACTTGGGTAGACTCTGGCTGGCAACTGTTTCTGCATCCTGGATTTAAAAACACTACACTTTCCCACCCACTAGAAAACACTGTGTGATATCACTATTTTGACTTTCCTCATAAAGCCAGTGGAAATCTAGGGTCCCCTGTCAGAGTTCAGTGTGGTACACTGGACCCAGCTGGGGACGTTTGTGTCCCTGACAGCCCCAGCAACAGAGAATATATTTCTTCCTCTCTCCAGAATCCAGCAGCTTGGTCTGGGAAATGAGGGGGTTGGGCTAGATAATTCCTAAGAGTCTTTGTAGCTCAAGGTTTAGACATCCACCAGGGTAAAGGTTCTAAGCAGCAGAGAAGATCTCTCCCAGGCTGCTCTGTGGGTCTCCATGCCGAGTCCCAGTGAATGGGGAGGGTTGGGCAGTGTCCAGAGGATTGTATTGGGAACAGAGCCCGTGTGTTGCAGCCCCAGCCTGGCTACCTTTGTTTCTCTCTGATGTCATGGAGAATGCTATCCTGCCCTAAGCACGTGTTCTTCTGGACCAGAGTGTTACCAGGACAGCTAGGTCCCACCTCATTAGCAATGTAGAGACCAGACAGGAGCGCTGTTTCCCAGGTCTCTCATTCTGTCTGTGAAAAGAAGCTCAACAGGGGAGTCTCTCCACAGAAGGAGTGAAAGCCTCTGGCCCATCACTGGGCATGAGCAGCATTCCCTTTGCTTTTCCTAAAGCATAGAAGCAGTTTAATAGATGACCAACTTGCCTAGTAATGCTCTTCTCACCGCCTTGCTTCCACATTTGTTCTTTCCCCCTTAGTTTCAAGGGTGGGCACCTACAACTTATTTTGTGCTTCCAATAATATTAATTCAATGTTTGACATTCTCTGAAGCATGAAGCTGATTTTTTAAAATGAATAAGGGCATTTTGTTGCTCAGATACAAGTCTTAGCTGTTTGGAGACACAACTCAAGATCCCTCTTTACACACACACACACACACACACACACACACACACACACACACGTATATATTATGTGAACACACACACATATGTATATATATTCACTCTATCTGTTTTTTTCCTTAGAAAGCACTGGCTAATACGCCTAGCATGTGCCAAGCCCCTAAGTTCAATCCCAAGGACTTTGGGAAAAGAGAAAGACCATAGGGGCTGAAGTTTTAGGCAAACTGACTATTACACAAGTTTATCAACAAAAACAAGGACTCTGAGTGAGCTTCTCTGGTCAGTGGGATCTGTTGGAAGTAAACCTGTTTACAGTGAAGTGTGAGTTCTTGGACCTAGTCTGATGGCTAAGGCAGGAACTCAATAGATGCTTCTTGCCTTCAGGACTGCATGCACGAACAAGGCAAACTCAGTTCTTGTTGAGCTTTGATGATAGCCATGTAGAGTCCTCACAGAACGTCTCTACTTTCATGAACATCCTGAGGTTCCCAGGACATTAGCAAAAACTCACTTTCATTTGGTAAACAAACTAGTGCCAGGAAAGGTGCCTCGGTCTGCACGGTGTTCACTGGTCTGCTTGTCCCCCTCAGAGGAGGCCAGGAACTAGGAAGAGCAGTAATTCGAGCAGTAGTTTGTACTTCATTGCATTTTCCTCACAGTTCTGCTGAGGGAGAAAGGGTGAGTGGATCTCCAGGTTACCTAACGATTTCCCAGAATTGTGTTAGAGAACTGATGTGGCCCTGGATGGTCCTAAAATTTATCAAATTGGTTGAGTGTAGTTCCTAAGCATTTGTTAAATATTTGGCTCTGGATAATGATGGAAAATAAGGCACAGTTTGATTCTTAAGAAAGTCACAACTTGGAGCCAGGTTAAGAAAACATTAAATTTAGGCTGGAGCTATTAAGGATTGTCTGTTGCTCTTCTGAGGGACCTGAGTGTGATTCCCAATAGCCGTGTTGTGCAGCTTCCAACCTCCTGTAGCTCTAACACCAGGGGATCCAACATCCTCTTCTGGCCTCTACAGACAGCTGAGCACATGCCACATACACTCACACAAATGTACACATATACATATATAAAAAGAAATCCTTAATTAAATTAGGAACTCAGGGCACAGGGCTACGTGGGCTATGATCTTCTGATCTTCCCCAAACCTGAGCTCAACTCAGAGGATGAGGAAGGAAACATTTGTGGGAGAGCACAAAGAGCGTGGGGGCTCAGCCCTAGAACCCATGTAAAGTAGCCAGGCACACTTGTAACAGTGCTGGGGGTAGGGGGTGGGTGGGTGTGGCTACAAGTAAATTCCTGATGTTCATTGGCCAGCCAGCCTAGCTGAATGGATGAGCAAATAAAAACATTCAGTGATTGAGGAATGACATTTTACATTGACTTTTCATGCATATATTTATATGTACATATATTTATACGTCAGGCGCGCGCATGCGCGCGCGCGCACACACACACACACACACACACACACACACACACACACACTTATAAAACACCATCGGTCATCTCACAGTCGTTACCACCTCCTATGCGTTATTTCCTATGCACCCCCACTCTGTCAATTTCAAAGCCTAAGGGAATTTAGAAACCATTTACTTAAACTGAGACACCATGGGGAGGCTGTTAGGATTCTGCTCCAGTCTGCCTACCTGTGATGTCATTGCCTACCTGCCATGGGGGTGTGGCCCTGCCCAGTATATAAAAGGGCAGACCTACCTCATCCCTCTTCCTCTTCCTCTTCCTCTTCCTCTCTCACTCCCTCTCTTCCTCTGTCTGTCTGTCTGTTACTCTCTCTCTCTCTCTCTCTCTCTCTCTCTCTCTCTCTCTCTCTCTCGTACCCCTCCCCTCTTTCCTTCTCCCCCCATGCTCATTTAACAAACTCCTCTATGACATAATATCTGCTTTCTGGTACCTTATTATCTTATTGCCTTAGATCTTATTTATTAAATATAAAAGAGGCCTTGCTGGCTACTGTTGTGGGAAGAATGCAGGTCACAAAGAGAAATGCAGCAGGGCCACCTTGGGAAAAAGTCACTGTGAACTTTGGAATGGGCAAACACTACTGTACTGGTGGCCTCATTGATGCCTGGTGATGGAATTTCTGGAAACAATTAAATCAAATCCTGTGTTTCTCATTTTTTCACTTGTCTATCATAAGTAAAAATCCATTCTTCAGCAAGAAGATAGTCAAAGGTCTATGAGTCTGTGTGTTTGTGTGTCTTGTGTGTGTGTAGGGTGGTGGTAGTAGTGGTGGTGGTGATGGTGGTGGTGGTGGTGATGGTGGTGGTGGTGGTGACCGTGGTGGTGTGGTGGTGGTGATGATGGTGGTGTGAGAGTAGTGGTAGTGGTGGTATGGTGGTGTGATGGTGTGGTGGTGGTGTGGTGGTGGTGTAGTGGTGGTGGTGGTGGTGTGGTGGTGGTGGTGATGGTGTGGTGGTGATGGTGTGGTGGTGGTGGTGGTGATGGTGGTGGTGGCAGAAGGTGGCAAAGTCTCAAGAGAAGCACTTTCCATAAGATTTCTAGAAAAGAGCATTTGTTCTGAAATTTACCAAGAATCCTATGTCAACATGTACCAAAGTATCTGGCAAGGTCTGAGAACTTCACCCTCAAAGGCTGTGGAGGGGACAAGTGGACAGAGACAGACCCACTGCTCAGGGATGACCCTCTCCTGGTCACTGTGGGTGGCTCAGCTTCCCTCGCTCATTCTGGTCCTTCTCGCTCCTCTCTGACTTAGTGCTTTTCAACGTCTTCATATGGCTCATTAGTGTTGATGAGGATGACTATATCCCCTGATTGGCTCTGGAGGCAGGGCCACGGACAAACAAATCTTGTGTCGAGGAATGCTTAAGAGCTCGGGCGTTAAATCCAGGCCCCTAGGCTTGAATCTGAACTCTACACTCTTAGTGAATTCTGAGATGCTAGGCAGAGTGCTGCAATCCTCTTCAGTCCAGCTTGCCCATCTCCACAAGGGGGGTTCTGCCAGGACACCCCCCCAATCAGAGCTGTATATAGATCCCTAGCATAATAAATGGCAGGTGGCTTTATTATCCATATTGGTTTGGGGTGACAGTCAGCCCAGGGTGCTCAGTATAGGAGCTGGTAGATGCGCCACAAGTGTTTACTGAGTGGCATGGATGAGTGAGGCCCCATGGGATCTTGCTCTCTCTGTCTCACTCAGAAAGCAGAGGCAGGACCTCGTCACTAGGTATTTCCTACAGCTTGACCAATTCCCTGAGGACCTTAGTGAAATTCTCCAAATCTCAGTCGCCAGGATTTTTGAAGTTGAAGACATCCACCAACCAGAATTTTGTGCCCACCTTTGACTGGCTGTCACAAACCAGTGGCTGCTGGAGACTAATGGGAGAGCTATTTCCAAGAGGAGGGGGCCAGCAGAGAATGCCTTCTAGGGCTGGCATCCCCTGGACCAGCGTCTTCATGGCTCAGACTCATGTGACAGCAACTGAAGTTCACCAAGGGCAGCTGAAGCCTTTCGGAGGTGCAAGAGCCTGTAAAGCTTATGGGTCTCTGCTCTGATAGGGAGCGAGAAAGGCCTGCTGCGCAGTGCTAAGCAACCATTAAGCTCAGTGGGTCTCTGCTTCCCATTTCTCCATGTGAATGTTACAAAATGCACAAAGCCATGTTAGAATCATGTAGCATCTCCGTAGCTAGACATTACTGACCCTTGAGCTCTAACTGTCAAGTCCCAGGGGAGCACTGGAGGTCTGCACAACTCCTAGCACTCCCAAACTACTCTAGACAAGGTGAGCTTAACTTGGAAAAGTGGTCAGATCGGGGGAGGGACTTCCTGCACAGAAAGTATGGTAAGGAGAAGCCCCAAAGGTGAGACTGTGTTTCCCTGCAGTAGAGGAACAGACCAATTGCATTTGGGCCCCATTTGACCAGGTGGTTTAGACAGACTTCTGTTTTCTCTTTCCTTCCCTGTTTGCTTGTTCATTTCTTAACTGCCTATGAGAGGTTAAAGCAATCTGAATTAAGTTAGTTAAATTGACTTTTATTATTGAATTATAATCATTTGTGCAATTACGAAACCAGGTGTTCCTGATTGAGATCAATTATTCCTTCACCTGATGACTACAGAGCTAATGAGGACTTAGAATTGCTGTTCAAGGACCCTTCCAGCCGCGCTGAAGCCCTCTGGAAAGGTGCTTATTAAGCCGAAGAGTGGTAGAGAAAAAAAAATCCACTGAGAACAAGGACAGAGATTAAAATCCTTTAGGAAAAGGCCTGCAAGGACTGATTTGATCATGAAGTAGCCTTGATGGGTAGCTGGCTGGTGACAGGCATCTCAGGGGTGTTTCTGCAAGGAACTTGGAGGATGCGGGCAGAGCAGGGAAAAAGGACATGGGGTGGGGGAATCTACTGTTTGTTCTTCCTGTGCTTCCTCTTCCTGCTCCTGGACTCTAGGTATTATGGGATGCAGCCTCAGTATGGTACTCTATTCCCTGAGTAAGGAATTGTGAATTCTGTGTTGTGGAGCACAGGTTTGGGATTCCGATGTTTCTAAGCTTTTCCATGAGTGGTCTCTGTGAGGGAAACAGCACAGCAGTTTTTCTCGTGTTGCAGGTGGGACTCTGGTTGAAGATGAGGTGACAGGAGAGGAGCCCAGTGCTGCTGTTCCTGATGAGATCCCCCCACTTGAGGGTGAGAAGGATGCCTCTCGTATGGCAGAAGTAGACTAAAGACCCCCCCCCCCCGCCCCAGGAAGCCCATGCCCTCTGTATAGTTCCCCTAGCAGCCTTGGCCCACCTGGCTCTCTGCTCATGTCAAGACGAATCTCTTCTATGCTGTCCTTGTGCCTTGAGGCAGGAAAATCCCCTCCCACAGAGTAGCAGGGCTGAGTATTGTGTATTGTGGGGTTTTTTTGTTTGTTTGTTTTATTTTGTTCTGAAATTAAAAGTATGCAAAATATAAAAAAGAGAGAGACTTTCAAACCATCATGGAATTTGCGACTAAAATGTGGTCTGCATGCAGCCATTTGGCTGCTAGTCCACCTAGTGGTCTTTCCCTCACAGCCTGCTGCCACGCATCTCATCAACAGGTGGTCTGAGTGAGCCAATCATCTCTGCCGTGTTTTTCACATTTCCACATATATTTGAGAGCTTCTACCCTGGGCTTGTCCCCTAAAACAGCACTTGAAGTGAGTCCGGTAGTTCTAAGGTAAAGCAGGGCTAAGTCCTTGATTTAATGGGCGGCTAGTTGGCAAAATGGAAGCAAGCGTGGCCTTGGAGCATTCTGGAGCTGCGTAAAGCCTTCTTTGCTACAAATGGCGGATACACAGTTCAGTTGAGTTGGCTTAGGGAATTTGGTAGAGTGAGATTTCAAGGGCGAATGGTATTTAGCCTGCCCATCTCCACAGCCCTCACGCCACTCCACAGTCCCTCTGTGCAGCCCCTTTATTCTTTCCAGCCTATTCCTCACGTGGAACAAGAGACCTATTCACCAGCTTGTTCCAGACTATCTCCACTGCTAAAGGATTAGAAATTCATTTTCCCATCTCCCGGCCATCAACTTTGGCCACATATGACAAAGACTGAGGCCATCTCCATTTCATTAATATGGTTAAAGTTGAGGGAAGGGATTGGCTCATAGACAGGAAAGGCAGACATCACCTGTGGCCCTCACCTACGATGCCCATTGCCAGCCTACAGCTAGCAACGCTTCCATGGTTGTCCTGATCGAGGAGAGCTGACATTCTGTAGGTCTGAAATCTCAAGGAACAAAAGTCCACATCTTTACATCAGGGGTCTTGACTCAATCATTTTGTGAATGTAAGATGGCTAGTGTGAAGTGCGGAGGTGGGTGTGAGGCAGTGTGGTCACGCATTGCCTGTGGGTACCAAAGACTCCCAAGCCCTCAGCTCTATATGGGTTGCGAGTGACAGAAACTCAACTCTAAATGGTGTGCACACAAGGGTAGGAACCTGTTAGCTCACAGGGCTGTGAAACTCAAGGGATTTTCTCTTGGGGTGGCTGGATTTTGAGTTCACACAGCATCCAGAACCTGTCACCCATCTGTCTCTCTCAGCTTCATCTGCCTGCATGTGAGCTCCATTCTTAGGCAAGCCCTTTCCTCAAAGACAAGATGACCACTAGCTTCAGTTATCTTTGTAGGAAAATGGCATAATTTTATCCCGACAGAATTAACAAAAACTCCAGGGTGACATCATTGGAACTGCACTGGTTCCCAGATCTGACCTTGCAGGAAAGAACAAATGAGGCCTGGTGCTTGCAAAGCAAACACTTTGCTAACTGTCTACCTCCCCAGCCCTTGTTAGGGCTTATTAAAGCCCAGGATTCCCAAGAAACACTGACATGAGTGGGAAGGCAGCCACTGAGGCGGTAGACACAAAATGAAGTCCCAGATCTGTTTCTGACCCACAGTGTCCCCTTGGAGGCATCATTTCGGGGGGGCTCTTTCCCTCCTACTTGTCAGGGTGACTTGGGGGGTTGAGTTAAAACACAGGGGATCAAATTGCAGTTTGTAGCCTTGACGCTTGTCAGCAGTGACCGAGAGCTGTGTTCAGAAGCACAGCTCCCCAGCCAACAGCTCAAAGGCAGAAACGCTGCGCAGTGAGGGTCAGCCATATAACATGGGAACAGCTCCCAGCGTCGGGTCGTTTTAGCCTGAAATGTGAACTTTGAAGAGAGGGACCACATGTGGCATGCAGAAGAGCAGGCATCCTCTGGGAGTCCCCAGAGCAGAGGACAACATGTAAAAGAGGGCTCTCTGACATAGGGCACTGCAGAGTCTTCACCAGGAGGAGACACTGGGCCTGGTCTTTCCAGGCCCTGGCCACTCTCAGGCCTCTCCTCGGCTGAGGATTTGGAAGAGCCTCCAGGCAGATGCCAACCAGACACCACAACCACACTCCCTGCTGACACTGAGGGCTGTCTGGTTTTCCTCACTGTGCTGTTGGGCTCTAAGTCACCCACTTGAGTCACCACTGGACAGGGAGAAGCTTGCAGCCTGCTTGCCAGAACCCCATCCACCTCAGCCATTAGTGTGTTTAACAGCGCTGGCCCCATGCTGACTCCTGACACACAGCAATTAATTCCTCTCCACTCAGAAGGGGTTATTCACAGATCTTGATTCAAAAATGTTTCTCTTTCGGTTGGGAAAAAAAAAAAAAAAAACCACAAACACAAAAAACAAAAAACCCTCCAAGCATCGAGTAGGTAAGCCATTTGTCCTCTTCTGAAAAGCCATTGGTCTTTCTCCTACTTTTATATGAAAATAAATTCCAGCTTTATTATGGGTTTACATATAATGTATGAAGCTACAAAGACCCTGTTAGATGAACATTGACGAAACGAAAGGCCTTTCTGTCTGCTTCCAAAGGCAGAAAAAGGGTTAAGGCTCAAGAATTTGTCCATATAAAAATGTAGATATGTGTGTGACTCCAGACAATAAAGTGAATGTGTTTAAATGTAAATAAAATGACAAGTTTGAGGTTGGCACTTACAATGTCCAAGGGTTGCTACCTTATAACAATGAAAAGAGTGCTGTTAGTGATGATATTAGCTAGGCTTTATTTCAATGAGCCAGTTTGTATCATCTCACAAACCCTAACTACTTAATCTCAAAAAGAAAATAAATCAAATGGCAAAGAAATACAACGCTGTTGGGAACCTGAAGAAAGGGGAAATTATTCAAAATTGTCAAAATCTAAAGCATAAGTCTATTCCCACGTCTAAGACTGTATCCTGGTGAAATAGTCACGGACACGCAGACAGAGCTACAAGGTGCTATTTTCATAGTAAAGATAGGATTCCATTTAAATGCTTGATGATGGAAGGTTTGTTAACTAAGCTGTCATACACCCATACGAGCGCCTAACCAGGCAGACACTAAGCATTATGTGGTAGCTGTGTATTTATTAATTTACGAAGAGGTTCCCAATCTATTGTTAACAAGTAGAAGCAACCTATAAAATTGTATGTACAACATACAAAGCACCCTCTCCCAAAAGCCTGGGGGGCGGGGGGAGGGGCGGGAAGTAGACCAGACATGCGCAGTGATAACAGTTGTGATCAAATTAGAGAAGGCTTTCATTTTCTCCATTTCATTGTTGTTCAAAGTCTTTTCTAGGTTTTCTGCGGTGGATGGCTGTTGCTGTGAAGCACGAGTGACAGCACTGCGTATTCACAGTGCCTGTGACGACTGAGCGGTGCGGTGCAGTGCGTCTCCGGTGCTTTCCAGTTATAGCCGCTTCACACGTCTTCAGCGACAGGGAACTCACTGCCTGGGCCAGTCACTCAGGAATGGGCGAGAAGTTCTGCTGTAAAAGCAGACTTTCTCTTTGGTTATTCCTTGAGTCTACTGCTCTTTTCTATAGGTCCCTACTTCCTGGGGATGTCCGTAGATCCCTTCTGATGTTTTCATGCTTACCCGCATGCTGTTTAAAGTACCCGTGGTTACTGGGTAGACTACCCGTGACAATCTCAGCCTCTGAACTCTCTGGGCTTGTTTCTGTTCTCTGTAGTTTTTGCTGGCTTTCCCTTCTGGAGCCCGTTTTCCTTTTTGTTGCTGTTCTCTTTGATATTTACTAGAAGTTGATTTAAGAAAATTATTTCCAGCACTGAAACCTACAACAAAAGTGCACTTTCTTCGAGAGGATTTGGGTCTCTTCAGGGTTTCCTAGTTCCTTTCCAGTGTTGCAACAAGGACATCACGGCAAAAGCAGCCTGTGGAGAAAAGGGTTCATTTCGGCTTTACACATACAGATCACACTCCATCGTGACAGGAAGCGAAGGCAGGACTTGAAGCAGGAATGCGGAGGCAGGAACTGAAGCAGAGGCCATAGAGGAATGTCGCTTCCTGGCTTGTTTCCCATGGCTTGCCGTTTAGTTTGCTTTCTTATGCGCCCCAAGATCACCTGCCCAGGTGTAGCCCCTACCTGGAATAGGCTGGACCTCTCAAGTCAGTTAGCAATCAAGAAAATGTCCCATAGACTGGCTTGCAGTCGGAAGGAGGCAGTTCCTCAGTTGAGCGCCCTGCTTCCCTGGTGTGTGTAGGTTGTGTCAAGCTGACAACTAAGGACCACGAGGGGACTTTGCTAGAGTACAGATTCTGACACAAGTGGCCTATCACGGTGCTTAAGGAATAAGGTTTCCTTTACACTCCCTGAACTGGTTCCACAGGCCCATGGGCCACGCTTTAAACAGCAGGAGCCGGAACAGACTGAGAAGCCTGCAGGCAGGCGTGGATGCTGTAGGTGCTGGACCACAGCTGGCTTACCTCATCCAGAGGCTTTTGAGGTTCCAGGTTGAGGTAGAGGAGTGGTTTCTCCCTGCAGATACTTCACAGTGTGTGAGCCTCGACTTTGGTGTTTTACTTCTGTGTGCATCAGCTCTCCATGAGGTGGGAATGAAGTTCCCGACTTTCAAGGTTGAGGACATGTGCTCAGCGGTTATGATGTCTGCCTATCCCAGTCGGTATTTCTTTTCTTCTTTTCTATTCTTTTCTTTTCTCCTCTTCTTTTTATTGGTTTATTTTTCTCCTTTTGGAGTAAATTTCTTAAAGTTAGTTTACAAAGTCATGGGATTCCATATGGCATTTTTATATGTATGTACCATTACACTTGGTTCTAATTTGACTTCATTTCTCCTTTCTTTTAATATGATAATTTTTTCATTTCTTGTTATCTCTTTGGTGCTTTTAAGCAGTTTTTTTTTTAAACTCTGTATTTTCAGTTATTTCTAGCAGAAGAGTTGGCCTAAACAACCTACACCATGATTCCTAAGGAGATCTGTGCTAGGGATTTCTCATCACAGTCTCCAAATCACTTACTATGACGACGACGACGACCACCACCAACAAACAATCCAAAGCACTTTCCAACAACACCCCTTTCTTTTAGGCCAGTCTTTTCTTACACTTTGGTCACTTACTCATAAGAAAACAATTTTAAAATTAGGCTCCACCCTCGGCCACTTGTATCCACTCATTTACACCTACCCTTATGGTAGGGCCCCGATTTCCAGTCTCTGCCATTCTAAGAACAGACCTCAATGCTCTTGACTTATCTGGTGTCTCTCTGCAGACAGCCTCTTGGATTTCAGAATGGGGCAGCATAATGGAAGCATAAAGACCCATTTCTCGTTTTTTAAATAAGGACAGTGGAGCGCAGGGAGGAGAAGCAACTTATCCAAGATCAGAAGAAGAATTGGCAAAGCACCTAAAACCCCAGTCCTGACGCTCCTCACCAAGCCCACAGTATTTCCACGACCACACGACAGCCCTGGATGATGTGGCGCCAAGCTGGCCTCACTGCAACTTTTATATAGTAATTAATCAAGAAATGGCAAGATGTGTGTCTTCTAAATCTGGGAAAACCACCAACGGAACGTGGTGCATTTATATAGTCTGTGTCTGCCTTGTTCTGAGGACCAAGGTCTCCATCCCAAATAACTGAAGGGGAAGAAAGTGGTCCAGAGACAGACACGTGTAAAGAAAAGGACAATTCACAGGGGTTTTATGTTAACTGTCTTCTTATTTCTATTCTGAGAGAACTCTAAAATCAAAGGAGCCCTGAGCTGCCACAGCTCACACCCACTGTCCCCTTGGATGCCTTCCAGTGGGAGCAGCTTCTAATTAAATAAACTCATTCTGCCATGCGTGCTTCAGAGAGCAGAACAAGACTTCCAATGGCCAGTGTGTTTGACTGGGCTCAGTTTATTACTTGTTAAATAATCATTGATTCTGGCTGTTCCTCTCCGTCGGACAACCTTTCATTAGCAGAGCATGGAAGAATTATAACAAACAAAGAAACAAACAAATTCATCATAATAAGGGGAAAATGCCATGCTTAGGGGACCTCAAATGTCTATAATGAAGGCCATTAAGAAAGGAAGCAGGATGAGTAATTCCGGAACTGGGTAGTAACTCATTCAATCTAATTTCTTAAGTCCTGATCTCCTGGTTCCTAAATACTTCCCTGACCATATGCCTCCCTGAGCTGCACCTCCACCACCCATCCAGACACCTCTCTACTCTTGGGCCTCATCAGTGCTCTGAAGCCCTGAGCACCCTCTGGATCTCACAGCCTGTTTGTTTGTTTGTTTGTTTTTCCCCAGTGTGATTTTCATCTATAAAAATCTTTTTCAGTCTTCAGGGCTAACATCAGCTTCCTGGCACTTTCTCAAGAAACACATCCTCATTTCTGGAATGCCCCTTCTGAAGGCCATGGAGCCTTTCAGAAGAGGCTCCAGCAACTGAACCATGGCCTAAAAATATGGACCCCTCACCTCTTACATATGTTTGATACATCCCATACCAGTAGCTGAGACAAATAATACCAAGAAATTACTCATTGTCTACCTGGACTTTGCAAACAGCTGGTGTCCTGTGTTTCACTTAGCAGCCCCTCTCAGGATGCCTGGGTCAGTAGCTGACCTCTGTGGGTACTGTAGATCCTGCTTGCTGTTCTGGATAGTACCACAACCACGTGCAATCTATCAGACAAAGGCTTCCTTCTTATTCTTGCTCTCTTCTAGTGAGTAGGAATTGAATATACACCTGCATCTCTTCAAGTTTGTGTAGCTTTTTAAGCTCTGTTAGGAAGAGCACTGATAATAGTAGTAGTAACGTATCATACTAGCTTCTAAGAACTTGGAGATGTCCTTGTTTCTATTGTGTGAGGAAGAAAACAGACTGGGCGCTTAAATAATTCCTCTGGGGGATAGTGAGGGGCTCATGGTTGGTAGAGGGGTGGAGCTGGGCTCTCTTTCGCTGCCTCCCATGTCACTGTCACTAATGCATTAGTCATAACCTCTCACCATCCATTGCAACATGTGTGACCTTTGCTTGTGAACGAAGGCTTATTGGGCCAATTCCCACAGCACTACTGGGAGTTTTCATCATTTGATAGTGATTGCTCAGTTCCTGCTGGTCCCTTCTCCAAGTTCTCGCTGAAATCCCTATGGAGGAGACTCTGTAACTGTCTATCTCCCACATCCCAGGAGATACTAGAGGAGATGAGCAACCAGAGAAGCACGTGGCTTTCACACCTGCTTCGCCACTCACTCTGGGTAGTGGCTTTCAGTGCCTTCCTGCTTCCTATGATCCTCTTTCCCCCAAAAGGAAAATTCCAATTCATTCTTCAAGATCTAGTGCAGATGCTGCTGCCCCTGGAAAGGGCCCTTAGCTTTTCCTGGCTGTGTTAGTGTTCTCTCTTCTCTATATGTTCTCAGGGTTTGGGTCACGACTGACCTCCTGGTCTCTAAGATTCCCTCTGTCCTGCCTGCTCTTCCCAGGAGTCCTTGATTCTCTTGGCTCAGATTCAGCCTTGGGGCGACTCTCAGCCAAGAGCCTGGCCCCACTACCTCAGTCTTTCAATTTGCCAGTTGAGTGTAGAGCCTGGGTATTGATACTAAGAACAAATACCCACAGGTGGTCCTGCGCCATCATAAGGAATCTGGGCTCTTAATGGCTCCTGCAGCCCCGCTGCACTCCTGGGCTTTTAACTGGCCCATGCTGTTAGGTCTGGGAATAAGTTTGACTGAGAACCCAAGAAAAGGCTTTGAGCCTTGCTCTTTGAGGTCCTGTCTGAGCCCAGCCTTCCATGTCCCTGATGATGTTTTCTGATATGAACTCCAATATCTCCTTCCCAGACAGTGCCACTAATTCCGGTGACTCCAGGGAGAGGAGGGTCAGGATGCCTGCCCCAGAAGGATCGGCACCTTTTGGTTAGAACAGAGACTTCTGAGTCTGCTGATGTAATGCGAGATGGAGAAATGGAGGCTCACGAAAGCAAAGGAAGCTGGTCCCACATGTGTCTTCCTGCATTCACTGTCCCTTGCAGAATATTTTGGGATGAAGAGAAATGGGGCTTGATCTGTTGGCCCAGCTCACCTTTGAGGAAGGCAGCTAGCTGCATGCTTCACCCAGAGAAAATTTAATTTTGAGTGGGTCCTCAGAAATGACAGCTGCCCACACAAACTTTCACATGGAATGAGAAAAGTCCCTCTTACAATGCTGGTGAAACCAGAGGAAAGCAGTGGTGTGTCTGAAAACAAAATGAAAACTTCATTTTCGCGCCCAACCTGAAAGCTAAAACTCCAAACAGTCAATGTGCAGTGATTGAGTATGCAAGACCACGGCTCTTCATCTCCGACATCCTCCGAGGCGTAAACAAATCTGCTGATGTTGATGATATTGCTGAAAACATCACTAATCAAACCTTAAGTACCAAATACATTTAAGCACAGAGAGCTACAGTTACATGCAGCGTAGCTCCTGGGGAAGGAAATCCAAATCAGAGGCCAGTTTGAAAATGGCCAGAGCCACATGGTAGCTCTGCAATAATTGACCAGCCTCCTCGAGGCAGTGATTTCTCTAAAGTACAGGAGGCCTGAAATGCAAAAGGAAGTAAGGAAGAAATCCAGGAGGCGAGCGCTAATGCGATTTCAAACTGGAATTACATCAGCGGCTTTAAACAGATGGTAAAATAGGAAGAAACGTGTTCGCTCCTCTCTCTTACTTGGGTTTTCATTGTTTACATCATTAAAAATAAGGAGAGTTTAAAATAACGTATATCATCACATAGCGACTTGCAGACAGGCAGGCTAGTTTGAGGAGAAGACTGAATTTGGTGGTTTTGAAAACAACTGGGTGAATTCAATTAAGCAACCAGCTGGTTATTTACAAAAGAGAATTGTAAGGCATGCTGGCTGTGACTGATCTGGGTATCCGAACTAGATGATGCAGAAATTGCTTTCAGAACAGTCCTGTGCTGTGTGGGAAGGCCTGGGAAGGTTAGGGTGTCTCCTACTGCACACACGAAGGACCTGATTGATGGCTTAGACCAAGGATGGCAAAGAAATGCCACCACTTTGTGCTGTCAGACCTCAGCGATGCCACTGCTTTACATGGGTGTTGTTACTCCTTCTGTCTGAGACCGAGTGTCAAAACTCTGAAGCTGGCGGCTTTCTCATGGCACAGTGGGTGAACAGAAACCAATTTGCCACCCCTGATCTAGGCCAATTCACTCAGTTTTCCATTGAAGCACAGAGTCTATTAATGACGTAGTTTTCATCTTGTTCTCTTAGATGGCTTGCTTGTGTGCATGCATGCATGCTGCATGCGCGCGTGTGCGTGCGTGCGTGCGTGCGTGTGTGTGTGTGTATGTGTGTGTGTGTGTGTGTGTGTGCATGAGTGTGCAAGAGAGACAGAGAGAGAGATTAGATATGGGCAGGGGGCAGCACCAGGTTGCCAGACACTTAAGCAGCCCTGTGGTGGCAAAGTGCATGTGTCCAGGAACCTAGGCCTCTTGCCAACAACAACACTGATTTACTCAACTGAGCCATTCTGGAAGCAGAGTTTCCATGGCACGGCTTGCATCCCAGGCTGAGGGAACTCTGAAAACCCCTGAATGATTGCCCACATGATGAGAGTGTAGACCTCACCCCACTTCGGCCTAGAGGCTGGCACTGCTCCTAGACAAGCACTTACAGAGAGACAGGTCAATCAGACTGGCAGAAACCACACAGAGTAATTCAAGATGGCACCCTGGAGCCATCCCACCAGGTTGCTTCTGAGTTCCTAGTCTATAGACCCAGTGAGATAACGTAATGTTTATTATTGCTTTGAACAACAGTTCTAGGGGTAACTTGTCACAGTACAACAATGGGTAATTAATGCAGAGGGAAGCGAGGGGATGAGAGTGAAGTGCTCTCTGGGTCTCTTAGGGGTCGGTTCCACAGAAAAACCTGCATATTGGGTCATAGCCTTTCTAATTTATTTCTTTAAGTAGTTTTCTCTCTTTCCTCAATGGCCACTGCTGAAGTCCCCACCAGCAGAAGATGGGGAACCTCAGATCTAGGAAATTCTGCCCCTTTTCCCTGCTTTATGGAAATTAGGATTTGGGATGTGTGCTCTGAGATGACACCCTGGAGGCCTCACCCACATTAGCATCAACATGTCAGCTTCTCATTAACATTTCACCCTAAGCCTGCTGAAGCCCCTTCATTGTTTTTGCATACTCTAATTGAAGGATTTACTAAGGAGAGACAATAACAGACATGCGTGTGTGTGTGTGTGTGTGTGTGTGTGTGTGTGTGTGTGTGTGTTTTCTTCTTATAACCTGCTTCCAATGCACCAAAAAAGCTTTATAAATAAAAAATCATTAATATTTTACACAACTAATCCTACTGAACAAAATGGTATACCCCATATTTTTATGAATATATATGATATATATATATACATAATCTTAGTGAGTATATAGGCATATATTCATAAAAGTTGCTTAATAGATATTTGAGAGATGTTTTAAATTGTTTTTAAGAATGAAAAGTTTTCCAAATCCCTTTATCCTTGGATCAGAATAAAATGTGTTTTGAAAGATTTATTTTAGTGTGTGTGTGTGTGTGTGTGTGTGTGTGTGTGTCTGTGTGACTTTATGCCATTAGTCTGTGAGTGCTAGCAGAGGCCAGAGAAGGGCTTGGTCCATGGATCTGGAGTTACAGGACTTTGTAGGCCTCCTTATGTGGTTGCTGGGAACCACACTTGGCTCTTCTGGAAGGGCAGCGAGCATTCTTAACTTCTGGGCCATCTCTCCAGCCCCAGAGTAAGATTTTAAAAAAGGTTTGTATGCATACCCATGTAAGTACATGTGCATCTGTGTACAAGTGCCTGTGCTGTGCATACACAGGGAAGGCAGAAGTAGACATCCCTCCTCTGTCACTCGCCACCTATTTCCTTGAGGCAGCTCCTCTCCTCAAACTTGGGCGTGTATGTTTTGGTCTGGGTTGGAAGCCAGCAAGCTTCAGTGATCTATCTCTGTTCCTCCCACACATGGCTTGATATGTGGATCCTGGGAGCTGAACTCTGGCCCTTATGATGGCACAACAAGCACTCCCAACTACTGAGCCTCTCTGCAGCCAAAGAATAAGATTGAAAAAATAACATTGGGATGCCAAATATTTGCTAGCGTTAAATAATAATAGTAATAACAGTAATAATAATCTCATATTTTTGTATAGATGCTTCCATTTAAATAATGCTGAATTACATAGATTTGTTAGATTTTTTACTTGAAGGAATTATTTTATGACATAAAATCATTCTCTAGGAAAGATATTCCTTAGAAATTGTCCAAGGCTAATGTGCCAGTGTGATTAGAATTATTTTTTTTGTATTTTTATCTTGTCTGAAATAACCAATTGTCATCTTATTTTTTATAATCTTTCAAAATTAAAACATCTCAACTTATTGTCACAAACAACACTATTGAGATCTACTCTCATCTGCCATATTAAACCCTATTATAAAACCTGGGCCCAAATGAGCACTAGAAAGGAATGTCAGAATCTCTTAAAGGGAGCGACTGCCTGGGTAGCTTTCTCTGGTTGAGTCAATATTTTAAAATTAATTTCAGCTTCTCACTGAGTGCTATTCTGAAATAGTGTGAATACCAAATCTTGGGGGTTGGTCTGGCTCACTGTGTGTTCAGAGCTGAATTCTGTGCCCCAAGATCTGGTCACAGGCTAGTTGTGGGCATTGTCACCATCATTGATCAACGTTGTGTCAACACTGCTCCCCAATCTCTCTGGTTGGTTAATAAAGAAGCTAGATAGCTAATGACTGGGCAGAGGACATAGGAAGACAAGACTTCCTGTCCAGTGGGAGAGGGGCCAGGAGAGGGAGGAGAAGAAGGAAGAAGAGAGAGAAAGGACATAACCACAAGGAGCTGGCCTTGAGGGCTGACTCGATGGAGCAGAGGCAGCCCAGGCAGGACCAATATGGCAAGTAAGTTGGGGTGTGTGGCTGGAAGTCGTTAGACTAGCGTAGGGGGCTAGAATAGATGAATATCTGCTCATCTCTAGTACTTTAAAGCTTGTTAAATAAATCTAATAGGTCTCTGTCTCATTATTTGGGAGCTAGAGAGGATAACTAGAAAAGACCCCCAAGTTATGCTTTATTTTTACAGCCAAAGACAATTATTACATGCTTACTGTATGCCAGATACAATTCCAGAACCTTATGTACATTAAATCATTTAATATTTACCACAATGCAACTAAATTGGTGTGATTAGTTTCCCATTTAGAAAGGAGCAAACTGAGGCCCGGGGTGATCAAGTGTTTAGCTTGAAGTCACACATCTTATATGCCTTAGAGCTGGCATGTGAAAGCAGATAGCTTGTGCTTGGTTCTTTGCTAAGCATAAAAGGAAACCTTACAATAGTAGATGCAAGCAAGCTACTTTCCATTTGGTTTAAGGCATCCAAACAGAAACACACTAAAATAATTTAAAAATTGATAACATCTAAGATGGAAAAAAACACAGGGAAAAGCCTATTTTTCACATACTGTTGGTAGGACTCAAAATTACTACTGTGGTAGAACTGCCTTTTTTTCCCTGTTGTCTTCCTAAAGCAGCACGGTTGCACTGGTGATGCTGTAGTAACTGGGGAAAACTGAAGTCAACTTGGATTGACAAAGGGAAAACCAATAACTTGCCTGGGAATGACCAGGGGTGGGGCTTGAGATCCAGTTTTATTTTGAAGCTGGTTCCTCACGGGACTCCAGGGCAACACCACAGGGCAGGGTCATGGGAACCCTCTGCATTGATGGAATTTAATACCTTTTATGTTTTTCCTGAGTTAGAACCAGGTATGACTAACTGGGGTAGTGAGATGCATAAAAGAATAAAAAAAAATGGAATGTTGCTGAACATGTGTGATGCTGTTTATGTATAAATAAGACAATACAGTGTGTCTAGGGACATATTCACATATATCATATATGTTTGTCTATGGATATATATCAAAGTATAAAAAAAAATTCTATAGAGAGATGCCAGAGTGACATGGGATTACCCCTGGGTGGTTGACTAGACTTGAGGATGGTGATCCAAGAGGAATTTTAGCCTCATCAATAATATTTTATAATTTTATTTTCTTTTTATCATGTTGTATTTATTTACTGGGGGTGAGGGGTGGGGAGGGCATGCCACAGCACATGTGTGAAAATCAGAGGACTACTCTGGGGGTGTGAGTTCTCTCTTCACCCTGTGGATCTTGGGGGTCAAACCCAGGTTGTGGGGCCTGGTTGCAGGTGCCTCTACCCACCGAGCCATCTCATCAGTCCTCAGTAAGAGTTTCAATGTCTTATAAGTAGATTTAAAGTGTTTGAATTAATGTTGTGTGTTAAAATATTATTTAAAGGCATTAAACAAAAACAGAGAGAGAATCCCCAAACCACCACCTAGAAAAAGTGGCCTGCTGGTGTGATCTATTTCCTTCCTATCCTTTTCCTAAACTCAGCGCTTGTTTTCATCTCCTTTCCTCCTTGTTACACAGAACAGGCATTGCCGTACAGTGGTTTTTCCTTTGAAAATTGACCTGAGTTTTCCCAGGATGCTTCAGGACCATGTGCTGGCTGCCCTTCCATGAGAACCTGTGTGAGCCAGGGGGGATGGGTGGGATCAGGGCTGGAGTGGGTTGTAGCAGGAGCAATCCCTCAGAGGCCTCCCAGGATTATCTCCACCCCTCAACAGGAGTCACTATTCCTGGTGGTAGAAGGGGGTTAAAGTGTCAGAGAACTAAAGCACAAGAGGGACTCTACGTGAGCGTCCTGTCCTATATAGAGACACGTATTTCAATATATATGAAGGGATGGAGTCATATAGTCATCCTCGCTGCCCCGTATATAAAAGTTATAAATGTAGAAAGAGACAAGAGCGGAGTCCTGTGATTTGGAAGGGAGCATGTGATGCCTCCAGCTCTCTGAGCGGATGTAACTGCCTTCCATTCTGCACGTCAATGACATAACCTACTTCTTAGCATTGACAAGTCTGTCCCAGTTGAGTTTGTCAGCCCCTGCACATGTGTATGATGCTCTTCCTTTGTGCTAGGCGATGGAAAGAATGAAAGGGGGAGAAAAATTAAGACTCAGTGGCTGCTGTGTGGGCTCCCAGATTCCAGGGGGAAGACACATGTGTAGCACGTAGTTTTAAAATACTTTTATTTGTTTTCTCATGTTTCTACCTCCTTTTCAACACTAGGTAGGAGAGAAAGAAGGTTAGAAGGGAAAAGGAGAAGTAGCCTTCTTTAGAGTTAGTTTCTTGGGGGCAATTCCAGTCTTCATAGTCAGTATCTCCAGCAAACCAGCAGACGCAGCAGCAGGATGAGCCAGCAGCAGCCTTCTTCTTCCTCTGATTCCTTTTCTTCTCACTGCTCTGGCATTTACACCCTCTTAGAATTAAGTCTTCAGAATTAAGCTATCAGCAGCTGGCAAAGACCATGCTCCTCTCTGAGCCCACATGAGGCAATCATAGTTAACAGCTGTGGACAAACTAAAAGCAGCCCTATAGCCCACACTTGGGATGAAAACAAAACCTATTTATGTAACATAACTGAGTTCTTAAAGAAACCAAAACTTCCACTGCATTTGTTGCTTTCTTAAAAGGAGATTATCAATGAACCAAACACTTTTTGGATCAATAGATTCTTCTGTAACTTGGTAACTCTTGGTTGCTTTTGTCTGGAATGGCTCAGACTTTCTGCTGCTGAGCCTTGAGCTAGGACTCCAAAGCTGCTTCCTAACGCAAGGGGTTATCTTGTACGTCCCTTTTGGACCTGCATTCACTAGTCAAATGACTCCTTTTACCACAGCATCTACAAACCCAGGGAAGGTTTGCTGACATCCTGAAAAAGGATATTCCTTCTTTCATACCCTGCTGTCTCTTCTACAGCATTAGAAACTACATTTCCCATGATTTCAAGCCCTACGTCTGGGCGCCATTTGTTAGTATACTTTTTAAAATCTATTTTGTTTTATTGAGGTTTCTTATATCTTTTTCTCCTTTCTCCACCCCAATCCCTTCTGACCTCCCAGCACTATGTAGGAGAGAAAGAAGGTTGCAGGGGGTTCAGGTGGGGGGAGTGAAGGGACATAGTTCTTTTAGCTACTTCCTGCTGGTTAGGGTTTGTCAGGGTTCAACCCAATCTTTGTTTCAGGATATCTCTAACTTCTAATCAAACTGCATCAACAGCAACCAGGAGCAGCAGGAGGCAGCCCCAGTATTATTCTTTCTCAGAGCACTCCCCCTGCCCCTCAGCTCTAATATCTATACCTCTCCAGAGTCCTCAGAATTAAAGTATTTTCATCTGGCAAAGATCATACCCCTCTCAGAGCCAACACAAGGCAAATAATCTGCTGCAGTGGGCAGTCTGAAGCTGCCCCAAATCTCACACTTGGAATTAAAACAAAAGCATGTCTACATAACATAACTTAGTTTTAAAAGGCACCAAAACTTCCACTACACATGTGTGCATAAAAAGGCTTGGTTTGAGGAGGGGGGTCATTATGTATGCTGTAGCTTCTAGAGGCCTTAATGTCACATAAATGAGTGATAAGAGGGACAGTAGGACAATACTCTGCTACACATTCCTAAATCCATATTTATGGAGAGGATGGGGACATTTTTCATGACCACTCACCCTGCTTCGTTCTTAAACTTATATGAAAGTCACCACCCTACTGTGGCTGTGCTCATCATGGCTGCTGCCTGAAGAAGCATACTGTGTTCTACCTCTGGTTCAGGCTTGTGGACCTTAAACACTCCTCTCTTGTGGGAGACACTGTGACCTCGAATCCTTCAGGGATGCCCTTTGTCCTGTGCTCTCTTTGAGGGTCAGATGAGTTACTAGGTGAGAAAGCAGGTCTGCCATTTTAAAGAGGCACAGGGTGGCCGGGAATTGGCTAAGTTCAGTCAGGCCATCAGATGTTTGTGTTTCATCTTTGGAGACCCTGGCTTCTGTTTGGAATGCAGCATTCACCTCTTCCTTTGTTATATTATTAATTTGTTGAATCCAGTGTCTTGTTAGAAAGCTTTTAATCAAAAGCCAATCTGAAGACTCTCCCTCCTGTGTGGTGCCAAAACTCACAACTGTGTATCTTTAAAAGTTGCCTCTGCCTTTTGCTTTGCAAGCTGATGGCGATTCTGTTGGTTTTAGTTGTATGGCTGGTCTGGGCATTTCTGGCCTTCTTTATAGGATCTTGATTTATGCCTTTCAAATAACCTGGTAATCCCTGGAGGAATATCACAGTCTATAAGTATCACTATTTACAGTAAGATGGATTTTTCTACCTTGCTAATTAGAGTATTAATTTCCATTTACAAGTGGATAATTCCTAGCATCAATCCTTGTCCTGTCATTGGGGTGGAGCCATTATTTCCAGAGAAAGCCCCAGGAACACCTTTTCTCTTCCAGTCTAGTTGTGTTACACACAATAGAAGAGAGACATAAACAGTAGAATAATTCCTTGAAAGCAGACGGCACAGGTGGGTAGTGTTTTTGGACTCTTAACTGCACTCTTTACACGCCCCCACGCTCAGGGGTTCTCCAGTGTTCCGGAATCATTTCCACTGTCCTCCTCTATAACCAAACCAATCTCATGCCTGCACCAGCTATGAAGGCATTTCCAACATTATTGCAATATTTATATTCCCATTCCACTCTCTCTTGCATATTTCATTCCGTCACCAGGTGTGAGGAGAAAATCACGCAGTGAAAACATTTCTCCACATGCTCTGCTTCTTCACTTTCAAACCCCAGCCTAGCTGCCAGCAGGGGCACCTCAAGAGCTTTCAGGAATTCAATCAGTTCCCGGAGAAGAGCATAGCAAGATAATAACTTGAACATTGTTTTTCTCTATGAATCTGGGCACCCTGATCATTTCTTTTCTAACCAGGACATAGGAGCATTGAGGGCATTGGAGTGGATTTCGGGAGTTTAGGCATCCCCCAAAAAGACTAGTACTTTGCCCTTGTGTCACTGGTGCCAGAATCATGAAGATGAGTGGTTGGGCAAGACCAAGAAAGCACCAGGTGCTGTGGCACAAGCTTGTAATTCCAGCTACATAGGAGGTTGAGACAGGAAGATCATAAATTCAAGGCCAGGCTATGCAACTCAGTGAGCTGCTACTTCAAGATGAAAAGAAAAAGAAGAGCATGGTGGTAGACATTAGAAACATAGCTCGCTGGGTAGGAGCACTTGTTCTTACAAGCTACCTGGCTTCAACTCCCAGCACCCATGTGGGGCCTCATAACCATCTATAACTCCAGTTCCAGAGGATCCAATGCCTTCTTCTGGCTCAGTACTGCATACACATGGTGCATTGATGTACACGCAGGAAATATACTCATGCACATAAAACCAAACGTAAGTAAATACTTTTTTAAAGTTATAAGGGAGCTGGGGATATACTCAGTGGTAAAGAACAGTGCTAGCATGAATGAAATCCTAGGTTCAGTGCACAGTACAATAAAGAACTAAAGAAGTCAAAATAAATAAGTAAATGCCCAACCAAAATAGCTTTCATGATCTCAATGTGTAAATAGGCCTGGAAATTTGTCATGCTTCTCTGGTCTTGCATGTAGCAGGCTGACTTCTTTTAGGACACTAAGTGTTACTTGATTAATATGCTGCGGTGAGAGAAAAGGGTTTTGTTTATTTCTTTTTAAATTTTATATATTTATTTATTTGCTTTACCTCCCTATAAGGCTTTTTCCCCCTTATACAAAATTTAGAATTACAGATATCATGACCTTAGATGGAGAAAGAAACTTTGGATTTCTCTAGATCAGTGTCGGCTGGTGACACCAGATCAACATTTGTGGCTACGGCCACACCCCTGAGCCTTAGATCCATTGGGCTGTCAGATGCGTATGTCCGTTGGTTGGTCACAAACATGCCATCATGTCAGAAATTCTATTAATCATTTTCCCACCATCTCCTGCTTTGGGCGTTTTGTTTAATTAAATTATCACCATCTGCACAGTCATCTAATCCAGGAGCCAGCAGGCCATTCTCTGTTGTGTATGGGAGACTGTGCTAATAGTGGACACGGTAGCTGTACCTACCTGCCCATGCCATTTGCCCCACCTGCCTTCCTCACCCTCTTGTTCCACAGTCTCTCCCAGATGCTGACTGTCTCGTCCCTTCCCTCCTCTCCTGCTGCATTCCTTTGAGAACTTTCTAGCTTGTATAGAATATTGCTCTCTTTCCTAACCAGGTAACTCTTTCTCAAGGCCGGAGTCATCTTTTTGTTGTCACTGATTTCTAGACTGTTTTGTTCTTTCTGTGTTTTACTCTTCTACAAGACAATGAGCTTTCTATGTCATAGTTAAAAGAAAACAAAACAATACAAAACAAAACCTCCACTGTCCAAAGACTAAGCAACAGACTTAGGGTTCACTCAGTTTGCTAATAACAGCCAGGGCTATGCAGATCTGAGACGGTATGCTCACAGGCTCTACGTGATAGAAGGCACCCTTACTTAACCACTGTGAGCTCTCTGGTGGGCTAAGCTAAATGATCATCTTCGAAGCTGTCTTTAAACCTCTGTATCGAAAGCTGTGTTTCTGCACTGGAGGAGACAGGGCCTGCCTGCTCATTCTCCTGTCATTGGGCTTGAGAGAATTTGTACTAAGGGGCTAGGTAGAGGTGTTCAGGCTTTGCTCGATGGGCGGCCCGTGATGAGGAAGTACCACTCTGTTCTGTGAGTCACCCATGTGGGCTCTGCAGAGACCTGTCACATAGAAACCTGTCAGCTTTCATCTCCATCTTCCCTACCCTGGAGGCCAAAAGTCAAATTCATTTTCTGCTCACTCATTTGATTTTTCTGTGGCTCTTTGGCTCCAGAACCTTTAGCAAGCAGCTTCCTTGGAGTGCTCCAGGCAGAAATCTCAGAGCTGAGGCAGTGTGTCTCCTGGTAAGTGCACAATCGATGGAGACTGTCTCAGTGGAGGCGCTCCTGTCCCAGGTCTCGCTAAAAAAGCACTTGTGGAGATGGGAAAGGCTCTTACAAACCTTTCACAATGGATCCAACCAGCCCGAACTTACCACCTTTATTGTCCCAGGGGACCACTCTCCATTGCCACCTCTCTGGTAAACACAGAAGAACATGACAGACAAAGGAAGGCCCTACCAACTATATACGCAGAGCGTAATCTTGGAGCAGGAAGATAAGTGAGATCTGGAGAAAACTGGGAAGGCTGGGTAAATGCTAGCAGTGGGCAGGGTTTTGGTTCTTCTCTACCAGGAATTCTGTGCTTTCAGTTCCCAGTCATTACCACACTTACCAGACAGGGAGCCCAAACTTTGATTATTTTCTTTAATATAGTCAAAGTTGGTTGCACCATTCCATGAGGACTTCACTAACAGTGAAGAAACTAAGCATAAATATTCTAGCAGTATTGAAGGCTGGGGGAGATGGCTTGCTTGATAAAGTACTAACCTTGCAAGTGTAAGGGCCTGAGTTCAATTCCTGAAATCCACAAAAAGAGGAGGGGGCAGTGAGTATTAAATCCCAGTGTTGAGTTGGATCTGTGAGGTTGGCTGAGCAGCCAGCCTAGCCTTACTGGGTGAGTCCCAGGCTAATGAAAGACCCTGCCTCAAAAAAGAAAAAGTGGCCAGCATCCACAGAATGGTACCCAGGGTTGTCATCTGCTTTCCACATGCATACACACACACACACACACACACACACACACACACACACACACACACACACCATGTTACACATACATATGTGCACCAGCATACACATTCACACATGCACTCACACATTGTAAATATTACCGGTATCTAAAGTTATTCTAAACCATCTCATCTTGGCTCTAAGACCCCATTGAGCAAGCATAAGAGACCCTCATCAATCTTTCCTCAATTCCTTACCCATCCCCTCCCCCTACCTTGTCTTGCTTCTTTTCCTCCAAGTCAGTAGCCTTCCTGAGACCTCTGGCTACCATTTTCTCTCTGGTAACCGGAAGGTGGTGTGAAGGATTCTCTTGCTTGAATGATGTCAGAGCAGCAAACACCAGATAGGAGACCAATGAAAGCTAGGTGGAGGTGGTGGGGACCCCGCTAGACAGCTGTGTGAAATCACAAGGTATACTCAGGAGCTGAGGCTGTTAGAATGTGGGCAGCTTTGGGTAACAGGCTAAGATGGCTAGACTCCAAGCCACTCACTCTGCTATTCTCTATGCTGTTTGTCTTCTGGGACTGGTCTGGTAACATCAGATGCCATTTGGTGCACTCTGGGAAGTGTGACATGAGACCAAGCTAACATCACAAGTGAAGTACCAGACACTGCACAGGGTGGGGGTGTTTGCTAGTACTGAGCATGTGTCATTAAGAAAACTCTAATGCATTGAGACTAAGTGGTGAAACAATAAAGTGCCCACATTAAATGTAAGATTTATGCGTTTTGACAGCTCTGTACCAATATGAGTGTCACTTCAGTCAAGATGGGGATCCCTTCTAATACCTCAAAACCCTCCCTCACATGCCTCAGTCTAAAACATCACCCCCAGGCCCAGGTGACCATGGATGCACTCTCTGTTCCTATAGACTAATCCACAGACTCTAGAAGTCCATACTAGGAAACAGTGGCATAGAACAGAATATCCTTGTATCTGGCTTTTTTAACTCAGCGTTGTGTATTTAGGGTTCATTTTCATGTGTCAATAGTTGGTCGCATTTTGATGCTGAGCAATACTCACTTATTTAGATATAGTTAAGTGTGTTGTCCATTCTCCTGATGGCTGTTTGAAATGCTTCCAGTTTTTAAGTATTCTCCCCCTAAAGCTGCTCTGGATACTCATGTGCAAATCTTGGGGTGAGCTTGTACTTCCACTTTCTCAGGAAAATACGTAGGAGTTGAAAAGTACTAGGTTATATGGTTATGTGTGTGTTTAGCTTTGTGAGAAATGGGCAGTTCATTTTCCTTTTACCACTACACCCTTTCTTATTATTCATTACAGTTCAGGGATGAGGGAAAAAATAAATTTAGCTCAATCCAACTTGAATTAAATTAGTGAGAGCTGAATTAACAAGATTAAGCCATTGTGAAATGCTCAGCCCAAATTGGGTTAGATTCCTAATGCGTATATAAGAGTACTTCTAAAGCAGTATGCTGTGCATGGAGAAGAGGGCACAATCTTGTGAACCTAGCTATTTTTCTCAGAAAAGAACCCCACGGTGCTATTTTAAACGATGGGACCTAGTTACATAATGTAAAACTGTAAACCACTTCAGGAACATACATCAAGTATTATCATTTTATGCAGTGGAAGCTTCTAAGGAACTTGGAACATTGTTTTGCTTATAAAGTCATGTGGAACCAGCATGTGTGGTGATAATATCTTGGTTCAGCCAGAACGCTAGGACCAGACCAGCATGTTGCTAGGTAAGCCAGCAACCTTGAAAACGATAGCTGGACTGTTCTTAGGCATTCTCTTGAGCTTGGGAGCCTTGTCATGGCCCCAAGAGGCCTCACATCTCCAGGAACAGCCTAATCATTGGCTCAGATGCTTCTTTAGAAATTGATTGACAGCAGCTGCCAATCTAGATTATCACCAGAGAGCCCCAATTAAAACCCTGCCCATCGATCCCCCTGCCAGGACTTGGAACTTTAATACCAATCCACAAGTGGAAGAAAAAAAAATTAAATTACCCCCTGAGAAAAAAGAGAGCAGCGTTTTTATAGTGCACCTCTATTCTGCAGCCTTAGTATACATTATTTATAATTCATGGGCACATTTGTAAGCCATCCTCCTAAATGTTGTGTTGTTAGCCTAATAACATTGATATTCAGAATCTTCCCTTTTCAATTCCTCACTTTGGACAGGGACATTAGTCTGAAAGAAAATATAAATAAAAGAGTATTTTTAGCCCTTACAAAAATAGAAACTCTTTTAAAGTAATCTGTATTATTGTCATTGCTAGGGCCTTCATTAGCCACCTAAAGAGGAAGTACCCAATGTTGTTACTAATCTCCTGGAAGGGTCCAAGTTTAAAGCACATGCCATTTATGGGGACGATGTGACAATATTTAAAAAAAAAAAGCTTGACCAGAAAAGGTGACGAGGTACCTTGATAATTGAGACAGTCCTGGAAGTCGGCTGGTCTGTCCAACTGCTGTGAACTAATAGTGGGTAATCAAACACAGCAGGTCTGCACAGATACTGGCAAATGCCAACCAGCTTCCTGGATGCGCGGAATTCAGCCTTAATTAGTCGCAGAGGAGGGATAGGCACATTTAAACTAATCCAAGAGATCATTATCGTCCGAGTTGCTTACACACAAACACAAAAATTGCCGCCCTGAAATCAGGCAGATCCTACCTGCAAAGATTGGGCATGTAAGACTCCACTGACCTTTAAAGAAAAGAAGAGTCCAGAGAGGGAGTCTCTCCATCATTTTTCTTTTTCATTTTATCCCCGGCTTCTTTCTCAGCAGCTCCATTTCGCCTGGTAGATAATAAATGTGTAGTGCATGTTAACTCAAGAGTGGCCACTGACAGGAAATATAAATGGACTTTTAAACTGTTTGGATATTTTATGGATGAGCACTGCAGGTGACTCTTGGCAGTAGATAAGATAGGCCTGGCTGTTAAGGTAGGGCTGCTCACAGCTTTCTCTGGGGCCGTGGGGGCGGGGGCGGGGGTGGGGTGGGTGGGGAGATGTTCTTCATTGGTAACTATAGAAGGATTGGGAACTGTAGTTTGCCTACTGCCCCAGCATTGTAGCTAAGATGGAATGGAGAAAAGCTTTTGGTACCCTGCCTACCAGTTCACATCTCTCCAAGCACCTTGGGTGGTTGGGCTCAGCCAAACAATATGAGCTAGTTGCAAAATCTACTTCAGTCGCTCACCCACCCTCTTCACCTCTGGGATACAAAAGCCTGGAGTTTTGAGAGTGGATCTGCTCTTTGAGTGGTACTATGTATGTGGGAGGGACTGACTCTCTTGGGTAAAGTTAAAGGGCTTCATCTCTCACGCTTTCCGGGAAGCCATGTTCTTTCTCTCTCTATCACAATGAAAGGTGGTACCCATGGAATGAGGAGCTGGCTTTTCAATTCCTCATTGCGTCTTGGGCTATATTACCTCTGTGTGTAGGGTAATGCTTCCTAGTGTCCTAATATGTGCAGATGCAAACGGAAACTATAGCCCTGATGTCTGCACACAGAGGACAAAGAAGCATCTACATCAGAGGCAGATGCTAGGAAGCCCACTTGTTGGACTCCAGTTGGGATGCTCTATTGAATCATTCCAGTCAACTTCAATGGCCATATAGCCTCTCCAAAAGGAAACCTTTATAAGCATACACACTGGAGTCATCACTGAACCAAAATGGTAGGTAGAGAAGATTCCAGCACCAACACTACTAGATCCTAGAGGGCAGACCGGATGGTGGTGTCTGAAACTACCCCTTCCTCCTCCACCGCTTCTTCTCCAATCATGGGAAGCCAATGGTACTTGCTGGTGTGAGGGCTTATCCCTTGTTTGTCCCCAGATAAAAGTAGAAGAAAGTCCCTTAACCTTTTGTAGAATACTAATAGTAAACATTGCTAATGTGCCCAATCATAATGTCATTCTCCTTTCAGGAATGAAAATGACCAGCAGATGGGAACTTGGTAACACCTGGATGCATCCAGAATTATGGCTCGTGCCTTTTCTAGCCCTGGCCTGCTTCAAGGTTGGCACCTATTGATAGTCGCCTTCTTCCTTACTCTTCTATGAAACATTACTGGGCTGTATCTGAGTCCCAAGGAGCTGGATACGAGGCAGGATAAAGTAGAGAGAGATAACACAGGGAGAAGAGACAGGAAAGATACTTCCTTACTCCCAGATGTAGTCAGGCTGCCCCATCGAAGCAGGACAGAGTTCTAAAGCTGCCTCTGTTCCCGAGGGATGCTTCATGAGTGACTGGACACATCCTTATCTGCAGCCTTTGTGATGTGACTAAGGCTTCCCCTTAGCCTTTGAGAATCTGGAGGGCTTTCTCATTATTCTTTCAGGCAGTTTTTGTTGCAGTAATCCAAGTTCTTTCTAAATGTCTTTCTTCTAGGTGGCCATATCTGGTTCTTTGAGATACTCAAACCCACCTGGGTATTTTCGTTAATGCACAAGCAATTTGGTCCCAGCACAGTTTTTATTTGTAATCACAGACCTTTCCATTAGGGTCTTGCTATGGATGTATTCTTGTTTGAATATTTATTTACTGATCTCTGCATGTGGTATATTTGTATATAGGTTTGTGTACATGCACAGTGTGGACTAGTGTGCATGTCCATGTGCGTGGAGACCAGAAATTGACTTCAGTGTGTTCTGCAAACCACTCTCCACCTCAGTTTTGAGACCAGGTCCTCCCCTAATCCTGGAGCTCCCTCCCTGATTAGGCTAGCCTAGCTGGGCCCAGCCAGCCCCACAGAGCCTCCTATCTCTACATCCCAGTCCTGACTTTTTGCATGGGTCCTGGGAATCCGAACTCATGTTGTGTGATTGTGTGGCAAGCACTCTGCTGACTGAGCCATCTTTCCAGGACAGATTTAATTTTTGAGACATAGATCTGACATGGCATTTAAAGCCCAAGAACTTTAGGCATCACAATTCTGAATGGTTCCCTCTCTCAGTGGGTGGGAGAGGAAGCCTCATGTGGAGTGGGAGAGATAATTGCCCCACGCATAACCAACTCCCTCCAAAAGGATCTCCTACCAGACTCTCTAACTTCACTTCTCATGTCTCCAGTGTGGGTGATGGGCAAATAATTAGTAGACTGGATTTTCACCATCTGTCTGCACAGTCTATTCAACTTTGGGATGTGGAGATATTTGAGACTATTACTTGTTTCTTAGCCAGCCATTGTGGCCTCAAACAAAACAGACACAGAGATCCCTGTTTGGACAGCCCATCATGCATTGTTGGGGGTTGAACATTGCCCTCACTCACCCTACTTAAAAAAAAAAAGTCTTCACTAGGCAGTGAGTGAAAAGAGGTGGAGGTGAGATGTGTGTGTGAGAATGCACCTCAATAGGGGAAGAAATCAGAGCTGGATCGCACACCATCCAGAAGCCACAGACACCATAGGGAGAAGAGGACACTTCCCATTGACAGTGAACAAGGTCTCAAACTAGCTTAATGTTGGGGAGTGGTTACTTCTATTATCTGCTGACATGGAGAGGGAATGCACCAAGTAGCTTTTGGTGGCAGGTTCTAATGGAGCTTTGGTACAAACAGTAACCTACTGTGTGACAGGCTCTGCAGCCCAGAATGTCCCAGTACTCCTGGGTCAATTGAGTTGCTTATCACATTTCTCCCAGGCCTGCACGTCCATCTCGTTTACAGCCCTTTGCCCCAGTTTATTCACTTTAAGTTACAGGGATGCCCACTGCCACTCTAGCAAGTATTTTAAGGACACTAGCATTGTAATTGTATCTAATTGCAAAAGATTCCAAAAGAGACAATAGCATGAAGTTGAGTTTTCAGGGGAGTAAAACAAAATTAACTGGAAATTCTTAGACGATGGATTTGAAGCTTACAATTATGCAAATGAGATGAGTCAGCATTCTTACAGTGTAGACTGGGCTTAAATCTCTTTTGAGTTACTTTAGAACTCTGGATATTAGACCTTTGTCAGATGAAGGGTTGGTGAAGATCTTTTCCAAGTCTGTAGGCTGTTGCTTTGTTCTCTTGACAGTGTCTCCTGCCTTACAGAAGCTTCTCAGCCTCATGAGGTCCCATTTATTAATTGTTGACCTTAAGGCCTGGGCTGTTGGTGTTCTGTTCAGAAAGTTGTCGCCTGTTCCAATGTGTTCCAGGCTCTTCCTCACTTTTTCCTCTAACCAATTTAATGTCTCTGGTTTTATGTTGAGGTCTTTAATCCACTTGGACTTGAGTTTTGTGCATGGTGACAAATAGGGGTCTAATTGCATTTTTCTACATGTAGACATCCAGTTAGACCAGCACCATTTGTTGAAGATGCTATCGTTTTTCCATTGAATAGATTTGGCTTCTTTATCAAAAATCAAGTGACCAAATGTGTGTGGATTCATCTCTGGGTCTTCAATTCAATTCCATTGATCAACCAGCCTATTGCTGTGCCAGTACCATGCTGGCTTAATTACTGTTGCTCTATAGTACATCTTGAGATCGGGTATGGTGTAATATCCAAAATAGATAAAGAACTCAAGAAATTAAACACCACCAAACCAAATAACCCAATTGTGAAATGGAGCTCAGAACTAAACAGAGAATTCTCAGCAGAGGAATATCAAATGCCTGAGAAACACTTAAAGAAATGCTCAGCCTCATTAGTCATCAGAGAAATGCAAATAAAAATGAAACTGAGATTCCATCTTACACCCATCAGAATGGCTAAGATCAAAATCTCAAGTGACACCACATGCAGGCAAGGATGTGGAGAGAGAGAGGAACACTCCTTCATTGCTGGTGGGAATGCAAACTAGTACAACCACTTTGGAAAACTATCTGGAGCTTCCTTAGAAAAATGGGAATAGGGCTTCCTCAAGACCCAGCTATTCCACTCCTTGGAATATACCCAGAAAATGCTCTACCACACAACAGAGACATATGCTCAACCATGTTTATAGCTGCCTTATACATAATAGCCAGAACATGGAAACAGCTTAAGTGTCCCTCAGTAGAAGAATAGATAAAGAAACTATGGTACATTTACACTATGGAATACTATTCAGCTATTAAAAACAAGGAATTCCCGAAATTTGTGGACAAATGGATTGAACTAGAAATGATCATAATGAGCAAGTTCACCCAGAAGCAAAAAGAGACAAATGGTATATAATCACTTATATTAAGACACTAGCCTAACGGGCATGTCCCATAAAAGACTTTACTTACCAGGAAAGTGGGTCAGAAGGGAGGATATCCTCTTGGGACTTTAGGTGAGAGAAGCATGGGAGAATGGGGAAATAAAAGGATCCAGAGGGTCCTGGAAACCTACAAGAAGAACATTATGATGGGCAGATCTGGGTCCTGGGGTCCTGCTCAAACTATGGCACCAGCCAAGGAAAATACAGGCAGTAAACTTCAAACCCCTACTCAGACCTAGCCAATGGACAGGACATTCTCCATCGTTGAGTGGAGAGTGAGGTCTGACTTTCATATGAATTCTGGTGCCCAATTTTTGACCATGTCCCCTTGATGGGGAGGCCTGGTGGCACTCAGAGAAAGAATAACAGGTCACCAAGAAGAGACTCGATACCCTATGAGTATATACAGGGGGAGGAGGTCCCTCTCAGGCACAGTCATAGGGGAGGGGAGTAGGGGGGAAATGGGACGGAGGGAGGAATGGGAGGATATAAAGGATGGGCTAACAATTGAGATGTAATATGAAGAAATTAATAAAATATTTTTTTAAAAAGAAAATAGAACTCTGTATTGCAGAGAGACCAACCTGTAGATTTTTTTTCCTGATGGAACAATACCCCTTGAGGGATTATAGCTATGGCCCTCTTGGATGGGCTGTTGGTGTGCAGAGAATTCAACTGGCCTGTCCTCAGGGGTCTTCAGGGTCCTGAAAAATCTCCTATGTCATCACCTGCACCAGGTGCGCCAGGTACTTGGAATATAAGGGCCCGACCACCACCCCAGCTCAGATTCTCTCTGTCTTTTGATCCCTCTCAGACACACTCTCTCTCTCTCTCTCTCTCTCTCTCTCTCTCTCTCTCTCTCTCTCTCTCTCTCTCAGATCCTTTCTCTCTCTGTCATGGGCACCCTCTTCTTCCCCCCTTCCACCCTCCCCCTTCCCATAATAAACTTCCTTATATCAGATTTGTCGTGTGCCTTAATAACTATTAAACCATTGATGTCGTGACTTGGATTCTATTTAGAGTCCGATTCCTCCACATGGCACTGACTCTCAGGCTCTCCCTGTGGACCTGCTTGCCACTCACCCCTCCATCCTCCACAGCTGCCCTGCAGGAGGCTAAGAACTCTAACCTGGCTCCATTCAAAAGCCAAATATTAGCATACCAAATTTCCAAATTCTCACAACTACAGACAAATGATTTTCAGATATCTAAGCTTTTCTCTACACTCCCCAAATCTCTTATTGCTGAGGCTCTACTTCCCAACTCTTAAAATTCTTTACTTTCTGATTTCTTTGCATTCTGCTCTCAAAAGAAAAAAATATATATTTTAAGATTATAATGTGAAATCCTATCTAAGGATATATAATTTGCTTATTGGGCATGGTGTTTAAAATCTAAGTTCAACTCATGTTTAAGGCATATATATACACATACATATATATGTGTATATATATGTATATATATATGTATATATATATATATATGGGTACATATGTGTAGGTAACTCTAATTCAACTACACAAACGCTTTTAAATATCAGCCATTTCGACCACATGGTTACAACCTGCCATGTGACTCTACCATTTTAAGATGAACACGTGGTGTAAAGCACCAATTATAAAGATTCTTAGTCCTAATGAACTCTCTGTTTATTATTTTGTCTCTCTTTAGGCTAAGAAAGCAACAAGTCTCATTTTAACTTGGTATGTATTTTTATTTTATTTCAAAGTTATACTTTTTACAGCATACTGTTTATGTGGTTCAAACCTGGCTCAAAACATTCTTTATATGATGGTGAAATTTCAAGGCTATAAAGGTCTATTCAGATCAACAAAAGCTAATTTAAATTGCATATCTAACTACGTATGTCTTTGCTAGTTCTTAGATGCATGAATGAATGCTGTTTCTTTCTCCTGCTGCCAGCAGCCTGTGCTCATTGTCCACCTCCAGGCTTTCTGGCCAATGGAGTTGGTATAATAAATTCAAATGTTATTTTAAAGTTGTTTCATAATGTTCTACCATATTGCTGACTCTGGAAATGGGTTATTATTCACCCTTTCTCAGATCCAGTCATGTTTTTAAAGTCCAGGGTCAAAAACAGGATATGGTTAAAACTCATAACTCAGGTTAATAGTTGAAAGCTTGTGCTTAGATAATCTTAAACCATGTGACATGATGCCAAAGATACTTTTACGTATTAATTTTTAACACATTTAGTCATTTACAATGCTAGACCTTGGATATTACGTTTTATTTTCACTCTCAAAGGGTAAAAAAAAAATCACGGTCTTAAAATATATTTAGTCTTGTTTTTGCTAATGTTACCAACCTATAATATGGCTTTATATTTTTATAAGCTATAGACTTTTTATATACTAAATCATACAGGAAACTGTTATCTTCTATAGTGGTACACCATAAAAGGTCAAAAAAGTTCCAAGTCTCTATAAGGACTATGCTTATGATTTTTAAGGCTCCAACGTAACAGAGATAAAACCTAAAATTCTATTTAATGAGTAAGAAATGCAAGTTATAAATGATCAAATCCTTTAACATGCCCAGAAATATATTCATAGTCAAACTAAGAACCAATGTGATTAATTACAAGATCAAGCTTTATTTAGCCTCTTGTACATGTTTCAAAGTTAAACAAAAGGATAACTAGAAATGAGGAAAGTTTTTCCACTTAGAACTACTTGATGAGCCTCAAACACTTATCTGCAGAATATGACATAATTATGGATCATAACATTCTGTTTTATGTATTCAAGGCATAGCTTAAAGCAGATAACAAAAGACAGACAGATTGCTTAATTCAGATATGCAAACCCTCAAGCCCGTCAGAGATCTGTTGAATATGGCACTTAATATGGTAAAGCTTATTAAGACAGAGATTCCTAAATCCTAACAGTAACTCCCCAAGGTCTCCAAAAGGATTCAGACACAATGACAGATGACTCCACCCCAGGATTGTGGTAAGCTAACCATTGGGCAGACCACCACAATGCCTTGCTCACTGCTAGGGCCAAGATTGAACTGTGGACAAACTGGACACCCAAAGAGTTATTGTCTCACATTGCTGAAGATGAGATGAGGTCAGTTTCTCCCATGTTCTTCCTCCACAGAAGAAGCCTCTTTTCTTCTGTGCCTAATACCCAGACTGCCTCTGCTCATGCCGACATGGAGACCTTAAAAACCTGGGACAACTATCTAGGTAGTGGACTATATAGATTAGCCTTTGTCATTTTGATTGGTACATAGATTCATTTAGATTACAGTTTTCCTTCTCAGGTCTCTGATCACATTGAGGGTTAAGCTAATGGTAGGTTGACATCTAGAGGACAGGTGCTTAGCTTCTTATCCCAAGGTAATCTACCAGTATGTCAGTTTATTAGTCAAGTCATTAGTAGTTAAAACTACTAGGTACTAGATCTCTTATTTTAAAAGGCAAACAGGTTTGCTTTGCTCACAGACCTTATGTTAAAGGATAAACAGGCTTCAGATGCCTTCTCAGTCTTCTTTATGTATAAGCATCAGATCTGAAGCCTCATTCTCCTAGAGATGCTACCACTAGGTCTAGACACAGTCTACCTTGTTACAGTGACTTCTGCCAGCAGTCTCACTGTGTCTAATTGTAAATAATTGGAATAGGAAGAAAGATGTAAAGCTTATATAAGGCTTAAAGACACAGAAGTTTAAGTTATGAAGACCTAATAAAGTATTTTAGTATTTTAGGGTCTAAGAAGGTATTTTAAGGTTAACAAATACAAGTGAAAGCCTAGATGGTTATAAGAAAGCAATTTAAGGTATACAAAAAAAATAAATAAAGTGCTTTGTATTTCTTCCTGTTACTACGCTACTGTTGTATTAAGACTGTTCAGAGTTTTGACTATACAATCCACTACCATACTTCCAAGCTCAAGATGCTAAATTTCCTTTGGTTTGACTTTTAAGTACAGACTTTAAAATGTTTCTCATTGAGCTAAACTTATATACATCCAGTCTTTTGGATCGAGGGAAGAACCCCCTTTTTAGGATGTATAGGCATACTGAGAATCAAGATAACGTGAGATTTTGCCCCTTCTACTTCATGGAAGGCTTCTATCTTCCCTGAGCACATCTTAAAGAGTGTTCACACTGTTAACCCAAAATAGTTTCCAAACCCTCTGCTGTGCTATGACGCAAAGATGTGTGTCTACTGCCTTTTTCTGCAATGTGTATTGTATTGCAGATTACACACAATGGTGATGCTAACATGTTTAAAACTTATCTTCTTTGTAAACTTAAAAAGGATTCTTGTAATTCTTTAAAATACTAAAAACATTTTAAATGACATATTCTGTATGTCTCTGAGGTTTTTGAAGACCTTATCTAACTATTTTACCTTATCTTTCTATAGAATCATATCTATCTGTTGCACCTAAGATGCATTTCTTGCGATAAAAATAGACTAATAATTGATTTGACCATGATTTGATCAATCAACAATTTGTATTTATCCTAAACAGCATGCAATAGCACTTTCAAAGTATTGGAAGTGGCCTAATGGCACTCAAAGAAAATGGAGGAATGTTGGTGTGCAGGCAATTCAATTGGCCTCCACTCAGGGGCCTTCAAGGTACTGATAACATCCTAAGTCATCTTCTTCACAAGATGTGTGGATATAAGGGCCTAGCCTGCCACCTCAGCTCTCTCCGTGTCTCAGTCTCTTTCTCTATCTCTGTCATGGGTGCCCTTCTCTCTCTCCCTCCCTGCCCTCTCTCTTCTCTTTCTGCCTTCCCACACACAAAGAAACTTCCTTATACCAGATCTGCTGCATGCCTTAATCATTATCATAACATTAGCTTTACATGTAAACAAGCCCACTTATCCTAAAATTTCTTGCAAAGACTTAGCCTCTCAAAGGCTCTTTGGGATGACTTTAGCATCTTCCTGGTTCCCCCATAAGTGATTGAGTTGAATAAAATTTCTGATGTCTATTCATTTTATATTTAGGGGGTCAACACATATACATACACACACAAATACAAATAAATATAATAAAAACAAATTCTTAATAAATGTGCTCAGGCTTTCTATGGTGGTATAGCCTTTCTTCCCAACACTCAGGAAGCAGAGGCAGGAAGGCCATCCTGGTTTACACAGTCAGTTCCAGTACTTCCAAGGCTACCTGTCTCAAAACAAAAAAAAAAATTTCCACATTTCTACTGTTTGATTTCCTTCTGCCACGATAAACCCTGAAGTATGGGGACTATGGCTGCCCTGTATGTCACTGTACTCCTTCGTCTAACACAGTCCTTTTAAAATTATGCTTGGGTCCTTGTTTCTTTCCAGTCCTCCTGCCAGCATCCCACTGCACTCCATTATGCTCCCATCTTTGAACTGTCTCGAACATCTTCTGGCTGCTCCTGCTGCACCTGTTCCTAGGTTCCTGTGGTGTCAGCACTGGGAACAGAGTGCTTCTCAAAACATGAGCCTGATCTTGCTTCACTCCTGCTCAGAGGTTCTCAGGGAAGCTAATTCCTTAACCCAGGCTGCTGTCCCCTCAGGATCCTGCCTTGCTTGACTCTAGTCACTACTGTCCTAGCTCACGATGGGACTCTCTCATCTTAGAACCTGTACATTCACCAATCCCTTCACCTGGAGAGCTCTGTCTTCTCACTCACCCAAGAAACTTCTGCCTACCTGCTTTTAGCTTTAATGTTGCTGCCTCGGAGAAGAATTCTGTGCTCCCTGGAGCCCCTCTATTACACCAGTAATTTAATTTCTATCGCCTATCTTTCCACTGGACTATATACATCCTGGGTTAGGCTTAATGTATTAAATGCTGAGTACAGTACCTGATGCTGTTTCTCACCAGTTCAAGCATGCACACTGTTTTTTCATGACTTTATTATATTAGGAGGCACCCTTTAACCATTAGGATGTCACAGCTAGCATTTTGCTTTCTGACTGAAGGTAAGAAAACTGTGTATATTGTAATCAACAGTATCCTACATTTGACGAAATGTGTTGGATGGCACAGAAGAAGACAGAAAGCCTGCACCTACTTAGCATTCACCAGCATGCAGAAACATTGTTGCTTATGCCTGGTGTCAAAAAAGACCACTTGCAAGTCACAAGCAAGAGATCCAAGCTCTGGTTTCTTCCCTGGGTGGTGGGAAGCATCAATACTCCACCCCACTCCCCCAACTCTGGTACTAACTAGACACTGTGCGTGTTGGAAGTTCACAAGGAGAGAAATGTATCTGGGACAATTTGTGCAAGCTCCTGCCTGTTGCTCTGGTGTCTGCTGATTCAACTTCTGTCAACACAGTTCCATGCCCCAACCACTGCTGTCAGCACCTCTCCTGCCAAAGCTGATGTCATGTCAGCTGCCCTAGCTCAGATCAGCTGTCTGCATCAGGGTCCTGACACTCCGAATAGCTGCTGCTCGGTATTAGTCACTTCTCTGTTGCTGCGATAAAACGCCATCACCAAAAGTGATGTTTAGAGGACTTTGTTTTGGTTTACAGTTCCAGAGGAAGGGTCTCTGATACTGAGGCAGGCATGGCAGCATCCACAGGAAGGAAACAGAGAGTGAGCTGGAAGTGAGGTGAGGCTATAAACTCTCAAAGCCCACCTCAGTGATGAACCTCCTCAGCGAGGCTTCACCTCCTGAAGGTTCCATGACCTCCCCCAAATAAAGCCACCAACAGGGGACCACCTGGGTAAGTATGTATGCCTGAGGTACATACATACCCAAGGTGGATATTCCTCATTCAAACCACCCTATGCTCCCATCTGGCCAGATGGCCCTCTGGTACTCAGCAGATGCCTTGCTCTGTCACTGCTCCAGAGCCCTCTGCTAGGATGCCAGCCACAGCCTTTACAGAGAACAGGGAGCTATAGCATCCTTAAGGGTTCATTGTATTCCTGCCTTGACTGTTGGTCCAAAGTCCCAAGGCCACTAGAGTGGGTGAATTACTTTGGAGTTCAAGCATGGCTCTGGGCCAACTGTAGTAGAGAAGGCATGATACGCAAGTTCTAATTTTCTTGTTCTGTCTTTGTCTTAAATGTTTTCCAACTGGTGGACATTGTTCCACCCTGACCTCATCCAGAGAAAATTCTGTCCTTATCTGTGGGCATGTCTTGATCTCAGCAGAAGTAGACATTGGGAGGACAGGTCTGCTCTCTGACTGTGTCCTTGATTAAGTTGCACCATGATTGATGAGGCTGCTATTTCTGGGAGTGCTCCCTCCACCATTACCATACCTAGGGCTTTACAAAATAGTTGAGATGAATCACACTGACAGGACCTCTTAGTCACGTTCAGTTCTGCCAAGGCATAGTGGGCATGGGCTCTCGCTTTCTAAGTTAACTTTGGCTCCCACCAGACCCTGGTCCTTTTTAGGTGAGAAAATACCTTAAACTAAGTTAAACATTTTCTTTTTTTTTCTTTCTTTCTTATTTTTATTAAGACTGTCTTTACTGGAGCTGGAGGGATGGCTCAGTGGTTAAGAGCACTAACTGCCTCGCAGAGGACCTGGGTTTGGTCCCCAGCACCTCATGGTGGTTCACAATTGTCTGTAACTCTAGTTCCAGGCATAGGACACTTTCTTCTGGTTTCTGCATGCACCAGGCAGACACTGTACACACACACACACACACACACACACACACACACACACATACACACACACACACACACATACACACATGCAAACAAAACACTCATACACATGGAATAAAAATATAACCGTTTTAAAAGATGAGTTATTTTTTGATAATTTCTTAATAAATGCCATGTATCTAGAGCATATCCACCCAAAGTACACCCTCCCAGAGTCCATCTCCTTCCTTCCTTCCATCCTTTCTTTCTTCTTTCCTTCCTTCCTTTCTTTCTTCTTTCCTTCCTTCCTTCCTTTCTTCCTTCCTTCATTCTTTCCTTCTTTCCTTCCTTCCTTCCCTTTCCTTTTAATTTATTTTTAATTTATATATTCACTTTACATCCTAATCATAGCCCCCTCCCTCCTCTTCTCCTGGTCTCTTCCTCCCCCCTCCCCCTTCCCCTTGTGCTCAGAAAAGAGGAGCCCACCACCACCACCCCACCCCAGCACATCAAGTCACATAAGAACTGAGCTCCTCCTCACCCACTGAGGTCAGAGGTCAGGCAAGGCAGCCCAGTTAGGGCAAAGTGATTAAAAGCAGGCAACAAAGTCCATGTCATAAACAGCATCCACTCAACTTCCTAGGGGACCCACATGAAGATAAACCTGCCCATCGGTTACATATATGTAGGGGGTCAAGGTCCAGTCCACACATGCTCTTTGGTTGGTGGTTCCATCTCTGTGAGCCCCCTTGGGTCTAGGTTATTTGACTCTGTTGGTCTTCTTGTAGCGGTTCTTGTCTCCTCCGGGTCCTTCTATCCTTCCCTCCCACTCTTCCTGAGCTCTGCATGATGCTTGACTGTGAGTCTCAGCATCTGATTTGATCAGCTGCTGCTGGGGATGGGGGTGAGGGAGTGGCATGCTCTCAAAGAACAGTTAAGTTAGGCGCCTGTCTGTAAATATAACAGTATTGTTAATGGTGTCGTGGTACATTTGCTTCTTGCATTCATGACACATTCCCCTCCCACGTCCATCCTCTTCCGTTGATTAGTTCTTTGGGAATTGCATACAGTGTATTTTGATCATATCACTTCCCTCCCCCAACTCTACCTATATCTACCCCTCCTTCCCTGCTAACTCAACTTTATGTACTCTTTGTTCTCCATTTTTTCAACCCATAAACTCTGATTTGTGCTACCCATATGGTCTTGGGTGTATGACCCTCTACTGGAACATGGTTGACCTACCAGAAGACAAATACTTCTTAAAAAATGGATTTCTCCCTTTCCCAGTAGCTATTAAGTGCCAACAGCTCCTCAGTTAGGGGTGGGATTTCACAGCCACCTCCCTACTTCATGATGGGATTTTGTCTGGCTTGAGCTTACACAAGTCTTATGCATGCTGTCATAACTGGTGTGTGTTCATCTGTGCAACTGTCTTGCAGTGTACTGACAACACTCTTTTCCTGTAGTCGTCCACTGCCTTTGCCACTTAGAATCTTTTCCTCCCTCTTCCATAATGATCCCTGGACCATGAGGTGAAGGGTGTGCCATTTAAATAAGGAATATTATGAGGCGGGGATTCTGGAGAGATGGATCAAAGTTAAGGCCACTGGCTGCTCTTGCAGAGAGGACCAGAGTTTGGTCCCCAGAGCTCATGCCAGGAGCCCACAACCACCTATAACTCCAGCTCCAGGCAACCACTGGACACCCTCTTTGGGCTTCTGCAGGCAACTGCACTCATATGTCTATATCCCTACACAAATACACATGCAGCACATAATTGTTTAAATATTTTCATTAAAAAGAAAAAGGACAGATAAAATGGAAACAATTGCAGCAGTAAATATGGACTAAGATCTACATCAAATAAAGATCTAATAAAATATAATAAAGATCTCAATAAAAAATCAAGACAGAAGTATCCAAAGTTTCCAACTCTGAATGGAAATCAGGATAGAAACATCAGGAAAATCAAGTAGCCATTATTTTGACCAAGTACAGACCAAACATCAGATCTCTGTCTCTCTCTGTCTCTGTCTCTGTCTCTCTCTGTCTCTGTCTCTGTCTCTCTGTCTCTGTCTCTCTCTGTCTCTCTGTCTCTCTCTCTGTCTCTCTCTGTCTCTCTCTGTGTGTGTGTGTGTGTGTGTGTGTGAGAGAGAGAGAGAGAGAGAGAGAGAGAGAGAGAGAGAGAGAGAGAG
>OU015743.1:113809433-113821842 GCA_907169655.1 Acomys percivali
GAGAGAGAGAGAGAGAGAGAGAGAGAGAGAGAGAGAGAGAGAGAGAGAGAGAGAGAGAGGGAATAGCTGACCAAAGTAAACACAGAGTTAGCTTCTCAGAGAATCAGACTGTGGTGTGGAAGGCAAGCATAAAATAATCTCCTCGAATACAGAACACAAAGACACAGAGATTAAAGAGACAAAGAACATAGGCTAAAACTCAAAGAAGTTGCCTCTCGCCAGCTCAAAGTGTCTGCTCCTTCCAAGCTGTGGATGTTTCTCCAGCCATAGGAAGAGTTGACAATGTTACTCTACAGAGCACCGTAAGGTCCGAGTTGACAGCAGCTGGAATGTGCTGAGAGTTCAGCCAGCATCAGATGCATGTGGTTGTTACCACTAGGAAGCTATGATTCCTGTTATTGTTGGAGAATGAGAATGTGTGCATGAAGAAGAAACAGTCCCTTTTTTTCTTGTATCTAGACTGTGTGTATTGTTAGCCACACACAAGCCACTGTGAATTGATTCCATAGTATGACATGTGCACATATGTTACATAGCCACACCAGAGCAAGTGGGGCTTATGAAGGTCATTAAAAAGAATGTGTGTTCCATTTTATCATCAGTACTATCAATTTTATCAGTGCCTATGTTGACATCTTGCATATAGAAGATGCTTGATTGGCACATCCAGGTTTATATTCATTCCTACCAGCATAGTCCATCTATGTTGTAAAAAAGTAAGCCTGGAGACAGGAAATTCTGCTGAGTGTAGAAGAGAAAAGAGTCTCCCAGGCTAAATCAGACCGTTGACTAGAGTTGTTCTGTCAAAACTGAGCAAACAATTTTGCCTTGTCTCCACATGTGACGCCCATGTTGCTCTGGGACTCCCAAGTCCAGGCCAGATGTGGATGTTGATCTTGAATCCTCAGAACCAGGAACTGGAGAAATTGCCATCTTCTATAAATAACTCAGGCAGCGGTGTTCAGTTTCAGCAACAGAAAACAGCCTAAGATAGTCCAGTTGCTTCACTTTCTGTTCTTAGTTCCTTTTCACAGGTAGTCACTTTGTAACCCTAGATGCAACCTGGAAGGCTCCTGGGTTCCAAGCTAACAAGCTGAGGCGGCATTGCTTGAATTTCTCCAGGCTGCCAGAGGACTTAGATCAAGTGTTCTCACACATCGCCTAAGCTCTTCTCGGCCATTTTTCTTTCAGGCTTTAATTCACTGCCAAGAAATAAGTAGTGGTGAGTTCCATAGCCAACAAGGCCGAGTACTTTCCACCTATTCAGTTCTAATGGTCCAGGAGAGGGGATGCTGGGATGGGGCCAAGTATTCCTGATGTGTCTCCCTCTGACCCACAGTTCAGGTAAGCTCTGGCTCCTGCTGAATTGGGAGGGTTCTGTGCTCCGCCCAAGGACTAGAGGTGAACACTGCCCAGCCTCCCAGGAGAACATAGCTTTGAGTGCTGGTGTTATTTGAGATGACATGTGCCTTGCAAGGGCAAGGTTAGTACCAGTGAATCTCGCCTGCCTGCAGTACACTGGGTCATGCCTGATGCCTGTGGCTATTCTAAACATGCCTTGCTATGATATTGCATTTGTTTTGTGTGGATTTAAAAAACTAATAATTTACATAGCTCCTTTCCCCAGGCCTTTATGATGGTACTCAAAGTTAACAAGTTTATGTTTGTGGGGGTGTGGGGGTGTGGGGGGTGGGGGTGGGGGAGGTTTGGGGGTTGGGGTGGTGGATGGTGGGGTTCTTTATTATTTTAATTACTGTTCAGGTGTAGTGAAGTCCAGTTTGAACATGGAATGCCTTTTCCCACCTAACTACTTTTTAAATGCACTAAGATTTCTTTTTGTCTTTAATCTGTCTTAGAGTGGCATTACCATGTTGCCTTCTAAATATTATTAAGTTTTACTTGGGTATTGTTAAGGATTCTAGAGTAAAATTGTGGGCTTTCAGAGCTGCAAAGAGCCCTGGGATAAAATTTAAATCTCTTTGAATATTTTTAGAGGTGACAAAGCTAAGTACAATGTGCGAAAAGGTTTGCTTTTGTTCTCAAGCTTATCGCTGGGTTGAGATTAGGAAAAGTGGGGTCCTTCACCCTCATGTCAAAGGCATTTCCACTAGATCTGCTTTATATTTACCCAGAGGACTCCATGCTCCCCCCCAAATCGTTACTACCTCTAATGAGACTACATCTACCAATGTGGATGAAAAAGAATAAGTAGTGATGTACCTCTTTGTCCAGTCGATGTGTTTTTGCTCTCACTCAGTCAAACAACGAATGGTACCTAGAACTAAGTTCTTTTAGGTATCAAGCCAAAAATGGACCAAAATATAGACAGTATGCTTCTCATAATGAGATCACAGGACACCACACAGAGAGTGAGAAACACTATTGAAAATATTAATAAAGCAGCTTTACAGTGGCTATTAGAAAGGAAGAGTTTGCTTGAAAGAGAGCTATTCACGTGACAGATGATAGGCTAAGAATAGCAGAGCCAATCTGATGCTCTTGTGCCGTTAGTGACGCTGGTAGAGTGGCTGGTGGTAGTAAGCCTTCACATCTCTGTTATGACAATAATCACGATGATACCATTCGCATGGCCTCTCACCATTTGCAAAGTTCTTTCCCATTTACAATCTCACTTAATTGTCACAATAAATGTTTTGGATGAACAATCTTCCTTCTCCATGATGACACCGAGACTCTCAATCTTATTGCCTGTAACTGGGAGAAACTGGATGGCAAGCCCCACAATCCTTCCATTGCCATTCCTCTGTCTCCGTCCTCCAGTGCCCGTTCATGGACTGTTTATAAGCCAGGGACTGTGGTAAGGAGCGAGTCCGTCCAAAGTGCAGAATCGGTCCAGTACGAGGACACTTATTAGTCTAACTGATCATATCAACAGACAGTGCAGCAAAACATGGGTTCTCTGGCTGCAACTGGACAGTGAGAAACAGTTCCCGTTGAATCAGCTCATCCAATGTCACATTTTACAGAAAAAGGAAATCCACCCCAGAGGTGAAAACAGCGTCAGCCTCCTGTGCAGAGGAAGCAGCTGGAATAGGAGATGCTTGTGTTTCCTAGTAGACACAGTGCCACCAAGCCATGAACTTGGTAAAGACCTTCATGTATTCCTGAAGACTTAGAATGGATACACATGCACACACAGACACAGACAGACAGACACACACAGACACCATGGAAGGAAGGAATGGAGTGGGGGGCCAGAAATATTCCCAAGAACTTGAAATAAGTAGGCAGAAATCAATATTAAAAAGCAAGTTGGTCACAGGGATGTGGCTCAGTTGATAGATTACTTGCCTAGCTAGCCTGAGGCCCTTTGTTCATTCCCTAGGGTTGCACAAATCTGTAATTCCATTATCTGAGAGCTAGAGGCAAGAGGATCAGAAATTCTAGTCCATCCTCTGCTGCAAGAGTTCAGGGTCAGCCTGGGCTAAATGAGACCTTGTTTAAACAAACAAACAAACAAATAAAGAAAAAAGTAAAAGAAATCTGAATTATAATAGCAACACAGTAAAACTAATTTTTAATTCAACAAATGTTTATGGAGTGAATACTACATCCCAAGCTGTGTTGTCAGCTGTGGGATGACAGCAGAGAACCAAGTAGGCAACCAGCCCAGCTGCTGAGGAGACACTGTGTTTGGGGTGGAGACAATAATGCATAGCCTGGGACACCCTTGCACACCCTTGGAAGAGCCTTGGCTTTACCCTGAGTGGGGAATGCGGACAGATATGCTGTGGAGGAGTGCTGTGAACACAGTACTGGCTGTGTGGAGACAAGCCTGTCACTCAGCCTTCTCTTCTACTCTGAACAACCATCACCTCTTACTTGAATTATTCAGGCAAATCTACCTGTGACCTGTGGGTTGTGTGCATCCCAGGACATCTAGAAACGTGGCCCAACTTATCTATGAATGACAACATCATGTGACAGTGTCAAAAATGTGGGCCATGCTTATGCCATGGTGGGGAGAAGAAATCAAATTCTTGTTGCATGTTGAAGGTGGAATCAACAAGCCTTCCAAAGGGAGAGTGCGGGCCCTGAGTGGGAGCACAGGTTAGCGTGAAATGGGATCATCTAATCAAAAGCAGAATGCCAGGCTTCACCCCAGAGTTTCTGATTCAGTAAGTCTGGTATGGGACTCAAGACATTGTGCTTATAACAGACTCATGGGACTCCAATGTCCTGGTGCAGGTTTGGAGATCTCAGTTCTGGAGATCCATGTCCAGATGCTCCTGAGGATGATAGCTGTGAAGAGAAGCATGAGAAATCAAAAAGAAGAGGCCAGACTACAGCCTCATTCTGTATCCGGGATTCTCTAGATAACCGGGGACTGGAGGAGAAAGCAGAGCTCGAACCAGACATCCTGGAATCTCAGTATGTGGAAGGCTGAGGTGGGAAGACTGTAAGTTTGGGGCTAACCTGGGCTATGTAGCAAACACCCACCATCTCACAACTCAGAACAGTGAGGAGGAGAATGTGCAACTTTAACATGTAAAAATCAACAAATATGTGCCCCTCTGTCATCTGTTTCCAGGATGTCCGAACTGGGAAAGGAGGGGCTTCCAGCTCACAGAGGACCATCAGTCCTGCCACCACCATGGGATCCTTCACCTTAGCTTGTATGCAGCTTGTAGATATCATTTCTAATTTGATAACCACATAGTGGTTATAAAACAAAGCATTCTTATTCTTAAGAAACTCATACTGAATTATTTACAGTAAAAGAACAGGAGCTGGGTGTGATGCAGTAAGATTTTTACTCCAGAGAGAGGTGTAGGTCAACCTGGTCTACAATAGAAATTTCCAGGTCATCTGGACTACATAGTGAGAGTACATCAGAAAGAGGAGGAGGAAGAGGAGGAGAAGGAGGAGGAGGAGGAGAACGTGAAATCTTCAGCATGCTCTTAAATAGTTTGGGAGAAAGCATATGCTTATACATTTATATATTATATATATTTAGATAGTTATCTCACTGTGCTTTATGTAGATACAGCTAGATATTAATAAACAAAGAGATAGAGTGAAAGAGAGAAAAAAGGAGAGAGAGGCGATGATAAAAGATAAAAAATACTTAAGTGATTTTGAGTAAATGGGTGCATGTGCAAAATAGTTCTAAATACAATCCTTTGGAAATTTCTGTAAGCCTAAAACTATATAAAATTGAAAGTTTCCCAAAGGACTTATACCTTCAGGTTTGCAAGCACAAACTTCAGGAAGATAGCATGGAGGATAAGCAGGCCCTATAGGTGTGGGAAAGCAAATACCTAACACAAACCGAAAAAGGAAAAGTTTAAAACCTTGTGAGAAGTTAAACAGCCCCAAACACACATGTACTAGTTAGATTTTTGTTGCTATAGAAAAATACCAGAGATAATCAACGTAGAAAGAAGAAAGGTTTTCTATTGTTCATAGTCTCGGAGCGCTCACACCATAGCTGGCTGGCTCTGTTGCTCTAGGTCTGGGTAAGGAGACTATGCTGGGGAGAGTCAACCTTTAACTCAAGAATGTTTGGAGGACACATGTAAAAAGTAAGTTGGGTTTTTGTTTATTTGTTTTTTTTTTATTAATAAAGATGTTCTTGTTTGGGAAGATTCTAATTCAGAAAGGCGTTGATGCTCCCGAACTTAAAGCATAAAATCATTGTTATCATAGTGAAATTATCATCAGGATTCTCCCTTGACAGCATGGCTATAAAGTTCATCTTAAAAGTCAGTGACAAGGGGACGGAGGAATTGGTTGGCGCGCAACGGGTTCTAGGCTGCTGGCAACTAGAGGACCCGCGGCCCCACCCTGGCCCGGCCTGGCAGGTAGCAGAGGCAGCAGGCCGTGCTGGGGGGTCGGGGCATGTTCCTGTAACCTGTAGCCCAGGGGATGTTAGGGTGGACAGTGCATCTGGAGGGCGGGCCACGCAGGGTGAACCATGCTGCAGTGGCCGTCGGGCACAGAGTATACTCCTTTGGGGGTTACTGCTCTGGTGAAGACTACGAGACACTTCGTCAGATAGATGTACATATCTTCAATGCAGTGTCCTTGCGTTGGACAAAGCTGCCCCCAGTGAGGCCTGCCGTCCGAGGCCAGGCTCCTGTTGCACCTTATATGTGGTATGGACACTCAACCGTCCTCATCGATGACACGGTCTTCCTTTGAGGTGGGCGCAATGACACTGAACGTACTCTATGCCTTTGATGTCAATACTCACAAGTGGTCTACACCCCGAGTGTCAGGAACAGTGCCTAGGGCCCGGGATGGACATTCAGCTTGTGTCCTGGGCAAGATCATGTACATTTTTGAGGGATATGAGCAGCTGGCCGACTGCTTTTCCAATGACATTCACAAGCTGGACACCAGCACCATGACATGGACCCTTGTTTGCACAAAGGGCAATCCTGCACGCTGGAGGGACTTCCACTCAGCCACGATGCTGGGCAATCACATGTATGTTTTTGGGGGCCGTGCTGACCGCTTTGGACCATTTCATTTCAACAATGAGATTTACTGCAATCGTATTCAAGTCTTTGACACCGGAACTGAGGCCTGGCTCGACTGCCCACATACTCCGGTGCTGCCTGAGGGGCGCAGGAGCCATTCAGCCTTTGGCTACAATGGAGAGCTGTACATCTTTGGTGGCTATAATGCAAGACTGAACCGGCATTTCCATGATCTATGGAAATTTAATCCTGGGTCCTTTACCTGGAAAAAGATTGAACCAAAGGGGAAAGGACCATGTCCCCGCCGGCGCCAGTGTTGCTGTATTGTTGGTGATAAGACTGTCCTCTTTGGGAGTACCAGCCCCTCTCCCGAGGAAGGCCTGGGAGATGAATTTGACCTCATAGATCATTCTGACTTACACATCTTGGACTTTAGCCCTAGTCTGAAGACCCTGTGCAAACTGGTCGTGATTCAGTATAACCTAGACCAGACCTGTTTGCCTCATGACATCAGGTGGGAGCTCAACGCCATGACCACCAACAGCAATATCAGCCGCCCCATTGTCTCCTCCCATGGATAGGAAGACGTGTCTGTGCCTCCCCTCCTGAGCCTGCTCCAGTCTTCCTTGCCCCTGCCCATCTCACCTGCCTGCCCCTTTGGCCCCCGCACTCAGTATACCTCCATGTGGAGTTGATGGACTAGAGGTGTTTCCTGTGGGGAGTTGTCGGGGGAGGGCCGGTCCCCTCCTCCCTGAGCCAAGGGCCCCTTCCCTTGGTGCTCTGCACCCATCCACCTCCCTCCACTGCTCCTGGGCCTTTGCTCTGCCCCAGGCCAGCCAGGTAGCCACGTAGTGCTGGAAAAGGACAGGAGTCGGGAGAAGCAGCCAGCAGCGTGGGGGCCTCAGGAGCGTCACTCTCCCCGTGACCACACTTCTCCCTTATTGAGCATCCCCTGGGAGCTGAGAGGCCTCAGCTGTTGGCTTGAAACCCCCTCCCCGACCCGCGGGGCTGGGGACCAACAGACAGCTTCACCCCTCCTCGAGCTGTTGCTGTCCCCCTGCAGCTCAGCCAGCTCTGACTTTATAAAACGTAAAACCTCAAAAAAAAAAAAAAAAAAGTGTGGTTTTGACATAGAAAAAGAACAGAATAGAAACCCCAGAAACAGATCCAATTCTATAAGAAAATTTAATACTGGATGAAATAAACCAGTAAGGAAAAAAATGACCCAGGGTGGTCAGGTGGAAAAGATAAAACTTCATCCATTCCTCGTCATGGAGTAGTATAAGTTCTAATTACATCAGAGATTTTAAAAGCTGAAAGGGGAAGAGGGAGGAGAGGGAGGGTCAGAGGACAGGGAGGAGTTGAGCAAAGGGGAAATGTCTCAAACTATGTTTCAAAACCCAGACACTCCAGAATAATAATAAAAAAAAAGATCGATAGCTTTGCTTATGTACAAATTAAAGGACACATCCAAGGACAGTGCGGCCGATTGAGTAGGAATGGCCACTATAGACTGATATTTTTGAATGCTCTGTCACCAGGTAGTGGCGTTAGGAGGTGTGTCCTTGTTAGAGTAAGTATGGCCTTGTGGGAGGAAGTCTGTCACTGAGGTTTCAGAAGCTAAAGCCAAGCCCAGTGGCTCACTCTCTCTTCCTGCTGTCTGCAGATCCAGATGTTTGCAGATCCAGATGTCGAACTCAGCCACCTATGCAGCACCATGTCTGCCTTCATGTCACCACGCTTCCTGCCCTGACAGTAACGGAATGAACCTCTAAACTGTAAGCCAGCACCAATGGAATGTTTTCCTTTATAAGAGTTGCTTTGGGGGGCTGGAGAGATGGCTCAGAGGTTAAGAGCACTGGCTGAGCGTCCAAAGTTCCTAAGTGCAATTCCCAGCAACCACATGGTGGCTCACAACCACTGATAATGAGATCTGGTGCCCTCTTCTGGCATATAGGTGTACATGCAGGCAGAACACTGTATACATAATAAATAAATAAATCTTAAGAAAAAAAGAAAGAGTTGCTGTGGTCATGGGTCATGGTGTCTCTTCGCAGCAACAGAAACTCTAAGACAGACAGTAAAATACAAATGAGAAGCTGAAAAATCTATGAACACCATAGACAACAGGCTAATATCCCTAATACAAAAAGTAACTAAGATAAATGATTTTAAAAAAGAGCAGCAACCTATAGAGAAATGAGCAAGAGAGATGTGCAGACTGGCGTGGAAAGGGAAATGCAAATTGCTCTTAGTCATATGAGAAGATGCATAGTGACTTACTGCGAGAAAGCATCAGTGAGGAGAGAGCTGAGCTGCCATTTCGGAAGTCTGACTATTGGTAAGACCAGGGAAGGTTGCTGATAGGCTCTGGAACTATGTGATATCCATGGAAGGGAGTGACAGTAACTCTAAACATCATGTACCTTTGACCCTTTGACCCAAGGATACCCCTTCTAGGAATGCATTGTAAAGACATACCAGAAAAAGGACAAGGTAAGGCCACACATTGCAGTATGATCTGCTGTGCCCATTTGCACATTAATTGATGGAACGACCCATAATACACTACATAATTTAGACCCGAGGAGAAGTAAACAAATATTTATATGTATGTGTTGAGGTTGGTGTACATGTATGTCCTCTAATGTATACATGCTCTTTGTCATGGTGATTCTATTTCTAGAGATTTATATTATGCAAACTAAAGTACATTAAAAGTTGAGTATGTGGGTGCTCATACACCATTAACTAACTGAACATTAGAAATAGCAAAATTGTCCAGAAACTGTGGATTGATCAAAATGAGCAAACTAAGTACAAAATAATTGGACAGATGTTTCTCCAAAAAGTATTCCCCAATGTCCTGCATTCATCCAAGTCATTGTGAGCACCTCTCCATTGCAGTTACCATGTTGTTGCTGGATTTTAAAGGGTTTATTATGTGTGTGTGTGTGTGTGTGTGTGTGTGTGTGTGTGTGTGTGTGTGATGTGTGTGCACAGGTACCTGCAGATGATGTGTGGGTACATGGGTGTAGAGGTCACAAGTTGACACTGAGTGTCTTCCTCTAGTTCTACCTTACTTTTGGGGACAGGGTGTGGCACTACAGCCAGAGCTCAGCAATTCTGTCAGGCTGGCTGTCTCTGGGGATCTGCCTTTGTCTGCTCAGCACTGAACTTGCAGATGTGCTCCTGCATCTGGCTTTTTACATATGTCCTGGGGATCTGAACCCTGGTCCTCTCACTTGCACAGTATCCATCATTGCACCATAGCTCGGAGCCATCTGAAGGGGTCTTGATTAGTATTCTGCTCAGAACATATTGGGCTGTGGCCATATATGTGCGAGGAATTGTTTCAATTTACTATTGCTGTGGAAGGTCTTAGCCCACTGTGGGCAGTGCTATCCATAGGCAGGTGGTCCCGGGCTGTGTAAAAAGCTGTCTAAGCAGAGAACCGCAGGATGAACTTATAAGCAGCATCCCTCCATGGTTTCTCCTTCAAGTTCCTGCCTTGACTCCTTTCTCTGGCTTCCCTGCATGATGGGCTGTAGTGTGTGAGATGAAATAAACTTTTTCCTCCCCAACATACTTTTGGTTCCAGCCACAGAAAGCAAACTACAACACATGGCAAGCATTTTGCCACTGAGCCATCTCCCCAGCCCATTGAGAGAGGTCTGTGTGTGTGTGTGTGTGTGTGTGTGTGTGTGCGTGTGCATGTGCGTGTGAGTGTGTTGCTTCTCTAGACCACAGGTCCCTGGGTGTGTGCCTGGCTTGCTTATCACTGTATTTGTCTCACTTTGACTCTTATCTCTACCCTAAGCTGTCCCCGAACCTTCCATAATCAGTAGCCAAAAACAGCAGTTTTTTTTTCACTTTTTGCCTTAGGTCTGGTCACATAGTAATAATGGCTTTACAGAACACCTTGTGGAGAGGAATTCTAAGGCTATGGGTAAGTGTCCTCTGAGCAAGTGTTACTGTCAGTTCTGTCTGTCACATAGCAGAGGGAAAGGAAGGCAGGTAGACCCTGTTTTTCATGGGAAACTACCTGGAGAACTGGACAGTCTGCGGAATATCGTCACTCACTTCCTATCCTTATTCAAGTTTTAAAAACAGACACAAGTGGCCACAACATACAGTTGGCTGTGTTAAAGGCATTTAGAAGAAGACAACTGAAATTTTACTTCAGGGGAAAAGAAATTTTAACGAGAAAAGGAGGCCAAGGTCAGCTTCGTGGAAGTTAGAGTCTGAGTCTGGCCATAAATATACATTAGAAATTCAAAATGTAGGTAAGGATGATTAGGAAGAAGGCTGTTGTGGGTAAGAGAAGCAGTGATAGTCCTGGGCAGGAGAATTATGTTAGCTGTTTGGAGTGGGCATCTAGAATCCCTTCGCTTTCGCTGAGCCCCAGATTTTTAAAGACACCCCTCTCTTTCTTAGGCAGCTACATACATCAGAGCTATCTGGCTCCTCTGCCATGTGTAAGCAAGCCTTGTCCCTCCAGTCTAAGGACAATGACGTTTGGCTTAGCAGACAGTGGTCATTTTGGAATTTATGCGTATCTTGATTCTGGTCAATGAGATACGAGGAGAAGTGTTGTAGGAGAATTTCTTGGAAATTATCTTAGCCCAAGTGAAAACCACAGGAAAGACAGAGTAGCCCTTTGACACATTTGGATATAATTCTCAAAATTGCCATGTCCAGATGATTGTTATGCCCAGTGTGATTCCAGCACCAATGGCAGAGCAGAGGAGGGGGTCCCTGACGCCACCACAAAACTGCTAAATCAGAGATCTCCCTGGCCCGTTTTATCAGATAGTTTTCTGTGACTGGAACAAAACACACAAAGCTGAGTACTTAAAAGAAAAGAGGTCTATTTAGTTCACAGTTTAGCTGAGCATCCAAGATCAGGTAGCGACATCTATTCAGTTGCCTCTGGTGAGGGCACCCTTGGCTGGGTCACATCACAGCAGATGGCATCATGGTGGCAGCATGTGTGAGAGGGATCATATTGCAAGACTGTAAGCCAGGGAGGGTGGATGGGCTTAGTCTTGCAGGCTTCACTAGACCCTGGCCCTTTAAGGTCCCACTACCTCTCAACATTGCCAGGTAGGGAAGCCAGGGGACAAACTCAGCCAGTTCACCCAACTAATCTTGGGAGTTCATCATGTGTGAGAATAGGTTTCTTTTCTTTTGAAGTTAGCTTTCTTATCATGGCAGAAAAAAAAAAACGTATCCCAACTGAGTCATTAGCAAATGGTTGCAGTCCAGGTTGGCTAAAGCAGAGGGCCTCAGAAAGAAACCCACCCCCCGGGGAAGAGACACAAGCCTGGGACAAAGCTCACAAGCCTGTGCATGCTGTGCCAAAGAATTCGTAAATAATGGGGAGCCATTGACAGTTTTGGTAAGCAATGGGGAGCAGACTCTTAGACCAGATGGCATAAATGTTGGTGCAAACGTACTGTGCAGTTAGCAACGGACCCAGCTCAATGGAGACTTCGCTCTCCTGCAGAAAATCTGCATCTTCGTAGCATCTACAGCAGACTGGGGCCAGGATGGGAAGGACGTGGGCGTGCGTGACAATTGAGCTCCCGGGCACTGGTCTCAGTGGTCACACTTACACACGATGCTGCCCTTGGCTGCGGCCGCACCGGCACCATGTGTGAAGCCAAGCAGTTGGTTCCTCTGCCTTCCTTGGCAGTGGCAAAGCCCCAGTTGGAGTCCCATGTTTGTGCTAAACTCCAGGCGGCACAGTTCTGATTTATAACTTTTTAAATTATTATAAATGTGATTTCTTTCCATTGTAGAAAAATTGGAAAATACATATAACAAAAGAAAATTGAAATACTTTAAAATCTGTCTCCCAAAGATAAACCACAGATAACATTTGCTTGTAGCCATTCCAGACTTTGCTTTTCCCTCTCTCTCTCTCTCTCTCTCTCTCTCTCTCTCTCTCTCTCTCTCTC
>OU015743.1:113821852-113843027 GCA_907169655.1 Acomys percivali
TCTCTCTCTCTCTCTCTCTCTCTCTCTCTCTCTCTCTCTCTCTCTCTTTCTCTCTCTCTCTCTCGATGTAGTAAGCAAAAATGATATCATAATGTATATATTGCTTCATGATCTTTTTTCACTCAACAATATATTGTAAATGACTTCTCATGCCAATAAATTTTTCCCTGTGACATTATTTTTAAGGATTGCATAGATTTCGTTGTAAGGATTTATGATTTACTCAACTAGGATATTATCTGTGGCTGAATATACTATGTTCAGAGTTTCTATCATATGCATAAAGTATCCAGCAGTAAATATTCATATATATGTGCCTATCTTGGAACAGAATCCTCAAAGTAAATTGCAACACAAAGATAAAATTACACAAATAAAGTTATAAACTTTGAATTTTAGGTATTTTTAATGGATTCTATATGAATGTTCCTCTCCATTTGAGTCACATTTATATTTTTTCTACTGATAAATGTGTAACTATACAGTTATATATTTAGTTCAATCAAGATAGGCTAATGCATGTATCTATATATGCATATGTGTACATGTTAGAGAATGTATGGTCATAATTTGTACACAAGATTTCCTTTATTTACATTATTGGCTTTACAGAACAAAATACAACAGCTGTGGTCACCTGGTAGTTTGGAATTCATGTATACACAGGTGCCACCCACCACAGTCTCCATATTTGGATACCTACCCACCAACGCTTTCCACGCTAGGGTGCCCACCCACCACAATTTCCTCTTCCTTATGAGATGGGCTGGCTTTAAACATTAAAAACAAATGAGATGTTCCCACTGGGAACCCTGAGCCACCTCCTGCTGGATCAAGCTTTAGAGCAACACACAAGTGTTCCAATCCCGCTCTCAGGGTGTGCAAGCCTTTCCCCTGGCATCAAGAAGTGAGCATGGGGCGGGAGGGGAGCTAGCAAGTCTTGAGTTCTGTGCAGGATGTGGGAAGGCTTGAGAAGGCCTGTTTTGATTTTAGGGGGACTCCTTCCCCAGGGTCAGACAAGTCTTTGGGAACCAACTCATGACCTGGAGAAGAGGTGTCCCTGTGGTGTCATACTCTTGGGATGCTGGAGATGGTGGATGACATTCTCTGTCAGTAGAAGAAGTGGTCTCAGGCCTGCAAGGTCCCCTTTGAATTTGTGCTGCCATAGGTCATACCAGTACAGTGAAGCCCCAGCTTGAGACTCTGCAGACGCATCGTCAACATCTATCAATACAAGTATAGACACTACAGTGGGACTATCCTGAGGGCTCGGTTATGTCAACTGATCCTGCTGATGGTCCTGGGAGGCGGGTTCACTGAGCATCCTTACACGCACCTTACAGAAGAAGAGAATGTAGCTCCATGAGATGAAATGACTCATTTAGAATCACAAAGCTAATGAGACAAAGAGTTAGACTTGATCCTCCAGGATCAGGTTAGGCCTCTGGCCACTTCTGTCTTCCAGTCATGCCTTCAGCCCAACTAGACGTACAGCCCAACATTTTCTAAGCAATACCTCTGTGCCTCTTCTACTTCAGTCTCAGGAAAATCAAGGGAGCTTGTGCACACAGACTCATGACTGTGGATGAGGTGAAAATCATTGAGGACCTCTCTCCAGTTCATTGACAGTCTACATCTCTTGGATGTAAGGTCTTTACCACAGTCACAAGTTCTATTCCTGCACTCACCAGTGTCTGTATCCCCTATACATAAGAGAGACAAACAATAATACTGACAACAGCTAATGCATACCAAGTACTTATACTGGGCCAAGATCTACTCTAAACCCGAGTACCTCAATACTTATCTCAACCCTATGAACAATTGTCATTGGTCCTAGGCAATCAGAGCTTCTGCTGAGGGGCTCATACTTCCATAGCATGCACCCTAGCCATGTTCTATGTTGCTTCTTGTGGGAGAGATATCTATAAAGCCAATAAGATGTGCTCATCAGAAACCTGTGATCCACTCTCCTTTAGGTAAACTCCGAATACATTGGCATCCCAGCACTAACAGTCCTAGGCTCATGCTTTTCACTTTCTCACCTACTAAGATCATGTCCAGCATGTCCAAGAGACACCCCCATGCTGGTCTGAACATCTTGGACCTTAGGTTATGAATAAGGAGGTTGTTCACAGGCCAAAGTTTGTGTGTGTGTGTGTGTGTGTGTGTGTGTGTGTGTGTGTGTGTGTGTGTACCTGAAGCTATGTGCTAAGCCTTTCAGAGAGCAAGAGTTTATTGGGGTGGTACAAAAGCAGATGGGCCTCCATCCAGCCCTTCACTCTGGGCTATAGAAGTTAGAGGCAAGTCATTGTTCAGACAGGGCTCTGAGCCATAACGATTTTAAAGAACCCTAGGGTCACAGTAGCAGCAAGAAGAAGGTCCGTGGTCTGAACTCTGAAGTGCTGTGCTTGCTTCCTCTCAGCTCTTCTCAGCTGATCCCTGTGTGCCATCATAATTATTGCTGAAGGACCAACACCTGGCTGTTCCCCCGTTGCCATGACTCCCTGGAACACTCTAAAAGCAGAGAGAGACAGTCTGGGGATCTTGGAAATCTTAGTGATATGATGGCACAGGCAAGTGAGATCCAGCACTGCCCCAAGGTTACATGTCAGCAGGGCTCACTGATTCTAGAAATTTCCCAGGTCATAATTTATTCCCTACTTCCACCCAGCAAAATGCCCTCCTTTGGGCGCTCATCAGGTGTCATCTGGGGATAACAGAGAAGCTGCCCCAAGTCCTTTGGCTCCCTGGGTGGGTTCGTCTTTAGAAAAGTTACTCAGTAACCTCAGCTGGGAACTCTGTGACCGAGAGCTCACGTACATAAGATTAGTGACAGTTTTAAGCTCCTGAAAGCCCCGAAGGACTTCTAAAATATCAAGTCAAAAGATGCCTTCTGACCCAAGGCATATCCCCTACACTGCCATCTTCAGTGACCTGGAAACCCATTAGCTATCAAAAAAGAAAGGCAAAGGCAAGAATCTGATTCCAGACACTGCCACTCATAAATTAAAACAGCATAACAAAATAGAGAAAGAATACAGGTCCATAGCATTATTGCCAAAGGCCCTGACTGTGAATCCATTGTGACTTGCTCTATTGTGAATTGCTCTTTAAAACATTTTCAGACAAACTTCAAAGGGGTTCTTGCCATCATCCAGGCTATTGCTATGGTATGAGAGGTAAACACAGTGTCCGTGGTGCAGCTGAATTGCTGACGTCCTGGGTTCATGATCCAGCCTCTCTGTTAGCTCATTACTAGCCTGTGAAGTGAAACTGCAAAGCCCAGTACAGTGTGGCTGGAATTCAGCGTTTCAGTTCCAGGATAGCGGTGGACGAAGCAGTCTAAGAGACAAGGGCAGGGAGGCAGAGTTAAGCCAAGGCTGTTTTCTATAATCAGGATAGACAAGGCCAAGAGCAGAGTCAAACAAAAATCAGCCAATGTCAAGGCCATGATGAAGGGAATGGGTCTTGGAGGATCTGCCCACTGGCTGTGATTCCCTGGCACGGGGCTGCTGTGTGGAGCCAAGCACATGTCTTCCTGATTATTCTGCATACTGTCTTAAAGGCACCCTCCACCACTTGCTAAGACTTGAACAGCCAACCATTTGTGAGCCAAGCCATGGCATCAGAGTCATTTTGAACAATGGTAAAGTCTAGAACTCACAAGTCTCTGGGCACTCAAACCTATGCATTTTGTTCAGCCCCATTTGTTCCTTCATTTAAGAAAATGAAAAACAACAACAAAAATAAAAACAAAAAAAACAAAAAAATTTGGTGAGAATTTGACATAGTGCTGCTCATGATGATAGGGGCCAGATAAATTATTCTGGAATGTTCTCCAATAGCATGTGGAAGATGTCCTGGTGGAAGTGACAGTCAAACAAAGCTGTCAAAATATCCAGAAATGAACCACATGACGATATAATGGCACCAGAGTGGTCTGAGCAGGGCACAGCTTGTGCTTAGTAGTCAAAGCAAAGGGACAGAGGGAACTGCCGTCAGGCTGGGCAGACGTGAGAGTTCAAGTCAGTGCAGGCAAGTGCAGCCTGAGGACTGTGGATCCCAAGTCAGTGAAGGTCAGGCTGGCACTTTAAAAAGATGGCAGAAAGAGTTGATCGATGGGAGCGTGGCAGGGAAGTAGACCATATCTCCTAAAGCTGATTGCAGAACAAACATAGTTAATCTATTTCACGCATGTGCATGCATGTGAGTATGCTTGTGTGCCTGTGGACGCTGGAGGTCAACCTTGGGCATCATTCCTCAAATGCTGACTCATAGTCCTTTTAAGACAGGGTCTTCCATAGGCTTGGGACTGGCCAATTTAGTTAGGCTGACTGGCCAGTGAACACTTATCTCTGCCTTCCTAAATGCAGGTATAGTTGGCACACACTGCCACATTTGGCTTTTTTTTTTTCTTTCATATGGGATATAGGAATGAAACCCAGATTCCCAGTCCATGACAAGTACCTAATGATTGCTCCTGCTCCTCTGCTCTGTACTGTTTCTCTGTTACTTATTCACTAACATTGACTAAAAGTCATAGGCTGAGTTAGGCACCCAGAGGTGGAATGGCTGGTGGCCCTGCTTAGCATGTGGACTAGTCAGAACCTTAGCATCCTGTATCATCCCCCAAAAGGCACCCACAAACTTCCTGATTTACTCTGGGTTCCATGAGGCAGCACTCACACCCCGTTAATGCAGTTACAGACCTCTCGGAGGCTGTGAATGTCAGGTTAGCCATGGAGACTCGCCCTGGCCAGTGAGCATGCCCCACTCCTGGAGCACTGCTGGCTTGGGGGCTGGGTCCTTGCTCCACCCAAGCCGTTTCCACGGGCTGCTGGCCATACTCTGAAAAATGCACAGGTTGCCAAACTGTCAGAAAAAGCCTTAATGAATGGTTCTAATTACATTCAAGTAGCAGAGCCCACTGCCATTTTAATCAAATCTGGGCCTGGCAAGCTCTTTGGCAGGAAGACAAGAGAAAGCCTCTGAAAATCCTGCCAAAACACTAATCACCTTTTTATCCGAAATTTGCCTGATGGAGGCATGGATGTAAAATGCTTAAGGGAAAGGAAAAAAAAATCTCTCAACAACAACAACAACATTGTTTGGATATTTTAAGGAGCTTATTTTGGGGCTTGTTGTAAATTATTCCACACGGGGAGGCGAAAGAATTCCACACCAGGAGTTGCTGGGTGACGTCCCCCCAGGAGAGCAATCCTCACAGAAGGACGGTCCCCCACAGAGTCTGAGGCCCAGGCACTTTCTGCCAGCTCAGGTCTGTGTTTGTACTGCAAGAGACGTGGCTGCATAGCCTAGCCCAGACCTTGTCAGCATCCTGCCTTGGGCTGCAAAAGACACCCAAGCCTGTTCTGTGTCCTCTTTTCCTCTCAGACCCTATCACTCACTGGAGAGCTCCCAGCCTGAACCTGGGTGGTAACGAACAAGCCTGTGCTCCAGAGGTGGTTTGCAAATGAGTTGTCTGTGAGTCTCCAGATCTAAAAGTGAAGGGCTTCTTCCAAAGTCTCCAGGGTAAGTCATAGGCAGTAATGAGATGACAGAACCGTGGACAGACAGCTGTAGTCAAGCCAGGTGACAGAGAAAGGGAGTGGGTAGTGGCAAAGCAGATTTCTCTCCTCCTGGGCAGAACAAGAGAAAGATTCAAGTTGCAGCAGAGGAAATTCCCAAATCAAAGGAGAGCTTCCTAATGGGGACTTAGGGGTGGCAGCTGGTGACCTGGAAGTGAGACCAAACTCAAACCTACTGAAGTTCTACACTGTGCTGTTGAAATGGTGGCATTACACACAGCCATCTCTGAAAGCTATTCAGCCACAGAGTAGGCGACAAAACAAAGACGTCCAACCTTTGTAGACACCTCAACCAGTCTTTTGCACAGGCTTGTTGACCAGTTTTCTCGTTTGTTGTTGTTTGGTTTTAGCATGTATGAATTCTACATAATAGTTTTCATTATGATTTATGTATGTATATATATCTATATGATAACTTTTAATTCTTTCCTTCTATTACCGTGTCTTTCCAATGATCGCTTTCACTTTCCCAATCAAGTAGTCCCTCTGCCCCTTTCCCTCCCTCCCTCCCTCCCTCCTTCCATCCTTCCTTCCTCCTTTTCTTTCTTTGTGACCCAAGTCAATGGCTTTCATTGGGGTTACTTACAAGAGCATGGGTGAAGGGTTACTGATAGGCTCATGGTCATTTTGCCAATGGTATGCACCAAAGGAAGACCCTCCCCCTCCTGGTGTTGGCTGGAGTTTTAAACCTTGGCTTCTATTTCCTATGTATTTTATGCTTCACCCCACAATGAGTTCCCCCTTATCCCAAAGTGTCAGGGATACTATTTTTGGACACCCAAATGCCCCCGACGCGTAAATTGGGAAGTTCTTGTCTTTAAATCCAGTCACAATTGGTGATCACATGACCCATGTTCCAGTTTTCCATTTTTATAGAGCTGCAGCCAGTTTTGTTTTTAAACTATAACACTTAATGCCAGCAGCCAAGCATCCTATTGTACACCTGTAGCCCCAGTACTTGTCAGGAAAAGGCAGGAGGATCAAAAGTTCAAAGTCAGCTTCTGCAACCCCAACCAACCAAACCATCCCAAGCAAAGCCAAGCCAAAACCTAGAATATAGAGTGCTTTCAAGAATTCAATGCTATCAGACATATAAAGATGGCCTGAAGACACGAGATCACTTTACAGATAGTTTCTCTTTTCAAAAATTCCAACCAATGTAACTATGAGTCTTAAACGTCCTTCCGCACTGACTTTGTTTTCTTATCTGAAAAATGGGTGCAGCACTGTCTCATAAGTGTGAAAGAACTGCACAAGATGAGAAGTCTGTGTGGAAGAAGACAATGATAAGGGTCCTTTGGAGAGGAAGTGACACTTGTTGGATCCTAGGGATGTGCCAAGTGTTCACAGGGTAATCGGAGGCTGCAGTTTAGTTTAAGAGCAAACGTTTTATTGTGCACAGGTTCTCATCATAGGAAGCCCACTCCGCAGCAGGTTCCTGCTCCTGTTCAGAGGTCAGAGTTCAGATGAAGCCAGCACATTACTGGGGCCAAGCTTAGATGTCCAGGTTTCCAGGATCAGTTCATCTAGACATGAAAGCCCTTTGTCAACCATGAGATGAGATTCCTCTGGGCCTTAAGCACAAGGACAGGTAAGCCATCCTTTTTATTTCTTTTTTAACCACTACCAAAACAAAACCCCAAAGTCCCACTATGTAACATATGCTAGTTTCAAATTCTCCATGCTTGTGCCTCACTCCCAAGTAGTAGATTATAGACGTCGATTACCATGATGGGAAAGTGTTGTTTTTATAGTTATATAAAATTTCAGTATTTTTAAATATCTGAAAGATACGAAGAAGAACAAAAGGTAAATACAAAAGCATGGGGATAATTGAGAGAAGTGTCACAGAAAAGCCAGAGGCCAGAGAGAGACAGCACGCTCATTCTCCTCCAAGGACTCATGAGGAAGGACAGGAGAGCAGAGGACAGGCACACTTGTAAGAACAGAGCTGTGCAAGCCAAGGACCCAAGCAATCTCACAGATCCCTGTAAAGAGAAGAAGGAGGAGGAAGAGGAAGAAAGGAGAAGATGGAGGAGAAGGGAGAAAAATCAAGAAGCACAGAGAAAGAACAATCTATTTGGAAGAGCAACATTCCAACAAAGGCTCTTTGAACTATGACTCTGTGGAATGTTGTAATAAAGAAAAAGGAAACAAAGAAACAAGCAAAATATTTTTTTAAAAAACCAACAACTTTGGCAGGGTAAATTTAGAATTGTTGGATTTCATATCCAGTTCCTTTATTGTAAGATTTCTGAAGTTATTCTAAAGGCCTTTAACATCAAGTTAGAGTTAATATTCTTCCCAGGCTGATTTTGATCAGCGCACCCCTTCAACATAAGTTTTCATACAGAAATGGCACTGACTTAGAGAATGTCATTTTCAAAGATCCAAACAAGAACATGATTCTACACCAAGCTTGCTTCTGGAAACCTTAGACTTTCTGGTCATTCCACAAGCTCATTTATTTGTTCACTCTGCAAATATTTATCAACACTGTCCTAATTTATTTTGTGTTGCTGTGATAAGCACTATAGCTTGGAGAGGGGTGGATTTATTTCTTCTTACACTTCCAGGTTTTTGAGGGAAGCCAAACATGAACTCAAGGAAGGAACCCAGAGGCAAGAACCTTGGAGCAATGCTGCTCATTGGCTTGTGACCTGTGGCTTTTTTCTCAGCCCAGAACTCCCTGTCTAAGGGTGGTGCTGCCCACAGTACTCTGGGTCTTTCCATATCAACCATCAGTCAAGACAGTTCTCCGTAGACATGGCCACAGGTCAATATGATTAGGGAAATTCCTCAATGAGGCTCTCTCTTCCAAGGTGACCCCAGTTGTATCAGCTGACAATAAAGACTAACCAGTACAAGTATCTACTATATGCTAGTCTCCACCAGGGACACAGGAAAGAATGACACAGCTGAGGCTCTTGCTTCCATATAAGGAAGTTCTGAGTCTGTATGTGGTGAAGGCAGGAAAGGCACATAAGCAAGTAAACAAATATGCAAAGTAAACTGTGGTAGGATGAATATAAGTTCCCATAGCTGCCTGTGTCTGGAATTTATAAATGGGACCTTATATAGATAAGAAGTCTACCAGTGTGATTACAAATCTGTAGGAGTCCATTCTACATTATGTATGTGGGCCTCTAATGTGATCATGAGGTCCCTTATAAAAACAGAATGACCAGCCACAGAAGGACAAAACAGAATGAAAAGATGTGGTGTGATGTGGGGTAAGATACAGCTGCTGGGAGAGATAAGGAATATGTTCTCTAGGGATCCCTGAAAGGACAGCCCTTCTGAACCCTAGGGCTGTAAAAAAGCCCATTTCTGGGGTCTGGAGTCAGTGGGCTTGTGGTCACATGATGATAGCGACAGGAAACTAACACAAGTGAGTAGATGGTGAGAAGTTCTGTGAAGATAATGCAAAGCCTTGTGACCCTGGGATTGGCTGTGGCAGGCACAAGCAATGGGATTCAACCACAGAGTCAAGGAAGGCCACTCTGAAGAGGTGACAGTGACCATCCCTACAAGTCCTGCTCAACTTCTGTTGGCTTTTCCCTCCAGCGAGAGAGGACCTACTGAGAGTTGACAGACATTGTTGGTACAAAGAATAGAGGCTTGCTCAGGTTATTTCAGGGGTAAGTACTTGACTGAAATACAAAGAAAGCAAGATTGTCACTTTCAGCCAAGATCTAAGGAGAAAAGAAGGCCACCCAACCATATTTGTAGTGGGGAAAGCAGCTGCCTCTCAAAGCCATCATCCTTGAGAAATAGAAGGGTATCCAGGATCCAGAGTGGATCTGGCACCAAAAGCTATGGAAATGGAGTGAGTATTCTTAACCCATGTCTCTGTTACCCAGACTCCTATCTCCATGTCTTTCGTTGTGTTTTTCTGTCTTGCTTCCAAATACCAATGGCTGATTCTCTAGTCTCTTTCATTAAAACACCAAGAGATAAAGAAAATATGAGTGCACCATATTTCCCCTCATTTATCTTTGGCCAAGCCCTGAACTGGCTGTTTGTGGGCCAAGTGCTCAGTCAGATTGATGGAGAAGACCCAGGTTGCTTGATGGTAGTGCATAGAAACTGATGAGGGTCAGGCCTCACTATTTCCTCCTGAAAAGGCTATGAATCAGCTTAAGGACTTCTTTAGGTTGGTCTTAATTCCTAGAGTAGAAAGCCGCAGTCAATGATATTTTACTTCAACAGAGTTCTAATGTTATTGTAGACAAAGGAAGAAGAGGAGAAAGTGGGGGTGATGATGATGAGGAGGAAAATAGGAAGAGAAAAAGGAGAAGGAGAAAAAGGAGAATAAGAAGGAGGAAGAGAAGAAATGATAGGAAAATCAATGGAAAAGAAAAAAGAGAAGGAAGAGGAAAGAAGAAGGGGAAGAAAAAAGAGAAGAAGGAAATGAGATGGCAGAAAAATCAATGGGAAAGAAAAAAAGGTGAATTCAAAATAGTAGTACCAAAACTTACCTTTTGTCATTTGAGTTAGTCAAGCAGCAAATTTATCAAGATAGTCTAGGAAGAGTCTAGAAGATTTTAGTATTTTCCTACTGGTATAAAGGCATTCTTAAAGTGAAAAAGGCAAAATCAAGTGTGGCTGGTCCACCTGGCCTTAGAAGTATGTCTCCTGCTGGGAGACATGTCAATTGCTATGGATAGAGGCGGAGCAGAGATCAGCCATGAACCAGAGGACAAGAAAAACTAACACACCTTTTCCTCTCCTTTCACTAGGGACCACAATGAAGCCTGGTGGACATTTCACGGGGCCACGGAAGCATCCTCTTATTGTATGATGTAGAGTGTTCCTGACTCTGGGGATAAGAGAGAAGTTACTATGACATCACAAGCATATGAAGAATGAGAAGGCCTCCATAATTTTGGAGACCTCCAGTATGAAGTTCTTTTAGAGCTTATCTCTTAATTCTTGACTAGTCCTGAGTGACAAAGATATTTTGATGAACCCATTTTGTTATAAGGGAAAAGAGGGTCACAGAGGTGAGAGTCCGTGAAAGCACAGACTCCTGTCATCTCTGCAAAGCATCATCACTCGGTGCAAGGAGACCCTGCAGGCAGACCACCATGGTCCTGCAGTGAGCAACAGAAAAAAAGAAAAGAAGGAAAGAGTTGGCTGCGACAGTTGGTCTCCAGACAGAACTTAAGTAAAGAGGCCAGAGGAAGCGAAAGCTCACTTTTTAGCTTAGGGACACATAGTGGATGCTACGTCTGCTGCAAGCCTCCTTTTCTACCCATCACTGCAAGGTACCCTGCCCACTCAACTGTGTTTCAAAGCTGAGGGAAGTACAGCACAAGACCACGACAAACAATAAAGTCTTGGAAGTTGACTGTACATGCAGAAATGTTACTTGGCCAGACCGGCCTCTCTGTCCAGGAAACCAAGTTCTTTCCTTCACTATCTCCTCACCTGCTGTCCAAGATAGCTCTCTGCCCTCTCATTTCCAATTATGGCCCAGTCAGAAGGGCAGGGCAATGTGTGCACATCTTTATATCTCCATCCACTCAACAATACCTAGGGATGCTACACTTACCCATTATACCTATTTGCACTATAACCCATTTCCTTTGTTCTTTGCAAATGACTCGGTATTTATTACAACTTTCTTAGGTAGGCAGTAGTGTGGGCCAGGTGCCTTTTCAAGCATCTTTATCCTGTATTATTTTATGTAACCATCAAACAACTGAGGCAGGCATACCATCAGCATTTCCTTTTGTGGATAGGGGTGTCAAGAGCAGAGAGGTCATAGAACTTACCCCAATCTGCACAGCACATAGCTGAAAGAATCTGGAAACTCTGAGTAGGCAGTGGCCTCCAAGGGTCTTGCCCTTGACAACATGCTAAACTGTCTTTGATTTCCTAATAGCATCCATTTCACTTTGATTTTATGTTTCATTTATACCATCCTTCCTACCGACCCATCACAGTAGCTCTGCAAAGCAAGAAATTATTCCCCCTGCTGAAAAGAAGCTGCGAAAACCAAATTTCAGGGACCCTCACAGTAGCTGGGCAAGAGTCAGACCCAGGTCATCTGAATGGGAGGTGCTTTCCATCACACCCCACTCTCTGATAGGGATAAACAAGCTCTTCCCAAGGTGCTTTGCGGATAATTGAGATAACAAAGGGCAAGTGGATTGATTTTCTTTGGAAGAAAGGTTCTTGAGAAACTTAACATTTGATTATTGTTCCTGCGTCTGCAGTGAGGAGCAGCCGTGTGGCGGTGCTGCCAAATATCAATCAGCCATCTTCTGAGCAAGTGCTCGCATCAAATTAGCATCTTCAGAAGTGAGGCAGAGAAGACTCTCTGAAATGTGCGGCTCCCTTAGGGACTCGCAGCCCTGGCAGGTTTTCACCAGGGAGTTGGTAACCCCAGCCCTCTCCATGGCAGGAAAGGAAACTGCGGAAAAGCCGAAGATGGCAGTGACATCGTCTTCTGTATTTCCGGTTTCACGGGCTTCTAAGGGGTCATGTGTGGGATGCTGTTCGTTTCTGTAGAGAAACTTGCTTTTCCCCCTCCGATTTCTTTTCCTTTTGATATAGAGTCTTCCTACGTCGTCAGTGCAAGCCCGAAACTTGCCGTGTTCCAGCTTCAGCCTCCCAGTGCTCCAATTACAGGCTTGAGCCAGTACAACTTGTGGAATTTGTGCAAAGGTCGCGACTCATAAACGACTACCATTTTGTCATGTCAACAAGCCATCACACACCGTAGGAATTTAAGAAGACGAGATGTATCTATCTCCTTAAGTAGGTTGAAGGGGACACACATTCCCATAGAGATGGTGTTGGAGCATGGTCAGCCTTGATGTGTGGTTTAACAGATATGCCTCACTCACTTTAACTGCGAAAAATAAAACAGAGTAACAGCAGCAGGGTCTCAGTAAGCAAACACCACACACTGTGAGTATACATGACTGGAATTACAGTAGGTGACCAAATAAGTGATGCTCTTGAATTTCTTGAGTTCATGTCACAGAGGCACTTGGTGTAGTGTTTTTAACAAAGGCATATTGTCATTGTTGTTTGGAATTCAGTCTCCCACCCCCCCACTATGTTTTTCCATTAGAGAAAAAAATTGCTATGGCATAGGAATTGTTTATATGCTCAGTGTGTGTGTGTGTGTGTGTGTGTGTGTGTGTGTTGCTAAAGGTAAATGTTTAATGCTTGTCCTATGGGCCACTTTTTAAAAAATGATTAAAATAAAATGTTTTAGGTTGATTACTATGGATTGAATGAATCCTTCAAGTTCCGTCAGCCTATCTGCCAAGCTGATCTGTTGGTGGCATCTGGAGGTGAGGCCTTGGAAGGCAGTTAGGATTCAGCGAGATCACGAGGATGGGGCTCCACTATGCCACTGATGATTCCATAAGAGCGGGAAGAGAGTCTCAAGCCAGCACACTTGCTCTATGATGCTTCTACAGCAAGATGGTCCTCACCAGATGCCAAGCTGACACCAGCATCATGCCCTTACACTTCTTGGCATCCAGAACTCTGAGCCAAACAACCGTCTGTTCTTTATAGACACTTCAGGTATCTCGATGGAAAACAGACCAATATATAAGCTTAACCCAGAAGCTTCTTAAGAGGTCAAAGAATCCTGGAGAAAGAGAGAAAGAAAAAAAAAAAGAGAGAGAGAGAGAAATAAAAATTAAACAAACCACCCCAAACTCTTCCAAGAAGACTCTTAACAACACACTCGCACTTCTGTATGCATAGAGGATGCCTAGGGTGGGAGGGGCCCTGGGAGCATCATAGGCGTAGGATCCTTCAGAAAGAAGTGCCATAGTTGTGCCCTCTAGAGAGACTTGGGCATCCTCAAGAGGGTACATCCCTCTTGGCATGTGCAGCCAAGGAGACCCACCTGGAGTGTGAAGTGCACATATGCTAATGTATCCAGAATGTGTGACCCTACAGGGGCCTCAAAAGGGCTGCAGAGAGACCTCACAGGCTACTCTGGGACACAAGCAGGCTCCCAAGAATCAGGAAACCTTTGTCTGGAGCTTGCAACGTGTCTCTGGGATCTGGTGCTGCGAGTCCAAGCTTTTACCACCAAAACAGAGCTGGAGGAGAGAACACAGGCAAAGGTGAAGACTTGATCCCCAACACTGCTCTACACGTCTTATCAAAAAAAAGCTTCTGGGAAATCTTTCTGATAAATGGGTACACATCCTCTTAGTTAGAAAGTTAGAAAAAAAAAAAAAACAGGAAACGTTTCCTGGAACCTCAGAAATTGTGCAATATCAAGGGTGAAAGGGACATTCCTGCTGATTAAATTAACTTTTTTTTTTTTCAGAGCAGAGGGAAAGTGGGGTTAGAAAAGGGACTCACCCAAGGTCTCCTTATGGGTATCTGGGAAATCTGGAGGCAGAAGCCAGGTCTCCTGACTCCAAACCTCGAGCTCTTCCACCTCTTGATCAATTTACAACCTGAAGCAGGAAATTTGACTATCCTCTAATCTCCTCCCAACTCGTGGAGCTACAAAAATAGATGCAATCTGGAAGCCCAGCCATGCCAAACACTGTGGCAGGCGGCCCAGCTCCCTCGCCTCCTCCCCCAGCTGATGCCGATGGGAAGTCAGCTCCGAGGCACTCTTGCTAGAAATGTGACAATTATTTCTCTTCCATTCTTTCCCAGATCTGAGCCACACTGTTCGACCAAGTTCAAAGGCACTTAGGGTCCCTCATCCAGAAAGGGCAGAGTAGATAGTTCCTCAGCTAAGATGTGTCCTACTTGAGTGTCGGTGAATTTAAAGTGGTTGAGACTTTTGTGGTCGCTTGTATTTAACCAAAGTCTCAAACCACTGGAGGAAAAAAAAAAGCATGAAGGCATCAAGGGAAACAAAGGTTACTTCCGGTCTTTCTACCGGGATGAGATGCGGAAGGGTAGAGAGAAAAGAGGAAAGGCCAGGCTTATTAACAGCTTAGTTTTGGATGGCGGCCGGACCCTGTCAGAGTCATCATAGGAACAAAAGGCAAGACTATTTGAACATAGAAACTGGATTCAAGAATCTGTTTTTCTTCTTGCTGATACTTGGCAGTTGAAGGCATATATGGAGACATATGTGCGAGGATGCTCATTGCAGCATTATTTGTAATAGAAATGGAAATAACCTAAACCTCCTTCCACAGGAGATGAGATAGAATAAATTATGGTCATGCAAATGATGGGATATCATGGAAGTGTCTAGAAATGCAAGGTTAAGCTACGCATTCTGACATAGAAGGGTGTCCAAGATACATCAGTGATAAAAAAAAAAAAGCAACCTGCCAAACAATATTGCTATGTCATGAGCTATGATTCCATGTATAACCGGAAATACATGTATGTTTATACATGGGCAGGAAACTTCCAGAATGTGCAAGAAAATAAGTTTCTGGAAAATGTTGATGAAAAGAAAAGCTTTGATTTACCATGAGATTATATATATCTGATGTTAAAAAATTACAAAACACTTAGAATTATTTTTTCATAAATGATCCAAGGTATAATAACAACAATAAATGCTGAGGCCGTGGGAGGTGGTTTAATGGGCAAAGTGACTGCTATACAAGCATGAGGAGTTTGGGTCCTCAGCACTTACGTGAAAAGCAGGCCTGACATCCACAGGTCTCCAACCCCATTGTGAATGGGGAAGAGAGAGAGACTGGTGGATCCTGGGACCTCACTGGCCAAGCAGTTATATACATATAACATATATATATATATATACATATATATATATATATATATGAATGGTTATATGAAGGAGAGATAAACCTGTTTTTTAAGATCCCAAGTATGGGGTCAGAACGGTCTTGTGAGAGAACAGATGATGTTAATCCACTAGAAGACCGACCACCTCGTGTGGGAGCTTGATTGTTGCCAGCTGAAAAGATCCCATGAACAGACTCTGGGAGGAGATACATCAATGAGCCCAGAACTGGAGGCGGGGCTTTTGGGGGACTTCAGATAGTTTTGGCTGTTTATCGCTCCACTTTGAGACGCTCCTAGAGAGAACCACTCGAGAGAAGGCTTTGGGCTCTGGCTCTTGCTGAGGTTCTGGGTTCTGGTTACTCTAGGTTCCAGCAGAAGAAATGCTGCTGATTACGCCAGGAGAATCATTCCTCAGAACTGATATCCTTACAGTTTTGTTGTTGTGTTCCTTAATCCTCATTTCCTATTGTTTTGGTTAGTCGGGTTATAAGTGACATATGCTCAGTTAATAAGTGTTAATAAAATATATTGGTTAAAAAATTGAGCCTACATTTATATATATATATATATACATATATATGGACATATATGTTGGAAAACAATAGAGGAAGACACCTGACAGTGACTTATGGCCTCCACACACCCCCACAGGGATGAGTACACCTGTATTTATGCAGACACATCACACAATAAATAAACCAGAAATTTACCCATGTGTAGATAAACTACCTATGTGTTAGTTTTTCAGCAAATCTGGTCTCTTCCTCCATATAGATTTTGTCCTTGGATACTGTTTGTCCCCAAATTCTTGTCATCACCCACTAGAACTCTAAAGGTGTACACTGCAGAGACCATCATGCTTAATAAAGAGCACTGTGGTGTGTTATTATCTCATGTATATCAAGAAATACATATATGTTTGTACATGTGCAGGAAACTTCTAGAATATGTAAGAAAGTGAATTGCCGGAAAATGTTGATGAAAAGGAAGGCTTTGATCACCATGAGATTATATCTCTAATGTTAAAATTTTGCTCTAGATTCAGAGGCCAGATTCGCTTTGCACAGGCCACCTGCCTTTTGGGTTCTTGTTAGTCATCAGGATGATGCCCAGAGCTGGAATTTGGAACTTGTCTTTCTGCTCATTGCTCAGAAAGCTGTGCTTGTAACAAACTGGTATGGGGCCCCAGCAGCTTCAACCATTTGTCCCTGGAACAAGTTGAGGTCAAGGAGTTTCACCAGATGTTGCTGGATGAAGCAGGAATTGATTTGGTCAAGGTTCTGTGATGTGTTTGTGGAACTACAGGGGTTGGTGGGCTTTGTGGGACACCATTTTGGATTTAACAAATCCATGTTCAGAAAAGGCAAATTACCAATAATACTGTGCACCCATAGAGACACTGACAATCTGCAGACAGATACAGATTGGGGCCTTTTCTTGACTAAGCAGTGATTTAGGAGAAGGTTGGGAGCCATGTTCTCCCTCTCTGAGAACTTTTTCACCTGTCACTAATTGTCTCTCCTCCTCTTTATTAAGCCTTACTGTCTCTGAACTTAAAGGTACAAGAACACAAACTGAACCATTTCTTTTCAGTGTTAAAGTCATACGTTGGCTACACGATGCATGGCTGTCTTCTCAGGACAAGCTAGAGAAAGGAAACGGGACAGATAGTAAATAGGGGCTGCGGTGGTGGTACGGAGTGATTACCTAGAGAAGGGAACATGAATGGTTTCACAAGATAAAAATTTCATGATTGTGGGAGCTGGGTATTGGACTCTATGTTTGTCTTAGACCACAGAATGTGAATTTTGTTGTGTGTATATTTAAAGTAGGTTGGAATAAAGGGCCTTGCTATCTTGAAACTCTAATGGAGATATTAAGAGCAACACGTACATATTATCTATCTGCCATTCAGTTCATCAGCTTCCGGTTGCAAAGGTAAACCCCTGCCTGGTGTCTTCAATGCCTACTGAGCACATTCTCATCATCACCTAGCTTTTTGCCATCATCCATGAGCTATCCTGTCACTCCACATTCTCTACCCTCCGGGCAACAGGTTACCCTTGCTTCTGGGACTTATACCAACTCTTAATATGTGATACGTTGACTCACCCTCTTCCCCACCAACTAGGAAATGCCACTTCAGTCATCAGCTTCTTAGGATGCCTTCTTGAGTACCTGTTCAAGCCATCTATGTGTTCTTTTTGAGGCCATCTTTGTAACTTGGCTATGAAAGATGTTTCTTCCACCCATTGAGGTAGATCTTAGGGGTGGGGATAGAGACAGGAACTTCCTAGTTATTATACCTATCCCTCTAATCCAGCAGTGTTGCATACAGTGCAGGGAATATTCTCTCTCTCTCTCTCTCTCTCTCTCTCTCTCTCTCTCTCTCTCTCTCTCTCTCCTCTCTCTCTCTCTCTCTCTCTCTCTCTCTCTCTTTCTCTCTCTCACACACACACACACAGAGAGAGAGAGAGAGAGAGAGAGAGAGAGAGAGAGAGAGAGAGAGAGAGAGAGGAGAGAGGTTCTCCTGTAGCCCAGGCTGGCCTGGGACTTGCTACGAACCTAGAATTATCTTAAATTTCTGAACCACCTGTCTCCACCTCTCACTGCTGAGATTAGAAATATGCACCCCCACAGGCAGTTTCTATAGTGCTGGGAATGGAACTTAGGGCTTCACATATGCTAAGCAAACATTCTACCAACCGAGCTACATCTGGCCCAATAAATACTTGAAGATTTTAAACAGTTTAAAGTGACTATTTTTTTTATTATTAGGCAAAATAAGTCATGAATTATGTGTTTAAAAAGAGAGGCATTTCTTATTCTCCAGCAATAGAATCACTTTTTCCTTCCCAGCATTTTGTTAGTTAGTACTCGGAGCGAACTGGTAGATTAGGAGGATGAAGCCAGCAGCAATGTATTTTGTAGTATGCTTACAAGATACATTCCCTATCTCATTCAAGTCAAGATTTCTTTTAGTTTCCAGGTACAAGGCATTAGAAAGCTTGATATGCCTTTGTGCTGTGTATAAGTCCCGATTCCTCCCTGCAGCCCCTCAGACTTAAGATAAGAGGTCTGAAGGACATTTGATTTCAGCTGGGACTTATCCTTACATACTCAAGAGTGAAGGGAGAAATCTCAGCAGACCATGCAGACTCATTTTAAAGGCTCTTGATGCATTGGTATAAGGATCTCTGCCTGTTGCTTAGGGTAGAAACCCATGTACCTCCTCAAATATCAAATACTTAAATACCAAGACATCTGAAGGTTCTGGAGAAGGAATTTTATGCTGTGTTCTGGATTTATGAAAGCCAGCCTTATTATCTGCCTCCCAGGATATGATAGGTTGATGGCATCTAGGATCCTGGCAGTGCGAGGGTGGACCCCTGTTTGATGAGCCTGAGGTAGCAGGCTGGTTTGTATGCAGCCTTCTTGTAATATTTTCTTGCATCACAGTGAGTCTACCTAAAGCCGGGATGGTGACAGTCCAGAAGAGTTATAGCTCGGGTGAGACTGACGGCAGGGTGAAGGCTAATTATGAGCGTGGACTAGGGGATCTGGCAGCAGCACTCAGATATACAGCATCACAGAAGTAGGGTGGCACAGGAAACTTGTGCTGTCATCACTCTAATCCTCAATTTCCCTGTCTGTCAAGATGTAAGGACTTAAGCTGGTGATTTCTAAGGCTCCCTTCCAAATGGAACTTGAAGTAAGTGTTACGATCAGAAAGAAGGCTGGTCAGCAGAGGACGACGTTCAACACTTACACTGAGCTACAGGCACCAACTAAGGGCAGTCACTGGGGACTTGTGGGTGCTCCATATGGCTCCTTCACCAGTAAGATGCCAGAAAAGCTGTACTCTAGCCTGGTCAAATTCCCCATGCCATCCTGGAAGCTTCGAGAGCATCATCCAGAAGAAAGCTCTGCACTGTAGCTGTAAGAGTTCCATGGAACAGCACTGAGCAATTCACAGGGGTCCCAAATCCTAGGCAGGAATCCTAGAGACGACACTAGAAACTTCTTAGGCCAGGTGTCCCCACTGCAATGCTGGCCCCAGACTTGTCATAGCCTCTGCCTCTTTTGACACCATTCCCTCATCTCACCTCCCTTGCTCTTCACTAGAAAACAGTGTGGAGGTCGATCTCACCGAATGCTGCCGCCTTCCCCTCAGTGTTCTTCATCTGTAAAATGGAACCTATGCCATCTGTCTCCAGAGATGTTTTTACAATTCAAATCCCATCACTAAATCCCCAAGCTCTGTAAACTGAAACACTAGACAAACCTAAGCCATTAGCTAACGTCAAATTATTTTGGGAAGTCATTGGGGTCTGAATGCTGCATAAATAAAACCAGATCTGGAGAGAGAGAGCTTCTCTCCTCCCTGTGCAGACTCACTGTCTCCTCTCTGTCATCTGGAGATGCCCCCAGCCCTCCCCTCCAGTCTTCCGGGCTGGGCTGTGGGGCCAGCCAGCCATGAGCAGGCTGTCTCAATGCGCCGACCAGACAGTCCCTTGGGCTGGAGGCTTGTGCCTGTGAGCCTATCAGCTGGCACACTGACAGATGAAGAATCTGGCCAGTAGATGTCTAATCCAAATGGTACCCATTCTGAAATATGTCAGTTCACTGTAGAGGGGCTGAAAAGGTGCCAAGAAATACTAAAGGCGGCAGATCCTGGAGCATTGAGACTATGAGGATATTTGAAAAGGTGGAGGATCTGGGAAAAGCAAACAACAAACAAACAAAAACAAACAAAATACTGTCCTTACATGTTTTGTGCAAGAGACAGTGCCTGGGAGTACAAAAGAACCCAGACACAAGTGCAGCTCTGTTATTCTGTACATCTTCAGGCAAGGTCTAAGACTTAGCTTTCTCATCATACAATGGATATCAGGCCGACAATATACCCAAATAACCAGAATTTCCCTACGATGACTCATTAACAGGCACTCAGCAAGAGGAGATGTCCATTTAGTTTTGACCTCATAAAACCTAGTTGCCCCAGTGCGGTCCTTCAGGAGTCCCAGCTCCACTGCTTAGGCAAGTGACTTGACCATTGTGAACTCACCTTTTCTCCTAGTGGGTAGTGACTTCATAGAGTGGTGGGAATTGAATGGGGTAAATACAATGTATTTAGCACACTTGCTCAGGCTAGTACACCAAAACTTCTCAGTACTACTTGTTTTACTGACTATTAGCAGCCCTTGTTTATGCCACATTTTCCACCTTACATGTCACTTTCTAATTTGCTAGTCCATTAGAATTATACTTTAAGGAAGAACAGAATAGAATTGCTATTCTTTTTTATTTAATTAATTTATTCTTGTTACATCTCAATTGTATCCTCCCATTCTTCCCTCCCTCCCATTTTCCCCTTATTCCCCTCCCCTATGACTGTTCCTGAGGAGGATTACCTCCCCCTGTATATGCTCATAGGGTATCAAGTCTCTTCTCGGTAACCTGCTGTCCTTCCTCTGAGTGCCACCAGGTCTCTCCCTCCAGAAGATGCTCCAGCACACAACAAGAAAATTTGCTCAACCATATTCATAGCAGCCTTATTCATAATAGCCAGATCATGGAAACATCCTAAGTGTCCCTCAGTAGAAGAATGGATAAAGAAACTGTGGTACATATACACTATGGAATACTACTCAGCTATTAAAAACAAGGAATTCCAGAAATTTGCGGATAAATGGATTGAGCTAGAAATGATCATAACGAGTGAGTTAACCCAGAAGTAGAATTGCTATTCTTTGACAAAGAAATGAGGCTTAGAATGGGAGGGTCACTTGATCAAGGTCACATTGTGGATAGGAACTGAAGCTCTCTCTCTCTCTCTCTCTCTCTCTCTCTCTCTCTCTCTCTCTCTC
>OU015743.1:113843037-113865428 GCA_907169655.1 Acomys percivali
CTCTCTCTCTCTCTCTCTCTCTCTCTCTCTCTCTCTCTCTCTCTCTCTCTCTCTCTCTCTTAGACACACACACACACGAGAGAGAGAGACAGACAGACAGAGACAGAGACAGACAGAGACACACAGAGAGATTACCCCTTTAAGCTCAACAATGTGTTTTTTTCTTTTCCCATTCCACTCATTTCTGACATGTCTATATGTGTGAATTCTATGCATGTGGTGTGTGTGTGTGTGTGTGTGTGTATGTGTGTGTGTGCATATGCATAGAACTCACACACACACACACACTCGAGAGAGAGACAGACAGACAGAGACAAAGACAGACAGACACACAGAGAGATTACCCCTTTAAGCTCAACAATGTGCGCGCGCATTTGTGGGTGTGTGACATTTGTGGGTGCATCTGTCCATACATAGGTGCATTCCAGGAATCAATGGGTGTTTTCCTTTATCTCTCCATCTTGTTTTTTGAGACAGGGTCTCTTACTGAATCTGGAATTCATCACTTCAGCTAGACTGGCTGGCCAGTGAGCCTCTAGAATCCCACTGTCTCTGTCACCCCAATCAAGATGTCACTATGCCACAAGACATGCCACTGTGACCAGATTATTTTTTACAGGGGTGCTGGGAATCCTAACTAAGTTTGTTTGCATAGCAAGCACAGTATCCACAGAACCATCTCCCCAGCTCACTTTTTCCTTCTAAGAAGGTACTGAACGTTGCTGCCAAGTGCCATTTAACCCAGGGAGCTGTCCCTGTGGCCTAGAACAGAAGTCAAACAGGGAAGGCAGGGATAGATGACCCTGAGTGAAAGCCAATGTCCTCGTTGAACCCAGAGTCTCCATGGCTGCTCTGAAAGTGTAGGGACAGTCTTGAGCATGTAGAGGCCCTGGGGCATAGTTTGTAGCATGTAGAGTAGTTGATGAAGAGTGGAGAGAGGAAAGAAAACCAGAAATCCAATGCAAACTTCTGTGCATCCTGCTGTGGGTATAATATCCTAGAGAGGAAGTCCATAGCTAACACCAGGTTCTCAGAAGCAGTTTTGCCCCATTAAGAGGAAGATCAACCCTAGGAATCTTGCCATCATGACTTCCACACCAGGGCACTACTAGGTCTCCAAACCAGTTATCTGGATGTGGCTTTTGAGACTATGACCAAAAATGTCAGCCACAGCCATCTTCTGCTTTGTATGGCGTCATCTTAAGTTTCCTCCTTTATTCTTGTCTCTATTTGTCAAGTTTTCTTCAGTGAATAAAGAGTATGCAAGTTGTCAGAACAGTTTTCCCCCAAGTTTTAAGTCCATTTTTTTACCCCAAGAAACAAGAATTAGCATAATAGGGTCTCTTACTATGTCTCCACAAATACAATTTGAATGTGCTGTTTCTAATGAAGGCCAAAACAGAACAAATAATTAGATTAAAAACAACAGCATCAATTTAGTGATTTACCAATTAGCAATTCACTTCAATGTGTATTGAATAAATGCTGAGCTCACAGACACCATGCCTAGTGTTCCTGGATTAATTGGCTTCTGCATCCTAGGGCATGGCTGGCCACTGTCTTAGGCTACAGTATTCCCTTTCCTTGGTGCTAGTGATACACACATCTCTGCTACTTGGTCTCTTTCCATTTCCTATTCTGTCTCGCCCGCTGGATATTCTCTCTGTTCGAGGCCCCTTTGTTTCTGACACTCTCCATTGGTTCATGACTGGTAACCACCATTTTTTGTGAAGATGATTCTTAAATCTGTAAGCCTAGCTGAGTTATCTTGAATGAATCCAAGATCTTTAATCCTGTGTCCTGTTGCTTTTGTTTTCTACGTATGACTCTTACCTAAAAAGTGGTCCAGGCCAGTCATTCCTGTTCTCATTACAGCCAACGGTGAAAGAGCAAAGGGACATGAGAAGGATCCAGGAGAGGTAAAAAGTATATCATGTCCAACCACAGCCTGTTGGCCACAATTCAGTGCCATGATCACATTTGCCTCTGGAATGTCTGTGAAGTGTGGTGTTTGACTGGACAACCATGTGAAACAATCTCAGCTTGTGTCAATCTGACTTTGTAACTTACTCCAAGAAAGTGCTTTTGCTACAAGACAATGCACCTCTCCTTCCAAAGTCACAGTGTGCTTACCACACTAGATTCTAACTGCCTGCATCTTTGTCTGTTTACCTAAGTCAACTATGAAATTCTCTAGGGATGGTACCGCTTCTTGTTCATCTTGGCTGCCCAAATATCAATCAAGGTGCCCAAGAATAACAGGTTATCAATAATGACTGCTGGCTGCATTAATGCCAAAAAATTATACTGAAAGTAGAACCCAAAATTGTACACACAGCACAAACTCAATTATTTAAAAAGCTACATGTAAAAACAACATAAACAGAATTCTGGATAAAAGAATATCAAGACATTCCTAACAGACAATGGGATTTCTTGCTTTTGGCAGTATCGTTTTAATTTGGAGTAAAATATCATTAAAAAATGAGAAAAGGAATTTTGCCCCTTTTAATTAATTTTAGTGTCTTCTAAGGTTTTATTTAATTTACATTGATGGTGGGTTTGAGTTATTGATTTTTTTAAAAAATCATTGAGCCAAGTTAGTATGAATGCTTTTGTCGTTAACATATAGATCTGAAAATCACCAAATCAACATAGGTTATTTCATAGCTAAGAAAATAAAAGTCCAGAAAGTAGGGGTCTTTAACATCGGGTCCTTATTATTCTTATGTTAATAGTACGTGGTGTCTATACATTTTTTCTATCACTGATACATCCCCAGCCCTGACCAGTATACAATATGCTATTGATGACTGTAGGGACCTGGTGTACAGAAGCTCTTTACCACTTATAAATTAGTTGTAAAACCACAACTAATTTAGATCCACTGAAAAGCAATTTCCTATTTTCCTCTCTTCCTAGTCCCTGGCAGCTAGCAATACACTCAGCTTCCATAATTTGACTACGTTAGATATCCCAACCCTGTGGAGTTCATTAGTGTTTATTCTCAGTGGCTTTCTAACCTCACTTAGAGTGATGTCCTTAAGGCTCACCTGCCGCTGTTCTATACAGCAGGATTTCCTTCTTTTAAAAAAATCCACTGTGAGTGCGTGTGCGTTGGTGTTTATTTGCCAGTGTACATTTATGTTGTTTTATTATTGTGGTCCATAGGGCAATGATCTTGGAGAGGCTAAGATCTCTTTAGAACCCCAATGTCAATTATTTTGGATATATACTCAGAGATGAAATTTCTGGACCCTACGTTAGTTGTACATAAGCACACTCCAGAGAGAATGCAAGGTACCAGGCTCTCTACACCCTTGCCAAAACTGCTGTTCTTTGGCTTTCAACAGAAGCCGACCTAGCAGTTGGAAGGCACATATCACTCACTGTGCTTTAGATATGTTCCTCTGATGACTGGCTGAACACTTTACACCTACCTATCCATTCAAGTTTGTTTTTCCCCAGTTTTTTACTTCGAGTGATTGCATTTTTTCCCACAGCATTGTAGTAGTTCCTGCATATTCAGAACATTAAACCTCACCAGATGTGGCTTACAAATATTTTCTCTCATTCTTAACGTTGTATTTTTATTTGGCTTACTTTGGCATGTGGAGGCCTTTTAGCATGATAACTTTGTAAGTTGCCTACAGGAATGTACAGGAAATTGTTGCCTCTGCCTTTGTCATGCAGCTTTGTTCCAGTGTTTTATTCTAGGGGTTTTAGAGATTTGGGTACTAAATTTAATTCTTCAATTTATTTTTAAGCTGATTATTATACACATTAAAGATCTAATTTCTATTTTGCTTTTTTCCTGTGAATGCTATTTGTTAAACAGATTACAATTTCTCAATTTTGTGTTATTAGCACTTCTGTCAAAGATGAGTTAATCATATCTAAACGGGTTTATTTCTGGGTGCTCTATTCTGTTTATTTTATGTAAGTCTGATTGTATGCCAGTAGCATACTTACGTATTTACTGCAGCTTTGTACTGTAACATATTTTGAAATCAGGAATTATGATGCCTCTAGCATTGTTCAACCTTACGAAGACTGCTTTGACTATTTCAGGAATTTTTTGTGGCTCCTGGACATTTTAGAATCATCTTCTCCATTCCTATTAAAAAGCACTGGGAATATACTGAGGAATTTTACTGAATCTATAGATAGATCATCTTGAGTAATATAGGCATTTCAAATGATTTTAAAGTCTTTTGATCCACAAATACCAGCTAGCTTCCCATGCTTCTGTATCTTTAATTTTTCCTTGCCAAGGTTGTATACTTTTTAGTGTATAAACATTTACCTCCTTATTAAGTATATTCTTATATTTTCATTTTTGATGCTATTGTAAGTGGGAATGTTTTCTTAATTTCTACATTAGGTTTTTCACCATTGTGATAAATACCCATAAGAAACAATCCAGAGAGTAAAGAATTTATTTTGTTTCACAGTCTTAGAGTCTCAAGACAATTGCTTCTAAGCTTGTGGTACGCCAGAACCACTGTGGAGAAGAACACGGAAGAAGAAGATGTTCTTCTTATAGCAGCCAAGAAACAGAGAAGAATCAGGAAGAGAGTAGAGATAATTTATACCTTTCCTGAGCATGTGTTTAATGTTGTACATTCTCCCAACTAGGACAAACCTCTTAACAGGTCAAATGTTAGGAATCCATAAAGGGATTAACTAATTAATTAAGTGAAAACCCTAAGGAGTCAATCACTTCCCAAAAGTTCATCAGCTGCCAACAAGGCTCCCAACACACGAGCCTCTGGGGGACTTCTTGGGTTCAAGTCGTAGCTACTGCCTTTTAAGATGGTTGCTACTTGTGTAGAGAAATGCGCCTTATTTCTGCGTGTTGCCTTATGTGGACTGTGTTTCATTGAGTTTATTCACTAGTTTACACTGATGAGCTGTGACTACCAATGCATCAGGCTTGGTTTTAGCCTTTGGGGAATGCCTTTGATTGATAGTTTTTAATTTCAATTGTTTTCATTTTCTGTCATGATGGATCATCTACCATCACACTGTGATCATGGCTCAATTTGGTATGTTGGCTAGCATAGTGGAAGTAAATGACGGACTACTTCTACTGGCCCATAGCGAATGCCACCACATCACAGCATCCAGAAACAAAACCATTTGTCTGCAACCTTTCTAGGAAGAGGCCTCTTACAGAGCCCATAAAAAATTAAAAATAAAAAGGGCAAAGCTGCCAAATGTATTTCTTTTTCCTGACATGAGTGAGGAGGACCAATTTGTTTTTTTAATTTGAGCTTGGTCCTTTTTCCACTTTGCTCTTTGCTTTTGGAGTATGTCGTCATACACAGAGAATCAAGACAATATTTTTTATTATAATCATTATTCAATTTGTTTTTTGTCAATTTCATAATTTGTATAAAGTGCAGAATTGGTTATTCTCACTCCTAACCCCACCTTTTCCACCCCTGTCAACCTTCACCTCTTCCCTATAAGCCCCTTTCCCATATTCATGTTCTTTCACTTTGTGAGAGTGACATTTGTCTATTGCTATATTGGGCCCATGTCAATTCAGCCATACAGCAATAGCAAGTTCCCCCTTAGACCTTAGGATTTTCTTAGTTTGTTGTTGTTGTTGTTGTTGTTTTGTTATTTGTCTTCTTGGGTTTTTTTGTTTTGTTTTGTTTTGTTTTTTGGTTTTTGTTTTTTGGGTTTTTTTTGGCTTTGTTTGTTTGTTTGTTTGTTTTGTTTTTGGCCTGAGTTTACAGTACCAAGCATGAATTTCCTTCTAAGGAGAGGACTTTAGACCCCGGCAGAGACTAGTTGGTTACCCAGCAGTTGTGCCACTATTGTACCAACCAATATTTCATCTGGCAGGTTGACATTGCAATTAATAAGGCTCTTAGCTGGCTAAGTTAATTAATACCTCCTGCCCCCAGCAGCTTATATAGCACCTTTCAGAACTATTAAACAGCTGCTGTTTCAGCAGCTGTTAAATAGGGGTGAACTTTCTGTCTCCATTCCAGCTTAATTTCTTTATCTTGCAATGAAAATGTATAGTATCTCCAATAATAAGGTCTTATTAACTTGTTCTGGTGAACAACAGAAAGAAACAACAAGAGCTTATATCACCTTGTGGGCCATGGGGCTTCCCTAACTAACAACTTATAAGGAGATCTAGCTTACCAAGCACTAAAATATTTAATAACCTCTTAAGTTTTCAGAACTGAATTAGTCAAACATGTAGGATAGCTTCCTTCTAATCCTCTCTTTTTAATGTACTTTTTCTTTCTTTCTTTCTTTCTTTCTTTCTTTCTTTCTTTCTTTCTTTTGTGTGTGTGTGTTTTGTTTTGTTTTGTTTTGTTTTGTTTTTGTATTTCAAGACAGGATTTTTCTGTGTAGCCCTGGCTGTCCTGGAACTCTCTCTCTGCAGACTAGCCTGGCCTTGAACTCACAGTGATCCTCCTGCTTGTCCCTCCTGAATGCTGGGATTAAATACAAGCACTACCACTCCCTGGCTTAATGTACATTTTTAAAAATGGCTTACAAAGCATCAGATTTATATGAGTCTTTCATATTAGTCACTAAGGATTATTTTGACATCTAGCAAATCAAGAGGAGTTGGGTGCTTGTCTTCCCACTTTGGTGTTGCAGAGCTGCCCCTGTGTCTCTCCTTCTGACGAGGTTTGACTCTCCAGTCTCAACATACTGTGCACAGGTCTTTACTCTTGCTTCTGACTCTCTCTCAGTCTCTACACTCAGTACCTTTACGTCCTCCAGAAAATGTCCAACCCAGGTAAAACTAAAACTTGAAAGCATGTTAAATTTATTAGGCCCTAAATTTGAAAAGATTCTTTCTTTCTTTCTTTTTTTTTTTTTTAAGATTTATTTATTTTATTTATTGCATATGAGTGCTTTATCTGCAGAAGAGGGTATCAGATTACATTATAGATGGTTGTGAGCCACCATGTGGTTGCTGGGAATTGAACTCAGGACCTCTGGAAGAGCAGGCAGTGCTCTTAACCACTGAGCCATCTCTCTAGCCCAAAAAGATTCTATTTTTATGGTTGCTACTGCCCAGCCCATAAAGACAAATTACTTCATGCACATAACCTCAACTTTTGTAAGGCTGAGGCAGAAAGATTTCCAGGAGTCCAAAGGCCAACTGTTCTATAGAGTAAGATACTATCTTAAAGCAATAAAGAGAAAATTGATTATCTTGATTACAGTTGACAACCAGGAGAATGTGTCTCAGAATTGCAAATTGCAACCTTGAGAGATTTGAATTTAACCCCCTCACCAGGTGTCTGCACTCTTATTATAAACTGAAGCTATCTGTGCTATGACCTAATATGAAATACAAGATGTATAATTGGTTTGGAGGATAGTAAATGGTATTGTAGGCCTACAAAAAATGCCATTTATATGATTCTTGACACACTTGTATTTAAGGATGGTCTATGTGGATAACAAACATAAACAGAATTATGTAATTGTTTCTGGTTTTCTCTAAGAGAAATATCAAAAAGCATATCAAAGAGAACTTAAAGACTCGTAATTGTAAGCTTAATAATAATAATATTCTAATAATATTCTGTGCACAATTATTTCAAGCACTTTACTTTTAAATACCTTCATAAACAACATTGTGAATCTCTGTTCACAGGCCACTGGCCTTTAGGATAGGGCATGAACTTATGAAAAGCATAGCACATTTAGCAACTAATCTCATGAATCCAAAAATATATTTTGTTCCTATTTCATGAAGATTATTTTACTCATGTACAATCATAAATAAATGTTACAAAGGGATTTTTATAGAGTGAATAAGGTAGTAGAGTATAGGAAAATATCATTCAGATAGTGTAAGAAAAAGTGAAGACAATTATATATATATATACACACATATATATATATATCTAATTCAAAAATTAAATTGAGAAATAAAGTATATTCCTCATTACTTTCAATTGTAATTTGAGTATTAAGGCAATTGTGATAATTTATCTATTTTTTCTCTGCCCAGATTTGAAATGAGAGCTTTTAACTTCTTGAATGTACTGTTGCAAACATTAAGAATCATTAGTGGTGAAGAACAACTCTATTTCCAAACTCATCTTACAAAGTATGAAGACAGATGACATGATTCTTTGCTATGTAGTTAAAAAAAAGTATATGGAAAAAAGCACTAGGAGAATGAAAGAAGCCTTTTCTATAGGAATGAGGGGAAGAAAGCTGCAAACAGTTCAGGCAGAAAAAAAAAAAGCCTGAGAAATAATCCTACAGATCAAGAACACTATCTGTCCTTTGGTCAATTAAGACTCGCCAAAATCTGTACAGTTAAGCACAACATACATTTATTTGTGACATTTTATATTCTTTTTTGATACTTCTTGGAGAAATCAATAGACTGCTTTTAAAGGAAGAAACTTACCTTAGCACAACATGTTTTTTGTTTTGTTTTGTTTTGTTTTGTTTTCACAACATGTTCTTGACTATAGCAAATAGGCTACAGAGGTCAAATTTTCTAACTCCGAGAGTCAGTCAAGAATATCAATAACAGGACCAGAGGTGTAGTGTACAATGACAGTCTGGAAACAGTAATATAAACCAAATGCTTTATAGCTTAGTTCACTTTAGAGAAGCACCCGGAACTCATCATGTAGACCAAGCTGGCCTTGAACTCAGCAATCCTCCTGCCTCTGTTTCCTACGTGTCGGGATTACAGACAAGGGACACCACACTTGGGTCATTTTCTAACATCTTGGTGTAAAAGCTGTTTCTAGGGCTAAGTATCGTCTTGTTCTTGTGTGTATGTGTTTAGTGTTCATGTATGTGTCTACAGACATGTTAACGTACATGTGTGTTGTGTGTTGCATATTTGATTTTGGCATATTCTTTTTGAATAGTGCGCCTGTCAGGCATTTCGCCACAGTTGTCATCTGGCAGCAGGACCAATCATGTTCTAAAACTGAAACCAAAGACCAGAAAATAGGAAGTTAATTTGAGCTCAAATGTTAAACACGCCCTCTGTGACAGCTAGAGCTAGCTGTCAGTGGAAGAGGCTGCCTTTGAGTCCCCTAGACAGAACTGCACAAACACAGGGCAGATAAACTATTAAAGCTGCTAACCTGCACTCCCGGCATACTCAGGTAATCAAGTTTACTCCTTCTCAAGTCTCTGATGGGGTTGAAGACCAGGTAGTTTAGTTTTACAATGGAGCTTAGTTGTTTATGGGTTAAGATCTCTTTAGGTTTAGATAGATGCTTTAAGTTGATAATGAGGAGATGTGATGGAGATTGACTTACATTCAAATTTTAGACACACCAAGATAGAAAAGATATTTTCTTCAAGGCTGTCAAATACAAATAGCCAAAACACTAAGAATGTAACATTTGTATAATTCCTAATTGTGTCATGGTTCTTCTCAGTATAGGTAGCTTATCATTTATATGTGTAATAATATAAATGTATATGTAAAATATAAAAAATTAATAAAAACATTTTTAAAGGAAAAAAAATAGTTTGACCTAAGAAATTCCAACCCCTACTATTCAAACCCAGTGACTTCTGATGACTTTATCAATTGAACAACACTTTGGTGACAAAAGAAAGCCCAAAGTCTAATTCCAAACAGCAGCCTTGTCCCAGCCGGCCTCTGCGCTCCCAGCACACTCATTTGCTCTCCTTCCTTGCTGGTAGGAAGCAGGACTTCCTGAGGGCTGGTAAGTGAGACAAGGCAGTGCCCAGCCCTCTCAGCACGATTGGCAATTAGCTGGACTGCAGCCTTCCAGGACTTACAAGCTCTCAGCAGGTCTCACCACTCCACCTGTGCTTATTCAGAACCTGGGGAAGGAGGAAGCCACAGGTAGCAGCGGCTTAATTCTGAACTCATGCTAACCAAACATTAACATTTGCATTTAAAAACAGGAGAAAGAGAAAGAGCAATGGAAACTCCACTCAATTAAGGCTGTTTGCAGATGCAAATATGCCTGACACCAAAGAGAAAGCGACTCCACCGCTGACACCCCTCTCTGCTGACCTTTGTGACCAGACAGGAGAGGGGTGAGCACACAGAGCATGGGGAGAAGGAAGCGGGGTGGGGCGGCCATGGAGGATGGAGAGGGACAGAAAGAGAATGTTGCCCTAGGCCGTGAAACCTGTAATTTCGCTCTGACATGAAAATTAGCTCTGTAGCTAATTAGCTTCCTAATATCATTGACTGCCATAGAAAAGATAAAAAGTTTGTGAATTTATCAACCCACCTGAAAAAGGAAAAAGCCCTACAAGTTTGCAGGAGGCGAACTGGTTGAATCTGCTGAGGCTGTCCCAGGAATTAAGCTGCCTTTTGGGCCCTGAAGACTCCCTCAGACCAGGCGAGGTGCACAGCCCCTCCCCCTTCCACCCACTACCCACCCACCCCTCCACCTTGGCCTGGCTTCTCTGTGGAGCTCTCCTGTCTTTGTTGACCCTCTGAAGAGCATCACCTCATGCTGTGCTGGCCTCTAGCCGCTGTCCTTCCTACCACTGCACCTAGCTGTGGCTTTCTGAGGCACCCAGACATGTTTTCCTCTCCCCAACCTAGGACAGCCTTCTGTGAGTTGGAGGCAGCTATGAGTCCGCTGGCACTAGCCAGTTTACCCACCTAAATATCTCTCTCTCTCTCTCTCTCTCTCTCTCTCTCTCTCTCTCTCTCTCTCTCTCTCTCTCTCTCTCTCTCTCTATCTCTATCTCTCTCTATCTCTCTCTTTCTCTCTCTCAGGGCCTCCTTCGCTCTTTTAACCAATCTCATTGCGATCTATTTACATTTCCGAGCCTCCTGGGAACTTCCAGCTCTTGTTCTGGCCTTGAGTGAGCTCTCTTTTGCTTTTAATGTCTTTAAAACATAGTCATTCTCACTCATGGTATCTTATGGCCAAGTATATTGTGTACGTTTTCATTTCCTTCTCACAGGGACTTCACATAGATGTCCTATTATTATTTTTGTTCATTAGACAAGAACACTCAGGACAGCTTCTGATTGTGGGCCTGATGAAGGTTGCCGGCCTGCTGAGTAACACAGCCATGACTTTGAGCCCAGACCTCTCACTTGTAATCACACTGCTCTCTCATGTGCCTTGAGTCTTTTGCAGGAGGCTGTTGCTTTCCTTAGATCTCTGGCTCTCCCAATACCTGGGGCAGAGGCGGGTAAGGTGGCACATGAGCCTGGGCAGAGGCCAGAGGCACTGGAAGAACAAGAATGCTATCACTCATTTATCTGTGAAGGTCTACAGTACATAAGTTGAGCCTCTCTCAGTGAAGTCGATCAACAACATCAGAGTCGGATTCTCAGCATCTTTCCAAAGGTTGCTACGGGCTGGAGTCCCTGACTCTTTTCATTCACTGGTTGTCATTGTTTATTTAGAAAATTTTTTAAAAGTGCATGTGGACTGGGGCTATATATCACTGGGGCAGCAGTTGCCTCAGCACCACAGAGAAAACCTCCAAGGAATGAAGTGCTGTTCCACAAGGCTGAAGTTGCTACACTTCTCATGGAATGGAGAAACCAAATTACCCTTCAAACACCCTCTTCCGGGTTAGGGGGACTGATTGCAACTGTTCTATAAAAAGGCCTGTGATGCTCCTACAATAGCGCTTTAAGAAATAATTAGCATCTTCAGAATAGGATTCAGAATGTATATTACTCATCCAAGCTTATGGAATCCAACCAAAAACACAGCCAAGGGACTGGTGCAGGCTGATTCTCTGGACTTAGCCAGACCCGGCAGTCTGGACAGCAGTGAATGGTCCTGCAATGGAATGGAACCTTCCGGGGTTGGGGATGGGGGGGGGGTGGGAGAGGGTGAGGGGGCGGGGGTGTGTGGAATAAGTGCTGCCCACTGCATCCTGAATGTGGCCATCTGCTCAAATGACTACAATTCAATTTCTTCCCCCGCAGTGCCGTGTTAAAACATCATCATTACCTATTATAACAAAGGTGTGTCCAGTTTGGGTGGCCTATTGCTCTCAGCTGTCTGTTTTATAGGATTGAGGTAATGTAGTAGTAGTTGAGTTTCACTCACATTTCCCTAGTAACTACTGCCTTTCAAAGTTGCCCTGTGCCATTGCTTTCCTCATAAAGTGTTCCTGCTCTCCCGGCATCTTCTCCCTCTACCTTCCTGTCCTTCCCTCACCTTTTAAAGGGTCCACCCTCAAAGTAGACTTACTTCCTGTTCTCATGGTCAGTCCTCCCTTTGCTTTTCCATCTACCTCCCACCTCCCACCTTCCTTCTGCTGAACTGCAGAGTCAGCTGTGTCCCAGTCTGTTCTGACAACAGACTCCTGAAGGGGTTTGAGAAATGGAGAAATGGTTTTCTGCTCTTCCAGGGAACCCTAGTTCAGTCCCGTGTCAGGTGACTCAGAACCACCTGACATCAACCACTCCAGCTCTATGGGGTCCACACCTTCCTCTGGCTTCCACAGGCACTTCCCCTCATGCATATGACATATGCACACACAGACTCACATACATATACTTTTTTTTTTTTTCTAAAGAAAGAACACCTTTGCCCTGTTCTTTCCGGAAATGGAATGGAAAGGGGTTAGGATATTTAGGGTAGCTTTAGACAGCTAGAAAGCAGATGGCATTTGAACAAGCTGTGTAACTCAGGGAAAATCTCATAGCACCTCTGGCTCGTCATTGCTGGTCTGAAGTGGGTGGGGCAGGTATCATTCCACTTTCTGGACTACAGGCTTCCTGATACAGGAAGGGGAAAGTGCTCTGTTAACCACAAGGAACTGTCCGTAACTGAGTTGGTTTGGTCCTCCTGGCATGGCCCTGCTTTTCTCTAGGCAGCTCTTAGCAGCTGCCCACCCAACTAGACAAACCTTCCCTGCTGTTATTCAATTTCAGGAAGGCAGGCTCCATGACCTCAGCATTGGAGTCACAGAAGGTAGACAGTACCTCCCCCCTTTCTCTGATGAAACACTTAGCTTGCCCATAGACAGCCTCCAAGATGGTTTCTTAGTATGTCCCCAAGGTGGGTCTGACTTTCCCTCTCATCACTCAGGAAAAAGTATTAGCTAAGCAGCTAACTAGGCTTAAGTCTTGGGGTACTGTGGTTGCCAGTTCAGGTCCTGCCATCAAGTCTCTACCTAGCTTCATGACTTAGGCAAGTCTTGTAACTTCTGCCAGCCTCAGTTTTCTCATCTGTAGGATAGAGACAGCACACCCACTGGGAGCTCAATAGATGATCACCGTTTGATAATGATTATACTACAGAAATACAGGGAGCTTCTTTATGTAGCATGCAACCTACTGCATCTTTCACGAGGCTCGATACTACTTCCCAGTAGCTCTATAAGCAAGTCCAAGGTTTCCTGGGGCCAGAGTGCCATTTTTTAGGTCTGAGGAGAGAATCCCTGCAGAGTCCTCTTGCCCCCCACCCCCCAAGATAGCTTACTCTTCTCCCAGGGAGTCATTCAAGATAAATCCCATTTCTTATAGCATGCTCCATATCTCCAGAAAATTGAATGAATACAAATAAAATCCTTGGACTGACTCCAAATGGAGGCAACTTCTTCTGCCCCCAGGGAGGCCACCCATATTCTTGGCTCTGAGTGTGTGCTCATTCAAGTCCCGTCACCCTGTTTCCTGCCTGAAGTTCTGGCCACTGTTTGCCTCCTCTCCTACCCGGGCTCTGCCTGGACCCTCCAAAGGAACACCACACACTCCTACCATCTCATGGGCCTTCAGAGGGAGCTTCAGGTGGTGCCACTGACTGAGCTGGGAAGAAGGAAGAACCAGGAAGAGGAAAAAGAAACTACCCAAGTCTGGCTGCGCAGCCATTGAAAGATGCCTCCAAGTTCAGGTGGGGTGTTTATGAAAGAAAAATATGGTCCAGTGTAAGAATCCAAAGGAGCGACAAGCAATGGGGAGGGTTTACCCAGAAATGATGCGAACTGGGCTCATGGGGGCTTTTGATGGGCGGTGTTCTCAAGGGCGTGATTAAAATCCATAAATAATGAGAAGCTGGGTGAGAATGAGGAGAAAACAATAGCGTTCAATCGGTGAAAATAGCTCATCAGTTGGGCCAACTGTCAAGTCCCAGACAACAGCAGACAGTCAAGCTGTGCTGGGGACTCACCTCCAGTCAGATGCCCTGTGTTTAGCATTCTTTTATTGTGGCAGTGTCCCAAGTGTGTTGACCGTACTCCTTGATGGGCCTCCTTGAGGGCAGAGTCTATCTCCTGCCTGTCTTCATGTTTGATGCAACCCTCTGCTTGCCTGTGTGTTGGACTACGCCACTCGCTTCCTTTCTTCATATCTGAGGCCAGGATCAGGTGTGTGTCACTGAGCTCTGACTCTGAGGCCAGACTCTTTCAAAAGCAACTCAGCTGTCACGTAAGCTGGGAGGTCCCCATGGGTGAAGGCTGACAGAGACCTTACCCATTCCCTGATCCTTTCTTATCTTCCCTGTCTAACCCTGACAGGAAAGCCTTTGCAACTGACTTATGAACTTAGCTTATCTACCAGCATAGAACTCTACTTTGCCCTAAGACCCAAGAGAAAGGCACAAGAATTTTGGAAAATATAAGCTCACGTGGCAATTTAGCCAACTCCAGCCCACCTTTCAGGAGGCCAGATCTCCTGGCTTTCATATTTAGTCGGTGACATTACAAGAGGAACCGACTTTGAGCTTGTGAGACCCTCCTTCCGAACCAAGACTGTAGTGGCACACCATTGCAGTATCAGTGCTAGAGAGGTGGAGACAGGAAGATCTCTGGGGTGCATGGGGGAGCTGCCAGACAGTGAGAAACAGTGCCTCAGAAATAAAACGTGGGTGACACCTAAGCAACAACACCCAAGATTGTCCTCAGGCCTTCATACACATGCCCAGAGGAGCACATGATCACTGTTGTGTGAGCATACACATATACACACATACACACAAAAAAGAAACTGTTTCATTTCTCCTTCTTGCAGTTAAGAACCAACAGAATGTTATAATTTTTGTGAGTTTTTTGTTTGTTTGTTTCAAAATAATTCCTCTTCCTCCACATTGTTATTAAGTCCTTATAATCTGTAGCATGCCCTCTGGGGTTTCCAAGCACAATGTGTTTAACCTGTTCTCAATCTAGGTGGGAAGAGGGACTTATTTTCATATTAATGTGAAAATCACTTTCCAATGTATAGCGCCATGGTTATTATTTTTCTGACTCTAGAATTATTTTCTAATGATACCATTTTTAGGAATATAATCAATGAGGCTGGCAAGATGGCGTAGTTGAATAAAGGCACTTATCTCCAACCTAAGGAACCTACATGGTAGAAGAGAGAACCAACTCCTCAAGCTGTCTTAAACTATCATGTGTGTGACGTGTGCAGGCACACAACATATTAAATGTAAAATAAAGTAAAATAAAGAAATTGACTTAATGAATTAAAGAATAAGAACATTTTAATGGTTCTTTACATACAAAATAGTTAGGTTGTGGAGGTATTTTAACTAATTAATGTGGCCATAGGCAATGCACAACTATTCCAGTTCTGTTGATGTCTTAGTTAGGGTTTCTATTGCTGTAATAAAACACCATGACCAGAGAGCAAGTTAGGAAGAAAAAGGTTTATTCTGTTTATATTTCCACATCATTGTTCATCATCAAAGGAATTCAAGACAGGAACCCAAGCAGGGCAGGAACCTGGAGGCAGGAGCTGATGCAGAGGCCATGGAGGAATACTGCTTACTGGCTTGGTCAGTCTGCTTTCTTATAGAACCTAGGACCACAGACCCTCCCCCATTGATCATTAATTAAGAAAATGCCCCACAGATGGATCTTATGGAGGCATTTTCTCAATTGGGGTTCCCTCCTTTCAGATAACTGTAACTTGAGTCAAGTTGACATAAGACCAGCCAGCACAATTGATTATCATAATTACTTAGCATTTTGCTGTTAGAATCTAGAAATGTTATCCTGCTTTAAAGATTATGTTTACTACTAATTGTACGAATTGTATCTCCTCTTGTATGTATGTAGTATGTATGTATGTATGTATGTATGTATGTATGTATACTTTGCTGCTGTTGCTACTTTCTTTGTGTTCTTTGAGCAGCTCTCATTTATCCCAGACCTGCCTTGAAGTTAATATGCAGCTGAAGATGACCTTGAACTTCTTATCCTCCTGCCTCCACTTCCCCAGTGCTGAGAATGCACGCATACAGCTTTGTACACGTTTGGTGTGGTGCTGGAGATCCACCCTAGGGCGTCCTGAACTCTAGGCGAGCACTCTACCACCTGAGCTATGCCCCACGCCCCTCTTTACTCAGTTTGGCAATGAGAGAATTTCAGCTCCTCAGGTCTAGCTGCGTTTCGGTTCTTGCACTTAACAACTTGCCTCCCACATTCCAGCTTTATAGCCTTTTAGGCAATATTTCTAATATCATTAGATCCTAGATTTATTTACCCTTTTACCAAAGTGTAGGAACCTGGCTGAGTAGCCTTTTGTAATCGTGGCTTAAGAGGATGCTGTTCTCAGTTAGAAGTTTGGGTTTCAGTATAGACTCTGGCTTTGCTTTCATTTATCTTTCCTTTGTTTGCTTTTTAAAGCTGGATGGCATTGACTTCCTTTTCCTTCTCTTTTCTCACCTCACTCCCTACCCCCAGCACTGCTTGGGAAGAGCCATGTGTCTTACAAAGGATGGGAGACTCCTTAGTTAAGGCTTACAGGCCACATCGTCTCACAACCACTCAGCCCCCTGTACACAGTACAGTACACAGTAATCAAACAAGGCTACAGCCACTAAGGATTCCTTTATGGATGCTAATTTTATACTAATAAATCTGTGTCATTTAAATACAGATAAATATAAGTAATTTAAGCAATATGACACAGTATATGGAAATGTTATATAGGAATGCTGACATAGGAATTATAACATATGCAATATATTGCATGTTGTATAATAATATGTAGTTATATAATAAATTTTTATTTTTAAATTTATATATTACATGATTACATGTGATAACCTATACATTATATGATATGGGTTTTTTTTTAAACCACTTTACACATGTGAAAACCATTCTTTGTTCACAGGCTTATAAAAACAGGCAGGTACTCGATTTAGCCCATGTCTGTACTTTGCCAAATGCTTCTCTGCAGCCCCACCCAGCACAAGCCCACAAGGGATGATCAAAATAAATTGGCATACAGGACAGGCACCAGCACTGCCTCTGATGGTTAGTTGTGAAAATGAGAGAAAGAAGATGATGTGGCTCTCCCACAACCATAAGGCCTGTGAAAAGGGGGGCCAGAGTCCTCATTAGAGCTCCCAGCAATGTGTCAGTCATTTCCTTCCCAAGTAGAGGTTTCAGACCTGCTTGGTTCTTTCTTGTCAGAGCCCATCCTAGACCTCTGAGTTCCCAGTTTTGTGGTTTGGGTTTCCTTCCCTGGCTATCCTGACCCATCCTTAGCCAGAAACTGACATAGTCCATATTCTGCTTAGTGGAAGCAGGGATGAACCCAGGCTTCCTATGAAAGAGCCTGTGGTCCTTCAGATCCAAGCTGCAGACTCAGGATCAAGCCCCATGGATGCCATTCCGTACATGGAGGTGGTTAGTGGTACACAGACGGGACCTAAACACTCAGGAGATGGCCCAATCTCTCAGGCATCTCTAATCAGAAATTTCTCTCATGATGTGACCCAAAGCTTCTCTTTTGTATGTTTCTGCTTATGAAGGTTAAGTATTCTTGGAAGACAAGACCAGCAACAATACTAAAATCGCTGTGCTTTAAGGAAAGAAAGCCTACTGCAACAGGAGCTTGGGAGACCCAGAAGAAGATAACTGAAAATGGCGAAAGGAGCAGAGTTTGTCCTGTCCCCAGCCGATGTGACTTCCATGAGGTCTAGTGTCCTAACTAAGAAGGAAAACAATTAACTTCAAATGAGAAAGCGTTTCCAAATGAGTTGGATAAACTGCAGACACTGGTTAACAGTGTCGTCGTTATAAGGCCTGCACAATTCCAAGTGCATTCTAATGGGAACCATGACTCCCTCAGCCCTAATCAGAGGTGACATTTTCCACCCTCTACAGAACCCCAGGGTGGTGCTCACAGATCCTCTCTTCCTCCTTGCTTTACTTTCTTTTACACATGAATAAGAACTGGATTCATTATGAATTCTCCTGGCACAGGGCAAACCCAAAGTGTATGGGGCTTGAGGCGATGGAATGACAGGAAGCTGTCGCAGGAACTGGTGTCAGGGCTAGCAGTGTAAGCAGCATAAGGCAGTGACACCAATGGCCCTTGCATGCCACCAAGGCTGCCACCTGCTCAGAGCACTTTGCACTGTTCTGCCAGCATCAGCACACTGACTGAGCGGGCTCTCAAGTACCCAAGGTTTCAGGCATACCCTTCGGCCAGCCTTCTTGGGAAATATAGCCACAAATTCTGATTGGATTCTCCATAGAGTGAAAAGTCATCTTGTGTTACCTGATGCAACTTAGTCACTTGGGTTATGGGGTATCTGGTTTGAATAGAAGGGAAGGCTTGCCTGGCAGCCACAAAGCCCTGGATGTACAAAGACTTTGGCCTCTAAGTTCCTGCTGTGTAGCCAAGTACCCATGTAACCTTGATGAAATCAACTGTTGACAGCTGATTGGTTTTAAGCATCAAAACTAGCATATGAAAAGCACTTCACAAGTCTTTCAGTCTGGACATGATGACTGCTCACAAAGCATGCTAAGACAGAGTAGGCATTATGGTAGTCTGCATATTGTCTAGGGGGCAAGCCAAGCTGAGGAGAGCCAAGGAGGTTTTGAATTTATGCTGCTAGTAAGGTGTAGCTAGGACTCACATTCAGACCTTCTAGACTAATCTCGTACTTTCTCCATCAATGCAGATTGCTCATTCTTCTCAGTAACGAGACAGCTAAATCTTGTTTCATTAAAGAATATATGTGAAAGTGTATTTAAGCTTGAAATACCTTAGCTGTTGCTTCCCAACAGTTTGAAAATGGGGAACGATACTGGTGACCTATTGCTGAGAAATAAAGCACCCCAATTTTGGCAACACGTAAGAACAGATGCAGATTCAGGGTGCAGTTTCAGAGCCATGAAGATGGGGAAGCTTAGCTAAGAGAATATGATGGGCATCTCTCATGTGGTGATCGGTTGTCACCAGGGCTGCAGGGTTGCAGTCTTACCTAGGGTTGGAGCCTCATCCAGGCGCTTGCACATGCTCTGGAAGTCGGCCCAACCCCTCATTGGCTGTGGGTATATAGAATGGTCCCGTTACCCCCCATGAGAGTCTGTTTTTGGTCTTCCCAAATATCATCCTGATATGAAGCTGGACAGGAGAGCAAGATGGAAAGGTGGAGAGCACACCCAGGATGGGGGCCACCTTTGCTTATTTTATTAGTTGGCTACATCACTTCTGCAGTGTCCCGCCTATTAGTGAGTGACATGCTACACTAAGTCCTGCCCACATTCAAATACACAAGGAGCATAATACACAAGGACATGAGGGCCAACAGATACAGATGTGAGCGCCATGATGGAGACTGGCCATCGTGTGAGTCTTCCCTGATTCCCACAAGGTCAAGATTTTTTGTATCTTCTTTTTGACAGTGTCATAAGTTAAGTCATATGAAATCTCTTAGATTTGCCTACTCACAAATATGGCAATATCTACCCCGAGCTTTGGACTCTGGAGCCTCTAAGATGTTCACAACAATCCCTGGTATAGTCCATTAGTCATGGAGTCTATGCATTCTGATAGTGTTTGAGTCTTAAGTGCTGTCCCACTTAAGTGCTGTCCATGTGCTAAAGGTTTGTTTCCCAGCTTGGGCCAACTCAGAACTGCAGGAAATTTTAAGTAGGAGGTCTTCAGGTCATCTGGTATGTTGAATTGTTGGATTCTCCTCTTTTCTCACGTGAGGTTTTATTCATGAGCAGTTTTATTCTAGCCATTTATTCCTGGCCATGATGAACCTCACCAAAGACACAAGCCCTATTGTTCATGGGCCAAATTGACTTATCTCAAGTGTCTGACAGTATTGGAAACCTGACTAACTCATGTTCTCTCTGTCTGTCTATTTTTTTTTCTGAGACAGGAAAGGCTCTGTGTAGCCTTGGCTGTCCTGGACTTGCTTTGTAGACCAGGCTGGCCTCGAACTCATAGTGATCCACTTGTCTCTGCCTCCCAGAATGTGGGGATTGCAGGCATGTGCCAGCATGCCAGGCTTAACTCATGTTCTCTGGTAAAACATTGACAAGTATCCTTGGAGGTTTCTTTATTTCATCTTCACATAATGCTTATGGAAAATGAATTGCCCCGCCCCCACCTCTCTAGAATTCTCCACGCAAGCTCTCAGAGGTTCAGATTCACAGACTCAAGCATAGCACAAGCTGGATAGGAGACATAACTCATTCCAGCAAACACTAAGTGTCCTGTCTGTTACTGTATATACCTACTATAGAAACAGGTCTTCCCATTCAAAGGAGTAATTCTCAGGGTCTGTCATGACAATCTACTGTGAGCCCAGACCAATTAGAGGCCTCTGTCTTACTCCTTAGTGCTGATGCAATGAGCCTAGAGGGATGGTGTTGAAAGCTTAAATTGTATTAGCCTCCCAACTCTTGATAACAGGAGTTTAGGGATAATAGTCTATTGTGTTCTTACTATGTAGTTAACTCTAGGGCATCGTCATACAGTTTTATGTTTTTGAGGGCATCATAGGACCCTGTTTCCCACCCTCCACTCACAGCTAACCCATGAGATGAGCAGTTTTCTCTAACATGGGCTCCTAGCCATGGTGTATCACACTGTTATTATTAGTTACTATTATTTACAGTAGTGAATTCTAAAGAGGTGGTGTGGGAAGGTAATTCATTTTCTGTAAGCTTTGGGCAGATTCAGGGTATGCCATGGTAAGTGAAAATGATAAGACTTCTCATGTAGTTTTCCTTCTTCTTACTGTCTTAACTGTTTAAAGAAGTTGTTTTTAATATTTGGACAATTAGGTATTATCATTAGTTTTTGTTCTTACAATTCCAAAACCTGGACTTTTAGTATAGTTCTTTGGAGCCCACTCTAGGCATGAGTCTGGATCACACATCTGTGTTTCTTAGAGCCCCACAGTTGACGGCGATGTAGGTGGGCCTGTGGGCCAGCATTTGTGAACCATTGGTCCACATTTCAGTTCTGTACTGCCTCACGCCCTATTCCCTCCACAAGCCCCAGTGATTTGACCAGTTCACTGGTTCACAGAAACTGGCCTTGCTGACATCACCAAGATCTCAGCTAGCCAAGAGTGTGTCTCATCTCACTTGCCCCTTTTGTGGCAAGAAACTGCACACCACACCCTTTTTTCTTGAAATCCCCCTCCTTGGGCCGTGGACAAGATTCCCTTTCAGTTCTCCTGCCATCAGCCTAGGTCACCGAGACCCTTTCCTTCCTACTTGATAAACAACAGTGTTGCTTAGGGTTCTTGCTCCAGGACTCATCCCTCAAACCCTCAGGTGCCCCTGGGTGAATTCCTCTCTGCCCTGCTTAAACTAGTCCATGCCAGGGATGTGAAACCCTGAACGTCAGCCCCCATTCTCCAGGACCAGCTGCAGTCATTAGAGCTCAACTCTTGGAGGACACAGCAGTGTACATTGTGCTAGGCAGTGGAGTGCGATGGCAAGGGCACTGGGTCCTACCTGCACCGTCGGACCCACTTAAACCGCCCCCTGCTGCACTTCTTGAGGCCCTAAACTGAAACTTGTTCATTTCTCTGCCCTTACATTTCTGAGGACACCTTGCTGGGAATATGAGGTAACAGAAAGTCTCCTTTGAAAATGGACTTGGGTCTTGCTCCTCAGACCCTAGGAGAAAACCACAAGGCTGTTCTCCCTGCTGAGGAAGGAACCAGACTTTAAAGAAGTCGCCATGTGAGAGTGGGCTTCCATAGAGATGAGTGCCGAGAGGCATTATGTGTTTTAAGTTCTGGGCCTGACAGGGAAGAGGGGCTGGAAGTTACTGACTGAAGACTGTATGGAGGAGATGGGAGGGAAGAGGACAAGGGTGGCGCGAATGTCACACTCAGTGTGTGGATTTCATGTACAGAGACACAGAGCATGGTATACTTATCATATGCGTATGGAAGTGTGTACTAAACATCAGCCTACCTCATGCGACGATGACGAACGAACACAAATGAGACGCTGAGCACTCTACTCAGTTAGGGCAGGCTGTTACTAACTTTTTTCTGCTGTTTCCACACCCCACTCACTTAAGCAAATGAAAATCTGCCTTTTGAGGGTTTCCTCTTCTGATTTGGCTTGAATTGTGGGATTTTTGAGTCTCTGTGCTTGAAGACCTTGTTCTACAGACCCAGCGTGTGTGTGTGTGTGTGTGTGTGTGTGTGTGTGTGTGTGTGTGTGTG
>OU015743.1:113865438-113895953 GCA_907169655.1 Acomys percivali
TGTGTGTGTGTGTGTGTGTGTGTGTGTGTGTGTGTGTGTGTGTGTGTATGTGTGTATCTAATATATATATATTAGGTCTCGTTTTGAAAACATCCATGAGTGGATCTCACTAACTATATTGAGAGGCTAAGAATATATTTGTGTGAAACTGCTTATTAGTAATTTCTTCCTTATTCTGAGTGAAAATCTGCACAGATCTCCAACTCAGAGCTCAGATTTCCCCTTTTGGGGTGCTGGCTGGCTTCTACACCAGTGTTTTTCACTGGCAGGTCCTAAAATCAATTTTGGAGATTTACCCAGCATTGTATTTAGTAAAATTATAATGAGGTACTGTCTGAGAAGATAGAACAGAGCTGAACCAGGGCTTTTTAGCATGAAAGAACAGTTGTCATTTCCCAACGTTGTGCTAGTTTGTAGATGTATATAAACTTATATAGTGCTGATAGAAAATGTTTCATAAATTTGTTGCTACTGAAAAAAAGTAGAAAACGTGAATTCTCTCAAGTACTTGTCATGGTGGCACCATATGTTCTGCCTACCCCCATTCAGTACCCCTGTCTCCTCTCTCGACTGCCCCAACATTCCCTAGAGTAGTCTCCGCCCTGCCTGTTCTCCCTTGACTTCCTTATGGGGAGTTCACAGAGTACTTCAGTGTGGCCAGGATGGGGCATAGGAGCACGATCCCATGTTGGGACACGGAGTTTGGCTGTTGTCTCTGCTTTTGTCTGTTCTCTGACTTTCTCAGCATCCACATCACTGACCCTGTTAGCATCCAGGAAGATACTTATGAGAGCTACCCTCAGAAATGCAGAGAGGAAATCCACCAGCCTGGGCACTTTACCCCCACTCCACCCAATACTCATCAGCTCGAGGATTCTACAGGCCGTGGGAGGAGCATTCCCTTTGTTTGATGGTTAAGAAGTCGTCTCACGTGAGTTCAAGACTCTTGAACACATTATCCCAATCACCCAGTGATGGGGCAGGACAGCAGCAGAAGTCCCACCTTCCAGATGAGAACATGCCCCACATCCAGGGCCACACAGCCAGCAGCTACTACAGCTAGGCATTGAGAACTACTACTCTCTAAATTTATGAGAGGATGCCAGGGCAAGAACAACTGTCCTGCTATACCCGAGATGGCACTGACCATCCTATAACTCCAGGATAAGATAAGTTCTTCTTTAAAATAAACAACTTTGAGCCAAGTCATAAACATTGCTTACATCCAGTTTGGAGAACAGCCGAGTCTGTGGTCAGTGTGCCAAGGAATATATGAGAAAATCAGGCGGCCTTAACTCCCTCTGTAGCTTGTGGGAGGAAATAAAGGCAACCTCAACTGATGGTCGCCTTGATATGTCTGCAGAGGATTAAGTCTGGCAGCAACAGAAATGACTGTGGAGCCAAAGTGAAGAGAGCTCACCGGGGTATGGCCTTCCAGGCTTAAACTTCTAATCTCTAAGGACCAGAGTGACTTCGTCAGGAATTCAAGGAGAACACCGTTCATTCAACATATAATAGGATCCTCAAATCCTAAGAATGTTTTCCAGAGGCCAGAAAAAGGAAAGAAGACTGCCGGTGCCCACTGTGGGGTGACTGGAGTCTCAGGCGGACCAAGCAAGTGGCACTTTGATAACAACACCACAAAGTATTACGGGGCCAATGACATTTGCAGGTGTTGACACCTGTCCAAAGTCATCCCCTAAATAGAGGGCTTAATAGATAGGGAGCAAACAGCCAGACATATCCATGCATCCATTCAAAGGGGCTGACTGACAAAGCCAAGTAGGAAATAAATGAAATTTAAACTCCTGAGTTTCAACTTAACTGCTGGGTTTTCGCGGTGGCGTCTATCCAGTCCCCCTACTGTGTTCCTTCCTTGGGAGGTTTGTCTTTCTTTTGACAATAAGCTCTCTTTGTATTTGCAAAAGTGAAATGAACTTCTGGTGGACTCTGCAAGGGGCAAGCCAAACATGGAGGAAGCAAAACCTACAAAAGTCAAAGGTGGGTGGGGTGGGAGGCTGGCCTCCCCCAGATCTCTGGAGAGTGCAGTCCATTCAATGTGCTCTTGAATTCTGGTTTTGTTTCCATTTTCTACAAGACAATGAAGACGGAATATGTCCATGTTGGTGTATCAGAGAAATGATGAATTCCAGGCTGGAACACGGCGACATCTGCTTGGAAACGAGATGGAAGAAATTAAGATGCTTACCCGTGATTATTTCTCCCCGAGCAAATTTATAGTATCTTTGGGCTCAAGGGCAGAAATTCCAGACAGATTAGTTTCTCATCTCCTCGGTAACTCTCTGAACTGCATAGCTATAGAAATTCATTGCTTAAACACTGGGTGTCCTTATTAGGGAAATATCTTAAATTCTATGCCAACAAAGAAACTCATTGACTACTGAGCAATAGTCATGAAAATATTTATGATGTGGATTAAAAACAGGTGCTCCAAACAGAACAAAAGCTAGGGTTATTCACCACTCGGACTAACTGGAGAAACATTATTTACATCGAGCACAGAGCATTTTAGGCTTTTAGTAAATATTTTTTCCTGGGTTCTGTGTCCTCGTGTTCTTGAAATAGCAAATTTGCTTAAGTACCAGAGGGATTTGGCAAACATAGGCAGAACTATATAAATAATAGGTGTTAGAGCCATAACATTACCTACATTATGTGGAGTCATAAATTATTCACTGTTGTATCTCCAGGCCCTGCTATGTGCCTCTATTCAGAACCAAAAGTACAAAGGAAAATTCAATATGACCCCTGCCTTGCACAAAATTTGTTTTATTTATTCCTCACAAGCTTCACAGACGCTGCTGCATAGGCACTTGCATGGGCCATGTCACGGAGAACCTGAGGCGGCCTGAGGCTAGACACCAGGAAGCACAAAGGTCAAGATTAATACTTTGACCTTCTATCAAGCCTAGTCCTCTGCCCAGTTCCTCATCTGCTGATATAATGCGGAAGAGACCAAGAAGATGGTGGTGACTCAGTGACACTGTGAAAGGGACATTGAAGGTGGCAGGCCTTCCACCTCTCTTTACATGCCCTCACTTTCTGTTTTCATCTTTCATACAGATGTGGAGAGGCCACCCTACAGAGTCAGGTACAGTGTCAGTCCGAACTAAGTGATGCTTGGCAGGACTTATCAAAACTCCCATTGAGAAAAGTCTTCTCATTGTGTTTTGAAATGATCCAATTGGGAAAGAGCTTGGGCCTTCTGGAAGCAGCTCCTCTCAAAACTTTAGTAACAGGAGTTGTAAAATGTTTCCAAAATATTGCTTGGCATGCAAAGCTCTTTCAATGCAAATGAACCATTGATAAAAAGAAATTTGTTAAGAGAGACAGGAGTTGGGGACAGGTTGTGAGGCTTGGAGCCTCTTGGTTGTTAAGGGAGGGAAGCTGTCACAGGAGCCTGGGATTAAGGAGGCATGAGGGCGATGGGGTTGGACACCCAGGCCCTCTATAGTCAACAGAGAACAAAGAGGACCTCGACACCCATCAAAGACACAATTAAGTTGATCTGCTGGCAGAGTCAGTTTATGACTCCTCTATAATAATCACATCAAAAATGAAAATAGTTTGGAGTCTCTAAGCCTAGATTTGAGAATTTCTTCTCTGGGTAGTTGTGTGACCTTGGGTGAGTGCAGCCATTGGACTTCTCTGCCTTCTCCTTCAAAATGAAGATAATTTACTTTCTAGAAGATGTGTGACAATGGACTGTAAACAGTCACTAAACTGAATGATGTTATGTGAATCCAAGTCCCCCCCGCCCCACTGTTTATTTATATATATGAAAGTCCAAGCACAGTGCTGACCCTCCCCCTAATGCAATCAGGGATCTGCTCACGACACACCCACTCTTTGGAAGTCCCGTGAATGAGAATTCAGGAAACAGAGCCCATTAAGCTCACTGAATCCCTGGTTTGGGAAAGCAAGGTCTATAGTCACCCCACAATGACTAGGGAGCCTGGTAGAATCATGAAGCTTGGCTCTTGATCTTTCATTATCAATTGCCCGTCCAGTTGATCTCTTCTCAGGAATGGTGATACCGTCCAGGTTCTCACACCAAAATGTATGTGTATGTGTGGGGGCGTCTTTCACTCATATTTCACTCACTACACTCCCCTTGACACATATATGCAGTCAAGTACTTTAGATACATTTTAAACACACTTCACACTTCTCTGCCCTAACCCACCGTATTCATGAGCAGCATCCCCTGTCAGGAGTTCTGCCAAAGGATCTTCGCTAGTCTACTTTTCCCAGCCCGTCCCCATTTGTAGGCCATTCTCCCTACAGCAGCTAGAGTGGCCATTTAACGACTCAAGTCAGAACTCCACAACAATACTACACGGCTTGCTGTTGCACGTGAAATATGATCCGTATGATGATCCATGCTATACGGAGTCCCACTAACTGTCAGCTTCGCTTTCTTGCACCTCAGCCTCTCCGGCTCCGGAACACACCAGTGACTTTCCTGCTTCAGGGAATGTGTGCTTCTTTTCCCTTGTGTGGACCATTTCTACCTCAGAGAGCCACGCTCTCTGCATCCTAATCTGAGATTCTGTTCAGATAGCACTTGCTCAGACTGGTCTATTGCCACCCACACCCCTATGGCTTGTTTTTCACAGCCATAATACCACACATCATACATCATGCCTTGTGGTATCATGTCATACTATATGATCACATGCATATCATGTCATGGGATCTTTTAAATGGCCCTTAACTTAGGCTTCCTATACACTCATAGACCAAAGCTAGTCCCAGATACATTTTCAGTGTTCTGTGTATTTTGATTGAAAGTCAATATGATAGGGTGTGTGGAATCTTCCAAATTGTAGTATCACAATGACACTTAATTTTTCTTTCTTTCTTTCTTTTTTTTTTTTTTCTTTTAGATTTTGGAATATATTGGAATCTGAGGTTAGGAACTCTTGACCTATCTGGTTTTGGTCAGTATTTTTCTCCTAAGAAGAATGTAAGTCCCAGAATGCAGGCATAGGACATACTTCTCCAGTTTGGTCAATGGTATGATCAGGGGTTCAGAGAGGACCACATGTCAGTGAAAAAATATGACTGGGCTGAGCTGAAGACTACTCAAGAGTGATTAGGAATACAGTTTCCAGTGGAATCTGGTACATCCCAGACAGAAGCTGCCTTGACCCTCAGTGCCTCTGGAGTCGATGGAGACCCCTCAGAGTAACAAAGAGGTCCTGCGTTCAAACCCAGCTCTTCCAGAGCCTATTCATCAGGGAGGCCCTCATACGGGCTTGCAGTCTTGCAATTGCCATACACCCGTGAAGGAAGACCTTCACCTTGTTAAAGAACAACACAAAGAGGAAACTTCCCCCACCCCGTCCTATGCTGTTGGTGTGTTGTGTATGCAGGGTCCACTTCCTGCCAGGCTCTGTGCTTGATACTATGTGAACTTTATAGCATTTGTGTTCAGATATAAGAACTCATTTCCGGGCACAGCACGGCGGCACATGCCTTTTAATCCTAGCACTCAGGAGGCTGAGGCAAGTAGGCCTCCGTGTATTCTAGGCCATCTGGGGTTACATAAAAGACCCCCATCTCAAAACAAACAAATGAACAAAAACATAATGAAAGCTCAAACCAAATCAGACAACCAAACAACCAATCCCCCAACCCCCATTTCTTTTTTGTAGATGAGGAAATGGAAACTTATGGGAACTAAAGAACTTGCTTCAAGTTAGACATTTAGAAAATGGAGAAATTGAGATTAGAAACAATCTCTAATTAATTCTAGCTCCTAGTACACTTCAGTGGAGGTTGCTCCTGCATTACCCCCCAGATTGGCCTCTGAGCTTCTTTCTGCTGTATGAACAGGAAGAGAGCAGCTAGAGTTGTTGAGGCAGGATACTGAGCCTAGCACACCATGACTATTCTAAGGGCTCTCTGAAATCTGGAGTAGCTGGTACCCGGGAGGAGGCATGAGACATGACCTCCCCCTGATCCTGGGAGGATGCTCAGCTGTGACTCAACTTTCAGCCTGTAAGCCCAGCCTGAGCTAAACTCATGAGACTCACCCACAGAAAAGGTGGCCTTCGGCTGGATTAATGAAGTGAAACTCTTTCAAGTTTCTGTTTCTATGAACAGAAAGCCTTTACTTCACAACAATTCTCAGGAAATCTCTAATTATGAAGACCCATCACCAGTAAATATCCTCCAGTGGGGCTCTTCTGGGCAGAAGAAACATCGTGACCCAGGTCCCGAGCAAGTCCTTGCCCTGAGGCTGGCAGAGGAAATAACAAATGTCTGTGCCACACATCTAAGAAGGGAGTGAGTTCCCAGTGAATGGCAAGCTGCTGTGTCCCCTGTAGTTCTCAGTTCTGGATGGCATTCTTTACCAAAGATGGGGTGAGTAAAAGCCCTTATTATGTGTATTGGTTACTCTCACAGGGCTGCAACAAGAGCCACCATACAGAAACAACTTAGGTTCCTGGCTTAGTCCACCATGGTGGAAGAGGCATGGAGCTCAAGGTGGTGGGACAGTGAGCCGGAAGTTCCCCCACACCTCTGCCGACAAAGAAGCAGAAAGGGAGGTTGAGCTACCACCTCCAGAAGCCCATTCCCAGCGAGCCAGTTCTACCAATGGGACCCCTCTTCCCGGGTTTTGCAGACTCCCCAAGTGCACCACCACTGAATGAGTGTTTAGAACAGAAGCTATGGTGGACATTTAGGATTCCAACCACATCACCTACAAAGACAACACACCTCAAACAAACATCGGTTCCCATGATCCCTCACGCTCTCTGACTACACTCTACCCAGGCTTTACCAGCAACCAAAGTCAGCCTTCTCTCCAGAGTATCTTGAGAGAAAAAAGCTACTTTGCTGAAGATTGTTTCTTTGACATTCACACTCAAACAAGGATCGTCTCTTCTGGGCCTAATTTGACTTTTTTTATGTGCCAAGAGGAAACTCTCTGTGTGAAGGGCAGGCACACAGATATCTGAAGAGGCCTTTGCGAGGTACTTTATAATTTCCTAGAATGTTTGCAGAATAATGTGTATTGATTAGCTGTCTCTTTCAAACTGCTTAAAGTTCTTCTAGTCTTTGATATATTTTTTTTGAAAAGGGAATTAACAGTGAAGAAGAAAAAGATACATCAACTCAACCATGTTTTCTAACTTAAAGCGGAGAGGCCGAAGGGCCCTGGAAGTGGGAGTGGATCCATCTAAGGGCATGGATCATCAAATACATATTCCTGATGGCTCTGGAATTAGGACCACAAGATGAAAGGGGCACAGAGTCCTCTGGGAAATGTGTGACAATTTGACCGTGATGCTAGCATGAGTAGGCAGTGAGTGGCTTTGGGTGTTTACAGTTGCGACTAAGGAGTCATAACTTTCTGCTGCCCAGCACATAGGGAAATGGAGATCTGGGCAAACCACAGATTTATTCTATGTCATTTAATATGCAAAGCATGTGGTACAGCTAGGCTGCTGTTCTACTAAAGCTGCATTTATGTCCAACCAATGATGTGCCACCAATACAATACAAAAAAGAAATACACGTGACTGTGATCTCAATGTGACAGCAGGACAACTTCCTCTGAGCTGTTTCAATTTTCTTTTGTTTGAGAGCCCTGGCATGCAGAACTCTCAACCACTCGTAGTCCCCGGGCCTCATATGGTTACTCAAGGGATCAGTACTTGACACTAGACTTGCTGGTGGCACATCAGTATAGCATGGCACACAGGTGTGAAGTATTGCTGCGCAAAGGACATTGAATTTAGAAGGCAGAACATCTTGCCTGAATTTAAAAAAAAACAATTGATCTTATTTTTAATTACATTGTATGCATATGTATCTGTGAGTACGTACGTGAGTGTGGTGGCCATGGATGCCAGAAGAGGGCATTGGATCCGCTAGAGGTATAGGTGGTTGTGAGGTATCCAAGATGGGTGCTTAGAACCAAACTTGGGTCTTCTTCAATAAAGGGCAGTGTGTTCTCTGAACTGCTGAGACATTTCTCTAGGCCCTGAGTTGCATTCTTGATTGTTGTTACCAGCCATGTGACTTTGCATAGACCTCATTTTAAAAATACTTTTCACAACTATGAGCATTTGCCTAATATGTGTGTGTGTGTGTGTGTGTGTGTGTGTGTGTGTGTGCGCGCGCGCGCGCGTGCGCCACAGGCATATTTGGTGCCCATGGTAGCCAGAAGAGGGAACCGGAGCCAGTGTTATAGGTTGTTATGATCTATCACATGGCTCCTGGGAACAGAGCCCACGTCTCCAGCAAGTGTTCTTAACCATTGGGCCATCTTTTTCATCCCTGAATTTTCAGAGTTCGATTAGTACTGTATTCATTACATTTCTTGCTGCTATGATAAAATACCCCCACATAACTAACCCAAGGAAGGCTCACAGTTTCAGAAGGATTGATGTTCATGGGGTAGGAAGTCATGGCAGAGTTCATGGTGATGGGAGTATGGGGCTGGTCCTACTGCAAGGATAGAGTGGTCCAGAAGCAATGATGGGTTATAACTCTTAGAGGCCCTTCTTCTCCAAGTGATCTATTTCTTCCATCCAGGACCAGCTACTAAAGGTTTCACCAGCTCCAGCGCCGCTAGCTGATGTACAAGGTGTGGTACCCATGGAGGCCACCTCAGATTCAAGCCATCACAATGGATAAGATTAAAAAAAAATATCTGGAAAAGTCAGAGGACTCATAAGGTAGGCATTAGGACCACCACAGAGCACAACGAAAGCTGGTCATGGAATTACCAGGGAAAAGAAGCAAGACCATGAAGGGATTTTGGATGATGCTGTGCTGTGTCTCTCACACCACAGTTTCCTGACATGGCTAACTCAGAAACAAAACTATTTCCAGCCCATATAAAGTAAGAGCAGCAGAGTGAGTGTGAAGTAATATTTGTCCATCCCATCAGCCCAACCTTCTCACATGCATAGCCTTTGGATACATCCTCACAGTGTCTAAAGCACCACTGCAAGCCTTGCAAGTAGAACTTAATTCCTAGCATCCACCCAAGTACTAGAGGATGCTGGCACCTAGGCCTTTACGTCAAATAAATACCTTTCCTGGCAGGGCACGGTAGGTTGACAAATTAATTAACTAATGCACAGAGTACTAAAGTTTCACATTAACTTCCTCCATCCAGCCCAGTTTTGAATGCAAGGAGGCAAAACAAAACAAAAACAGCTCCTGAAACCAACGTCTATTTTTTTTTTCAAGGTGCCCTCTGAGGAAGTTAATGCTAAAGCAAAGGAAGTTAAACTGGTTCAGCCTTGTAGACTTCTCCCTCCTTCCCTGAAACCCAGGGGCGGTCCATTCTCATCAGTAATCCCAGACCTTGGCCTCTGCCAGCTCTCCCTTGTAGCCACACCTCCTCCAGGAAGGCTTGCCAGTGTCAGAAAGCCAAGCCACACTTCCTGTCCTGGGCGCCTGGAACCTACCGTCTTTCTGCTGCCCGTCATGGTCTTGAGCTTGTTCAAGTGTCATTAGTGGCTCCCGTGCCTGGTTTCTCAGGAGGCTGCCTCCTCAAGGGCAGTGGCTGTGGCAGGTTCACACTGAACCCACAAAACCTAGGTCGCTACTCAGCACACAGTGTCAATGCTAGGTAAATTCCATACCAGGAGAATCATAGCCAGTTCCTTAGTTTCTCCTTTTCTCACTACGAGGTCTGAATCACTAGCCTAAGGAGCCAGTCATCAAACACTCAAGGTAGGGTGATGTGGAACCCAAGGGCACATATCTTCATGTTTGCAATGAGCTGCCCTGAGTGACCAAACGTGAAACAACACCATGCCCACAGACAGGAGACTGCAGCAGGGAATAATGCTTCAAACCTCAGTTAGCATCATAAGCATACATATTGCTGTGTGCCCACAAGCCCTTGGGAAGTCACATCTGAGAAGGGCTGACTGGCAACCAGGAGCAGGCCTAGCTGAGACATGAATGTGCTAAGAACTTCAATTCTCTCGCTTTCTCTTACCCCCTATTCCTGGCCTCAGTTGCCTCCCCGATGAGAACTGGTTCTGTTCCTCACTTTCCTCACACCATTGATACAAAGATCGTGGATACTGCTGTCAACTCTTGCCCTAAGCTATGCTCTAGGGCTTGTAACGCCCCCTCTATACTTTTTCTGGAGCCAAGCACTGGCAGGGTTGTTGGCTCTGTTTTTTAACAATTAAACTTTATTACACAACCCAACTAGCTTACACAAGAAGGAAAAAAGGCTAAAGGGACAAAAGAGTGAACCTTCCGGTATCCGTTCCATGGGATGAGTCCTTAGGTGTCTCTCTGGCCTGCGTGATAGTCCAGCCTGTTCTCCACACGTGCTCCAAAACCCTGGGCTGAATCTGTTGTTTTTCTCTTCCCCACCTGCCTGAGTCACATGGGAAGGGCGGTCTCCTTCTCCCGTTCAGGGTCCATTAGGAAAACAATAGCCCAGGTGGGGTTCCCAGGTCTGCTTCCTGAATTTTAGGCCCAGGATGGCTCCACTCAGTCTGTCACAAGGTATTCATGGGGTGCCCCAAGGGTAAAGCCCGCCAAGACTGCTTCCACCTGTGACAAAGCTTAATCTTTCCCACACAGGGTGGCTTAAAATGTAGAAGCAGCTTATTTCCCACAGTTCTGGAGGGCAGAAAGGGGAAAGATTTCCCTCCCCAAAGGTGGTGGAGGAGATGCTTCCTTCCTCTCCCTACTTCTGGTGGTTGGTAGTAGTCTTTGGTGGCCTTGGCCAATGGACCCGTCTCTCTATCATCACATGGTCTTCTGTGTGGCTGTGATGTCATCCTCTTCTTAGATTAGGGTCCACCATTATTTGAGGAGATGCTATTAAGCCCCAGAGGCCAATGGGTTAGGTCTGTTATAAGAACTAGATGACAGCAGCCGAGGGCCAAACCCAATGCTTCTACAGGGAATGCGGGCTGAGTGTCACTGTTTCCGCAGATGCTGTGGCATTCTTTGGCCTTCCTTCTCCATGTCCTTCCTATTCTGCCCCTACCTCCAAATTTACAGACTTGAACTCGGCCTTCTGGACCTGTCTCTCTCCAGACAAGACATGAACAAGTGATAATGAATCTAACATCCTCTTTTCTAGGAGAAAGGGCCACATTTTCCTCAGAGTAAGAAAGTACCTAGGAAAAAAATTAATCTCACTAACATGATTGATAAAAGGAAAACTGAAGTATTATTTTGAGTGGGTGTGAGGGTGTGTGTGTGTGCGTGTGTGTGTGTGTGTGTGTGTATAAAGATGAGAAGTGCCTCTTGGATGTCACTCCTGATACAAGAGATCTTGGCCTGGAGCTCATCACTTAGGCTAGATTGGCTGGCCAGTGAATCCCACTAATCAGCCTGTCTCTGCCTCCTCAGTGCCTGGATTACAAGTGTATGGTACCACAGCTGGCCTGATGCTTTTCATATGGGTTCTGGACATTAAACTCAGCTCAGGTCCTTCTGCCAGCATTTCACTGAGGTCTCTCAGGCCTGAGAAAGCATTATTTTAAAGGAGTAGGTGGCATGTAAAAATATGTCTGGATCCTCAACAACTTCATGTGCAGTTCAATTCATGTTTTAGAAACACCTGAGCTGGTAGCTGCTTGAATTGGCAGTCTGTGCAGTAAGCTCAGGAGATGGCTTCAATGGATTCCAGAGGAACTATTAAAAATATGGAATGTTAACTCAAGGAGACAGTGGTTTGAGGTCATGGGAGATGGATTTATGGAAATGCCACCAAAATATCCACATCCTAAGTTTGCCTTTGACTTCGCCTCATCTGGTCTCAGTTTCCCCATATGTGAAATGAGAGCCTAGGACTTTGAAAACTCTTAGATCAGAGACCTGTGAGGGACTTAGCAAACTGGCAGGCTGAAGAAAAGTTGTCTGTCTTTAATGTAAACAAGAAAAAATTGCAATTCTAGGGATTGGAGAGATGTTTCAGCAGTTAAAGGTAACTTGCTGTTCTTGCCGAGGACCTAGATTTGGTTCCAAGTACCTACATGGTATCTCACAACCATCTGGAGCTCCAGTTTTCCCAGTTATCCAGCATCCTCTTCTGGCCTCCATAGGCACCAGACATCTACACAGTGCACAGGTACATGTAGATAAAACACCCATATACATAGAAATAAAAATAAACAAATAGTTTTAAAATTATAATTTTTTGTGTGTTTATTTGTGACAGGGTTTCTCTGTGTGATACTCTCCTGGCTGTCCTAGACTTGCTTTGTAGACCGGGCTGGCCTCAAACTCAGAGATCCACCTGCCTTTGCCTCCCCAAGTGCTGGGATTAAAGGCGTGTGCCATCACTGCTCAGCTAAAATTATACATTTTGTTTATAAGGAAATTCTGGAGATGAACAGTGTGAGGGGGCACATTAGTATGGATACACTTAATTACACTGAACCATACCTTAAAATAGCCAAAGAAATAAACCTTATGTATGTTTTGACACAAAAAAAATAACTAAGATCATAATTTGAGACATAATGCTTCACATACCATTTATTGTTTTGTTTTTTTCTTGTTTTGTTTTCTGCTCTAGTCAGAGAAAGGAAAGGGGAATCCCTGCGTTACAGAAGTGGACAGACCTCAAAAGACCATGATCCCTTAGTGCATCCCACAGCTGACCTAGGCCTACTCCTGGATACCAGTCAACCTCTGTCAGATCTAACTTTCTAAGGTCTGGTGGGAGTTGAGAGCAAGTGCAGGAAATTCCGGGATCATTGGTAAACTACAAAAACAGTCTTACTCTAATAACAAAATAGGTTTACATTTAAAGAGGTGGTGAGCAGTCATCTTGTAGTTGACCTTGAATGTCATTTCAATTAAAAGGAGACTTGAAAACCAAAAATCCAATTCCCTGGAAAGTTAGATGAAATTCAAAAGAGGGGCTGGAGAGACGGCTCAGCAGGTAAAAGCACTGGCTGCCCAAGCATGGAGACCTGAGTGCAGATCTCAGCACCTCTGTAAAAATAGCTAGATGTGGCCATATGCGCCCATAATCCCAACACTGTGCTGGCTGCCAGCACCTCATCCCAGGTTCAGTGAGAAGCCCTGTCTCAGATGAATAACATGGACCATGATGGGACTCTCCAAGAGCTCCTCCTCTGGCTTCCGTGCACACAGGTGTATGTACTTGGCACACACATGTGTATCACAAACACACACATTCACTCATACAGAGTTTTTTAAAATTCAAATATGAATGATTTTTAAAGTGAAATCAAACAGTTGTTTTAGTTGGCATGAGCATGGGCCTAACCCTTGAGTACCAGTCTGAAGAGTTCCAACTATTCTAGAAGTGGCAGGAGACCATTAGAAGCTTGTGGATCAGGGGTAATGGCCGCTGTAGGAAGGCTAATTTGGAATTGCATGTAGACACTACGAGAACACTTAAGATGTCTGGAGCAAGATCCAAAGGAGAGAACTGAGGCCACACTAGGGGGAAGGAGGGGCCAAAGGGAGGGATGGAGAAGACACACTTCAGAGGCACAAAGGTCTACAGTCCCAGTTCACCGGAATTGCCCACCACCAAGAAGGGAGAAATCCTGAGTTTCAATAATGGAAGTGAAATGAAGACAAAGAGCATAGGTCACCAGGAGGATGAGCTTTGGACACAAGTTTAAGATCATAAGATGTGCCTTAGCCACTCCTGTCTGCTCACTTTTGGCTTTCCGGTCAGATACTCACTGATACCTGGTTCTTCTGCACTTTATACTCAAATGCAAAACTAACCAGTATCAGTATTGCAGCTACCTACTTTCCATTCAATAAGCATCTTCACAGAGGTATCGTTATCCTTAAATGCCCCACAGATCTGAAAAAGGCCCCTTCTCCCTCTCAGAGCTGCTATATTCAGTGCTCCTCCAAAGCTACCATCTCCCTCCAGACTAAGTTTCAGGCTTGCCTGGTTTAGCCTAGGCATCTTTGGTGATGCTCCAGGGAAATCACTCACCCAAAACAGCCCCTCCCTCCTTCCATCAATACAAACACTTCCCTTCTGTGCACTGTTCTGTGGAGATCCATGAATCCCTCCCGAGCAGTTCCAGATGTTCCATCTGCTTCCAAGACCTTCCCCCCAAATATGGCTCAGGTGTATCTGATGTTATCTGCCAGCTTTATCCCCCACGAGATTTGGAGTTCGAATCAAACCACCCTCTTCCACTGAATTCCCAGCTCTACCATGTACACAATTTCTTCTTTCTCCACAGGAAAACCTAGCTCTTCTCACCCCTGTGCCATGCACTTTCAGCCATCTCTATCTTTCAAAGACTTCAGTAAATTCACATGTCAAAGATTCTGTCAGGCAAGCTGTAAGGCAAGACAGAGATTGAGCAGGACTCAAGGCAACCTTCCAGATGATGGACTACAAGGGATGTGAAAACAGAGCCCCTGTCAAGGGACTCCTCAGCATCAACTACTTCCCACAACTCTGAGCACACTGGTCAATGTCAAACCTTCAGACTCTCCCAATGGTCAAAAAAAAAAAAGTAAGAAAAAATGAAAGTGAAATTACTAAAAATTTTGTCACAATGCTCAACATTGTACAAAGAGAGTTCTCCATGCAGGTTTATGCTTGGCATTCTAGACACTAAGTCATGAAAGACATGTTCATATCCTCAAGAAACTCAGAATATACTAGAAGACAGCAGTGGCTGGTGGGCTATAGCATCACTATTCATTAATTACTTGACAAATAATTATCAAGAGCCCACTGTGCTCTCAGCACAGATTTACATTGAGAGAACCCACTGTAATGGGCTTTCATTGTCAATTTGACTAGATTTCAGAATCACCTGGGAAACATACCTCTCCCAGGGATTCCCAGAGAAGTTGAACTGAGGAAGGAATTAGTTCTAAATGTGGGATGGGTTTACAGACTAAATAAAATGAGAAAAGGGGCAAGAATTCCAGGTGAGCAGCGTTCATCTCTCTGCATTCTGACTTCAGATGCAATGTAGCCAGCCGCTTCACAGTATCCCCCACAGTGGTGGACTGTACTCCCTCAGACTGTGAGTCCAAATTAACCATTTTATTTAGAAGTTTCCTTTGTCATATATTTTGTTTCAGCAACAAGAAAAATAATAAAGATGTCCATATACAGTGATGCTAAACCCTGACCTCAGCCTGAGTTTGTACCCTATCTTTGCTGCTGACTATGCCCCTTGGGCAGATAAGCTGGTCTCTGTATGGCTCAGTTTCTCCCTTTATAAAATGGAGAAAACAATAGCATCTCCTTCACAAGGTTTTGTGATTATTAAAAGAATTAGTGATATATGCAAAAGATTATTTTTTGTGACATAGAAAGCCTGGTGTGTTTTTTTTCCTGAAGGATTTTAAGCTTCAACAAGGGCAAGAGTTTGGGGGCTTATGGTGGTGAGGGCCCCTAACTTCTAGAATGATGTCACCACACAACAGACCATCACCAAAGGCGTACTAAATGCATAAGAACATTTTTATGGGAGAAAGCCAGAAATGTGGCAGACTGAGTTGGAATTAACTGATTTTTTTCTCACTGCTTCCAATGCACATGTTAGACCATATAGAAATAAACATTTTAAAAATATGCATCTGGGCTCCAAAGAGAGTTAAAGCCAAAGGTATTATAAAAAAGAAAGAAAAATTTGCAGGCAAAGGTCTGAGCAGAATTAGATACATTAGAAGAATAGCAATTGCTAATTCTAGTAATGTTGGTGGCAGTGATGATGATGGTGATACTGGAGCTAAAATGATGATGGTGGTGGTGGTGGTAGTGATGGCAATGGTGGTGGTGGTGATGGTGGTGGTGGCAGTGGCGGTGGTGGTGGTGGCGGTGACGGTGATGGTGGTGATGATAGTGGTGGTGGTGGTGGTGGTAATGGTAGTAGTGGTGGTGGTGGTGGTTTGACAAAGAGAAGCCTCAAGAAGAATTAAACAGTACTTAGAATATGACCAATATCTCTAGAGTGACTGCTTGAAAGGTCATTCCTCTCATTGGTTGTGCCTATGGCACCCACATATTTACCAATTAGACTGTGACCTCCCTGGAGACAGAGACACCTTGGTTAACCCTTCATCTAAACTATGCTGATTTATGAAATGATCACAGCACTCAGAGAAACTGAACTAGATTTGGGAACTGCTGAGACTCTTGCCCAGTTGTCTTTTTATTCACAAGGCCATACACTCACAAATTCCCATGTTTAAGGGAGACATAAGATGTCAACAGACTTGTGCTTGCCTCAACACCTCTTTTTGTTACTCGTGTTAGCCAACTTTCTGTGTCTATCAAAGAACACTACAACTGAGTAATTCATAAAAAGCACAAGGTTTTTTGGGTTGTGGCTCTACAGGCTAAGTTGTCTAAGAACAGCATGCTAGCATTCACTCAACATCTGTTAGGGGCATAATTGGTGCATTAAAACATGGTAGAGGGCATCAGCTGGAAAAATAGTGTAAGTGCATCACAGACTGCCTTTTCTGTCTTTATGAAATCACAAATGACACTGTAAGGTCCTAACTCTCAATGGCTTCTTCTAATCCTAGTTACCACTTAATGGTACCAGTCACAAATACCATCATTTCGTGAATTAGGGTGCTCAGTTCCCAACACATTTGTGTTTTGGGGGGAATGGCATGACACATGTAAACCATAGCATTACATCCATAAAAGTTGCCCAGTTTATAAGAAACATTTCTAAGGAAAGGAACAAGCTTTCACAGATCTGTTAGAAGATGGTAACATTCAGGCTCATTGTAACTTGCTGTGTCCTATTCTATCTTTGGCTGTTTGGTGTATCTGTCCATAAGGGATGACAGGACAATAGTGGAATGAACAAGAATATGGCCCCAGCCAACTCAGGCTTCCACTCAACCCCTTTAAATATAGCAACATATAATTTGGACTCTTTGAAAACAACATAGGAAGCATGCTGGGGTATAAATTATAACAATATTCTTAGCTGCTATTAACCAACTCAAGGAGGTATTGTATAGTTTTGTTTACATGATTAAAATCAATATAGTACAGCTAATGAATATACCAACTCCAGGACAGACAATATTCTGAAATGAAAAACTACATAGTATAGTCCTGTGCCCTGGAAGGGAGTCACCTAATTATCTAACTTTAAAACTTTTCAACATACTGCCCCAAAGCTATCTAATTCTGAAAAAGAAATCTTAGAAAATGCCTAAGTTAAAGTGTTATGAGGCATTGAATGGACATAGCATATCTTTTATTTTTGACACAGAGAGACACAACACACACTCTCTCTTTTTTAAGCATTGGAAGATTAGCTTTATTTTATTTTTTATTTATTCCTTTTACATCCCAATCCCAGGCACCTCCCTCCTCTCCACCTGGTCTCACCTTTCCACTCTCTTCCCCCTTTCCCCGCTCCCCTTCTCCTCAGAAAAGGGGAGTTTCCCCGATACAAACCCACCCGAGGACATCAAGTTGCATCAGAACTTAGCATATCCTTTTCCATTGAGGCCAGAAAAGGTAGCCTAGTTAGGAGAAAGGGATCTAAAAGCAGGCAACAGAGTCTATGTCAGAGATAACTCCTGCTCCAATTGCTAGGGGACCCACATGAAGACCAAGCTACCCATCAGTTACATTGATTAGTGCTTCAGTCTTTGTAAGCCCTTATGGGCCTAGGTTAGTCAACTCTGTTGGTCTTTTGAGGAGTTCTTGTCCCCTCTGGAACCTTCTATCATCCACTGCCGCAGATACTTACACAAGACTCCCTGATCTCCACTTTGATGTTGGCTGTTGGTCTCAGCATCTGTTTTGATCTGAGGCTGGGTGGGGTTATGCTAGGTTCCTGTCTGCAAGCATAACAGAGTCTCATTAATAGGGTCAAGGATTGACTCTATGCTATGGGTGAGTATCAAGTTGGGCCAGTCATTGATTGGCCATTCCCTCAATCTCTCTCTGCTCCATATTTATCCCTACACATCTTATAGGCAGGATAAATTTTGAGTTGAAGGCTTTGTGGATGGGTTGGTGTCCCCTCTCTCTACTGGAAGTCCTGCCTAGCTAGGAGGTAGCTTCTTCAGTCTCCATGTACCCAGCAGCTAGGAGTTTTAGGTAGAGTCACCCCATATCCTTCTAGGAGCCTACCCAGTCACAGATCCCTAGCTTGTCTCAGAGATGCTCTCCCTACCTTGGTTTCCCTTCTCCCTCCCAGCCTTCTTGCCTCCCACTCCCACTCTGCCCACATCTGCTCTCCACCCTCATTCCCCTCCCCACACCCTCTCCCTAAAGTTCCCTCTCTTCATCTACTTCTGGTGTCTATTCTATTTCCCCATCTAAGTAAGATTCAAGAATCCTCCCTTGGGCCTTCCTTGTTACTTATCTTCTTTGGGTCTGGGGATTGTAGCATGGTTATCCTGTACTATATAGATAATATATACTTATAAGTGAGTACATAACATGCATGTCTTTTTGTGTCTAGATTACCTCACTCAGGATGATCTTTTCTAGTTCCATCCATTTGCCTGCAAATTTCATGATTTCTTTGTTTTTAACAGCTGAGTAGCATTCCATTGTGTACATATACCATATTTTCTTTATCCATTCTTCAGTTGAAGGATATCTGGGTTGTCTCCAGTTTCTGGCTATTATAAATAAAGTTGATATGATAACAGTTGAACAAGTGTCCTTGTTTTATGGTAGAGTATCTTTGAGTATATGCCCAGAAGTAGTATACCCGGGTCTGGAGGTAGATCTACTCCCAATTTTCTGAGAAAGCACCAGATTGATTTTGAAAGTGGTTGTATAAGTTTGCATTCCCACCAGCAATGGAGGAGTGCTCCTCTTGTTCCACATCCTCATCAGCATGTGCTGTCACTTGAGTTTTTTTATCTTAGTCTCTCTGACGGGCGTAAGATGGAATCTCAGAGTTGTTTCGATTTGCATTTCTCTGATGACTTAGGATGTCTTCTTTAAGTGCTCCTTGGCTATTAGAGATTTCTTTGTTGAGAATTCTTGGTTTAGTTATGTACTCCATTTTAAAATTGTATTATTTAGTTTGTTGGTGTTTAATTTTTTGAGTTCTTTATGTATTTTGTATATACATCTATAGGAGGTAGGATTGGTTAAGATCTTTTCCCAATCTGTAGGTTGCTGTTTTGTTCTACTGGCAGTGTCCTTTGCCTTGAAAAATCTTTTTAGTTTCATGAATCCCAGTTTATTAATTGTTGATTTTAGGAGACACAACATTTTCATTGCTAGAACAGTTACCCCGGAATTCACTTAACATATAAGTATTTAGAGATGCTCCTTTGTAAAGTGTCTTTCATGTTTCTGTCTAGCTCTGTGCTGTCTACATAGAAATTGCCTCTAAGATGTAACATTCTGTCTTGAAATGCTCATTCAGATATAGAATGTTCTAAAGGAATGTGAAACATTCCATCCTTAAGGGAAGCTCATTAAAATTCAGGAAGTAAGCAATTCTATGTTTTCAGGAAGTACCTGAAACTGACTAGATTCACTAGGCCCCTCCTAGTACAAAGGTGCTCTCAAACCAGTTGAGCTGCCTGGAAGAGACACTCTCTAATGTGCCTAGCTGTGTACAAGTTGTGCAGTGAGTTCCAGCTTCCAGCTTTCATGAGCTGTTCCCCATGTTGAAGTAGGCTTTTGGTGATGCCAGTATCTTTGAGTCACTTGTGCTCCTGCAAATAATCCCAATAAGATTCAACCACTAAGTTCAACTTTGGTAGCATCTTTATTTTTGTCATTGTAAACCCCTTATGTGGGGTAAATAAACAATACTTCACATCTCCCCAGGAAGAGTATCACACAACATCTGGGTCTGCCTTTCTGTCCCCAGCTCTGGTTCCCTAAGCACCTTGTGTCATGCTCCTGAAAAGTAACTTCCATGTGGACAATCAGTATTCCTGGAGGGGAGGCATCTATTGGGAGATTTGAGTTCTTTTCTCACAGTAGCCTGAGAAGGTTCCTGGAGCCAGGCTCCTAGGGTTTGTTTCCCTGCTCTGAAATAACCCACACAACTGTTCACCAACGGCAGTACCCCTGGGGAGTGTCTGAGTCTGTTACCTGAAAGGCAAGGATGACAGCAATAGCGCCATATTCTAAAGAAAGCATAAAGCATGGGTAATATGTAGAGCTTCTTGGTGCATAGAGAGCACCAGGCATGTATGTTAGCTCTGGTTGTTCCAGATGTTGTACCCTGAACCCTCAGATGAAGTTCTGGGTAGGTTTTGTCTTCTTGCCACCTCTGGCTCACTTTGGTGACACACAACATGCACATTTCTTACATGATTTGGGGCTGAGACTATGAGAATTGTGTGGTAGGTACAGGGAAAGAGTTCAGGAAGCGATACCATTCAAGCTGAACAGTAGAATTCCTAATTGAGAGCTTTTGGAAGGCTGGATGGGAGAACTGAAGGCTCCCTTCAGCTTCCCCTATGCGATTGGGCTAGTATATTTTGAGCTTTCCCCTTTTTTACATGTCACATCTTCCTAACTATGGCACTTTATAGAATTCGGAGGTTTTCCCTCACTTTTTCTTTTCTAAACTTTCTGAACCCAAAGGCATGCTGTGTGCCAGCTGCAGCAACACCAGGGCTTAGCAGAGCAGGGTAACACATCCAAATTCTCCTTGAGCTTGCTATTCCTAAAAATATAATTAACTTTAGAGAACCCACACATGAGACTTCAGCTAAGCAAAAATAAAAAACGAAATGGTTTGTGGGACCCACATTGCTTTATCTCTGTGCCATTCCTGTCAGCATCACACTTTAATTTTAATTATACTAAGGGAAGAATTATAGGTTAACTGTCAGGATCTGAGGAAAATTGGCAGGCCTGCTGCAGGTCATGAGTACAGTTCCTTTGACAAAGGAGTCAGCTGAGTGGCGAGCGGGGCCTGAAACCCACTCCCCCCGCCCCAATTCACAAAGCATTTATTCTCCAGCTCTCACCCAGTGACTCCACAGGGAGCAGCAGTGGTCACTTACAGGGAGACTGAGTAAACAGCGAATATAGAGACGGTAATCAACCCAGATTTTATAGTTCCAATTATGGAAATGTGTTGGGTTGGAACGGGGTGTGCTAGTATGAACTCAGATAGGCAGATATAGATTGAGTGGATGTGCGGATGTATATGTGGATATATTTCTTAGCTCTTCTTGCCAAAGGGAGGTATAGTCTCTGATACATGGATGGAAATGTATCTAGTGCTTGGATCTTGATTTCTAAAATGCTATTCTCCACTAAAAGGAACTAGATTCCATTAGAAAAATGGAAGCATCTAGGGCTCAGCAATGGAAGTCCAAGACAAGTGAGGAGTGTCCTGTGAACCACAACAACAAGACGTGCTCAAACCTCTTTAGCATGTATTAGAGTACATAAGACAAACATGAAGACCTTCCTGCTACCTTCCGGTAATCTCCAACACCCCATATTCAAACGTGGCCAAATCAGGGCATCAAAAACAAATAGGTACAATTGTAGACTATGAATCCTTGAGTAAAATTTGAACCAGTGAAGGTATAGTGACACAAATTAACTAAAAGGATGAAAAGTTGGCTCATAAAAATAGAATACCAACTAGTAAATAATAAATAGTGAACTTAGAAAATTATTGTTTGGTAACCATCTTAGTAGAAATTGAGTCAAGTTAAAAAAAAATCATTTAATGGGTGAAGATAATGAGAGAATGTTTGTTAGGAAACAGTATATTTACATCATCTCAAAGCTTGCCCTATAAACTATTTATTAATTGTAAATATTGTTATGCATTGCTAATTACTAATTGTTAAAAATTAACAGTATAGGTAAACTCTGCAGGTACCATTTGACCAGGTGACAGAACCTGACACCTCAGAGACGGACTAAATTAACATTTTCTGATTCCTGATCTGAGACACTGAGAACACATAACCATTTCTGTGCTTTTCTCAAAAAATACGCAGAAGCACTAACCTAAACTGAGAGCTTTCTATAAAGTCATGGGACTGCATTTCCCCCCAAATAGTACTATAATGAAAAAGAAGAAAAAGTATCTCCCATGAGAGGCAAATTGAGGTGCACTGTGTGAGCTGTAAGAGATACTTTTGGGCAGATTTCTAATGTAGAATTTGAATTCTGATAGATACACCATGGGCTTCTAGGAGGGCATTTTTGTTTCTAGAAAACATACTTTGAAATATTCAGGAGTAACGTGGCATCATGTCGTATCTTACTCTCAAATCATTTAAAATAATACACACAAATAGAAACACAGAAAATGTGATAAAATAGTAGCATCTGGGTAAATCTAAGTGAGAAGATGGGACTTCTTGTATTATTACTTTAAGGATTTATTTTATTTTTAATTCTTTGTGTATATGCCTGTCTGTGTGGTTTTGTGTAGCTATGTGCATGTAAGTGCAGGTACTCTCAAAGGCCAGAAGAGGGCATCAGAACCCCTGCAGCTGGAATTACAGCAGCTGTAGGCTAACTGATGTAGGTGCCGGGAACTGAATTCAGGTCATCGGTAAGCATCGAGTCCTCTTAGCTGTTTCAATTCCTGTTGCTTTATTGCTTAATTTTTTCACAAGTTTGAGTTTAAATTGAAGTTTTAAGTTTTATTTACTAAAATATAAATGCAGAGTAAAAATACTTTAGATGTAAAAGATCCTAAGAGAATCACCAGCAAATCTGCACAGAAAGGAAGTTACTCAAAATAATAATTTGATTAAATGTAATTGTTAAATAATTAGATATGATGATAATTATTATTATTTCTGCAATCACTGAGCCACAAAAACAAAGACCAATGAAAAGAATGCCTAAGAGTAAAAGCGCATGCATTTCTGGTGTAGTGATGATCCTAGGCTTATGAATTCTAAAGATATGTAGATGAACACAAAACACAGGAGCGGACAAATGAAATGAGTCGACTGGAAGCCCCTCACCTTGTCACTGAAGCAAGGAGAGTATTAAGTCTGTGTGTTCTAATCGTTAAGCTAGCCATCAAAGGCTAAGAGAAAAAATTAAGTAGTGAGGAAACCTGAATAATAATACTGCATCAATCTAAAAGAGTGGAAGCAAAAGGAAAAGAAACAGAACACACGAAGCAAATAGAAGATAAATTATCACACCAAGGTATAAATTCAAGTGTGTATATCACTTATAGAATTATGAGTATTAAATACTACTAAATCTGAATTAAAATATAAAATCAACTCATGGCTACTTTTGAAAGTCATATCCTTAAGATAGAGATGTAGAAATATGTAGAGTAAAAGGTTATAAGAGACACGTGCAAACAATAGTCAAAAGCTGATGGAGCTATACAAATATTAGTCAGGGTGAATTTTAAGATTGTTGTGTCAATAATAAAAAATTATATTTACCAACAAGATATGACAGGTTTTGAAATACATAATGCAAAAATTTATGAAAGTAAAAAGATAATCAACACCAGTATGGAAAGCATTAACATAATTCTCATAATAATTGGTTGTATATACAGGGAAAAATCACTAAGAATAAAAGATACCTAAACAATGTAATTCACACTCCCAGTCTGACATTTGAAGAATATCATTAGATGCAGCATAGCTCTTTTCACGGGCAAAGAGAAGTTACTAAGACTAATGCACCCTATGCTGTAGGTAAATCTTAAAATATATCAAAAGATTGACTTAAAGCAGGAGTTCTCAAACTGTGGGTTAAAACCCCTTAGAGAGATAAATGACCCTTTCACAAGGGTCACCAAAAACATTAGAAAACACAGATATTTAAATTATGATTCATAACAGTAGAAATATTAGTTATGAAGAAGCAACAAAAATAATTTTTATGGTTGGTGGAGTCACCACAACACGAGGAACTGTATTAAAGGGTTGCAGCATTAGGAAGATTGGGAATCACTGACTTAAAGGAAATTTTTGCCTGCAGCCAAATGAACATATATAATTTTTGCAGATTAAATAATATCCATCAATACCACATCTAGGTCAAAAAGTAGTAGTGACCACACATATTAAAATATATGCTGAATTGAATGGTAATAATTACATGTGGTTTATGAAAATTGGATAAAGTGCACTGAAAGGAAGACAGATCTGAAAGCTTATATTAGAATAAAAGATAAACTAAAAATAAATGACCTCTATCTATAGCAAAATAAGATTTGAAGAGGAGAAATTAATGAAACAGAAAACAAACATACAAGAAAGAATTAATCAGACCATAGGTTGATTCCTTGAAAAGATGGATAAGATCATAAGCACTATGCATGACTGAGGAAGAAGAAGAGAGATGAAAAAAACTGGAGCCCTCAGAACAAAGAAAATGGCACCACTATAGGTCCTACAGAAACCAGTTAGAAAAATGATGTCATGGAGAAAAACTGCGCCAATGAACTGGCAATTTAGATAAAATAGATAAATCTTTAGATAACAACGTTCTAAAGCTGATACAAAAGAATTTAAAACATGAGCAGTTTTATATATTTTAAGTAAATTACATTTTATTTTTAGAAGAGCCCAGAGATACTTGAGTATCTATGTTATTGTTATAACATTGTTTCCAGTCATAGAACTGACCTAGGAATACAAAACCAGAGGAATAGATACAGAAAACAATGTACACCCAATGAAGTTTCCCGCCCTAAAGAAAAATGAAGATATGTTGTCTGCAGGAAAAAAAAAATGATGCAACTGAAGATAACATATTAAGAAAGTTAAGCCAATTTCAGAAAGACAAACATCATATCTTTCCCTCACTTGTGCTTCCTGGATTATATATAGTTACACGAAGTCCTGTACACATGCGTGGGTGAAAGGAGAAATGAAACTGACTACAGGGAACAAAGGGACAAATGCGAGAAAGGAGGGCACGCAGAGGGAAGGCAGGGCCCCGGGGGTGTACAGCAGAGGCCTGAGTGACATTCTTTTTTAACTCAAAAGTAAAAGTAGGAATCTTACTCCATACCATATAGCTTCAGAGGGAAGTTATCCCAAATGTGTGAGCAGAGACTCTCGGTTCCTAGGATGGAAACGGAGGTAACACTTTATAATTCTCACTGAGTTGTAACCCTGATACCACACTGCCTATGAAATAACTTAGATGAGTTAATTACTTGCTAAGGATTCTTTACAACCAGGAACTATTCAATTTCACTTCAAGGATCTTCTACCATCTGCTGTATTATATCACAAACATTAGGATGTTTTTTTTTATTAATAATCAAAATCTTCCTTCTGGTAGCTTCCATAATTCCCATTTCCTCTTCATCATATTTGTTTGAAGCTGTTTAAATTTGGTAGTCTTTTATATAGTTTGTAAAAAAAAGAGTTTTCTAGCAGACATTTTTACTCTACCTTCAAACTTTATATCACCTCCATCTTCCACACCTATAACCTAGAAGAAAGAGGAGCCAGTGTGTCTACTTTGTACACTATCTGAGAAAGAGGTAGTAGGGCTGAGTGTGAGTTTCTCAAGTAGTGGTAGCAGCGCTTGACTAAGTAGTGCTCAGTACAATGCTTTCTTGTGCTCTGTGCACTACTTACTGGGCTGTGATGAGGAAAGCAGGCTATTTACTCTTTCCATCTTATGTGGAAGAAAACTGAACCAAGAGGGGTCACATAGTGGCTCAGACCCATACAGATAACGAGTGATCATGTCATGAGTCTAGAGACTTCTTACTCTTAATTTTATGCATCTTATTCTATGCCATGCAACCTTTAAATGCTTAAATAATGCAATGGGCACACATGGGACCACTTCATCCAGGGATGCTCAGCCTAGAAAGATAAAGACTAAAGAAGAACAATAGTTGGGAGAATGTTAGGAAAAATCATCATCTCCCCTTAACAATATAGTTTGTAGCCACCTCAATTTGAGAAGAACCAGTTACCATATTCATCATAGAACCAGCCATGAAGGACCCTCGCCTCCTAGGTACCATTCCCATCAGTGTGAAATCGGCTTGCTTAGGGCACTGTGCACCCTTTAGAGGAAGTTTCCACAGTTCTGTCCTCTGGGACCACAATCAACCCACAGAAAGTAAACAAACCACTTTTTCTCATCCCCTATCCTAAACATTAAAGAAATCGTTGATTCCACTTAGTTCATTCATTAACTCATTCATTCATTTATTCAAGAAAAGTTAGCCATAGGCCAAGCTCACCTGGAAGGCCCCTTGACATATTATTCCCCAAGGCCATCTATGCTTCACCTGGCAATCTCCAAGTAGACTTAGAGAAACACCTGGCCTGACTCAATCTTGAACATCGTTGTATTCTATGAGTTTAGTGTATCTTACAGCAAATAACAAGCCTTTGGTAAACAATTGAAAGAAAGGAGGAAGAGTTCCTGGGCCCTTTCTTTGCAGGACCTACTCACTCAATCCGGGCCCTCTCTTCCCTGTGTCTACGTGGTCCCTGCTTTAGAAGGATAACGGCAAAACACTGCTTGCAAGCGTTTCCTTCCTCTACTGAAAACATCTAAATTCCTCTGACTCCCAGCCTAGTCCTATCTACCTCGGGGCAGGGACTCTCTTTGGTCATCTCTAGGAGCAGGTCTGGGCTGGTCCCACCGCCTAGGCCTCTGCATGCTGGACCTCCAGCTGGAGCCCCGAGTCTGGCTCTGCCTTCATAACCTGGCTTCCGGGAGCTGAGATCCTCCAAGGCCCAACTGTAAAGCAGTGTGGAAGCATATTATCAGGCATGCCTAGAATTAATTTATCTCAAAGAAACGGATCATTCTTTGAAAACAGCCTGCTGTTCACATGCTTGTGATGAGTGTCATTCAGTGGTTGGTAACATAGTAGAGATTTGGGAACCGCTCAATCACCAGCTATTTCATTCTTTAGCTGACTCTCCTTTTTGACACCAAGATCAGCAAGGAAGCTTTTGAACAATACTCATTTTAAGTTCAAAATGTGAATGAGTTTCTGCCTGAAAGAAACAATGAATTCTCTTCCCAAAAAAACACCGGCGCTAATTATTAGCAGTTTCTGAAGGTGAACTAGCGAGGATCCATTCTCACTCTCCTTCCTCAGCTGTCGGATGGAGATGGAAGGTTTATATAGGCTTGGCTAGTCCCCATGGCAACAGCCTTTCTCCTGGGTTACCATAGGAATGGTGAAGGCCTTTATAAGCCTCCATTAGCAGAGACTGGGCTGGCAGCAGTCGGCAATGTCTGCTAGGGAAGACAGTAAAGTGTCAGTGAGGGAGAATTAATTTTATCCTGGAGTAGCAGTGCAGGTCTGTTTAGCACCCACCTTGACAGTTTCCAACATGAGATAACGCTAGTATCAGTTAGGTGTCTTGACCACTTCACTTGAAGGGTTTTCCCAACTTGAGCTACATTCAGATAGGAGCAGATTTTAAAAGATTCTGAGACGGAAGGACTCTCCTCTGACAAAACCTTACCCTGGAGACAGGTAAATCAAGTGTCTAGCCCCCAGGACAGTGCATAGAAACCATATTAATAATTAATGTGGTGATGGTGGTGGGCCTGGTTGCCGCTCTGGCTAAATGCCTTTTCCCCAAATATCATAGGTGGAAACTTAATTGCCAGTGTGATAGTATTAAGAGACCGGGTTGCCAGGTGCTGTGGCTCACACCTGTCATCCCAGCACTCGGGGAGGCAGAGGCAGGTGAATCTTTGTGAGTTTGAGGCCAGCCTGGTCTACAAAGCGAGTTCCAGGACAGAGAGAAACCTTGTCTTGAAAAAACCAAAAACCAAAAACCAAAACCAAAACCAAAAACAAACAAAAGATAGAAGTGAGCGATAGGCCTGCCTGACGGAGGCCTGCCAGGCAGGCTGCCACTGCAAGGAAATGGGGTGACAGAAAGACTGGGGTGATGCTGGAGGAGGGGAGCAGTGAACGTGCTGTGGGGAGAGACAGAATTGGTCACATGACAACAGTGACATGTGAGAGAGAGGGCTTAGGTCAATGGTGGGTCACAAGTAGCAGTAGCCCGGAGCTTGGGCAGACTTGGCCCTCAAACAAGCTGCCTGGCTGCAGGATCACCCAAGATGGAGGCCTGAGATGAGGGACAGTCTGCTTTCTGGATTATACCCCCCTGAAGGACCACCATGTCCCGTGATGCTGCCGAGGGCCATGATGTGGCCAAGGTCTAAGTTGATGTTTGAGAGCTGTGTTATCACCTGATGACACTGAGATGTTCGTGGCCTGTGCCGTGACCTGAGTCCATGTTCATATCCATGGCCCTTGCTGCCCCCGGAGACTATACTGACGTGAGTAGCCTATGCTGCCATCTGAGATCATAGTGGTGACCAGGTCTGGGCTGCAACCCAGGGCCATGTCTGGGATCATGGCTTTAATGAGGCTGGGTCTGTGCTGGTGACCATGACCTTAACTACCACTTGAAAGCCATATGGATGTCCGTGGTCTGTGCTACAGCCTAAAGTACTGTTGATGTCTGAGGGTGGAGGAGGATGAGGGGGAGGACGGGGGGAGTATGGTGGGCACATCAATGTGAGTGACCTGCACTGCCACCTGGGTCCATGGTGATGTCCGGCCTATGTTGCCATAGTGGGCCATGTTTGGCTCTGTGGTCCCACGGCTGCTGTATCCGTGTTGATGTCCATGGCTTGAGCTACCACCAAAGGTGTCGGTGGTCTGTGCTGGATCCTGGATCCTGGAGCAATGAGGCTCCAAGAGAAGTTACAAGTCACGGTTATGTCCAACAACATGTGATGGTAAAAGACAGAGAGAGACTGGATGTGAGGTCCCCATAAGAAGAAGAAGGCAAAGGCTCATTCCTAAAAGGAAGATCAGCACCTGGCGTTGTTTCTTCTAGCTGAGGATGAGATGGGCAAGCTCAATAAAGACTAACCTGGATGGACTGAACAGAGTTGTCACGGCAACGGGCTCCCTGGGGTTTCCTTAGGCTGTCTTCTGTAGCATTTGAGAAGCCTGGAAGCTCAGTAAGGTCATTGTTTTGAAAATTGTTAAAACACACCCACACACAGAAAAGGAAAAAAAAAAACCTGAAACGTCATCTTGAGCATTTTAAAGCACACAATTTAGTAGCCTGTTGTTTGTTTGTGCTATGAACCAGACCCCCCCAGAACCTCTTCATCTTGCAAAGCTGCAACTGCACATATCTGACCATTCTCCAAGTACCTTAATTTTACTTTTTAAAACCAAAGTTTACCAAGGCAGCCAAACAGAAATACTAACAGCTGGTGGGGAGAATGCCCTGTAACAGCAAAGCTGGAATAAAAAGTAGATGCGATCTGCTATGTTTTTGTTACTCATTAATCAGCATCTCTTGTCTGTGTACGCCTCTGAAGAGAAAGGAGAGACGTCTTTGTGCCATTGGCACACTTTAGCGTGGACAGCTTCAGGGGCAGCACCCAGACTTGAGACTGTGTAGAAGGACCCCAGTCAGTGTCGCCCACAGCTGTACCTGGCACATGAATGAAACTCAAGAGAATGTGCTTTCTCTGGTGGTATGTGCAATGGGCTTGCTTTGAAAATAACCAATGTGTGCTGCTGTCTTGTTCTTCCAATGCATGGAAACACAGATGGCTTTACCTCCCTTCTCCCTACCCCTTTTTTATTTCCATGCCGCTTGACCAAACACCCAAGAGGAGCCCCTATGTGATTGCTACCACATGTATTCTCCATTTTACAGAGTGGAACTAGATTGTTTCTTCACCCTGATGAAAGAGGGCTCTCCAGTACCTGAACATTACCAACAAATTTGTAAGTTTATTTACTAAACAATATTCTCCACATGCAAGTCTCTCATAAATTTTGTGGCACACATGCACGTGTGTGTGCAAACATTTCAGGATAAATATGTGCACAAGCCAGCCTGTTTGCATGGAAATATCTGTCCATCTTCTAATAATATAATATTATGTTTAAAAGAATTCGAAGGTCAGAGTTTAAGTGAATTATTCCTGTGCACAGAATGGTCCCTTGTGCAGAAAAAGAAAGAAAAAAAAGTTAAACAACAAATATTTAAGCAGACTTCAAAAGCTTTTATATATATATATGTATATATATATGTATATATATATGAAGTCCAACAGACTCTCAGACAGTATAAGACTTCTGAAGAGCTTACTATAGAGGCTGGCTGACAATTTATGCTCAGTAATAGTCATGCCATAATTACAATGACACTAAATTTTAAAACTTACCATAGAATGAACACATTTTGTTTAAAGTTTTGTTGAAGGGTACAATTGGTGATTTTAAAGACACTCATACTGCTGTGCAACTGTCTTAGTCCATTCAACTGTTATGATAAAATACTTCAATCTGAACATTTTATAAATTACAGAAATTTATTTCTCACAGCCCTCGAGGTTGAGAAGTTCAGGGTCAGAGCAGTTGTGAATTCTGTGTCTTGTGAAGAATTGTCTACTTCATAATGTTGCCTCTTGTTGCATACACAGTAGAAGAGTGCACAGCTCCCTCACATTTATTTTTGACAGACACTAATCCCACCTGCAATGGCTCTACCTTAGGCATTTAATCGCCTTCCCACCAAGCGCTCTCTCGCACGCTCTCCCTCCC
>OU015743.1:113907816-113918044 GCA_907169655.1 Acomys percivali
TTTTTGGGGGATCAAATGACCCTTTCTTATGGGGTCATATATCAGCTATCCTATAAATCAGTTATTTACAGTATGATTCATAATAGTAGCACAATTACAGTTATAAGATATCAATGAAAATCATTTTATGGTTGGAGGGGGCTCACTACAACATGAGGAACTGTTTTAAAGGGTCTCAAGCATTAGGAAGGTTGAGAACCACTGTTCTAGAGTGTTCCAGTTTCTCTGTGGGATAAGACATGTGTCATTCTGTTAAGACGGTGAGATGTGGGGAGTTATAAACGGAGTCAGAGGAGTGGTAAAAGCTCAGAGAGCTGCACAGAAGGAAGGGTGATTCATCACAGAGCGTAAAGGGGAGGGGGAGGAACAAAGGTCAGAAGGCCCATTGGTTAGGAGGAAATGGGCACATTGGCTGGAGGAGAGACGGAGAGTTCAGACAACGTCTCAGCCCTCACCCTGCTGCTCTAACAGGTGAATTCACCAATGATGGAAATGGGTTGTCTTGAAGTTCAGGAAACTGAGAACTCCGAGAGCATCATATGTGATGGGAGCTGCCTCGCTGCACCATCCTGTGGCAGAAATGCAAAAAAAAAGAGGTAAAGAAAGAGAAGGGGACCAAAAGTCACTTTTATAAGGTACAACCCCTGCACCGATGAATCTGCTCACACACACAATGACAACACTAATCTATTTAGGTGGGTAGGACTGTTGTGGCCTAATCAGGCCCAGGCTCTCAATACTGTTACATTGAGGATTGAGTTTCCAACGGAGACTTTTTTTTTTTTTTTTGAGAGACACGAACAGTTGCGGTGGGAAACTCTTTCAGGAGACACCTTTTGAGGGTGTGATTGCAATGGCAGCATGACCATCTTTAGAAACAAGGGGCTCTATGACCACGAAGCCAGGATGCTGGACACTTTTATTCTTGTCACTGAATCTTCCTCCTACAGGATGATGGGAAGTCAGATGAAAGGTCATGCCACGGCCTGAATCTAGAGTCAGTGAGCACTAGAGACTAAGCAAAGAAGGCAACAGTGACGGTAGACACGGTGGGCTATATAAATGTGAGGTAGTTTCACCAGGTGATGGTTGTAGTTCCTGGAACATAGGGTACAGGGTAACATTCCTCTTTCTCAGCCCCCATGGTGTGTGGAAAGTAGGAGAGCAACCAGTCTGCTGGCTCAGGCTCCCAGAGCTCAGCAAATAGGACACAGAATTGTTGGTCAAGAAGCAAGAGCCCAGGTATGTAGTGGGAAGAAATAGAAAGGTTCCCTCATGAGGTGCTCAGAGGAGTCACCCTGATGGCAGAAAGGAGATGGTGTGAGGCCTTTGGTTTGGGGAGAAGTGTGCAGATGAGAGGGGTGGTCAGAAAGCACCTGTCATATCAAACATTCTAACTGTGGTCCATGTGCCTGTGATGTCAGGGCGGAAAAATATCTCCATGTCTGAATGGCCCAGGAAGGCCATGGAGTTTTCTGGAGGCTTGCAAAGAGATCTCCAGAGCCCCTCTCTAGCCTTCTGATATTATATTTAAAAAAAAAAAAGTATTCTTGGCTTATGCCACATTAAATTTTTTAATCCAAAATAAATCTTCCAATTTAAAAAAAATCAAGTCTCAACCCTTTTAAATATGTTAAATTAAAAATGTGCAAAACAACCACATTTTTTCCTTTAAAGAGAAACAGAGAAAATTTTACATCTGCTTTTTCATATTTCATGGGAGGAAAAATGGAGCAAATGATGTGCTTGAAGCCAAGGTTGTCTTTACAGTGTGAAAGCATCTTTCCATTTCCTTCCTGGGAGCTAAGGCCAACACCAAGACACAGAGGACATTTTAATTATACGATGGTTCTCTGGCTAGTCTTATGTCAATTTTACACACAAACTAGAGTTATCTTCGTGGAAGGATCTCGATTAAGAAGATGCCTCCATAAGATCCAGCTGTAGGACATTTTCTCAATTAGTGGTTATTGAGCCATTTTGGGTTGTGCCATTCCTGGGATAGCAATCTTGGGTTCTATAAGGAAGCAGGTCGAGCAAGCCAGGGGAAGCCAGCTAGAAAGCAGCACCCTTTCACAGCCTCTGCATCAGCTCCTGCCTCTAGGTTCCTGCCCTGTTTGAGTTCCTGTCCTGACTTCCTTCGTTGATGAACAGCAACATAGAAGTATAAGGCAAATAAGCCCTCCCCAGCACCAACTTGTGTTCTGGTCATGGTGTTTCATCTCAGCAAAAGAAGCCCTAACTGAGGCAGATGAGTTAAGACCTTACCTTTGGGTATGGCATCATACATCTCCAATGGAAGGCAATAGAGGACTCAAAAGCCATTCCCTTTCATAGTTTAGATAATCCCCATGCAGCTCACAAGCTTCCTCCAGGAGGACCATGGCGGTGCCAAGAGCATGTGACACTGGAGTTCAGAGTCTGCTGGATCTGCCCTTGACCTCTGCCACCTGCTTACTGTGTGACTTTCACTCCTCTCTTCTGCTCTCCATTAAAAAGACAAAACAAAAACAAACATCCAAAGGACCCAGGCTATGGGGTACTGTGAGGATTAAGTGAGAACCACTGGGTGCTATGAACTCTAGAGTCAGGTGGAGTTGGTGTTTGTGAGCCTGCCATCTCAGTCTAGACCAAGCGAGTCATAGGAAAGCATGGAAGCTGGGAAGCAGAGGAAGGAGACTCTGCGTGAGGGGCCTCCTGAACAATTTTCAAATCACAGGAGTGACTCCTCATGATGGCTGAATAGGAGACATCGGCTCTCCCTCTTCCTCATGCACCAAATAGGCACTTATACCCTGCCCACTTCCCTCTGGGAGATGGCAAGGTGCCAAGCACGTGAGGAGCAGTCATGGAAGAGTAGATAGATGTGTGGCAAACTTAATCACCCCAAGCTCTGAACCGTAAAATCAGAAAGGAATCTCCAGGCCTGTGATGTTCCTTGGGGAAGTGAAATGCGTGGGCCATATATACAGCATCTTCAGTTTTGTAGTTCTCCTCTGAGGGACTGTACCCTCAATCACATACCTTAAGGAACTCACCAGGCTCTGCGTGCACAGGCCTTCGTAGATCTCGGACAACAAAGATGTGGTTTTGGATGAGTGTCTGAGCACTTCTAGTGTCTATAGTTTGTGGGTCCTAAGCTAGCAAGCCTCAGTCTGGGAGCTGATGACAACAAAACAAAACACAAAAACAAACAACAAACAAACAAAAACAGACAACCACTCTCTGGGGGCCTTAACCTTCTTCTAGACTGGGCCTTAATCATTTAGTTCTAAGAAGGAATGGGATTTGTGTTTGTGAATTCCTTAGCCCACAAAGTAAGGAGGCGGTTTTTCAATAAGCATTCTCTGGTAGCTCTAGCCCCAGGTTCAGACTGAGTGGTATGATTAGGAATGCAAATATTGTATGAAATTTTCAAAGAATAACTTTTAAAATAGAACGCAAATATTTGTCACAGATCCATCCTCCTCCCAGCTCAATGCAGAGTGGAGGAGAGGAAATAAACTCAGAGGGCTTCTCTCTGAGGGCACAAAGAATTAGAGTGCACACTTAACACTTCATCCCTTCCCGCTGCACCTCAAACAACTGGTAGCTAAACCCCCGAACGTGGCCCCCTACAGTACCCCTGAGGTCACTGAGGAAAAAGACAGTGGTTTAAAACCCTTGTGGGCAAATCACATGTCCCTCCTTCCTGAAGGCTGGTTTCTGGAGGCACCTTGGTCTTTTATTGTGTCTCCCTGTCTCCAGACTCTCTGTGACTGTATCTGTGCACTGTGTGCCACAAGTGCCTCTTCTAGCCCTATGAAACTGCCTCTACCTAGAAGCTAGAGCTCCCCTGTCATCCCAGCCAGAGACTCCATGTGGCTCTACAATCTTTAAGTCTGTCCAAATCATTGTCTTTCCACTGTAACTGAAAACAAGTCTAGGTAAGAAATAGAAATTCAGACCCAGGAAGACAACTAGACATCAAATAAAATAACTCCAAGGAGACTCATCATAATCAAATGTGTTAAAAGTTAAAGACAAAATGGAAATTTGAAAGCAGTAAGACAAAGCTACATAACATACAAAGGAATGCTTGTAAATCTATCCAAAGATTTTTTTTCCATCAGAGACCTTATAGATCAGAGGGGTGGATGGTGTATTCAATGTTCTGAAAGAAAATCAAATGGCCAACCAAAGAATACTATATCTAGAAATGCCTGCTCTACAAAATGAGAGATAAACATCTCAGGCAAAGGAAAGCTTGGGGCTGTGTTGCCATGAGAACTGCTTTATAAATATACAATAATTGAAATAAAATAATATTAAATAACAATATAAGATGCAAGTAAATGTAAGACTTACTGGAAAAGATAAAAACATAAACACAAAAAGAGTATTTCAAGTATAAAATGCTACTTTATTACAATAATAAGCAAAATGATGACAATGCTACCTGCCATAAGATGTAAAAGACTAAAAGTCCTAAAAGCAGCTAAGCTATCTTATCTTAATTAATACATACTAGAAATATTGTGAAACATGACATCAGAACCATACAATATGAGAAGAAGAAAAGTAAAAAACAAAAAAAAATCTTTAATTCAAGAAAGGTAAGTGTGGTGGCTTGCGTGAGAATGACCATATATTCGAATTTTGGTCCCCAGTTGGTAGAACTGTTTGGAAGGGATTAGGAGGAGTAACCTTAAGGGAGGAACTGCATCTCTGGGTGTGAACCTTGAGATTTCAAACACCCACAGCAGGCCCAGTGTTTCTTCTTCTGCCTGCTGCCTGCAGATTATGATACAAAGCTCTCAGCTACTGCTCCAGCAACAAGCCTGTTTGCTTCCTGATATGGTAATCATGGGATAACCTCTAAAACTGTAAGCAAGCCCCCAATTAAATGCTTTCTTTTATGGGTTGCTTTGGTCCTGATGTCTCTTCACAGCAATAGAACAGAAGCTAAGACAATAGGTTATTATCAGCTTAGTGTGGGCTTCTAATACTGTGAGTTTTTTTTAAATCTTAATGTAAATTCTATAGGGGTCACAAAGAAACTACTGTTACAAGTTACATCAAAGAGCACAAGAAAGGGTGACTAAAAAGTACCAGAAGAGGAACAGAAAAACATTAACAAAATGACAACAGTAACTCTCTCTTCTTTAGTAATAGTCACTATAAATTTAAATGGGACAATTTCTCCAAAGATACATCATAGGCAGATAGATGCTTTTTAAAGATCAAAATATATTCTGTTTAAAAACAAACACACTATAGGTTTAAGAACACACTTAGGGAAAGTGAAAAGATCCAACATTGGAATACATAGGTTTCCAAATAAATGTTAAAGTACCTTACAGGAGAAATCAGCAGCAATGCAATAACTTAGGTGGAAACTCCAAACCCTATTTCATATAACAGAAATAACAGTCCAGACAGCAAATCAATAAAGAAGCAGCACATCTGAACAAATCTGTAGACCAAACAGACTTAACAGAGGGCCATCCGTGTGTCATGCCATAGCGGAAGAATACATGTGGAACATTGTCCAGAATTGGTCACACATAAGCTGGACACTCTGGAGGCCGAGGCTGGAGAAGTGACCCAAGTAGAAGTCCAGCTTGTGTTAAAGCATGAGACCTAAATTAACTCTTAACAAATTTAAGATCAAAACCATAGCAAGCACAGACTGGGAAGACAACAGAGCTGGTAAAGTGCTGGCTGTATACACATGAAGACTCCAGTTTAATCTCTAAGATTTGAGTAAAAACCAAGGCTCAGTGTTTCACACCTGTTATCCAAGGCACGGCAGAAAGATGGGGACAAGCTCTCTAGTGTTCGCTGGCTGGCCAGCCCAGCTGAATCAGGGAGTGCCAGGTTGCACGGCAGGCTCTGTTTCAAAAGTAGCATCAAGAATGTCTGAGGAGGAAACCCAGCTTTGACATCTAACTTCTTCATGCCTGTGCACATACATGTGAATGCATGCACACAAACAGCCACCACCACACCAAGTATCTTTTCCAACCACAATGGGATGAAATTAGAAATCAAAGCAATAGAGAACAAAATGTGCTGAATGATTGATGTGATCCACCCCTTAAAAAACAACAACATGGGAAAATTCACAGATACATAGAAAATATGCAACAAATATTTAACCAACTAGTGGCCTAGATGGGATGTCAATAGGAACATTTTAAAATACCTTGAAATAAATGAAAATGATAACACAATTTACCAAAACAGACAAAGAATGAAGGAAAAGCAACATCAGGAGTGAAGCCATAAACTCCTCCGTTTCAAAAGAAAGAAGCCAAGTGTGATCGCACAGGCCTGAGTCCCAGCTCATGGGAGGCTGGGGCAGGAGGACTTCATGTCCAAGACAAAGAACAGAAAAGGGAGTAAGTGGGCATGGATGTGGAGGAGGAAAGAGGAAAGGAAGGTGATATGGAAAGATGGAGAAGTTGTTTGGCACCAAGTTGCTTCCTGGTATAATTCTACAAAACATCAAATATTAATTAATACCATGTCTCCATAAACTCTTCCAAAAAAAAAAAAACAGAAGTAGAAGGAATACTTCCAAAGTAATTTTATGAGAAAAATATCACTGTACTGCCAAAGCCAAAGATACCACACGCAGAGAAAACTATAGGTCTGTATCCCTGATGACTTTATATTCAACATCATCAAAAAGCTAGCAAACTGAAGGCTGAAGAAGATGGCCAGTGGGTAAAGGGCTTTCCCCACAAGGCTGGCACCTGATTTTGGATCCTGGACCAAAAATAAAAGCTGGTTTGCACAGTTCTGAATACATCCCTTTTCAAGAACAGTGGAAAGGTGAAGATCTGACCTCCACACACTGCATGACATGTGCATGTTCATAAACACACACACACACACACACACACACACACACACACACATGCACACATACACTACTATTAACTGAACCCAACAATGTAACAAAAGATTACTTGCCATAACTGAATGAGACTTATCCTTAGGATATTGTTGACTTAACGTATGGAAATCAATCAGTGCGATATTTCACATTAAAAGAATCAAAGATAAAGTTCAGAGTATCCATAGAGAAGTATTTGACAAAATTCGACATCTTTTTATGATTAGAAACTCTCAGGGCTGAGAGATGACTCAGTGGTTAAGACCACTGGCCCTTCTTGCAGAGGACCTGGGTTCAACTCTCAGCACACACATGGCTCACAAGCACCTCTCCAATTACAGGTGATCCAGTACCCTCTCTGGCCTCCAAGGTCGCCAGGCATGCATGTGACATGGCACATACATTATGCTTAGACATACATGCAGGTGAACACTCATACACATAAAGTAATATAATAAATTAAAATAAAAAGTTAATTCCTAACAAAATAGGCACAGAAAAAATATTCTCACATAACAGTAGTGATTTTCAAGCGGCCCACACAGCTGACATGGCCTGTGGGTAAAATGTAAAGCTTTTCCTCTAAGTTCTGGTAATGGAAGCCCTAGAAAGAGTATTCAGAATGAAAAACAACAACAACAACAACAACAACAACAAATGCATCCATATCAAAAAGAAAAAATAAAATATCCATTTTAGAGGACATACACTACAGGTAGACAACCATAAAGACCATGTAACACACACACACACACACACACACACACACACACAGAGAGAGAGAGAGAGAGAGAGAGAGAGAGAGAAGAACTAGTAACTCAATAAAGTAGCATAAATTAAAAAAAAAACAACATATATAATCAATTGTACTTCTCTACACCAGTAATAATCTATCTGAAAAATAAATCAAGAAAGCCATCTCAATTTAAAATACCAAAATACTAATATTATTAAGAATAAATCTAACCAAGGTGGTAAAAGATTCAAAGGTAAAGAATATAAAACGTTGATGAAAGAATTTGAAGAGGTCACAAATACATGGGGGAAAAGTCATATGTGTGTGGACTGCAGTAACTATCAATGTTAACATACCCATCCTATCCAAAGCAGTGTTTAGACCCAATTCAACCTTTATCAAAATCCCAAAGCCATTTTTAATAGAAATAGAAAAAACCTTAAAAGTTTATGAACCTGAATAAGCTGAAGCAATCATAGTTTCCAAGTTAAAAAAAAAAAAAAAAACTATCTTAAAGCTGCAATACTCAAACAACATACAGTATGAGCCTGGCATAAAAGCAGGCACAAAAACCAATGGAACAGTCAGCCTAGACATGAACTCTATTATATATAGTCAACTGACTTTAGACATGGTCCCCAAGAAGACACAATAGTAAAAGATAGTCTATAATAAATGGTGTTGGAAAACTATATCTTTGTGCAAAATAAATAAATAAATAATCTAGGCCCTTATACAAAAATCAACTCAAAATTGATTAAAGACTAACCTAAGATATGGAGCTGTCAAACATCTAGAAGAAAGCTCATTGGTACTGGCCTTGCCAGTCTTTATTTACTATCCCACCAACACTCAGAAAAGCAAAAGTGAAAATAAGTACATAGGACCACAGAGAACTAAAAAGGAAGTGATTATTAAAACACAAAAGCATATGCCAATTATGAGACAATATTTGAGAACCATTAAGTCTGAAGAGGGCTTTTTACCCAAAGAGCCCCAAAAGAGCTCATATACCTCAATAGTAAGAGAATAAAATACCCAATTACAAGAATAGATAAATTAGGCTGAGGTAATAACTCAGTTGGCAACACACCTGCCAGACAAGCATAAAGATCTAAATCCCATACTCAGTGCTGGAGAGACAGAGGCAGGCAGATAGATCCCCAGTGCTTCCTCATAGGCCAACCAATCCAATTGATTCAGTGAGAGTCCTGTCTCAAAAAATAAAGTGGAAAGTGATTGAGGAAGATACCCAATATTGATCGCTGGTCTCCCTATGACCTGACCACATGTGCTTGTGATACATACATATGAATATGCACACATGGGTGTGAGCGCACACACACATACACACACATCACATGTGGCAATAATATTTATTTATTTTACATTCCAACCACAGTTTCCCCTCCCTCCTCTCCTTGAAGAAGTCTCTTCCTCCTACCTCCCCTTCCCCCATCCACTCCTCTTCCTTTTCAGTAAAGGGCAGGTCTCTGATGGATAGCAACCAGGCATGGCATATCAAGTTGCAGTGAGACTAGGCACCTCCTCTTCTATTAAGGCTGGATGAGGCAACTCAGTAGGAGGTAAGCATCCCAAAAGCAGGCAACAGAGTCAGAGACAGATCCTGCTCCCACTGTTAGGTGTCCCACAAGAAAAGCAAGCTAAGCCACTGTAATGTATGTGTGGAGGGTCTAGGTCAGACCAATGCAGGCACCCTGGTTGGTCATTCTGTCTCTGTGAGCCCCTATGGGTGCAGGTTAGTTGATTCTGTGGGTGTTCTTGTGGTGTCTTTGACCCTTCTGGCTCCTACAATCCTTCCTACCCTTCTTCTCGGGATTCCCCAAGCTCTACCAAATGTTTGGTTGCAGGTCCATGCATCTGTTTCCATCAGTTGCTGGGTGAAGTCTCTCTGATGACAATCAGGCTGAGCATTGATATATGAGTATAGCAGAATATCATTAGGAGTCATTTCATTGACTGTTTTGCCAGGTGTGTTTGGTTTTATCTTGGGTCTCTGGGCTATCCAGCCTCTGGCTTCTGGACCTCTGTGCAATGTCAGGAGTGGGCACCCTCTCATGGCATGGGTCTTAAGATAGACCAGTCATTGTTTGGCCGCTGTCCTAATTTTTGTACCACCTTTACCCCAAGAACAACTTGTAGGCATAAAAATGACCAGTGGGGACTTGAGAAAGCACTCCATAGCACTAACCATTAGAGTAACATAAAGCAGCAAAACCTCAGAGAGGGATCACCCCACATTTGCTCTAAATAGCATTAACAAAAGCCTAGAGAAAACTTTGGGCAAAGGTGTGGAACAAAGCATGCCCCAACACCTATCAGTGTGGTGTGAATTAGCATAACTGTTGCATAAAAGAGGATGGAGATTGCTTGAAGATCTAGAAATTGGTCTGCTTTATGACTTAGCAACACCCATTCTATATATGTACTGAAAGGAAATGAAATCCTCATAGGGACAGTGACACTGCTGTGTTGTCTGCAGCATTATTCATAGTAGTCAAGACATGGAAATAACCTAAATCCCCTAGATGGATGAAGTAACGAAGAAACTGTGTGTACAGAACACACACACACACACACACACACAC
>OU015743.1:113918444-113950108 GCA_907169655.1 Acomys percivali
CTGTGCTAATGTGACACACAGAGATGCTGACAGGAAAACAAGCAAGTCCATTTATTTGACTGCCGTGATAAGTGACTTGGATCAACTCTGCAGCTGGACCAAGGAATCGCTTGGAAAGATGTTATTAGGGTGGCCAAGAGAAAGGAATCCATGCCTGGCAGCCAACTTAGTGGCCTCCTCCAGCTAAAAATAGCTCTTGCATCACAGTCTTTTAAAAGAAGCTTCACATCCATTACGTGAAGTGGTCCGTCCAAATAGTGAAGCGAGAACTCTTTTCACTATTTAAGGGCGAGGAAATGAGAGTTAGAGGGCACACCCAAGGTTACATGAGCTCATAAGGGCCAATGGTGGAGTTTGGACCCAGGTGGTTTCATGATGCACCCGGCTCATGAATCTCAGGCAGCCTGAGGAGAGATGAGATGCCGGCACAGGTTGCCACCTGGAAGGACTGAGGATGTCAGCTCGGTGAAATGAGAATGACCCAGAAGTCCTGAGACTCCACTGGCATGTGGTATCCAGAGTTGTCAAGTTGGGAGACGCAAAGAATTGTCATGGCCAGGGGCTGAAGGGAGGGAAAGAAAAGGCATGCGGTTTAGTGGGGGGGGGGGGGGGAGAGGGTGCTTACTGTCTGATGTGTTCAGAATTAAGGTAAAGATGATGGAAATGACTGGTACAGCAATGTGAGAGCACCTATAAAGTTCCCAAAGTGTATACTTCAAATGGCTAATTGATCATCTTGATACGTCTTCTTTAGCACAGTGAAAAATAAAACTAAGAACAATTTAAGCACAAATGACTAATGATGCTTATTTTATAACAGTTCAGTTTCCGAATCATAGAGAGCATTCAAAATGAAAGGAGCCCTTGGTCTATAGCAGAGAAATGAAGCCAGAGAGAGACATGGCTGATGTGGGGTAGAGTAAGGCCAGCAAAGCACACATTCTGCCTTCCTGCCTGAGCCCCTCTGCCCTTGGGAAACCATCTTGGTTAACAGTCCTGTTCTCATAGCAATTTCCTCTTCATCTTTCCAGCCAGCCGTTTGACGAAGTACCCCAGGGCTCACTCTTGGCTCTCTGCTTTGCCTGCATTCACTCCCTAAAGTGAGTCACTCCCATAGACTTCTCCACGGTGAAGTTGCCTCCCCAGCTCTCAATTCTCCTCTGACCTCAACATCTCCTCACTGAGAGATGCTGAAGCATTTCAGAGTCTACCAATAGCAATAGCAGACTACATTTGACGTCTCCCCCTCAAACTTGCTCTTCATCCAGTAAGTCTTCTCTAGGTCAGTAGATGACAAAGTTGTATGGAGTCAGCCTCGAATCTTATCGTTCCAGGCCAACATTTCTATCAAATCCATTTGAAACATCATCTTCTGAGCTCTCCTTTAAAAATATACCCCATTCTGGTCAATTTTTTTCACCATCTCTCTTTCAACAATCTAAGAACAATTTACCGTTGCCTCTTGGCTAGGCTATTGTAATAGCCTCCTGCTGCTGATGTGCTAATCAGAGGCCCACGCAGGGTCCAGTTATTCATTTCCCTAAGTGCTGGGAGTTTGGGATGCTGAAGGCTCAAAGTCACAGCCCTCCATGGGACCTGCCCTTGGAAAGAAGATGCCTCACTCAAGGTTGCACTTCCTCCCAAATATCCACAGAAGTCAAGCCTTGACTTCACTCAGGTTTCCATTCAAATGTCATCTCATTACAAGGCAGTCCTTAACATTTCTGTGGAAAGTAACAATCTCTTTATTCTAGCTCCTTACCTTGTTTTTTTTTTTCCTTCACATGTATTTTCCTCTAACATGTATTTACTCGTGTCCTTATTTATGATTCTGGGAATAATCATAAGCAAATAAATGGGATGTGCTTTCTCTCCCTCCCCCTCTCCCTCCCTCTCTCCTTTTCCCCCTTACCTTTCCCTCTCTCCCCCTCCCCTCTCCATCCCTGTCCCCCCTCCCCCTTCACCACCCCTCCCCCGTCATTGGAAGCTCCTTAGCTCTGGCACTCAGAATAGTCTGAGGCACACAGTAGACACTTGTCTTCATTTCCCATTGCTGTTCTAATAAAACACGGAAGTCCTAGTGGTTTAAGCAAGACAAATTTGTCATCATGTGCTACAGATGAGAAAAGGTCAAGAAAAGCCTCCTGTAGCTAAGATCAGGGTATGCCTGGGGCCCTTTCCATATATGCTCTAGGGAAAACATTACCGGACTCATTCCAGCTTCAGTCATGTTTGGCTCATGGCCCCATTTCATCATCTTCAAATCCATTACTGGGTTGGAGAGATGACTCAGCAGTTATAAAACACAGACTACACTTCCAGGGGTGACCAAGATTCGATTCCCAGCACCCACATGGCAGTTCACACTTCTCTATAACTCTGGTTCCAGGGCTTCTGACATTCTCACACAGCCATACATGCAGGGAAAACACCAAAGAACATAAAATAAAAATAAATTATACCTTTTAAAGATCTATTACACAGCATCTTTAACCCTCTCTTTGACTCTGAGCAATCTCTTTTTTAAAAATTTAATCAGATTACATCTCAATTGTTATCCCATCCCTTGTATCCTCCCGTTCCTCCCTCCCTCCCGCTTTCATGCTATTCCTCTCCCCTATGTCTGTGATGGAGGGGGATCTCCTCCTCTTCTATATGATCATAGGCTATCAAGTCTCATCTTGGTAGCCTGCTGAGCAATCTCTTGATGTCCTCCTCTGCGTCTAAGGGTTTCTGAACTACACTGGCCCCACCCATACAATGCAAGACAGTCTCCCTACAAAGGCAGGGAATCAGCTAGCAACCTTGCCTCTTTTTTAAATTAATTTATTCATATTACATCTCGATTGTTAGTCCTTTCCCTGTTTCCTCCCATTCCTTCTTCCCTCCCACTTCCCCCCTTCTCCCCTCCCCTATGTCTGTGATTGAGGGAGACCTCCTCCCCCTATATATGCTCTTAGAATATCGAGTCTCTTCTTGGTAACTTGCTATCCTTCCTCTGAGTGCCGCCAGGCCTCCCCATCCAGGGGACATGATCAGAAAAGGGGCACCAGAGTTCGTGTGAGAGTCAGATCTCACTCTCCACTCAATGGTGGGGAATATCCTGTTCGTTGGCTAAGTCTTGGTAGGGGTTTGAAGTTTACTGCCTATATTCTCCTTGGCTGGTGCCTTAGTTTGAGGAGGACCCCAGGACCCAGATCTGCCTGTCATAAAGTTCCTCTTGTAGGTTTCCAGGACCCTGTGGATCCTACTATTTCCCCATTCTTCCATGTTACTCTTGCCTAAGGTCTCAATAGGATGTCCTCTCCTCTGACCCACTTTCTTGGTAAGTAAAGGTTTTCATGGTACGTATCCCTTGGACTAGTGTTTAGATATAAGTGAGTATATACCGTTTGTCTCTTTTTGCTTCTGGGTGAACTCACTCATTATGATAATTTTTAGATCAATCCATTTGTCCACAAATTTCAGGAATTCCTTGTTTTTAATAGCTGATTAGTATTCCATAGTGTAAATGTACCAGTTTCTTAGTACATTCTTTTACTTAGGGACACTTAGGCTGTTTCCATGTTCTGGCTATTATGTATAAAGCAGCTATGAACATGGCAACCTTTCCTCTTAGGTCTCCTTTGTGACATCACTTAGCAAGCTCATGCGTCCCAGGGATTAGAACATGGCCATCTCTAGGGTATTATTATTCTGCCAGCCATAGTGTCCAATAAATATTTGATAAATGTATGAGTTATCTAAATTGACTCACTCGGAAATATTGTGTTATACTTGTGTTTTAAAGATAAAAGAAGGGTGGGAGATGGATCAGTCAGCAAAGCACTTGTTGTGCAGCTATGAAGACCTGAGTTTGATCCCCAGTACCCATGCTGTAGTCCCCTTCTGACATGGTAGAGACAGGAGTATCCCTGAAGATTGCTAGCCAGCCTGGCCAGTCAAATTGGTGAGATCTTGATTGAGTGAAAGACATGGTATAAAAGAAACAAGCAAACAAATAAGTAAGTAAGGTGAAGAACATTCAAAGACGACACCCAATGTTGACACCCAATCTCACACATGTACACACACACACACACACACACACACACACACACACACACACGCAGACACTTACACGCAAAATAGGTAAACAAACAAATGGAAGGGAATTTTAAAAGCTAAGCCACCGTCAAATTCACCTAGGCAATAAAAGAGTAACCGAAACCTAAATAAGACGTGCTGTCCTGAGTCAGTGCCTGGCCACACCCATGCGCTTTATTTTCCTGTAAGATTGCCTTCTTTGTGAGTTTTAGAGTTCCAGAAGACAGAAGCCACAGTTTTACTGTACAGTCCCCAAGCCTAGTTTAGGACACAGCAAATAGAAAAATGACAACAATAATTGTGGGAATTCGCTGAGTACTTCACTTGAGCCACCTGTTGTTATGAGCACTTCTGTCACCCAAAACCCCGAGTTATGTAAACCTCGGTGGCTACGCTGTTAACCCTCTCTAATAGTCAAGTTCTATACTAAAATGTTCAGCATGAGTCATTCTAAATTGGAGATTGTTTAATGCAGCATCAGAGTGGATTTATTTCTGTCTTCTGGTTTGAATCCAGAATCCCAAGTCATTATCAATCATCCTGTCTAATGAATGAACACTCACTGTGAATAGATTGATCTATTCTCGATTAAGACTTCAACCTGACAAACTAGGAAATTGTGACTTACAAATGCAGAGACCTTCATTTTTCAAGACATTTTCACATATACATTTAATTCTCAGAACAGAATTGCATGTAGGGAAGAACATGTTATTTCTCCCACGTTATGACAGGAAATGCTAGACACAGAAAACATGAACAGCTTGCCTAAGGTCACCCAGGGAGGTCCATAGTCCAGATTTCCTGACTTCTGCTTGCACACTTTTCAACTATGCTGTGCTGCCAAATAGAACAGTCTATGCTTTTTAAAAGGGGTGGTCCATGTAATACACACACACACACACACACACACACACACACACACACACACACATACACATACACACATGCACACATACACACACAAATGCACACACAAGCACACACACATACATACACAGACAGACACAGACACACATGAGAGAGAGAGAGAGAGACAGAGGGAGGGAGGGAAAGACCCCCATGGGGACATGGCCAAATCTTCCAGTCTGCTTTGCCTCTTTTTTCAGGTCACCCAGATCTCCCAATTATGAGGTTTACAGTTTCTCAGTAAACACAATGAAAAAAGCTCTAGGGTTCAAGTCACTGCATGAAGTTAAAAAGGGGGAAGAGGAGAAGTATAGGAAGGGGAAGAGGAACACATGATAATTGGCATTAGAGTAGCTTTTTTTTTTTATTTACCATGAAAAAAAATTTTTTCCCTGACTATAAAGTCTGAATCACATGGGATTCAGAACAGTAATTAGCAGGTTTAGGGGAGTTCTGTTCTCTTTTTAGCAGCTTTTCTAAGTATCTTTCCTATTTCCACTGTGCTTAGAAAAAGTTGGATGAGAACTTGGGCTCTGGGGTAAAAAGAGAAGGAAGAGTCCTCGAGTTACAGAGCTGGACTAACCTCCTTTCTCTGGAGAGCTGTGTGCTTCTTTGTACAATGATGAAGAGATGCAAAGAAAAGAATCGACTCCACATTATCCACCACTAGGCCAAAGGCCCCTGACTTGGGGGTTGGGGGAGGCAGAGCACACACTGCCAGAAGCTCATCCTCTCATTTCTTCCCTGCCAGATGGTGCTCTTAGAAAATGACTCTGTGCCCATGCCCCCAATACGTGTCCCTGATTTGAGGGACAGGAACCACTCAAGGAAAAGCATCTAATTCTGCTTGCACATACTCCTGTGGTCAGCAACTCAAACACAGAAATCTCTCTGGGCCACATTTTGCTACCCAGCTTGAAGGCAACCGCACAGGAAAAGAAGCCCACCTATTGGAATCCATGACGGCTCTTCTGAGTCATTGCTCGGCTGCACTTACCATGAATTCTGTGCCTTGCCAGATGCCCTCCAAGCTTTGGTATGTTAGAGACCGCAGTGTGCGCATCTCCAGCCAGGGATAACTTTCCAAATCACAAATTCCTTCCCTTCAAGTCTACTTTCCAAATTGCCACCAAAGCAACTTCTCTAAAATATACATTCATATGCTTGGTTCATATAGATTCGGTAGCTGCGAGGTGCTGCCAGGCTCTTGCCTATGGATGGCAAATGCCCAGAGATTAAGGCAGGAAGCGCCTGTCTTTGTTTAGACAGGGATATTGGAACAAAGCGACAGATAGTGTTCCTCACATGCAAGTCATCCTCCTGAAAGCGAACCTAAAGCAGGTGGGAGTGACAATGGGCAGAAAGTGGCGTGGGTATGATGATCTATGGGGGACATGCCACAATGGGACCAGAGATTTAGGGACAAGAAGGACATTGACCAGGATAAGATCATCCCAGTCAAATGAAAGAGGAGGCTTGGTAGGTAAAACAGGCTTGGATGTTAGAAAAACATGAAGAGCTCCAGGAGGCTGATCCAGTGAGAAGAGCTAAGGAAATAGTTTTGTGAGTAAAGTGCTGCCACGTAAGCATGGAGACCAAAGTATGGAGCCCCAGCACCCATGTGCAAATCTGGATGTTTCCTGAAATGTGTCTACACACATGCACACAAAACCACGCACACATATAGTCAAAATGGAGTTATCCTTTACCATCACACACACACACACACACACACACACACACACAATCAACATGGAGTTATCCTATACCATCACACACACACACACAGAGAGAGAGAGAGAGAGAGAGAGAGAGAGAGAGAGAGTCAAAATGGAGCTAACCTATATTATGACACCTGCTAGACACCAGAGGCTAACAAATAAAAAGCCCTGTCCCAGGAGTGGGTCACTTCTGTTGGAGTTGTTGGCTAGTGGGCTCCAAAGACTAAACACTAAAGGCTGTTGCCATTGTTATTGGTTACCCAGCAGAACTTGGCAGTAAAATCATATTAACTGATGACACTACCACACACTTGAGTCACAGGACACTGAGAAGTCAAGCCAGTACTGACCTGGAAACTTCATCCCCACCACCTCACTTTCATAGTGCTGAAAGAGCCAGTTGTGCTCCTGGATGGGAAAGTAATAATCAGTCTCACTCAGGTGTGAACTCTGTGAGCTGCAACAACACCGAACCTGACAAGGCATGCACACTGGTGCAACAGAGGCACAAGTGTCATGGGAGTGACCAACCACCATGTTCTGACTGACAAAGTCCATATGTGACACTGCTACTGGGCCAAGAGCCAATGGCTAGACAGATCACAGTCTCTAGGCAATAAGCTACTACTATCACTTCACTGAATGGACATCTTCTAATAACCTATCGATTATACTCACAGATCAAGATATCTCTAAACCCTCATCAGAGAAGCTGTGGATGGTGATTAACAGAGCAGCTCTGCCAGGGGAAACTGACAACTACTCCAAGGGACAGTGGCAGCATAACTGGGCATAGAAATTCTACTGTGGTCATCCCTGAGAAGAGAATGTCTCCACCACTACCTCCATCAGACCAGCTGATCTGACCATACAAAGCTGACATTTTTAAAAAAATAATAACTTCTTCCTCTCATTCACAGATCCGTGGCTATATGTAAATCACCACTTCAATAGAGTTTTTGGAATAAATATCTACCCCATCTCTCAGTATATTTCTCCTTTTTCCTCAGGTGACTACCTTGGCTGTTGTTAACTTAGAAGCCCTCTGGTTTTAGAGAAAAGTGATTCCCACTTCAGCATAAGGACAGTGTTTTGTGATTCGACCTAGAAACAGTGGGTAGAGCCGGTTACAGTTTCTGAAATGAGCATGCAGTGTAAGTCACTTAGTGACATGAAAGAAGATAGTTCCTGCAAAGGGGCTACCTTAGTCCTGCAGGAGAGTTTCCAGAATCACTTCTCGCTCTCCTTCTTGACTGAAGTCTTGTCCTTGGGGAAGATCATAACCCCAGCAGGAGTTAGTTTCAGCCATCATTTGGCTGAGGCATCATCCTAGAATCATATTAGCACTGGAGAAGATGGAAGAGGAAGATAGAAGATAGACCTCAAGAATAGTGTAGACACAGAAATATGTCAGTAATGAGACCTTCACAACTCTGGAGCTTTCTGTCCTCTCGCTCAGGATTTAGGGTTTAAGCAGATTTGAGCCATAGTTGGCTATTAATAATGAAGTGCACTATAAATGACCAAGACTTCAACCACCTCTCTCAGGACTCAGCTCCCAGAATCACCTGTAGCCAGGCACACCAAGTCTTTCACCTTAAGTCTCCAAGTGCTCAGTGTAGACTGTTCCCTATGCCTAGATGCCTTTCCTTCTATTTCTCCTCCCTCTTTCCTTCCTTCCTTCCTTCCTTCCTTCCTTCCTTCCTTCCTTCCTTCCCCTCCTTCTTCCTTCCTTCCCTTCTTTGCTACTTGCCTGCTTTCTACTGACTTGTAAGACACACCTAGACCTTCCTCTCCCTGAAGTCCTCCTGGACCCATCTGAGCTTGCTCTATTACAGCACGCATCATTGTCTGACCTGTATGACACTAACTCTAGAAGGCGAGTGCCCCTTACAGCAGGCCCTGAGTCCTTTCAGAGTCAAGATGTTCTTTGTCCTAAATGCATTTCACAGTCTTGTGTCCCTTTTATCTTCAAGTTTGTTGATTCTCCTGTAAGTCCCCAAAATGTGTTGCCTGTAGCAATTACCACCATTGTGCTCTTGTCCTTTCATGTGCTAAGACTGTGCTATCCAAACAGTCAACCTCTGAAGAACAAAGTGGTCCTAAAATCATCCAGTTCTTACAGCTCGTATTATGAAGGAGAAGATGCAAGACTTCAGAGAGGAAGCTGTGGTGAATCAGGGTGGAGCATCTTCTTAGGGCTCCGGTGACTTTATTCTTGAGTGGGCCTTCCTCAGTGAGGGTTGAACATAATCAGGGCAGCCATTGGCCTTGCTGTTGTTTGTCCCTTTCTCTTTGTTACGCCATCTGTAGTCTGCCTCTCTCTAGTCATCTAGAAAAGGCACTGATGGAAATCTCACACACACAGGTCATCACACTGCAGCCTTACCCGTGGCAGGAAGGGGAAGACTTTCTTCTCATGAAGTGGTCTGTGAGTTTGCATTAAAAGGAAAGGAGAGAGTTTTCCTCATTGCTCTAAACTTTACCCTCCTTATCCATCTCTTGGACATTGGAGTCAGATATTTGACATTTGAAATGAGCCACTGGGTGGGTTTAGAAAGGTTGGGTGGAGGCCGTCTGTGGATTCTTTACCTTCTTCCCCTGCCTAGTACTATGGACTCAGCTGGCTCCCTAGTTCCTTCCCCAACTCTCTCTGGCAGCTGCCTCCAAGGCAAGTGAGTAGCTGCTCAGGTCCTAGAGAGGGAGCAAGTGATGATAGGCTCTTCAGAGGGGAAAGGATTTTCATCCAAGGGATGCTGGAACCTGTTCTTTAAGGATGACTTGAGTTTGCAGAGTGATGGAAACATCAGGATGGTCAATAGGAGAGGGAAACAGGGTGCCAAAGACAGAAGAAAAGCATCCTCCAAAGACGCGTGACTCAGACTTGCCATGTCTTCATACAGGGAGTTCAGTGAAGAAGGGTTTGGTGCAAAGGTCAGGTAAGAAACTCCTGCAACTATTCCCAAACCAGTGTGCCCCCGCCGACCCCTAGCCATTGACAGAACTCCATGGTTGGCTCCAGGTCTTCCCACATTACCGTTTTCAGCATGGCATCCATTCCTGTGTCCTCAGTAACCACACCTCTCCATCCTCTGTTGAGTCTACTATCTTATTTGGAAAACCTACCACCATCTCCTACCATCTTCCAGATCCATCTAAGTCGAGCTCAGACAGCATTTTGTAAGAGTCTTCTAGGTTTTAACAGTTGGTTGGATGGGCTCTGCATAGCCAGGCTGACAGCACAGTGGATATAAAACTTGCAGAGGGATTATTTTGTGCCTCATTCTTACTACTTCCCCTCCAAATACTTGTCCTAACACCTAGAATTTAGAATGTGGCCTTCGCAAGTAGAACTAGTTAAGTAACAGTGATGGTTCACCCAAGATTATCCAGGTGAGCCTAAATGCATGACAGGTACCCTCATAGTAGGAAGAGGAAGAACTGAGCAGAAGGCAATTCAGTAACTCACAAAAGATAAGCCTTGTGACGTCAGAAGCAGAGAGGGGAGGAATATGCTGGCACAGCCAAGGACTGCCTAGGGTCAGCATTTGAGAGCCAGACAAAAGCCATCTTGTGTTAAGCCTCTGTCTTGCCCCCAGAGAGAGCTCCCCTTCCTTCCCTGACACCTGGAGGCCAACTCAGGAGGTGAAGAATCCACAATGTTACAACAGATGAGGAAAAAAACACGTCCCCCTGCAGCTTGGCTCAAGGCCTCCCTGCTCTGCCCTCCCCCTGCTCTGCACTTTATATAAACCCTGTACCTTAAGGAGGGGGATGGGTGCCACCTTCCTCAGTTTCTGGGGAATATACGGTTCTTGCTCTGGAGCTTGCTCAATAAAAAAGACTCTCTGATGGTCTACCGGTGGGGGGTGGGAGATGTCTCGAGACTTGGGCATAACAAGCACATACAGAAAGACCAGAAAGGAGTCCCCTCCAGAGCCTTCTGTGGGAGCGCTGCCATGAGGCCTTTGTCTCGCCTACTGTTTAAGCCACTGCATTTGTGGGAACTTGTGACAGGGCCCCCAGGAAACGCTCAAACGACCAGAGGTTCCTATGGTGGCACAAGGCACATGGCTGGAGATTCCCACTCCTTTCTGTCATCCATAGGTCACTTCCTGGCTTCCTCTTTTGACAAGGAAAGCCAGGAGTTCTAAGGAATCAGGACGGCATGAGGTTTCTGGAGGAGGCAAGGCCATGGTATGCTAACAGAAGGAAAAATACTTTCCTCAAGAGGATGGGGGATGGGATGGACGCCTTTAAAACCAGACGATATGTGGTGGCACATGCTTTTAATATTAACACTGAGAGACTGTGGCAGGTGGATCTCTATAAGTTTGAAGTCAGCCTGGTCTATACTACATGTTGCTGGCCAGCTGGGGCTACATTGTAAGACCCTATCTCAAGAAAGAAAAAGAAAAAAGAAAGAAAAGGAAGGAAGAAAGGAAAGAAAGAAGGAAAGAGAGTGCGAGAAAGAGAGACAGAGACAGAGAGAGACAGGGATAGAGAGACAGAGACCCAGAGAGACAGGGAGAGAGCCAAAACTCCTAACCCCTACAGCCTACCTTGGGTCTGGAAAGCAGTTGAGGAAACTGAAGTAATCAGCCCTCCCTAAAAGGAATGAGACCACACTAGCTGCCTCTCAGCCACACCCAGGGGGCAAGGGCCTGACCTCACTTCTCACTGGAACCCTGTGTCTGAGAAGCATTGGCAGCTCAAGAAAGCAATATCCCTGGACAAGGCTGTGAGGTGAGGCTGCCACTCTGATGTGTCCCAGGAAGGGCCTGAGCAACAGAAAATCGGAAAAGTGTCCAAAGACTTTCCTCGTGTCACATATGTATGACAGATTTTTGCATGGCAACCAGTGTGGCCCTTCCTGAATCTGGCAAAGCTTGTCCTGGTGTGACACCAGTCCGGCTGGTGTGACTACTGAAGGCTGCTTGTAGCGGCAGGGGAAAGAGGAACACTGGGAGGGAACTGGCCTTGGTTGTCTTTGTTCTCTGAGACTAGAGAGGTGCTGTTCCCAGTGAGCAACTCTATGCAAGGGAAGTCTCGGTGGGTGGGTGGTGACAGCTGCGAAGACCCCACCCAAGCAAAGTGAAGCCAAGACCCTGGGGGCTTTGCATGGAAGGGCAGAATCACTCTGCTTTTTATAGTGCTTGCTCTGTGAGCAGTGTGGAAACCGGAGTGGATGGAGAGAAGCTGGTAACAGAAGGATAGCATTCCAGAATGTTGAAATAACAGTCCAAGAGAAAGATGAAGAAGACCAGATGAAGGCAGAGGCAGTGTGGGCAGAAGTGCTGACTGGAGAGGGGGCTCCGACTTGGGACACTGAGCTCAGAGCTGTTCTGCTAAACCGAGAGCTGGCCCGAAGTCAAGTGCTGGAATGCTCTACCAGCTTCCTGCTCCCACAGAGCAGGGCAGCTACAGCATCAAGGTGTCTTAGACCTTAGCATCAAGGTGGGGAAGTGTGGACAATTGCTTGTTGGAGGCTTTTTACTGTTGAAATAAAAATAAAGAAATGCAGGAGCTCTGTCTTAAATATTTTTTTAAAATCATAACTTTGAAATCACAGTCACATGCAATGTCTGTTTACTCTTCAAGACAATTCAAGAACCTCCACTCTCCTTAAATGTGAAATTGTGTATATATATGTGTGTGAGATATAAGTGTGTGTATTTGTGTTTATATGTGTGTACACAGGTGCTTGCTTGTGTGTGTTTGTGTCTGTCGTCTGTCTGTCTGTAGGCCAAAGGTTGATGTTCAGTGTCTCTCTCAACTGCTTTTATCTTACACACCATGTTAAAGCCTCTCACATGAACTCACAGCTCACTAGTTTGACTAATATAATAGTTAACTTGCTCCGTGAACACCTTCTCTGCCTCCCAGGCCCTAGGCTGAAAAGTGCTCTGCGTGTTTGTGTGTGCATGTGTGTTTGTCTGTGTGTGTGTCTATGTTTGTCTGTGTGTGTCTGTGTGTGTCTGTGTATATCTGTGTCTGTATATGTGTGTGCGTGTGTGTCGGTCTATGTGTGTATGCATGTGTGTGTGTATGTGTGTATCTGTGTGTGTGTGTGTGTGTGTGTGTGTGTGTGTGTAGTGGGGATCTGATCTCCAGTCCCCATGCTTGCACAGTAAGTTCTTTGCCGACTGCCATTTCCCCAGTCTCTTTTTTTCGCTTTTTGGAAGTCTCAGTTCAGCACATACTTTTGGGGTTCTAGTCCCTGAAAGAGGTACACTTTTCAGTGGAACAATGAGTTTTCACTGGGCTTAGCTGTGCCTTCCTGAGTTTGTGTGCAAAACCTCACTGGAGAAGAGTTTAGAATAAGAACTGGGGCAGGTCAGATGGGAGGCCTGAGGGCACTCAAAGAAAGAATAAGCAGGCTACCAAGATGAGACTTGAAAACCTATGACCACATAGTGGGGGAGGAGGTCCCCCTCAGTCATAGACCTAGGGGAGGGGAATAAGGTGAAAGCGGGAGGGAGAAAGGAACGAGAGGATACAAGTGATGGGATAACAATTGAGTTGTAATCTGAATAAATTAATAAAATTAAAATAAAAAAAATAGACAGTGAGGCCTGGTTGCTGCTGTGTGCTGAGAAGTGAACCCAGAAACATCATCTAAAGGAGACATCCAAGGGTCTGATGAAGAGATAAAAAGCCAGAGATATAAGGCTGCAAGTGAAAATGAGAGGCGAAGGGCAAGAACCCCAAACTATTCCTAGGCCTACTACCTGCCGCCACAGAATGGAAACATGTCCTGCAAACATGAGTTGAATGTGTCCAGACTGAATGTGTCCAGTCTTCCTTGCCAGCGTGCAAGGTGGCAGCACAGTCTAAAGGACTTGGAGCTTGAAGTCAGGTAGGAGTCCTCTGTCCTTTAGTTTGCATTTGAGCCTTGTGTCCATAACCACCACTTTTGCTGATTAAGACTCAGACATGTATTTTGGAGTCTCTTATTCTTCTTTGGCTTGTGTGGTGGGCAGGACCAGAAGGTGAGAAGGCACTGACTATGAGGTCACACAACCCTACCTCCTTGGGCGCAGTAGTGCATTACTCTGAGCTCCACTTTCTCAAGTTGTAGACTGGGATTGATTTCTGCAGAGAAGTAACAGACAAGAGCTGTGAGTGTGACTTGAGATCTCGTAGCATCACAGCACTACCTCAAAGCCAGATCCTCCTTGTCAGTGTGTGGGTAACTCCTTCTGACACAAGCGCAAGCCTGGGGACTGTAGCCATAGCATTATGACTTACAACACAAGGTCCCATGCCACCATAGCTGTGGAACTGGCCCTCCTTGTGACCGAGCACCGTGGCATGCCTCGTACCGTACCCCAGTTTCTCTTTTTCTGCTGTCCATGCCTCCCTCCATGACCTAATTTGGATCTGTTCCTACGTACATTGAACACAATCCTAAGTCCAGACCCTCAGTGGTCTGGACACATGGGCTTTTCCTGACTACTAGCCAAGCCCAGGGTGCTGGCTACTGGGCACAGAATATGGAGAAGAAATGCAATCACACCAATTCTTAAACAAGCATGCCTCCCTGACCCTGTATGCAAAGCTCTGATTTCCACTGGGTTGTCTTCAAAGCCCAGCAAAATGGGACCACCCCCAGGAAGGCCTCGCCTTACACCAGTGTTCTAAAATCTACCTCTCTCACCTTTCGAATGTGTCTGAGATTTGGGACTTGAAATTACAGTGATGTGATTCAGACAGTATTTCCCACAGGAAGCCATCAGCTCCTCAAATTATGTCTGAGCCCCTTATCGTATCAGACACATACGTTCAGGAATATTTACTGCATCTGTCAGATACATCTCCCATCTTCCACCTTATCACCAACAATTCCATTGCTTGAGCGGTCAGAAAACTACAGTCTACACCCAATTTTTGAAAATGCGATTTTTGCTAGCATTTATTTTAGGTATAGCTCTACATTCTACTGAGAAGATGTGGTAGAGACCTTACCTCTTGCAGTTCCTAGCCATCTCTTCCCCAGACTTTCAGCCAACCCTGGCAAGGACGTCTAAATTTCTTCATCTGCCATAGAGTAATAATCACCAACATCACATTGTGAACATAGCAAGTGGTTTATGGATAGAAGTTGCTTTAGGGAGAGTGACCACCACATGAAGTGTCAAGTGATGATGGAGAAGGATGAGAGTTCATCCATACTTGGGAGTAGGAGTGACCTGTTCCAGCTAAGCGGGTACCTAGTAAAGAAGTACATAAATTCAGAAATCAAGAATCTGCCCTCAATGCACCAATACCTCCTGCCCTCTAAGACAGACATTCCCTCCCCCCATAAGACAATCATTCGGATGGAGCTATGGCTGCTGGACAGAATAAAGAAGACCCCCAATGGTCCTATTCCTCATTTATGATGGGTACCCCTAAGTCCCTTCATTAAGGCCATGAGCTAATTTGGCAACTTTTGAATATGGTAGCTAAGAATGATTTTTTAAACTTGATTTGATAGAACTTACATGCAAACGTCAAAATATTTTCAGTTAGCATTCTGGATGATTATCAATATGGACTTCTATTTCTTTTCGTGGGCTGAGGTCCTGAGTCACATAAAGACCCAGGAGAAGTGTGTCTGAGGCAGGCAGGCTTTCCCATAGTACTAGAATAACATAGAAGGAAGCATCGAAACCGAGACACAACCCGGGAGGTCAAGAGGAGAGACTGGTGCTCAGGTTTGAAGGCCATGCTGCTTGGAGTGTTGGCTGCTCATGGTTGGATGGGCAGGACAGAAACCATTATAAGTCTTCTCACACCAGCAAGCTAAATCGGACATGAGGTCTAGCTGACTTTGTCAAGCTAGCTCATTTCTTCATAGTAATGAGGTAGGTTTCTTCTCAGCCCCAGGAACCCTGTGGAACCCCAAGCTCTCAGCCCAAGGCAGGAATGAAAATGCCTCTTCCCAGAGCTCCTCACACCTATGTGACAGCCTCTCCACCTGCTCAAGCTGTAGGCACCCAGCTTTTGCCACTCAGCAGGCCTTCACTGGCACAGTACCCGGACTGTAGAGATGGCAGAGGGTTGCTAGTCTAGGTATTCCATACAGGAAACGGGCCTGGAGATAAAGTACTGTCTGTGGCCTCACACAGAGAAAGGAAACCATTCTAGACCCTGCAGCTCTTTCCCCACTACACTGCCTGCATCATGATGGCCTTCCAGGTCCCAGGACAGACTATAGGACTGTGGAGGTCCCTACGATCCCCACCAGCCATCCTAGGACCTGCTGCACATGCCACTGACACACAGATCTTGCCATGGCTGGGACTAGGTACAAAAATACCCTGCTTTAGGGTTGTGTGAGTGCAGTCCTGCTGTTCTGAGAATTAGAGGAAGTCTCTCGTACTAGCACAACAGCGGTGAGTGCTATAAAACACTCAATGCTGAGATCTGTGACAGCCGAAATAGTATTGACAGGATCCCCGCTGCTGATTCTAAACAGAAATTGACTTTTAGTTTTGTGCTTAATTTGTCTCAGAAAGCATCAGATTCTTTGGAGGTCAACTGCCTCTGTAAGAGGGACAGTCAGCCACAAGTGACAGTCTGACCTAAGAAGTCTGGACTGTACTGGAGTTAAGAGAAGCCACCTTGGGGCATGAGTTACACATGGCATGAGCTTTAGGTCTGTGCTTTCTATAGGTCTCTCTGTCAATGCAGTCTAGGACCAGAGAGGGCCAGAAATGGAGGCCGAGGAACCAGAAAGAGTGGGTACAGTCCTAGCTGGAGAGAGAGAGGTCTGAATTAGGGCAGTATGGATGGGGGTTGGGGAAGGAACTAGGACCTAGCAGGAGAGTTTGAATGAGGAGGGGAAATCTGCTCTTCTCTCCTGGAAAAACAACTGTGAATCAGTGATACCATCTTTATCCCCAAAGGCAAACAGATCCTTCATTAGTGCTAGCAATTGAGAGCTGTGTGAGGTTTGGTACCCACTAGCTGCTAAACATGCATATAAAAGGAAGCACACCATATGCTCTGGTGAGTTCATGCCAATTGGCCCCACTCACATATATACTGCTTTAATTTTAACACTTCATTTGAACAAAAGTCTAGTTCTAATGAAGCTAAGGATTCCCAAAGAGATTATTTTCCTGCAGGCCAATGTGACTTTCCCCCAGCACCGAAGCGTCTGTCTCAACAACCAAGGCTGGCATTCAGATGTCCACTTAATAGGTAGGAAAAGATGCTTATGAGGTAATGAGTGTTCCATCCTCAGAGGCATTCAAGCCAAGCCTGGGCCAGCCACTTGATGGCATCGTTGCTGAGACAGTTCAGACATCAGAAGGCAAGTGGGATGGGGATGTTGGAATTGATGACTTTTAAGGTCTTTCAAAACCATGGTATTCTAAGAGGTTGAATCATAAATGTAGTGTTGGCAGATCAGGGGAACCCCACTGCAATAGCAGGGTGAGAATGAGGATCTAAGATTTTTTTTTCACGTAAATCTAGAAGTTATAACCACGTCAGAGAAGAAATCTGAGTAGCTTGTCAACTGAGGTGGGCCAAGGGTTCACGCAGCTTGGCTTCCAATACTATCATTAAGAGGCAACCCCACCCAGAAACTTCTGTTAGAGATACGAACTAGGAAGACTTTGTCTTTCTCTTCCATGTAACGGACCTCGTGTCTCCTTTCACCTCGGATATCAGGAGGCTCATAACCTAATTTGCATAGGGATACAGCAATCTTGGCACTTTTTGTCTGCTTTTCATCGATGCCTTTTCTCTTCCTACTGTGGTCCCCACTCCCTTTTATTTAATCTATAGTATACCTTTCTATTGAATACTTCCTGTAAGCTACCTTAACTGCTCTGGGAAACAAAGGTAAAAATAAACAAGGAAATAATAAAACACTGCCTCTGAGGCTCATCCCTGACTCAGGAAACAGCTTGGCGAGCATTCGGCTGAGTCCAGAGACTCCAGTAGAGGGAGCAGGGGGGACCCTTTCTCACCTGGCTCAGTTTCCCCTTCTGTAAGCTGACAAAGATGACAACCTGGGTTCTCCATGGGCCTCTCCAGATGCTGCCATGTGCAAGTGTCTTCTGCAGGTGAACACTATGCTAAACATCCTATTTCTTTGTATTAACAATGTGCACACATGTAAAGTCTGTTACGGTTTTTGTTAGGTTCTAGACACACATGTCGTCACCAAGGCACATCTCATGTTGCTCTTAGGAGAGGGGTATTCTGACAGATAAGGAAAGCAGAGCGCTCCGCAATTAAGCCAATCAGTAGTGAGAGGAGAACTGGGTTCAAAGGAAGTCAGCGTGGGGAAGAAGCTAGAGTGGCAGGATCTCCAGTATAGTTCCTATCCACTGAGCTGGAGAGGGAGACTGTCCCCACAGGGGTAGCAGGGGCAGCAGGGCAGCAGGGGCAGCAGGGGCAGCAGGGGCAGAGCCCAAAGGCAGGAAGGGCACAGCTACTGAGGTAGGATGGTGGGAACCACAGGATTTGGCTCCAGCTGCCTCTGGGGCCTGCTCTGTGCCACTCTTCCTGTTCAGTTGTGACCATGCCTCTGCTCAGAGCCTTCTGTGAGTCAGGCCCAGTTCTAAACGAGGAGCCATTCACAGGTACTTTCATTCGCGACCTGGCCAACATACTAGAAAGAATATTATCAGCCTGGAAGGGAAGGGAGGCTGGCAGTACGGGAGCCTCCCTTATCTTCAATTTCACTTTCCAGTTTCTGTTACCTGAAAGGAACTCCACTCCAAAAATGTTACATGAAAAGTTCTGGAAACAAACTGGTTATAAGTAGCTTTATTACAAGTTAGCAGCAGAATTCTATTTTCCTATTAGCTATTGATTTGGATCTCTTCACAAGCTGAATTTATAAATTAATCACATTTATGCATATGTAGGGGGAAATCACAATCTATTTAGAGCTTGGTACCATGTAAGGTCTCGTGTCCAACTGGGGGCCTTGAAAATACTCCCCATGAGAAAAGAGAGGGTGGGGGTCAGCCAGTAGAACAAGTCACTGTAGTACACAGAAAGGGCTTTCTTGGTAAGGTGAAATTTTAGCATCAAAACCAGAGTAGCAAGGCGGAGAGATATGCGGATATCTGGTATGGGGGTGTTGTAGGCAGGGAGAGAAAAAATGTAGGTGCCTGAAAAATAACTATGCTATTTCTGAGGAACTCAATATAACACGTGAGAGGAGCTAGGGGGAATGTGGTAAGGGACCGAGAGCCGAGCTGGCGAGGGATACAAATACAGGGGGCTTTGGTTAAAGTAGTGAGGACTCGGGGTTTTCCTCCCAGCATGCCAGGAAGCCACTGGGAGGCTGGTGGTGAGCCAGGCCATTACAGCCATATGAGTTCCTCTACGTCCAGGGAAAGCAGATTTCTGTTTACACATGCTGTGCCCTCTTACAGGAATGGTTACCCTAGCTCATTTTCTTTCCTTTTATTGAGACAAGGACTCAGTACACAACATTAGCTTGCCTAGAACTTGCTATAGCCCAGGTAGATCTGAAATTGGCTGCTGTCCTCCTGCCTCAGCCTCCTGGGGCCTGGGATTGTAGGCATGCCTCACCATGTCATCCTGATTCCCCTACGCGTCTGCTTACCCATGTTAGGGAAGCTGCTCTGGACTCCTAAATAAACTGGAATCCCCAACTGAACAACCTCACCATCCCATGATTCCCCTTTTTGTGGCGAGAACCAAAACTGCCATGACATAGTCATGTGAATAACTTTCATCTGTTACTATTTTCTTTCCATGAGGTGACACTGTGTCTGTGGTCTGAGCCCTGGTTTCATCAGGACCTAAAGTCTGACCCTTAAGAGACTCATCAAATATTCAAGCGAGTGGGAGAATAAATGAAGTGAAAGATATGGATGAAAATCACTGGGGGAAGTGACTCCAGCCTGTAGACCATAGAAAGACCACAGGCAAAAACATATGACAAGTGTGGTTCAAGGTACGATCACACCAAATCCCTGATGACTGTGGGCAGGGATGGAGAGGAATTGAGACTGGAGGCAGAAAGGAGACAGAGCTATTTTTAAACCTGTATGGTGGCCTTTCTGTCTTATATATGATTTTTATAGGGAGAGATTTCTGTTATAGAGACTTTTATGAACTCAAGGATCACAGCATCCTTCAGCTAGAGATGGTGACGTACGTAGTCAGTGGTTGTTAACACGGTGGCCAGGAGATAAATCCTGTGTTGTGGCAACTATACTATATAGTTAGGAGACCTGTTATGTTGATTTACTTGCTTGTTCTGTCATCGTTTTTACAATAAGTATTAGACTGTGACCCACACTAAGGACTAGGCACTGTATTTAGGCTCTGTTTATTGCCTATGTGTGCAAATTGGGACATAGCATTTATCTTTCCCGAACAATGAGGAAAAGAAGGAGTTCTTACCTTTAGAAAACAAAACAAACTTTTCTTGTCCAAGAATCTTTAGAATAATAAAAACATCTTTAAATGACAAATTCTTTAGGTCTCTGAGGTTTTTGAAGACCTTACTTAACTATTTTACCTCATATATCTGTATAATCATATCTTTCTATTAGACCTAGAATATATATTCTTGTGATAAAATTAGACTAGTTTTTGACATGAGCATGATTTGCTTCAATATACAAAATTCAATACTATTGAATTAAAAATAATCTTATTTGTGAGTAACAGTTAGGGCCTTGAGATGAGGAGCAGATTCAATCATCTACCATTTGTTCTATCCTCAATCTATATTTCTGTATTTCCCTTTCTTTCTTTTCAGCTCCTATCTCCTTACCTACAAAAGAAAGATAAAGGAAGAGAGATATGTTCCTGAGTCAAACCTAGTTCCCTCTCTGCAAAAGAGCAATAATACTTATAATGAACTCCCAATGAAAACAAACATCTGTAGACCAAGAGAGTAAACAGAAAACTGTCCAATCCCTTTTAAAGGAAATGGGACGTCATGTAATAGATATGATTCTATAGATATATGAGGTAAAATAGTTAAATAAGATCTTCAAAAGTCTCAGAGACCTACAGAATTTGGCATTTAAAGATGTTTTTATTATTCTAAAGATTCTTTGACAAGACAAGTTAAATCCTGGCAACACCCAGCCTGCCTCAAAGAAGATGAGCATCAAAGAACCTCCTTATGGAGGTGGCTTGATACGTGGCAAACCAGCCACTGGGGAAAATGTCCTCATCTCTGCCACAGACACAATTCTGCCTAAAAATAGGCAAGTTTAGATGCAGGCAGAGTTGACAACAGAATTCTGCCAAGACAGGGTAAGCAAGTTCTCAATAGTTCCTGCCTCGCAAATATGTCTGTCAGATATATTGGGCCAGAATGCTGAAGATGATGCTCCAACATTATAGAGAGTGTTGGGTGACTGTTCAGGCAGTTAATTGTCTCTGTCATTTTTTCATTTTGGAAGCTGCTAACCTGCATTTCTGGTTCACTCAGGTATTTAAGTTTTATTCCTTCTGAAGTCTCTAACGGGATTGAAGACCAGATAGTTTAATCTTTCAATTAAGCTAGTAGGTTAGGGGTTAAGATGTTTTAGATCAAGATAGATGTTTTAAGTTAATAGATATGAGATATGAAAAATATTAATCTCCATTCAGAAATTTAGACCCAACAAGGTAGGAAAGATGTTTACTTCAAGTTTGCCAAATACAAATAGCTAAATCATTATGAATGTAACATTTATATAATTCCTGATTGTCTCATAGTTCTATGTAGTTTATTTTTCGTGTGTAATAATATAAATGTATATGTTAAAAAAAGGAACAATTTTTAAAAGAGGGGAAAAAAACAAACCAAACCAAACCAAACCAAAAATCAAAATAAACCACAGGACAGAGAATATAGCTCAGTGTAGAATGGTTACCCAGTGGGCACAAAGCCCTGGAGTCCACCCCCAGCACCACAGAAACAGGGCATGGTGGTGCACACCTGTAGTTCCAGTGCTTTGGGTCTGGAGACAAGAGAAGGAACATAAGTTCAAACTCTCCGCTGCATAAGGAGCTCTAGGCTGCATAAGACCTTGTTTCATAAAACACACACACACACACACACACACACACACACACACGTGTGCGCGCGCTGGACCTGGACTCAGAGAGCTGAGTCTCTGCTTCAGAAAAAAACAAACAAACAAACAAAAAACAAAAAACAACAACAACAACAACAAAAAAAAACCAGAATGTAAAGCCTTAGTTCTTCCCCTTGAGTTTTGGACCCCACTTAGACTTCCTGCTCTGATTCAGGAAGCTCACCCCAAAGGGCCTGGCATTGTTTGCTTTCCTGTGCTTTGTGGCCCTAACATAATCCCTAACTGTACCTTTAGCCCCGTTAACCATCAAGGCTCATGATTCCTTCCTTGGCTCCCTGCTCCCCAACACCTTCCCCCTGCCTGTGCCACCTGGGCCACTCACCTCTTCAAGTACTAACATCTCCACATTACAGTGGTTTTTGTTATTTTTGCTTTTTGAGGACTATGTTTTCTTCCTTCAGTCTCCTCAGACTTCAGCTAAAGTCCAGACCAGAGCACACCCTGGAGAATCTGAGTCCTAGGTGACACATTCGAGGCTTTCATGACTTGGACATCTCTGCATCTGACGGCTATTTTTCTTTTTCATAGAATGCTAACTAGCAAGGACAAAGAGTAGCATAGTCATTCCGGGTGTGGGGAAGCCATGTGTCTTTGCCATACTGCTTTCACACTGCCTTAAGCAATGAACTCTCGTGACCTAGTACTGCCTTGGACAAGTTCTATATCATCTGAAGCATGTCTGAGAAAACAGGAGAGGTTGCTCTTATGTTCCTCCCTTGGGACCCCCCTCAGCTGCTGTTAGAAGCAGCATGGATAAGCATTCCTAACAGGACCGAATGGTTCATGAACAACAGAGAGCCTGAGGACAGTGTCCAGGGGCATCTCAGCAATGCCAATAGCCACAACACGGGGTGTGTGGCAAAACCTTCCTCTCCAGCTCCCTAAGAAACCACGGGAAAATTCTTTCCAATGCTCTTGGTACATGAGGCTCATTTCACAGGAAAGAAAACAAAAGCTGATGTCTTGGGAGTCATCAGGCATGAGAAGGAGGGCACAAACACAGGTTCCCTGCTGGGTAAGTGTACCTAACAAGACTAAACTGTTCAGTGAGGCAAGATGTATGATTCTCATGTACTGGTATGGGGAGATGCTCAGCATACAATATGTACTTGCATGAAACCATCCTTCTGCAGCACAGCATCATGTTTATGCACATAAACAATAAAAATAAACTTTACCTTTATTTTGAAGATAGGGGAGCTGAATATCAGGCCTTAAGAGGTGCGTAGCTATTCTCAACACGTTTGCTTGGTTCCCAAGACTAAAATCCTAACCCTGGACAGAGTTTCTCGTTGCTTCTGGCTGCCTCTTACTTAGGAAAAGTTTGATAAGTCTCATGATGTCTTTGACTGAATTTTAAAACCATATTTTTCAGACATACTAATAACAGTTGTATGTAGCAAGGAAGGAAAGAAGGGATTCTTCTAGCCATGGGGTATAAATAGCCTCCTGATCTCCGTCTTCAGAAACGGACCAGAAGTGAGACTACAGCAGGCGGAGTGACTGCACGTGAGGGAGCAGCCTCTTTGCACACATGGGCACACATTGCCGAAATGGGATCGGAGTTGTCGACGCTGCCATCTTCTCCACGAACGCCCACCGCCGAATGACATCACTGCCAAAGCCCAATTAGCTCAGAGAAGACCCTGGCACTCAGTGATACTTCTTCAAGATGGCATGAAATTCCAAATATAAATTGGGTCCGCACTGGGCGATGATTCAAGAAATCGTATTGGCCAGTTCACAAGACTAGAAATATCCATTAGATGGGCTTTGGAAAGTGGGTTGCCCCCAGCAAAGACAGAGGTGTAATTACAGCCCCAGCTCCTAAGGAAATTTCTAGGAAAAGAAAGGGGGGGCCTTCTTTGGTAAAGGTGTGGCTCTTGTATCATAAACTGTACTTACAGGAGATGAAAGGAAAGTTTACGTAGCTGCTTCGTCTTCCTCGGCTGCCTTATCTTTTTAGGAAAACTGTTAACACTTAAAATAGCAAAGTTCTCACATTTGAATTGCTTTTTACAATTCACTTGCATGTCCTTTTGGGATCTGTGTAATTATTGTTGCTATTTTGCAGAAGAAACCTAAAGTTTAAGGTTGAAGGTTATTTGAGAGCAATGATTTATATTCGTCCCCATGTCCATCACCACATGTCCTAGGCACACTCCAAATACCAACCAAATGGAAAGAAATAAAACAGACTTGCCCAAGCCCAGAGTAACAGCAGCAGAACTCACAGCCTGTTCGTTTCTTCACGATGTACTGACATTGCCTCGGTCAAACGTTGTTATGCACGTGCTACAGCATCCGGGTGTATGAGAAAAAGCAGAAACGTGGGAAAGCCCATTGTACTCACAACAGTGCTTTAAAAAAAATGGAAGAGCAAGGCAGAGAAGAGAGTGTAGACAAAGTGGGAAGGACTTGACTAAACTGGTTTTGGAATAGGCAAAGCAATAGGCCATAGTACCCAGAAATAGCAAGACATTCTTCTAGAATCCTTGGAAGGAATGCAACCATGCTGCTCATTTGCTATTAGCCTAATGAGAACCACTTTGAATGTGAGGTGTAAAAAAATGTCATATTTTTAAGCCACTGTATTTGTGGCAATTAGTTGTCCCAGTAATAGGAAACTCATACAAAGCAGCAAGGAATAAGCCAGGACACACTCTTGTATCAGTCAAAAACTAACAACTTGTGATGCTTTTCATCCACCATTTATATCTAAACCTTTGTGCTAAGAAAATAACCAGAATTCTCACAAAGGGTCATGTGAGAGCACTCATTTAAAGCATTATTTATTCCAGTTAAGAACTCTGATAATAAGGAGTTGACAACCAGCTAGGCAGCTCAATGTCAGGTGGCCATGAAGAAATATCTGTCCTCAGGTTAGGCATGTACTCCACGCCTAGCATGCACAAGACCCCGAATTTGATCCCCAGGACTAAAGAAACTCAACATGGTGCCTCAAGCCTGTATTCCCAACACTCGAGATGCAGAAGTGGGGGGAATAAAAAGTTCAAGGTCATTTTTAGCTACATAGCACATTTGGGGCCAACCTAAGCCACATAATGAGGTTGAAGCCAATCTAGACAGAGACCCAGTCTTAAAAAGAAAAGAAAGGTATCAGTTCAAAACCAATATTCAACTGTATGAGAAAAGCTGATGATCAAGGTAAAAACTGACATGTAAAATAATATAAAAATCTCAGAATTGTGAAGTGGAAAGAAATCTCTCAGGGTTAATAATTGATTAAAATTTAAAGCAATTATTGTAAAAGTTAATAATGATTATCCTTGTAGGATAGGATTCTGAGATATTTTAATTTCTCTAGCCATTTCTACATATTTGATATGTTCTATGATGAGCATAGATTGTTTTTTAATCATAAATATAAACACATTTTTATTCTAAAGCAAGCCCCTTGGGTTATAAGCACTGCAGAATTAATCATGCCTTTCACTGAGTAATCTCATTCATAAAAATATATCCTAAGGAAATAATTCAAAGAAAGAAAAAAAAGTCTAAAGTGAAAAGGCTCTTACAGCAATGTTACTTATAATAGCATAATATGGGAAACAGCCAGAATTTCCAGCAATTTAATTATGATAAAACAAATTGTAATGCATTTGCTTGATGGAATATTGTGCAGTTATAAAAATAATTAATACAAAGATTATCTATAAATACAGACAGCCTTAAGTAGTAAGATGTGAAAGATTCAAGCCCCAAACACAAATGCTCACAATTACGATATTCTGCTCACATATGGATAATGATGGGCAGCAAAAATTCTAACAGTTACTATGTTAAAGGAAAAGCCTTATGTAAAGTGACTTGTGTAATGTTATTTTAATAATAAATAGGAAAACTATGGAGGGAGACACACCAGCATAAAAACCAACGGTGATGAGGGCTTGAGAGCATCATACAGTGACACCAGAAGCAGGAGCAGCATCCACAACAAGGGACACTCAGGACCACCCACCAATATTCTTATCTATTTAACAAATAACTCTGCCACCGTTTTCTGTAAGTCTGTAATGGCAATGAAGGAAACAGCGAAGGCTAATTTGAGATTCAGGGTTCTCTTGGGGAACAAGGAGAAGGGTACCGCTGAGGCAGAGGTACAGAAAGTTACGGAAGGACTGGTGATTGCTCATTTCTTAAACTGAATGGGGGAGCCTGGATTTCTTCCCCCTTCCTTTCCTTCCTCTTCCTCCTCTTCTTTCCTTCACCTCTTCCTCTTCATCCCCCTCCCCTCCCTCTCCTCTCTCCTCTTCTTCTTTCTCTTCTTTCCCTGATAAAAGTGTTTACAGCAATCCTTGGTACACATTGACACACACACACACACACACACACACACACACACACTACTTATAGATGAAAGTATGAAACTTTCCATTGGTCATTTAAATAAAGCTCAAATTCTTCTTTTTTTATTAATTTATTCTTGTTACATCTCTATGGTTATCCCATCCCTTGTATCTTCCCATTCTTCCCTCCCTCCCATTTTCCCCTTATTCCCCTCCCCTATGACTGTTCCTGAGAGGGATTACCTCCCCCTGTATATGCTCATAGGGTATCAAGTCTCTTCTCAGTGACCTACTGTCCTTCCTCTGAGTGCCACTAGGTCTCCCCCTCCAGGGGACATAGTCAAATGTGAGGCACCAGAGTAAATGAGAAAGTCATACCCCACTCTCCACTCAAGTGTGGAGACTGTCCTGTCCATGGGCTAGATCTGGGTAGGGGTTTAAATTTTACCGCCTGTATTGTCCTTGGCTAGTGCCTTAGTTTGAGCGGGACCCCTTGGCCCAAATCTGCCTATCATAATGTTCTACTTGTAGGTTTCTAGGACCCACTGGATCCTTCTACATTGCTATTCTCCCATGCTTCTCTCATCTAGAGTCCCAATAGGATGTCCTCCCCTCTGTCCCAGTTTCCTGGTAAGGGAAGGCTTTCGTGGGACATGCTCATTGGGCTAGTATGCAGATATAAGTGAGTATATACCATTTGAGTCTTTCTGCTTCTGGGTTAACTCACTCATTATGATCATTTCTAGCTCAATCCATTTATCCACAAATTTCGGGAATTCCTTGTTTTTAATAGCTGAGTAGTATTCCATAGTGTATATGTACCACAGTTTCTTTATCCATTCTTCTACTGAGGGACATTTAGGCTGTTTCCATGATCTGGCTATTATGAATAAGGCTGCTATGAACATGGTTGAGCAAATTTTCTTGTTGTGTGCTGGTGCATCTTCTGGGTATATTCCAAGGAGTGAAATAGCTGGGTCTTGAGGAAGCCCTATTCCCAGTTTTCTGAGATAGCACCAGATAAAAGCTCAAATTCTTTAATGTGGCATAAACCCCTCACAGAAGTGCCTTCTGTATAACTCATCAAAAGCCATGAATTCCTGCCTAAACTATGAGAATTCCTTCTCATTTTCCCTGAATACGCAGGGCTCTTTATATCTCGGAGACTCTGTCTATAAAGTTTCTTTTGCCTGGAATCCTCTTTGCCACCTGCAAAGCCATAATATCAGAGCCAAGTTACCCTTGCTGACCTTGCTAACTGGTGTCCCATGGTGCTGTCACAGCACTTGTCCTCTTAGCTGCTTCAGAATAGGCACTGTCCTATGCTGTGACTATGGCTCTTGTCGGTGCCTCATCACCTCATAGCATTCACAGCTCCTTTGTGTACAGCAAACTGTGTGCTAGGCTTCATTGGTGCCCTAAGAGGCTCACAGTTGATAAATGAAAGAGCAGAAATTGAATCCTGGTCTCTGGATGCATATGGCTATCTTGGGCATAGGACTACCAGGACACAAAGGGACAGATGGAGCTAAAAGGAAAAAAAAAAAAAACCACAACAATATTTCAGACTACATAGTGAGCATTTTAAAGGTGAGAAAAGGAATACTCATGGAATTAATACAGATTATGAAGTCAAAACTAGTGTGATTAAAAGTACATAAATTGACTGGGCACGATGGCACACATCTGTAATCCCAGCATTCAGGGAGGAAAAGGCAGACGGATCTCTGTGAGTTCAAGGCGAGCCTGGACTACAAGTCCAGGACAGACAAGGCTACACAGAGAAACCCTGTCTCAGAAACAACAACAACAACAACAACAACAAAACAACCCCATAAATTGGGCAGGCTGTACCTCAGTGGTGGAGTGCTTGCCTAGTATGTATAAGCTCCTAAATTCCATCCTCCTTACTTGCCAACTGCAGAATTAAAGGTTGGAATATGTTAAAGGGATGGATGCCAAATGTGAATGAATTCAGCAGAATGGAACCTTCATCTTATAGAACCATCCACAATAGCAGGTGTTGTTTCTGCTATCTCTAAAACAAGAACTGCAGATTCTCTTTCTCTAATTCCCAATATGATAATAGAGTCTGGTGCTCAAAGGGTCTCATAGTATTGAATGAATGAATGAATATGCTCTTCAGAAGCATAATCATACTTCAGCTTTCCCATGACTTTCTCTTTAGCCTTTTGACCCTGTCAGTCCAATAGGACTGAGGACCAACTTATTCTGTGTTTGATAATCCTAATCCCGAAGCATTTTTCTAATGTTAAAACCCCAAATGAAATATTCCTTTGTTGAAACCAATGAACTGGTATCTATGTTTTTAACTGGGTTTTAAATGTGTATCAAGAGATCCACTGATATTTATGATATATAAATATATGTTTGTGTATATATGTATAATATACATACTATAAACACACACACACACATAAACACACATTCTTGGCATTTAAGACACATACAATACCTGATTGAAATGGAGGTGGTGTTCTTATTATCCAAGGTCTCATATCCAAGTGTAGGTCTACTACGTAAAAATGACGCTGATGATACCAAGACTAACAGGAGAAAAGAAGACCGCGTTGGAAAACTCTTTGAAGGACCTTGAAACCATCCTTTAAAGACCTGTGGCCACCAACTCTATATGTTGATCCTAGAAAGCATGCTGTTGGCAAATTGGCCACAGGACAAACAGGCCTTCAGAAGTCTGGCTTTTTAATGAGTTAAATCTTGGAGACCTTGCCTTAGAGCAAGGTTGGCTACTGGAACTGGGCAGTCATTTCACAAACCAACTTGGCTGTTGGGTACCAGTAATCCCTGACTGACCATGGCTCTTGGGTACACTTCAGGCAAAGGCTATTTCTAGTTTCAAAAACAAAACAAAACAACAACAGCAAAGCCTCACTACGTTGAAAGTCCTGGGAAGGTAGCAGAGCAGATGGACATGGTATAACAACTCACTGATAATTGCAAATTTTAAAGGCAGAGATGGGGAATCCCTAAAACAAGATGGCCGACAAAAGCTGAGTTATATCGGCAGTGCTCTGAGCTTGACAGAGAGACTCTTCTTCAGTGAATAAGTAGAAGAGCAATCTGGTGAGATTCCCAGAAATCCCTCAGTCTTCTACACACATGGGCATGGGCACCCACACATACACCTGAGCCCAACACACATGTGATATGTATACATATACACATGCGGACCGTACATGAAAAAAAATGGGTAAAAGGCAGTATTAACAGTGGTGAGTCTTATAAATGCTCCCAAGATATATCTACCCTGGAATATGCCTGGGCTTTTGTTCCAGCAGCCTTCTTCCCTTGACACTCTGTGTGCACTCTTTGAGACTTGTTCAAGGATGAGGACAGCAACACCTCTAAAAGATCCAGTGTGGACTGCCCAGGTGACCCTTTAGAAATTCATTCTGATGGTCTCTATTCTCCCCAGACCTGAAATTCATTCACAGAAGATATACTCAGCGTCTGCACTGTGTTAAAGGGTTGGGGGACACTGTAGTGAAAAGACAGGTAAGGTCGTACCACGTGCATGCTCTCAGACAGTGGTTTTCAACCTTCCTAATGCTGTGACCCTTTAATGTAGTTCCTTGTGTTGTGGTGATCGCCAACCATAAGATTCTTTCATTGTTTCTTTATAACTTTAATTTTGCTACTGTTATGTAGTGTAAATATCTGTTATAAGACCCCACAGGTTAAGAAGCTCACTGTTCTAGGAGAAAATGAGAAAATTCCAGTGAGTTAGAAGTTTGAAGTGCCCTGGTTTTTTTTTCCTGTAGTTTCTGAGGTGCCTAGTTTGTATCCCTTTTACTGCAACCACACACAAGCACACACCAGCAAGCTGGTCCAGATGGTGCTTTGCCTCGGACACTCAAAGTCCATGGGAGAATCCGACTATAAGACGTGGACCATGGAGGATTTGTCTATTTGGTCCATTTTCTAAGCAGAAATTCACAGTGTTTGGTGAATAATTAATGCAGTTGAAAAAGGAAATTGTCTTGCCTGTCAGTTACTTATCTTCAAGATTATGTATCCGTCAGTGCTCCTCCAAGGGGCTAGATTCATCTCCATAGAAACTGGGGGCAACCAGAATGCTAATTGCACCTTGATGCCAGATATCTCCAGAATATGGCTCACTCATAGAAGACCTTCTAGGACTAATTTGTCCTGAAAGGTAGAAATGTTAATTTATCTGAAATCTTTTTAAAAGTCCCTGAACATAAAATATCTTACTAGACCTACAAGGCTCTTGGAAGGCTCATTCCCTGTGTGTACACAGTAAGCAAGATGTTACTGTGTAAATGTTTTTGTCCTCCCAAATTCCCATGATGCACCTCAAGTCTCAGTAGGATTAGGAGGCAGGTGACAATGGCTGAGCCTTCAGAAATGAGAACACGCGCACCTTCTACACTGTGTGGATGCAGCAGGAATCCACTTTCTGTGTGGAACCAAATCCACTGGCTCCTTCATCTAAGACTTTCCTGATCTACAACTCAATTATACGTTTCTGTTGTTTGTAAATTACCTAGCTTTATGTTTTCAGTTACAGCATCCCAGATAGACTAGGACAAATGGGTTGCACAGAAACGTGTGCATCCTATGAGGACAAAGGGGAGCAAAAGTAGATGTGCTCAAACATACAAACTGAAGGGGAATTGTTTGGGTAAAGCAGGGAGACCAGAAAGAGGCAAGGTGGAGAACAAGGAAGAATGAGGAAGGTTAGACACGAGCAAAGTCCACAATGAACACTTATAAAATGTGATAATGAAAGACATTATTGTGCAAGCTAATTTAAAAAATAGATCTTCATCCATTGGTTGCATAAGGGCAAGTACCCAGAACAGATCAGTAAGTAGGGGATGCTCAGAAGAAGATACCAGAAAAAATAAAGGGAGACTCTGACTGTGAGGCCAAAACAAGACACAAAGAACTCAAAGCCCAGGAAAATTGATTCTCAAAACAGAGCCCGCAAGTAAAGAGAAAAGCCCGACAGTATCTGTGGAGATGAGATGGCTCTTCTTCCATCCCACTTCCTTCTTTGTCTAAGTAAACAGGACCAGAAGCAGCACACTTCCTGTTTCCTGTACTTAAGCATCATGCAAAGGGGATTTACCTTGGAGAGAAGAAAAGCCAGTGTGCTGCAGTCAGCTTGTCCTTACTGGCAAGAGTCCTAGGTGATGCACAAACCTGGGTTTGTTGAACAGAGGGGGTGTCATAGAGGAGTGAAATGCACAGGGTTAGTATTAGCATTTCATGGGAAGAAGATAAAACTATGAAAGGAGATAACTAAAAGTCTGAAATGGGCAAGGGGACACATTTTGTGGTAAAGATAGAAGCCAAGTGTTAGTGTGCAGGCAACTCTGCTGGCTTGCCCACAGGGACCTAGCAGGTTAGGTCACCACCTGCTGCTGCCAGGTGCTTCCAGGTGTAGCCTGCATGATAAAAGGACCCCCATCATCCCCAGCTCTGTCTGTTTCTTCTCTCTCTCTCTCTCTCTCTCTCTCTCTCTCTCTCTCTCTCTCTCTCTC
>OU015743.1:113950118-113984803 GCA_907169655.1 Acomys percivali
CTCTCTCTCTCTCTCTCTCTCTCTCTCTCTCTCTCTCTCTCTCTCTCCTGTAGGTGCCCCTTTCTCTCTCTCTCTCTGTCCCTCACCCTCATAGCCCATTTGCTGCCTCTACCTCTTCTGCAGGCCCTCCTCTCCCTTCCCCCAATAGACCCTATGCCAGATCTGTTGTGGGGTACAATTTCTTAGGGGCCATGGTACCCCCTCACCACGTCATTATACTTCATAACACCAAGTCCTAAACCTGTGCTCCAGATTGGTATAAACACAGCAAACTTAAGCTTCTTCTGTGTGTGTACACATGTGTGAATGTGTATTGTATTTGTCAATGCATATGGTACATGTGTGAGTGTATGTGTGTGTGTACATGCATGCATGTGCAAGTGTGTACATGCAATTGCCCAAGGAGGCCAGAAATGAGTTTCCTAAACCCTGGAGCTGGAGTTACAGGCAGTCCGGAGCTTCCCAACATGGGTGTTTGGAACTGAACTCTTCCTAGCAAGAGCGGCAAACTCCTTAGCAGCTGAGCTGGCTCTCCATCATCCCCAGAATATGTCTATAATAGTTAGCTTCTCTGTGAGGGAGGGGCTACCTGTTATTAATTTTCAATCACTGGCTTGCGCAAGGCACAACTGATAGGCAGCCCAGGGAGCAGCTGTGAACACAGCCTCCTGAGAAAGACAAGCTAGGATCTACTCCTCTGCCTGCCTCGTGCTTCCACGTGTACAGATTACTTATCCCAGCCACAGACGCTGACCCCGACAGAAAGCTGGCTGAGGAGTGGACAGGTGATTAAATGGCAAGTGTGGGGTTGTGATAAAGGCATTGGCTCCATGAATTTAACTTGACAGTGAGAGTCTGTAGACACTTGCTAGCCTCCATGATTGTCTTAGGAAAACAGACTTCAGAGCTCAGTTCTGGCTCCTGCTTGGGGTTGGTTTTATATGAAGAGGATAGTTGCTGGGCATTTGTTACCCCTGGCAATGGTAGTTCACAGACATTTGTTAATCTTCCTGACTATCCTGAGAACACACACACTTCAGTGTCCTGCTTTTGTATTGTTTGTGTTTAATTTTGGTTGTTGTTGTTGTTATAAAAATGGTCCTACTCCATAGTCAGCTGGACTAGAACTCACTATGTAGCCCAGGCTGGCCTCTAAGTCACTGCAACTCTCCCAAATCAGTCTCCTGTGTCTTGGGATTTCGGGATGAGCCACCATGCCGAGCTGCTGATGCTCTTAAAACACTTTAGCTCCTTTGTGCCTTTAGAGACTTGCACTGTGGGTGAACATGGTGTAGGATTTTCCCCTTTTCAGAGACTGACCTTTAACTGCTTCCAGAAAGTTCAATCTGAAGTGGGAAGGTCTGTGAAGCATGGCAGTGGAGGCGATCCTTCCCCTATTTTCAATAACAAATAAGGCGGGTCACCCCACTGAGAAAGGAACAGCCTTTCTCATCATGCCTTTGTTGAAATTGAAGAAACGAAATGCACACTGACGGAGATGGATGATGTCACTCTGTCATCTGCTGTCCCCAAATCCCACTTCCTCTTGGTGATGGCATGTGGAGCCAGCACAGAGAGTCAGTTCTGCCCCTTGCTGATAGACTGTCAGCTCTCAGCTGTTCACTTGATGGGAGAGAGTGTCATACCTGAAGCAAATAGACACAGTGTTAGGGATGCTAGAAGACACCAGCAAGAAAGCCATGACCTTCCAAATCAATGTACAGCACGCATCGCATCACGACTGCATACAGATAGCTCAATTAAATTATATTTTTAAAAAGTGTGGTGCCATATTTTTGCTAGGAATTATTTGTTTATTTATTGAGACAGGGCCTCACTCTATAATCCAGGCTGGCTTTAAACTTTCTATGCATCCCACGTTAGTCTTGAACTTGTGGTCCTCCTGCCTCAGCTGTCAACTACTGAAATTACATATGTACATGGCCCAACCTGGCTTTTAGATGCTGTGAAAAGCCAAGAGGCCAATAGGGTGGGGGGCGCGCGAACAGTTATGATCTAGGGAAAGACAGAAATATTGTTAAGTCATTGAAAATCTGTAACATGCTGTAGAACTAAGCTAGTGAAGAGTCAGTCAGCAAGGAGTCATGAGACTCTGAAAAGGGAGGAGGCCTCTTGGGTGAAGAGAACCAACACTTTTAAAAGTAATCAATATATCCAAGATTGTCTGTTCCACTGTGTTTATTGCAGTACTGTTCACGATAGTCAAGATACATGGAATCAGCCTAGGAAATCATCTACCCATGGATGAAGGGGTGACGAAGGTACAGCATATGTACACAGTAGAGTAATGCCTTTAAAAAGAAGGGAGTTTGTCATTCGCAGCATCACACACAAGCCCGGAGCCTATCATGTTCAGAGAAGCAAGTTGGGCACAGAATAACAAACACCATATGAGCTTGCATGTGGAATCTAAAAACACGTTGAACTCACAGAAACAGAATAAAATGGGTATTACCTGAAGTGGAAGTAAGGAGCTCGAGAAGACATTGGCCAAAAGTCGCAGCATCACAGGCAGAGAGGAGCTGGGAGCTGTGTGCATTGCTGGTACTACAGCTGTTAGACTGCATCTTGAGCACTGGTAAGAGTGTGGGTGTTGTGTTCTCACTACATAAAAAGATAAACATGTGAGTGAGATGCATAATTAATTACCTCATTTTAGACATCCCTGAATGAATAATATGTCAACATGCCATAATGTGCACCACAAATACACATATTTTTACCTGTCAGTTAAAGCCTATTGCTGCTATATGCCACACACCAAGCTGAAGACTTTACACCTACTTGTTTCTTCTGCCAAAAATGCAAATGAGCCAAGTATGGTGGCACACACCTGTAATCCCAGCACTCAGGGAGGCAGAAACAGGCAGATCTCCATAAGTTCAAGGCCAGCCTGGTCTACAAAGCAAGTGTAGGATAGCCAAGGCTATACAGAAAAACCTTGTCTCTGGGGGAAAAAGCAAATGAGAGCAAAACTACTGAATTTTAGGCAGTTTGAATATCTCACCTATGTTCACCAGTAAGCCATAGTCAAGATGAAGGCCAGATTCAAGGCCAGGTGGTTGCCAAAAGCTTGTCAGTTTCTTCTCCACTGGAGATGGGGGCGGGGTTGGCAGCTTTAGGGTACAAATGACAATTTTCAGTAGATGACAGAAAGGGAAGCAGGAGGGACAGAAGGCATTGCATCCTGAGGAAAGGACGGTGTGTCATGAGAATGCCTCCTAGCTGTCCATTCATGACTCACAGAACCAGCCAAATCATCTCAGAAGTGGAGAGGAAGGAGGCTAAGGCTGAGGGAGAAGGTCACTAGGGCTTCACAGGATCTTGGTGAGGTAGGAGGCACATGATGGATTGTTGTTTTTTGTTTGTGTGTGTTTTGACACAGCCTGTGATGGCCTCAAACTCGCTGGGTAGCTGGGGATGATTTTGAACTCTTGAGCTTTCTGCCTCCACCTCCAGAGTGCTGGGATTATCCTCGTATGCCACCGTGTCTGGCATGGTTGAGTTCTTTTTTAGCTCTCTTGCTTTGTGGTGAATGTGGTGACACGGAGGAGGACTCTACACCCCGTGCCATTGATTAGTCCGAAGTCTTTCCCCCTCCATCTCCACACACACAAGTGTTGCAGGCGATGGGTTTGCTGGATGTAATCACCCCACAATGTAATTGTCACTTTGTACTCCATAAATATGCACAACTATAACTTGTCTGCACATAATAAAAACACCACAATGTCAAGACTTTGCTTTTCTCTCCTGCCCCATCCGTAACATGCAGAATTTCATGAAAAAACAACCACAATAAAGACATGTACCCTTTCTCTGAAACAGACCGTGGGACAGTCGTTAAGAGATTCAAGTGCTTAAGACAAAAATCAAAGGTGACACACATAGGAGCACAAATAATCCCCATGAGAGGTGTAAGTAAGTCCTGGCTCCCCACTGCCTGACATGGCATAGCTGTGTTCTGAATCGTGGTCACCGTGTTTGAAAGGGAATGGCAAGGCTGAGCAGAAACCTCCATGTTTCGGACTGGGAGTCCAATTCCAAGTCCAGTGTTTCCTGGTGCTGTGACTTAGGGTAAGTCCATCAATTATGGACCCCAGGGCTTTCTGTAAGGGTGCACCAGGAGTTCAAGTTTATAGCTCAAACAGCTTCAACCATCAAGACAGACTCACTGAAGGGAGTGACTCGATCCACTTATGTATTGTTATCTTTTATTTATTTTACGGCTATGGGTATTTTGTTTGCATGTGTATGTGTGTATGAGCATGCCTACTGCTGGAGGAGGACAGCAGATCTTCATGACTGGAGGTACAGATGGATGTGAGCCACCATGTGGGAGCTGGGAATTAAACCTGGGTCCTCTGGAAGAGCAGCCAGTTCTCTCCGTCGGCAGCTCATTTTCTTTATGTAGAAAATGCCTCTTGTAACTTTTTCCTTCAACCTTTGTCTTACCTGGTACGGAGTAATGTTGCAGGGAGGCAGTGAAAGGACAGAAAAGTAGAGGAAAAAGAAGGGGAAAAGGAGAAGGGAGGGGAGAGGAAGAGTTGGGCCTGGTGTGTGTGTGTGTGTGCACGCGCACTTCAGGGCAGCATAAACATCTCTGTCCAGTGGTCAGCTGACTGTGCCACGGAAACCCAGACTGGAAGCTCTTGAAGGCTTTGCCTGCAGGTAGAGGTAGTGCTGCGGGCTGTGATTATTTAGCCAGCTATAAACAGTGCTGACAAACTCTGACTGATAAATTCTGGACAACTGGCCACCTCTGGACAAAATTGTAAAAGCCACTGTGTCATTGTGCCCAGTGGAGAAAACAAAAGATAGAAAATAGATTTGTTTGAGCCTACTAACGTAAGAATTTAGGTTACTCAATGACCACCGAATCCCTTCCCTTCTGTGTTCATAGTAAACAAACTGCAAATAAGCAAAGGAAGTCGCTTACTCCAAGCTTCTCGGAATCCCTGCGCTTTTCCAGGACATGGGAAAGCCTTGAGTTCGAATCCCACCTTAGGCACTAGCTCCCTGGGTCACTGCAGCAAGTGCTAGCCTCTGTGTACCAGAACTTTCTTGGTGATGAAATGAGGGAGTAGCACAAGATGTGCTTTCCTTCTTCGGTTTTGATTGCATTTCTTACCATTCCCTCACACTTGGAAAGGCTCACCAAGCGCATTATGTAACTCTTGGCTTTTCCTGGGGGTTTCATTTGTCTGAGATGTTCACCATTTCTGCTCAGAACCTCTGATCCCAGTGAAGTGTGCAGGGTCACCACCCTGGGATAAGGTCACTCACACTGAACAGCAGCAACAGGAGCAGCATGGCCACTGTACATTTGGAGTGATCATGAAAGACTGAGGAGAGCTTGTGGAAACCAAAGTACCCAAAGAACAAGCAGATACAGGCTTAGACACTCACTGTCCACTTGGCAGTCCTGCAATCTTGGCAGACCTGTCTGTGAGTTGCATTCCTGGGACTGAGTCGGCCCCTAGGAACTAAACTAAACAGCACATTTGGAAATCTGTTCAAAACTATACCACCTGATAGAAATGCTATGCCTAACACTATAAACTCTGGCTGCATGAGGTTTTGGACTTTTTTTCAAAGAATTATTTATTTATTATTATGTATACAGTGTTCTGCTTGCATCTACTCCTGCAAGCCAGAAGAGGGCGCCATATCACATTACAGATGGTTATGAGCCACCATGTGGTTGCTGGGAATTGAACTCAGGACTTTGGAAGAGCAGGTGGTGCTCTTAACCACTGAGCCATCTCTCCAGCCCCATGGACTTTTTGATTAATTAGAACCTACAGCCTTTCAGACTGGAACCCCATTCCCCCCTCATTAGACCTGGAAATACCCACACCCCATCACCTGCATATTTACTGAACCCACAGTGGTCCTTTCCCTACTATGGGAAATCAAATGAAAACAGACCAATCTAACCATTTCAGGTGTGTGTTTCACTGTCATGGTCACTGTCTGGTTCCAAATATTATTATTAACCTCCAAAGAAAACCCCATTCTCCCTTCCCTCATCTCCATAATTATTTCTGTCCCTAGATTTATCTGACATTGCATATAAATGGAATCTTACAAGATATGGTTTTTTGTATCTGGCTTTTTTCCCTTAGTATAATGTTTATAAACTTCATGGGTGTATCCATGTTGTAGTCTGTTTCAGAACTTCATTCATTTTTATAGCTAAATAATATTCCACTTCATGTACATATCACACAGTGGCTTTTAATCCTTGACTACAACTTGGAGACTGATGACTCTTTCCCACTCAATTGATTTAATTCCAGGATGTTAACAGATGTCCTTAGATTAAATCCTCTTGCTCAAAGAAGACATCTGTATGTAGGCTGGAAGGAGGATTTAAAACAAATTTTTTTTCAAACCTTCATGGAGATAAATGTTCTTGATGATAGAGCTGAATTCCACTTCCGGGAGACAAGCAACAAGCCAACCAAGCCGGTGATATAAAACAAGGTGGTGTGCGTGTTGGGCGGGGAGGGGGGCAGTTGTAGGAGGAGCAAAGAGGAGCTCAAGCTCAGAAGGAGACACTGCATCTGTGCTAGATGCCTAGAGTACATCGTTGTCAAGAGACCTAGCTGCAATTCTTTCTTCTTACACAGGAGCAATGCTGTCTTAATTTATGGAACAGAAATTGAGATAGACAATGAATTTTTTTTTTTTTTTTGGCAAAGTTTTGTTTTCCAAAAGCCTAACCCAAGACCTGGGGGAAATGGCTGAGCAGGTCAGAGCTCTTTCTGAACAAGGATGAGAACCTGAGTTCAAATCATCAGGCCCTCCATAAAGAGTTGGGTTTGACAACTCATGTCTGTAACCCCAGTACTCAGCGAGGCAGAGATAGGAGGATGGCAGGGATTGTTGGCTGCCAGCCTAACTCCAGGTACAGTGAGACACTGTCTCAGAGAAATGAGGCAGAAGGAGATAGAGCAGAGCACATGATGTACACACACACACACACACACATTAAATAAATAAAATTTAAAAAGTAATACACTCATGGCATAGATGCATATGTACATACTACATGCACAATCAATGTGTGTGTGTGTGTGTATATATATATATTGAATACATATGCATGTACAATAGCGGAGTGATTGGTGTTGCATCAAAGCTATCAGGAGTAGACTACAGAAGCTCTAGGAGGATGAAGGAACCTTAGGTTGGGTATTGATAATGACGAGAATGAGCAGATATCGGAAGTTGTCATTTTATCTCATTTAACATGTGTGCTCACCCCCCCACCCCCATCCCCACCCATATTATAAGTGGACCACACAATCCCTATTTTACAGACATGGAAAAAAAGTTTCCTACAACAGTGATAGGCAGCTGAGTGCACACCATGTGCTAGGTGCTGTCCCAAGAACTTTGCAGTGATTCATTTAGTCCTGACAATAATTCAACCGTCCAGATGCAAAGCCTGGTGCAAGATGAGGAACAAGGTCTCGCCATCAGCAGGAAGTAAAGCCAGGTGGAGAGGCTCCCGAGCCTTTGCTGTCAGCTGTCAAGTTGCTTCCCCAGAGGGACAAAATGTGCCCAGAGTCAGTATTCAGTGCTCCGTGATCAACAATATACCCTTAAGTGACTTGGAGAAAACGGTTTTGTCATGGGACTTTTGGATGCCAGTTGATGCACCAGCCAGCCTAGACTGAGGAGAAGCCAGCCTTATTTCAAGGTATCAGAGCTATTCAGCAGAGACTTTTGCTTAGTAGCCATCAAGATTTAATAAGCCAATCTGACCCTTACCAGCTGTTCTAAAAACCAAACAAGTAGCTTTGACAATTTTATTCCAAAACATTCACATACGTCACTCATGGGCCACCGCCACATAGCCACAGGTTTAGAGCCCTTACTCCCCACCAGCATCTGGTCCTAACTCTTTCTACCCTCTTGGTCCAGGTGTGGCCATTCCTGTAAACTCCTACTTAGGAGTGTGTGATAAAGATGGAAATCCTGGCATGACCAGAGCATAGCTGGTCATAATCTCCTTCCTTCAAGCCTTTTCTTTCTTTCTAGCTAGTACAACTGTGTCTCCTGAGCCCCATTCTGAGGCCTCTGGAGCACACTGACCAGTCTAGGATGTGAAACATTGAAGAAAGGCTCTGTGACCTTTGGTCTGTACACTCAACGTCATGGGAAGCAACATTGAACTTTTCTCTCCCCACTCAACACAAATTAGGGGACTCGGGGGACATGACCCATCACCTAGCCGTGCTCCAAGAAACCAGAATGGCAAAGGACCTGGATTGGTATCCAAAGCTCAGAATGCCAGAGTTCACTAGACCATGGGAGGTAGCTGGCCCAGTCTTTCAGTTTTGAAAGGAAAGAGAGTGATGCTGCCCGAGGGAAAGGCCTGCCATAACTTGTCCTGATGTTGTTAAGCTTTTAAGAAGAAACCATAGATAAAAGAGATCACTTCCATGCTGTTTCTTGCTCAAGAGATTTCCCTCCCCCAATGTCACTAGTGAGTATCTACTAGCCTTTTTCTAAAATTTCTAGGGATGGGGAATATACAACACTCTAATGCCATGGAGCCATCTTCGAGCAGATTACTGTAGGCAATTCTTGTTACTGAACCCAGATCTGGCTACATGCATCTTCTCATTACACATTTATCAGTATTTTGGAAGAAGCGTAACTCCTCCCCTTCATGGTAGCCTTTGGGTACTTAAGATGAAAGGGACTTTTGAGAGTATCTCACAGGTAAGGGATTTGAGCCCTCTGGTGAGCCTCATCACCACTGTCACCTGGATGATAGCCCCCTTGGGAGTCTTCACTAAAATACAACCCCCCTAACCCGGTGGTTCTCACCCTTCCTAACGCTGTGACCCTTTCATTCAGTTCCTCATGTTGTAGTGATCCCCAGCCATAAAACTATTTTTAGTGCTATTTCATAACTGCGATCTTGCTACTGTTATGGATCGTAATGTAAATAGCTTTTTGGAGATAGAAATTTGTCAAAGGGGTCACAACCCTCAGGTTGAGAACCACTGATCTAACCCATCTCTTCTGGGCCTTTGACTTGGAAAGACAGCATCCGTGACCCATCACTAACTGGTAAGAATGGTGGAGGGCAGCTGCTTCCTAGTAAAGACAACACCTACTTCCAGTTTCTGGCTGACTTGCCTAAAACCCATTCCTTTCCAGAGTAAACCCCAAATCTGTTCCAAGAAGCCTTCCCTAGCCTCCTCCCTGTTCCTCCTGCAGCCTGTCATTCTCTATTTGTTCCCAGTCCTTTAGTAGATCTTGGACTGATCAAGAGACAATTCAATATAGGGGAGGGGAGTAAGGGGAAAATGGGAGGGAAGGAGGAATGGGAGGATATAAGGGATGGGATAACAATTGAGATGTGATATGAATAAATTAATAAAATATATTTTTTAAAAAAGACAATTCAAGAAAGTGCACGAGAAGCTACTCCAACCCCATTCTTTCTTCCTGGGCCTGATCCCTTCTAGACGCACTTCGAATAAAATCTCTACAGCTGCACTTATCCCCAGGGCCCCTGGGAAGACTCAGATGTGCAGGAAGGAGCTGAACCCATAAAGTACAGCCATCCATCAGACGGCCCCTTACTAAGGGAGTGTGGTCCTGTTGACCCTATCAAGTCCTGCTTGGTAGAAAACAGAAGCAAGTACATGAGCAGAGCTGGGCATCAGGCCTTCAGAGTTCCCTGGAAATGCTTCTTCTGACTAGGTGGGACATGTGTACTGCAGAAACAGAAGCCAGGGTGACTACGTGGTTGATGAAGGGATAGCCCCACATTTCCTTGTAATAAATCAGCTGTCAAAACTTCAGAGTGGACAATTTTAGACTCTGGTTGTTCCTGCTTTTTCCCACCACCGCAGCCCCACCCCCACCCCACGAAAGCTGAAGGGCAAGATGTTTCTATGGTGACTTTTCTCTGCTCTCATTGTTTTAAAAGCACACCTCCATATTTTGGACATTTCTCCCCACCACCCCCATGTTTTGTCTGTATGCATACCTGACAGGGCAGGGGCATGGGTGCACATGGAGAAGTCAGAGGGCAACTTTGGGTGTCGGTTCTCACCACTCACCCTGTTTGGTCCTGGCACCCTTTGTTATTTAACACTATATAAAGCAGGCTATTTGGCTCAGGGCTCCCCAGGAGTCTCCTATCAGGAGCACAGTACCCCACTCAGTTTTCCTTGGGTTCTAGAATTCAAACTGTGGTCTTTACACTTACACAGGAAACACTTTACCACCAACTCCAGCCCCAACCACCTTCCCAGTTCAACATCCCTCCCCCAAACCTTTACCATGCCTGGAATTCTTCACACTAGGCTCTGGGTCGTAGGAGAACATTAGTAGGTTTCAAGTTCCTTGGGTCCCAGTACATTGAGATGATTAGCGACATAGTGCATATTAAAGGGCTTTATTAGGACTTTGCTCCAGAAAGAAGTTGCTGTCCCTGGGAAGCCGCAGAAGCAGAGCCCTCTGGTCTCTTTGGTTGCATTCAGTTTGGAACATGCCAGGGAGGAGGATTGGGCTCTGATGGCGGAAAAATAAGATTAGGTCCCAGATCATCTCAACTTCAGAAGTTTTTGACAGAAATGACTGCCTTTTCATCTTTGCAGCTCAAGTTCACACGAGACTGGATTTAGTCAAGAGGAGTCGTTGGGCAATTTAATTCAGCCACTGTCCAAAGTGTGTAGATGTAGCAATGAATAAGACACATGTAACTGTTGTCTTTACAGAGTTCATACTCAAATGATTCTTGTTGCCCGCTAAGAGAGTTTGCAGATAAAGGTCTTAAGTGAGTGTGCTAGAAGTGGAGTGAAATACATCCATGCACTGGCTGTTCACCTGTGTTTAGCCCTGAGTGCATGCCATTAAGGACCGAATGGGTTTTTTAAGATGTGCAAAATATGGATTCTGCACATGATGACCTCAAAGTCTCATTGGGAAAATACAATACAGTTCCCTAACAGAACAATTCATGCTATTCTAGATAAATGGTATATATAGCTAATAACTATAAAATAGAAATCAATGCTCATTATTATGGCCCTAGCAATACATTTTAAGAAAGTGTGAAGAAAGATGGGTATAGAGCTATCAGGGTGGGGGGAAGCTTTCCGAAGAAAGTAGTACCAAAATTAGGTTTTGATGGATGGGTGGGAGGGGTGGGCTGGAATAAAGCCAGAAAGCAAAAATAGAATTTGACAGCCAATGGAAAGGGCAGCCGAGGAGAACCAGTTAAATAACCACAAATTGTGAATGTTATAAAACAGAACCAAACAATTCAAATCACACCTAACAAACAAAATTATAATAGAAATACTATGTCGTCTCCCCCACCACATGCACATTCTAACATATTCTTGGAAAGAGTGCTGTAACGTTGATTTATATCTGACAGTCCAAGTTAAAAAAAAAAATAAGGAGCTGCCAAATCTGCCTATATAAATCCCAGTGATTTCACATGTTTTCATCGTATGAACTGAAGGCAGCAAAAAGAGATTTAAGCCTTTGAGACAGTAGACAATAAAATGGTACCCCAGTGAAGCTTTGCAGGAGAAACACTAAAATCATATTTATCATGTCTCAGACTGACATTAATTCTAACGTGCAGACATTCTTTAGCATTCAAATGCAGGATATTAAAAAAAACAACTTTAGCAGGTACATTTACTGAGTTACGCAGAGGTGCATTGGGTTGTGCAGAAGAACTACACAACTGCAGCATAACTCAAGTTAGGACACTGCAAGAGGCACACCCAGGGGTCAAGAGATGATTGACAAGACCTCCTTCTAAAATCATCCTGGATGAAAGCTCTTCTCATTTGTCTTGTGGTTCCAAGGCTTTAGAGTGCAAAAGCCCCAAACAATTGATCAGAAGCCAAACTGAACCCCAGGAAGACAGGTGTGGATCCAACTAGCTGGTGAAGGAAAGGATTAATTCTTTGACAACAGATGAAATGGTGGAAGCATCAGCAACACTCTCAGGGCTGTATCCAGCTTGTGAATAGAGCAAGAGAGCTACCCAGTTACCACTCTGATCAGAGTCCCAGGAAGACAGGATGCCAACCCATGGACCTCTGGGGCAGAACCAAACCATCTGCATTTCAAACAGCCTCCCAAGTGCTTTTCCTAAAGTGAAGCTAATAATCTGGCGAGTGGTTCCAAAACACAGACTCTCAACATACCCATGACCCCTTAAATGGAGCCTGCCCCCACCCCATCAGGGTTTGACTGGCTTCAGGGTTATGTGCTATTCAGAGGCATTTACTTAATGATGAAAGTGATAGATCCTAGTGAGTCACTTCTCACGAATGGCTTCTTTTGATAGGAAAAGGAGAGGAAGGCTAGGTTTCAATTCTTGCCTTGGACACAAAAGAAATGAAAATTTCTAGTAACCTTTCCTGGTTTGGGTTTCTAAATAAAACGCTTTCCCTTTCTATTATCGGCTCCTTTCCTTCAAACACTGCGTAAGGAAGGTAGAAGATAGAGAAAATATATAAAAAAAATGTCTGGGGTATAAATTTGTGTAGTGTAAATAATCCAGATTCAAGCTCTACCTTATCTCTGAGATTGCTACCTTCTCCCATCAAATGGAGATGGATATTTCATCCTACGGCTTTACAGCAATGCTAGGGGCCCTATCAGTCTGACTCTGACAATAGCAGAGGATGGGCAGCTGGGAAGTAAAGGATGCTGAACCTGGGAAGAGGACTTGAAGCCTTGACCCACTGACCCAGAAAGTGTTTCTCCACCCTCTTTCCAGTGAATCCGATAAGCAGAACTAGCTGTGTTGTAAATGCATGGCTGGCCCTTCAATCAGAGAGTGGGTTGGAAGTTTGCATCTGTATGCTGATGGGTGTCATCCCCTCTGGAGGGCTAGGTCTTCACTTTTGAAATGGGGTCAACAGCCACAACTTTGTCTTTCTCTTGTGATTATTACAAAAGTGCTTTATGAAAAATGAAATGTTTTACAAAATGCAAATTATTTACCAACTAATAGAAACAGCTCAGCAATGAGCAACAAAACATCTTTGCATGTGATAGCCCCTCTCTCAATGAGAGGGCTTTTCTGTACCTACATAAAAGTATTGGAGTTTTAAAAAGAGTCTATTCCAGTATGTACCCGAAATCAAAAACTACCCAAGAGAACAGTGAGCCGGTGAAGTAGCCAACTAGGAAAGAGGTGGTATCGGGATAATTCTGTGAGCACTTCACTCAGTATTATTGCTACTATTACTATTACCATTACCACTACCACTACCATTACCATTACTATTACTATTGACAGCTCATGCAAAGGATCTTTCACCCTTCAGAGTATCTACAAGTAGATGACAAACCAGAGTAATGAGTGCTCTGGGAACCACATCCCACCAAGAATGATTAAAGAAACTGGCCCAGAGACCAGAGCAGGCTCAGGGGGCACAGTCTTATCTCTAGTTGGAGATAATGATATAAAGTTGTCATGTAGAAAGCGAATCTTTTTTTTTTTTTTAAACCAGAATGGAATGCCCTAACTTGTGAAAAACTCTGGAGAGCTGATGTCAATTCCGGTGAGAGAAATTTCAGAAAACGTTAGCAAGTGCAAAGGTTTTGTGCTTGGATGTCAGTTGCCAGGGGTTTCCAAAGAGATTCTTGGCCTCCAAGAAAAGTTGTAATAGATAATCTTTAACTCTTCTGACCATATGATGTCATACACCAGGCCTTTCATCCTTGGCAGACACCATTCCTCATCCTTGGCAACCAATGAAAGGCTCCTTCCAGTAAAGACACAAAATCAGCTTGACTTCAGGTAGTAGGAGTCGAAAGCTATAGAAGAAGAATGAACTTTGCTTTTGGGGACTTTGAGCCCATTGCCTTGCAGAAGGGGTGGCCTTCAGCACCTTCTATGCTCACCACTTCCCTGGGATTGCCTGGCTTCTCAGCTCAAAGTTGGATCTCACAATAATTCGCCCCCAATGCCCTCCTCCCCGCCATGCCGCCTCCCTTGGCACTGTGCCAGGGAACCACTGTTGCCATTTGTGTTTTCATTTAGTAAATAAAGCTCAGAAATGGCTGCTGCTTTCATAGATTGAAAACTCGGGTCTGCAAATAAATATCTTGGGGGAATTAGAGAAGATTTGGAGAACAACAGTCAATCTCAATATAATTAAAAATAAGCTCTCACCTGCTACTAATTTCCTCCTTGTTGCTTTGCTAACAGAAATCTTTGTTTGAACAAAGAGGTAAAAGGCGCAGTGAGAAGCTGTTTACATAGTGCAAATGAGAGTGCTAATTGTAGGGCGCCTGCATGTTAATGAGAAAGAGGTTATTTATCAGTGTGAAATTCTGAGTGCAATAAATTGCAGGTGATATTTCAGGAAACATTCATTTTCTAATGATTTCTTTTCACCTCCAACAGTGGCCCCCAAATCAAAGTGCCTGTGTGTCATAATGAAATGAGAATTGGTCTGGAAGCCCCAAGATCTGCTTGTCACCCACTGTGAGCCTCAGCTTAAGCTACTTTCTTCTGAGTTTCAGGTTTCAGGTCTGTTGAAACTAGAGATCTTCCAGTTCTCCTTCACCCTGGCCATCACATGTGTGAAAAACACTAGGAATATAACCACGACTACTGAGAAATAAGTTTCTCTTTCTTGGGATAGTCTTTGTTGTTCTGAAACGAATCTACACAAATCTATTCTTGGAAAGGGGGCTGGCTGCCTGGCTCCTGGGTTTCCCCTGGCCCTGCTGCGGCGATAGTTCCGCCCAGTTGTTTTTGAGGAACTCTTTTTGGCATCACTAGAAGCAAGCCTCCATCACAGTACCAACAACACCATGTACCTCCTAGTTACCCGGTCCATCTCTTTCAACCCTACTCTGCAGAGGTCTTTGGAACCATGGTCTCTCAGAGATTCCTTGGCATCATGTCACAAGTGGTGTTTGAGTGCCTGCTGTGAGCATAGACCAAGGCAGGTGGGGGTGGGTGGGTGGGTGGCGGGGTGGGGTGGGGAGGTGGGGTGCAGGGCAGGAATAAGGAACTCTGCTGGGCAGACATAGGCCATGCCCTCACAGGACTGTTGAATGAGAGAAATGTCATAGAATCACCCAAACTACAGTGTAATAGTGCTATATGGGGAAAAAAAAAAGTATGGGGTTGCTGTGTTCTGGATGGCTTAGCCATTTTACCTGCCTGGGTGTGGTAAAGGAATGAAGGAAGGAGAAACACAAAGACACACGTACTGAAAAGGCTGGGGTCTGGTGGGCTATGAAAGCCATGGTGAAGTCACGTCAGCTATGCAACCTGTAGCCTTAGCGTGTTTACTATGTACAGCATAGATGAAAAGGTTAAGAACTCTGGGTAGGATGGCTCTACAGGCAAACCTGGAGAGAAGAATTGCTAGTTTTCACATACACTGATCCATTGCTAGTAAATGCTCTTACTTGAACAGACTGTTACCATTCACACTTAGACCAAAGCAAGGCTTTGCTGATTCTGAGACTGACCCATTTGTGGAAGGCTTTGCCAATTTCCCATGGGTCTATGGCATGGATTGAACCTTAGTATGTCTGGGCCTATGTCAAATATACCTATGCCAATATACATTTACTCAGAGTCTCCTTAGGGTACTATGACAGGGGACCCCAATGGTCCTGGAGGATCAAGAAAGGCTGTCCTGAAAGACATCTACACTAAATCTAAAGAAGTAATCTAGTCAGATGAGGAGACTAGAGGCTGGGAAGATAGCAACAACAGAGAACCTGCATAAGAAGGAGCCAGCCCATTTGAGGACCAGAAAGTCCATATGATCAGGGGCCTTTGAGTAAGCAGGGAACAGACAGATATCTCTGGAGATGTAGTAAGAGCCAATTCAAGCAGGTCTCTGCAGGTCTTATTAGGACTTTTAGACTTTGCCCTAACATAATGAAAAGCCGTTATTGTGGAATGGATATGATCAGATGGAGAGGTCTTATTAATCTTTCTCGCTTATTATGCTAAGATTATGGCTCCTGAGGGACCTAACAGGACCTCCGAGGCACTTCCAGCTGTTAGGATATACACACACTGTATACTTATTTATGCTAAGCCATAGACAAAGGATATTCCAGAGTTCCAAGAAAAATGCATGCCCAAAATAACAGCTTTGTCATAATTGTGATATGTGAAGATCTAGCCTAATGTAGGCAGCACCATTCCCTAGGCAAGGGGTCTTAAACTGCATAACAGTGAACAAATCAAGTCGAGCGTGAACAAGCAGGAAGAGAATGCACGCATTTCTCTCTACTCTTTACTATGAAGGTGATGTGTCTATCTGACAGAGTTCCTGCTCTGGTTTCTCTATACACTGTAACTGGAATTATGAGCAAAAATAAACCATTTTCCCCTTAAGTTATTTATTCTCAGGAACAGAAATAAAGCCAGAACAGTCACTATTAAAGCCAATTCAGATTTCTCTACCAAGAACACTTCTCTGAGATGCAGGGACTTCAGAGAACCCTAAGGTCTCTCCTTATCCTCCTCTCTAAGATGTGCTTAGGTGAATGGGGTTAGGTAAACACAAAGGATGCCAATCTAAGGGAAAATAGCAGTATAAATAGCAGGAAAACACTAATTGGACACTCAAAGGCTATGGTACCAAGAGGGATCGAGATACGGGCAAGGATATAGCTAACTGTGGGTGAGGTCATAGGGAGCTCTCAACTTCCATTCCCAGAAGCCTCTGTTGTCAAGCACTAAAGGGGAGTGGGTGAGTCTCACAAGAGGTGATCTGTGGGGAATGCTGGAGGCCAGTGCTAGGAAAACAGACTAATTAGCCTCATAGTATGGCCCACCAACCTTGCTTCCTAATTACATAGTGTGGGAACCATGCTGGTCTCCTGGCCCCAGAATCACTCAGCTCTCTTAAGTCACACGGACAGTGGATGTGCAGAGATCAGAGCACAGTCCTGGAGTTAGACTCAAGAATTTCAGATCTTGATTTCCCCACTTGCAGCTATGTGCACCCAGATGAACTGCCTAATGTACTGTGGCCTGTTTCCTGGCATGACAACTGGGCACTGTAATCTTACCTAGCTCGTAGAATCGTTGAAAAGAACACTGGTAACTGACAAAAGGCACTTAGACTCGATGCCCTCCTGGCCCATTGTAAGATCCTGACATTTAATACCTGTTATAACTAGATCAGCATATGTAAAAGTGGGCCTAGGAACCTCTATGTTGAATCAGATCCCAATAGGATCTGTAAGGCCACATTCATATTTTACCCTCTGTCAGTCAACTCCAGCTAAGCCTTTTGCACATTCCATCTCATCTAGGCACAAGGGAAAACATTTCCCAACTTTCAGTTGGGAAGCGGTTTCAAGAGTGGTTCAGCCGCTTGCCCAGGGTCAGGTTCTGAAGTGTTAGACCTTCCTTAGAAACATCATATTCCACTGAGATGGAGAGATGTGAGAGTAGACATCAGTGCACTCGAGCTGAGAGAAGCTGTGAGCAACATAGGCAGCCTCATTGTCCTCAAGCAAGAGCTGATACTGGTGAGTAGCCTGGTCCCCAGAAGGGTGTGTGTTCCATCATGGTAATAAAAAAGGGGGGGTTATAGCAGGAGTCAGTGGGAGGGGAGGAGACAACTGGTCACCTGCATCCATAGTCGGGAAGCTGAGAGTAAGGACCACTGATGCTCAGCCTGTTTTATGCTTTTCCAGCCCATGGAATGATGCTACCCACATCAAGGTGGGCCTTCCTACTCTAGATAATCCATCACAGGCATGCTCAGGGCTTGTCTGCTAGGCAACTCTAGAGTCTGTCTGGGTGACAGTCTGTATTAACCATCATATGGTCTGTAAAAATAGGGCAGGTGGTCCAATGCTCACCATTTCAACCCTGTCCTCACTGTGTCCTGACCATGGCAATCATCAGCAATGGTCTCAAAGTCTATTCCATGCTACTATCATCATTCCAGTGGGGAAAATGGATCGAAAAGAAACCTGCACGTGAGAAACGTACATACAAAGATAAGATGCTTGCCCAATAAAATGACACGCCAAATGGTAGGAAATGTGTTATATGCTTAAACAACATTGCTTTCCTAGCCATCCCAGATGGACCAGGCACTCCTTTCTTTGTCTCTTCTTGCCCTTACAGCCTCCCATACTAGCATCTATGATGTTTTATGTCTACTTGTTCAGATCCATGCCTTCTCCTAGGGTGGTCATGGAAACCAGCCCAACATGTGAAGGAATGACCCACTGAGTAGCCTGCTCCTTAGGAACTGGCCCAGTGACTGTTCCACCACAAAGCCCTTGGCAAACAGAATTGAAAATTCCTACTTCAGATCAACAAGTTTCCCTTTCTGTCTAGGAAAGGACCTCAGTGCCTGCATAGCCAATTGTTAGACAATGAAGTCTTGTGCTTCTGACCACTGGGAACCAGAGCTCCCACCAAGATCAAGCCTGACTCAGGAGAGCACACAGTGAGTACTTGAGGAAGGTTTGTTGAATGAACAAGTGAATGGTCCTGTCCAAAAGACAGCCTTCTCATTCCAGAAAATCCCAGGGTGACTTCAATACCAAACTCATACCAACTTCAATTCTCTCCTGGGGTAATCTTGTAGCAGATAGTTGGATATGGCCGTATTCTCTAAGCACGTCATCTGTTCCTCACAAAGTCCCATGCACTTCTACAAGACAAAATTGCCTGCCTGGAATATTCTCCCATGCTCTTCCCATTTCCTGACTGTCCCCCACTCACTTCATGGTGCTTTTGTATTTTATCCTTCAGGTCTAAGCTGACCTAAGAGGGTCAGCCCAAGAGGCTGGGGAAGGAAGATGCTCATGTTCTTCCTAAGACAGGGCATCACCCCAGGGCAAAGACAATGGTCTATAACTGAGGGCCAGTGGTCTCCCTCAGGGCACTGTTTACCAAAGGCAGGGAGGTGAAATCCCCTGTTAGACTCATTAGAACTAATTAGCAGCAACCCATCCACTTTGCTCAGAACATGAGCAAAGAAAGAGGAATAGCCAGGCAGGGTTCAAATCAGCTGGTCAGCAAAGGCAAAAGAAGGAAGCAGCAGACAAATTCTTGTGGCAGCACAGGGAAATTTCTAGGCTCAGAGAAGTCAGCCCACTCACTGGACAGAAGGGAAAGCTGATGTTCCAGCCCCGTTTCCCTTCCTACTGGAAAGAGAAAAGGGTGGTGCACATTACAGGTAGTCCCCACCTGAGTCACAGAGAGGGGTCTCTGAGAAATACTGTTGACTTCCAAGAGATAAGAAAACCATTCTACCACAGTTTCTTTATCCATTCTTCTACTGAGGGACACTTAGGCTGTTTCCATGATCTAGCTATTATGAATAAGGCTGCCAGGAACATGGTTGAGCAAATTTTATTGTTATGTGCTGGTGCATCTTCTGAGTATATTCCAAGGAGTGGAATAGCTGGGTCTTGAGGAAGCCCTATTTCCAGTTTTCTGAGATAGCACCAGATAGATTTCCAAAGTGGCTGTACTAGTTTGCATTCCCACCAGCAATGAAGGAGTGTTCCTCTCTCCCCACATCCTCGCCAGCATGTGGTGTCGCTTGAGTTTTTGATCTTAGCCATTCTGATGGGTGTAAGATGGAATCTCAGAGTTGTTTTGATTTGCAATTCCCTGATGACTAAGGAGGTTGAGCATTTCTTTAAGTGTTTCTCAGCCATTTGATATTCTTCTGTTGAGAATTCTCTGTTTAGTTCCAAGCCCCATTTCTCAATTGAGTTATTTGGTTTGGTGGTGTTTAATTTCTTGAGTTTTTTTATATATTTTGGATATTAGACCTTTGTCAGATGTAGGGTTGGTGAAGATCTTTTCCCAGTCTGTAGGCTGTCGCTTTGTTCTCTTGACAGTGTCTCTAGCCTTACAGAAGCTTCTCAGCCTCATGAGGTCAGATTTATTAATTGTTGACATTAAGGCCTGGGCTGTTGGTGTTCTGTTCAGTAAGTTGTCTCCTGTGCCAATATACACTATGGAATACTACTCAGCTATTAAAAACAAGGAATTCCCGAAATTTGTGGATAAATGGGTTGAGCTAGAAATGATCATAATGAGTGAGTTAACCCAGAAGCAGAAAGACTCAAATGGTATATACTCACTTATATCTGCATACTAGCCCAAGGGGCATGTCCCATGAAAGCCTTCACTTACCAGGAAACTGGGACAGAGGGGAGGACATCCTATTGGGACTCTAGATGAGAGAACCATGGGAGAATAGCAAAGTAGAAGGATCCAGTGGGTCCTAGAAACCTATAAGTAGAACATTATGATAGGCAGATTTGGGCCAAGGGGTCCCGCTCAAACTAAGGCACTAGCCAAGGACAATACAGGCGGTAAAATTTAAACCCCTACCCAGATCTAGCCAATGGTCAGAACAGTCTCCACACTTGAGTGGAGAGTGGGATATGACTTTCTCGTGTACTCTGGTGCCTCACATTTGACCATGTCCCCTGGAGGGGGAGACCTGGTGGCACTAAGAGGAAGGACAGCAGGTCACCGAGAAGAGACTTGATACCCTATGAGCATATACAGGGGGAGGTAATCCCTCTCAGGAACAGTCATAGGGGAGGGGAATAAGGGGAAAATTGGAGGGAGGGAAGAATGAGAGGATACAAGGGATGGAATAACCATTGAGATGTAACAAAAATAAATTAATAAAATTAAATAAATAAATTTTCTATTCTAAAAAAAAAAGAGAGAGAAAAAAAAAGAAAACCATTCTAGGGGGCTAATATTCATGCCTGAAGAATTGGAAAGAGGAATGAAGCTCTCCCATTGATTTTTTGTCATGATGGGAAATTCCTAGGTTTTTGTTTGTTTTTTAAAGCTAACTCTCTGTGTTTCTTATCATGAATTCAGTGAGACAGAATAAAAAGAAAGTGGGAAGAACCTTGTTACTGTACACACACACACACACACAAACAAACAAACAAACAAAACCTCTCTCCAAGGCAGCAAGAGAGGTCTCCCATCCATAGTTGATCAACAAACTAGGAGGTGCTGTTTTCCAAAGCCAGCCACTTTCCAAGAGTCACTCTTTGCTTCAGCATCCTGTGCGGGGAAGGTCTGGACCTGTAAGCCAGGCAGGCATAGGTAAAAATCGATTACAAGTCTGGCAAGCAAAGACCAATTACCTGGCCTCCTGAACTTCCATTTCCTTCCCGCTTGCTTTCTCTACCAGCCATTAGATCACACTAGTTAGGATATAATCTAAGTGACACATGTGTGTCTTCTTCATCCAAGCCTGCCAAGTCCTCAACACAAGGTTTATGTAGCCATTTAACCAGTTAACTCTGGTTTAATTAATTCACATTTATTCTTTAGGAGATTAGTAGAGTACAAAATGTTATAATAAAGACATGGATCAAAACACCTAGAATCAAATTGCAGAAATATATCCATAATGAGATTAGATCATTGAAGGCATGAATAGAAGATGAGTTAGGTGGTATGAAATTCCTTGACCTCAGGAAGAAAGAATTAAATGAATGTTTTTACTGTGTTCTTTAAGACATAGATAAAATAATTCAGGACATGATTTAAACCTGTAAAAATAATGACTCATGGGATCTCTAATAGAATATGTGTGTGTGTATATCATAAAAAGGAGATATATATGCATACACAAATAGTATATATATATATGGCCCCAAATAATAAAGAAGTTGAAAGGCAATAAATTATATATCATATAAAAAGATACTCTTTAAAATATTTTTATTTATTTTTTGAAATTTCATCCATTTATTCAATGTACTTTGTTCATATCCATCAATCACTATATCCCTCCAAGTCACTCTAGTGCTCACACCCTGCCTCTCCCAGTTTCACCTCCTTTTTGTTGTTATTAATAATTCCTTGAGTCCAGTTAGTGCTGCTTATATTCATACAGTTGTGAGTAAATTCCAGGTCATGCACTGAGACCTGGGCAGCCCACCACCAGCCAGGTCCCCAGAGAAGAGTGGGGGCATTCATCAGCAGCCTTCAACTGTCCATCGCTCCTTCACCAGGAGGCTTCAGGGACCCTCTCCCGGCCAGGCTAGGATTAGGGTTGTCTTGATTTTGTTCACGGAAACCACAATTGCCGTGAGTTGACGCTTGCAGTAGCCATGCTATAAAACCAGGGTTCTCTTGAATGTAAAAAAAATGCATCATAGTCTCCAAACCAAAAAAAGCCCAGGGCCAGATGGTTTCAGTGCAGAATTCTACCAGACCTTCAAGGGCGAGCTAATACCGATGCTCTTCAAGCTACTCCAAAAGATAGAAATGGATGTAATATTACCAAATTCATTCTATGAGGCCAGAGTCACATTGATACCTAAACCTCACAAAGACTCAACAAAGAAAGAGAATTTCAGAACAATTTCTCTTATGAACATCGATGCAAAAATACTAAATAAAATACTTGCAAAACGAATACAAGAACACATAAAGGATATCATTCATCATGACCAAGTAGGCTTCATCCCAGGCATGCAGAGATGGTTTAATATACGGAAATCCATCAATGTAATCCACCATATAAACAAACTGAAAATAAAAAACCACATGATCATCTCTTTAGGTGCAGAGAAAGCATTTGATAAAATCCAACACCCATTCATGTTTAAAGTTTTAGAGAGATCGGGGATACAAGGCACTTGCCTCAACATAATAAAGGCTATATACAGCAAGTCAATAGCCAACATCAAAGTAAATGGTGAGATACTCAAGGACATTCCTCTAAAATTGGGAACAAGGCAAGGCTGCCCACTCTCTCCATATCTCTTCAATATAGTACTCGAAGTTCTAGCCAGAGCAATAAGACAACAAAAGGAGATCAAGGGTATCCAAATGGGAAAGGAGGAAGTCAAATTATCCCTATTTGCAGATGATGTGATAGTGTATATAAGTGACCCTCAAAATTCTACCAGAGAACTCCTACAGCTGATAAAGACTTTCAGCAATTTGGCTGGATACAAAATTAACTCAAAAAAGTCTGTAGCCTTCCTATACACAAATGACAAGCTTGCAGAGGAAGAAATTAGGAAAGCCACACCCTTCACATTAGGCACAAGCAATATAAAATATCTAGGAGTTACTCTAACTAAGCAAGTGAAGGACTTGTTTGAAAAAAATTTCAAAACTCTGAAGAAAGAGATTGAAGATGACATGAGAAGATGGAATGATCTTCCTTGCTCATGGATAGGGAGAATTAACATGGTAAAAATGGCCATCCTACCAAAAGCAATCTACAGATTCAATGCAATCCCTATCAAAATACCTACACAATTTTTTAAAGACATTGAAAGTTCAATTCTGAACTTCATATGGAAAAACAAAAAACCCAGAATAGCTAAAACAATCTTGTACAATAAAAGGTGCTCCAGAGGAATCTCTATACCTGATCTCAAACTGTACTATAAAGCAATAGTAATTAAAACAGCATGGTACTGGCACAGCAACAGGCTGGTTGATCAGTGGAATCTAATCGAAGACCCAGATAAGAATCCACACACATATGGTCACTTGATTTTTGACAAAGAAGCCAAATCCATTCAATGGAAAAAGGATAGCATCTTCAACAAATGGTGCTGGTCTAACTGGAGGTCTATGTGTTAAAAAATGCAACTGCACCCATATTTGTCACCTTACACAAAACTCAAATCCAATTGGATTAAAGACCTCAACATAAAACCAGAGACACTAAGTCACTTAGAAGAAAAAGTGGGGAAGAGCCTGGAACATATTGGCACAGGAGACAACTTCCTGAACAGGACACCAACAGCCCAGGCCTTAATGTCAACAATTAATAAATGAGACCTCATGAGGCTGAGAAGCTTCTGTAAGGCTAGAGACACTGTCAAGAGAACAAAGCGACAGCCTACAGACTGGGAAAAGATCTTCACCAACCCTACATCTGACAAAGGTCTAATATCCAAAATATATAAAGAACTCAAGAAATTAAACACCACCAAACCAAATAACTCAATTGAGAAATGGGGCTTAGAACTAAACAGAGAATTCTCAACAGAAGAATATCAAATGGCTGAGAAACACTTAAAGAAATGCTCAACCTCCTTAGTCATCAGGGAATTGCAAATCAAAACAACTCTGAGATTCCATCTTATACCCATCAGAATGGCTAAGATCAAAAACTCAAGCGACACCACATGCTGGCGAGGATGTGGGGAGAGAGGAACACTCCTTCATTGCTGGTGGGAATGCAGACTAGTACAGCTACTTTGGAAATCTATCTGGTGCTATCTCAGAAAACTGGGAATAGGGCTTCCTCAAGACCCAGCTATTCCACTCCTTGGAATATACCCAGAAGATGCACCAGCACACAACAAGAAAATTTGCTCAACCATGTTCATAGCAGCCTTATTCATAATAGCCAGATCATGGAAACAGCCTAAGTGTCCCTCAGTAGAAGAATGGATAAAGAAACTGTGGTACATATACACTATGGAATACTACTCAGCTATTAAAAACAAGGAATTCTCAAAATTTGTGGATAAATGGGTTGAGCTAGAAATGATCATAATGAGTGAGTTAACCCAGAAGCAGAAAGACTTAAGTGGTATATACTCACTTATATCTGCATACTAGCCCAATGGGCATGTCCCATGAAAGCCTTCACTTACTAGGAAACTGGGACAGAGGGGAGGACATCCTACTGGGACTCTAGATGAGAGAACCATGGGAGAATAGCAAAGTAGAAGGATCCAGAGGGTCCTAGAAACCTACAAATAGAACATTATGATAGGCAGATTTGGGCCAAGGGGTCCCGCTCAAACTAAGGCACCAGCCAAGCACAATACAGGTGGTAAAATTTAAACCCCTACCCAGTTCTAGCCAATGGTCAGAACAGTCTCCACACTTGAGTGGAGAGTGGGATATGACTTTCTCGCGTACTCTGGTGCCTCATATTTGACCATGTCCCCTGGAGGAGGAGACCTGGTGGCACTCAGAGGAAGGAAGCAGGTTACCAAGAAGAGACTTGATACCCTATGAGCATATACAGGGGGAGGTAATCCCCCTCAGGAACAGTCATAGGGGAGGGGAAAAAGGGGAAAATGGGAGAGAGGGAAGAATGGGAGGATACAAGTGATGGGGTAACCATAGAGATGTAACAAGAATAAATTAATAATTAAAAAATGCATCAAAAAAATTAGTGAAACAAAAGGATAAATGTATATTAAATGTATCTGCTTTATCAAAAGCATCCAAATAGCTTACAATCCCACCAAACATTCTCTTGGTTTTGTTCCTTTATTGAGCCCTGGCGAGTACAGACATTTATTCCAAGAGTCAAGTTGGGCCAAATAATAAAACCTAATATTTGCTTATTACATAAAATAAATCAACTTCAAAATGTCATAACTACATTAAAAAATACTATATAAATGCATACAAATGCAAAGGATGGTCCCAATGTCGCTACTGGATAATATCACTGGTCAGACATAATAGCAACTCTTGTTTTATGTAGGCAGAAGAATATAAGTTACAATAATTAGCATGTAAGGAAGAGATAAAAGACAGATACCTATACATAACATCCACAGCATGCCCCACAGAACACAAAGATCAGATCACTGGAAGGAACTGGTGGAAACACGAAAACCCAAAAGGAGAGAAGATGTCTGGGGTGGGGGAGTGAGGAATGGTAGGCACAACGTGGCTCTGAGTGTGTTCCAGGCAAACAGAAACTCAGTGGCCTGGAAGACACAGGCCAACATGAGGGATGACAGACATAGTGCTAGCCTATCCGTGGCCTAAAAGTAACAGAATCCTTTGGACAGTGTTATACCTTCCGTCTTTCATGAACACAACCTCCATGTAGAAAAAAAAGTTTGCCAAGATGGAAAGCTAAGTATCTCTGTCTCACTGCACTATCACTATATACAGATGTGACCAGCTTTGCCCAGTAGAAATACAACACAAGCCATATACATCATTCTAAGCCTTCTGGTAAGTGCAGACTTAAATGGAATTAATACCGGTATTAAATTCAATATAGCAGCCAAAATGCCATTTCCATGTGAACAGGGGGAAAACACCTTTAATAAAATACTTTGCCTCTTTATTTCCAAGTTGCCAAAGTTTTGCATGAGAGTCATGCTAGCAGTACATCTGGATTTGGATTGGCCACACTTCAAATATTGAGACTGTCATATTGAATCAGAAAGATCTAACTCGTAACTTACTTCTGTGTTCTAGAGAATAGCAAGTGTAACTGTACTTTTAAAACCAAAACCACAATCTAGTCTCTTTAACACAGTTTCCTAAAGGTTAGAGTCACAGGAAAATGTTATCCTCTCACCAGGGGGCAGTCTCCTGTGACCCTATGTGGCTTCGGTCACTACCACCACATTGGACAAGGCTGTGAGACTCACCCTATGGAGGAGCTGGGCAACCCTGGCTCTTCTGAGTCCAGGTGCTTACCCAAACAAAACCAGCCTTGACACGCAGTGCCTTGGTGCGAAGAACACTCCCTATTCCTTCTAAGAAATCAGCAAGAGTCAGCAAGCAGCTGTTACCCACACTGCTTATTTGTGGGGCCATCAATATCTGGCTAATAAGCATTTGTTTTATAATCCTCCATCAGATTGTGCCTTCAAAGTCACAGAACAGAACAATACAGAGTGGCAATGAGAGGTCAAGGTCTGTTAAGTCTTTGTCTTATTTAAGACACATAATAGCTATCGTTTCATGGGGGAGGGAAAACAAAGAAGTAGTAAGTGTTAATGGAATGGCCTAGTTATTTGGAGAACTTCATTCTTAATAAGCTACAGATAGATGAGCCACTGTTGACATAAGCTTATGCTGCATGGATTTGGATGCGTATATGCTGTATATATGATACACACATTCACATCCTCAGTATTTGTGGGACTGTTAGTTCCAAGGTTCCCTAAGAGTGTGAAATCTGTGGCTGTTCAAACTCTTATGTTTAAAACTGTGGCTATTCAAACTCTTATGTTTAAAAAAAAAAGTGATCTTTGCATTTAACTATCTGCTGTAAATTATCCCTGGATTATTTCTCATAGTGAAGACACTGTAACTGATATATAAGAGGTTATTACACTGTATTGTTTAGGGAATTGTGATAAGAAGAAAACTTACATTTTTAACACAGTGTCTCTTTTTTGAGTATTTTTATCCCATAGTTGGTTTCATCTGCAGATATAGATCCTAGATGTATACAGGGCCAATTGTGCTGATATACAAACATACACACACATACTCAAATTACATGGAAGAAAGTGTGCGTTAGCTCATTTGCATATGTGAAAATGGCCTCATCATTGAGAGTGTTTGTATTGGATAGTTTTATGTCAGCTTGACAGAAGCCAGTGTCATCTGAAAGGAACTCGAATTGAGAAAATGCCACTGTAAGATGCAGTTATAGACATTTTCTTAATTAGTGATTGATGGGGGAGGGCCCAGCCCCTTATGGGTGGTTCCATCCCTGGGCTGGTGGTCCTGGGTTCTATGAGAAAGCAGGCTGAGCATGGAGAGCAGCCGGTAATCAGTGCCCTCCATGTGCCTCTGCATCAGCTCCTGCCTCCAGGTTCCTGCTCTGTCTGAGTTCCTGTCCCAAGTTTCTTGATGATGACAGTGATGTGGAAGCATAAGCCAAACAAACCGTTCCCTCCTCATCTTGCTTTTTGGCCATGGTGTTTCACAGAGGCAACAGAAATCCCAACTAAGACAGTGGTTTTCTCTGTCAGTGTTCAAACAATTGCCTTGGTAACCAAAGAGGTTAAAAGTGGGTGCAATCTCACTTTTACTGTCAAGTTTACCTTCATCCTGGGAAAGTGAATAGCATCATTCATGGTCATTTTCCCCTCCTCACAGTTGTTGTTCTAGAGGACTCACTGTGTGGTACTGGTAGGAACGGCGATCTTTGCTGGGATGCTGTTAGGGGGCTAAAAACACCTGTTCCTGTCTTCTCAGTCTCTCTGACATTGTTACCGGCATGCTTAGATATTTTGACAACAGTGTTAGTTTTCAGTTTGAACTCTTGCAAAAGGAAAGAGTAATTCAGACAGATGAAAATAGCCAAAGTTGCAGCTGGGCATGGTAGCACATGCCTTTAATCCCAGCACTTGGGAGGCAGAGGCTCACGGATCACTGTGAGTTCGAGACCAGCCCGGTCTACAAAGTGAGTCCAGGACAGTCAAGACTACACGGAGAAACTCTGTCTACAAAACAAAACCAAAGAAAGAAACAAACAAACAAAATAAAATAGCCAAAGTCATTGTGTTCTTTATTCCCTTGTACTGAATTTATTTTCTGGTCATATTTTGCTAAACACACACACACACACATATACACACATGCACACGCACATACACGCACATGCATACACACACGTGCACACACACACACACACACACACACACACACACAAATTCAATATTGAAGAAATTAAAAACCTCCCTTCTCCATCCATAATACAAGGATGTTTAAAATCACATCAGTCCCACCCATGGCTTCTTTTTTTTTTTTTAAGCAAACCAGAATTAAATATTAAAAGTTGAATGTAAAAGCAACAGTCATATATATGGTGAATGTAGCACTGTTGTTTATTTATCATTCATTTACACTACTGGGAATTGAGCCGAACACATTATGCATGCTAAACAAGCACTCTATCTTTGCACCATGCCTCTAAGCTTCTTTGCACTTTTTATTTTGAGACAACATCTCACTAAGTTGACCAGGATGGCTTTGAACTGACTATGTAGCAAAGCAAACCAGATCTTGAATGGCTAAGTTTGGCCTCCTGAGAAGCTGAGGTGATAGGCACTTGGCATCACCAGGCACATGCATTTAGAAAGAGTTTAAGCTGTACAGGATGGCCACCAGCTCTTTGAAGGGCTATTGCAGGATTATAGACTGTGCCATTAACATCCCTGGGATAAAAGACAACCCCTGTGCTTGCACTGGACACACACCATTCTGAGAGACATCTTGGGAAAAGTTTCTGCTGCTGCCTAAGGCAGTAGTGAAGGACTGCCCAGTGAGTCATCTGTGACGCCAGGTAGACATGGAAAGTCTCAACAACTGCAGTCTCAGGAAAATCACATCAGAAAAGGGGACCTGATCTAAATGGGGCAGCAAAGAAGTGAGTCAGGAACCCATAAGCTAGCTTTGAGTGTGTTTTCATAACAGTGTAAGTGGGAAGCCAGAGAAATGGGTAGCTACTGAAATGAGGTGAGACAACTTAGAGCCAGACCCCCAAGCCACCATTGCATCTTTCGGGATGGCTTGATCACGGGATAGACTCAGAGAATGTCTTGTAGACCTTTGTAGAGAATTATTTCTCTAATGTAACCAACTGGCCATACATTTCCCTCAAGGTGGTTGTTTTTTGTTTTAAAATAAACTCAGGTCATTCTGACTCAGCTGATCACCAGGCATCAAGTCGAAATCCTGCATTTCTAAAGAGCTCCCAGGTCCTGCCTTGCTATGGTTTGGGCAACATTTTGAATAGGAAGAAATTCAGGGGCAGGATCTTGTTATGAGCTATTAGTGACTTAATTACCTGAACAACTTTTTGAAAAGATTTTAAAAATCCATGTTCTTTAGGTTTGACTATAAAGAGTGTGCTGAGCTGGGCCTAGTGGCCCAAGCTGCATTCTGGCATTCAGGAGGCAGAGGCAGTGGGTTATCTATCTGTCCATTCTAGATGAGCCTGGTATACATAGAGAGTCCTGGATCAGACAGAACTACGTAATGAAAGCCTGCCTTAAAAAACAAAACAAAACAAAAACAAAAACAAAAAAAGTATGGTGAGCCTGAGTAAGGATAACTTCCAGGTGAGAAACACTGTCCTCTACCAAGTCATGGGATATGTAGTACAAATCCTACAGGAAGTAGAAGAATCCTTCTGACCCCCTTTCATCTCAGGAGTGACCCGGGTCACAGGTATTGATAGAAAGAGAAGCCCCAAAAGGGCTGGGGGAGCTAACTCAGTCAGTGAGGTGCTAGCCATGTGCAAACATGAGGACTGACTTCCGACTCCTAGCATCCATTAAGAAAAGTCAGGTGTGTAGCCTGCACCTGAAATCCCAGCTCTAGGCTGAAACAGGCTTGATGGACAGTCAATCTAGCCAATAGATGAGCTCTAAGTTCAGTGAGGGATTTCTCCCCCACCCCAATCTCAAAAAAGTAAGGTAGAGAGCCATAAAGGAACACACCTGACTCTATTGCCAAAAGCCACATGGCTATTGACAATGGCACCAAAGATTCAACTCTGAAGGTTGGTTCTGAACCTCTGCTTAGCAGCATTTTGAGGAAGAACGCAAGAACAAACAATTCCAGGCACAGGGGTCACTGAGGTCTTGGTCCAGAACCCCAAGTTTGTGGCATCATCAAGTCCAAATTCATAGAAAGGTAAGCTTTGACTGCCACTGTGAACAAACGGAGTTCAGGGAAGAATGGGGTGCTTCTGGGGCAGGCCACCCCTTTGTCAAGAAACCACCAAATGACAACCTTTTCCTAAGTGCTTGATATGAATTATCTTAGTTGACCCTCACACAAATACACAAATGGACAAGCAAAGCACTAGTTACAGACAGAATAAGTCACAAGTCACACAGCTAGTAAGAAATAAGCTTAGGACTCCAAAGATGGGCTGGGTTTATTTTCACAATATATAATTTTTTAAAATTGAAAGTCAACTTCATGCCATGGCCAAAACATAATTTTGTATGACCAGAACAGCAGCTTCCCAAACTACTTCACAGCGTACTCCTGAACCTTTAATAAGGCAAAATGCTTTAAATTGCTTGGAAAGCATTTGTGGACAAAATGAGAGTGGGAGGGAGACAGAGAGGGAGAGGAGGGGGGAGCGGGAGACAGAGAGGGAGAGGAGGGGGAGATGGAGGCAGAGAGGGAGAGGAGGGGGAGATGGAGACAGAGAGGGTGCAGGGGAAGAGAGAGTCAAGCAAACAAAAGCAAGTTGGAAACCACAGAGGGTGTGTTTATTTGCCAGTGAGATTTATTATTACAGGTTTCAGGACTATGGTGGCAAGTCAAGGCTGCAACATAAATCAACGCTCCTTCCAGCATTGGGAGATACAAAGGGGCTCGTTTGAACTCACAACTTCTTCTTTTGGCATTGGCACAACCTGTGCTAGTTTGTATAAATGCTCTTAAGACAATTCCTTTCCTGTTTTCTAAGAAAACACAAATAGGGTTCTCTCTCCCTCCCTCCCTTCCTTCCCCTCTCCAGTGTGTGTGTGTGTGTGTGTGTGTGTGTGTGTGTGTGTGTGTGTGTGCATCTGTGTCTGTGTCTGTATGTATGTATGATAAATTGCAGAGAATTAACACATTTAATGTTATTTGGTAATCCTGTACACAATAGAGAATCAGTGAATGTTATTTACCTGGGAGTGTAATATTGAACGTAAAGCTTCAGAATGATGGATCAGAAAAAGCAGCCACGAGAGAGGGACACTTGTTAGAAAGAAGGCAAAAGCCCTGCCTGGAGGTGCAGCTCTGGCATGCAAGGACTCAGTGCTGTAGAATGCTTAAGACACCTGATCTGAACCTAGGGACATTTGAATGAGGAGATGAGTATGAGCAGAACTCAAAGAAAACCAGAAGTTGGCTTGTCACGGGGAAAGAGAGCATTCCGTCAACATGTGAGACTTAAGGAAAAAGACTGTATTCAGTGGACAATGTATAGAAAGTCACATGGTATTGGTCAGACTTCTGTAGGAGAGCCTATGACAGGCAGAGTTTACAAACACCAGTCAGTGAAGTTCCAGAAAGCTAGCTGCAGATCTGGGATATAAAGCTTTATACCATGGCTAGGCTAGTTGGATGCTACCGTCTGCATTTAGCGTTCATTTTATTGGAAGTTGAGAGGGAGCACCAGGCAGCTATCTCTTCAAAGTAGGATCAAGCTTCACATTTGCTGTTGGGAGCCTTCTAGAACCCTTTGGGCCATGGTGCTACAGCAGCATAAATCTTTGCTTGGGAAGAAATTTCCAGGCTTCTCTCATAAGATATCCTGGGCATCAACTAATGGGCCTTCCACGGCTTATAGTTTCTGGAGTCAGAAGGCTCCCCCATGGTGAAAGGTTGCTCCTACTTTACAAGGCTTCAAGAATAGTATCAGTGACCGTTCTCTTACATCTGTCTCGCTCTAGTCAAGCTACAGGACAAGGAAAGGCTGACAAGCTGGTTTTAGTGGATTCTTCACTTCTGCCCATGTCTGAGTCCCCAAGTCTGTGCCTGAGACTAGGAAGCTGTGAAGAAAATTCGACATTGTTCCTGTTCCATCCTTCAGGTTCTAATGGAACCCACCCAGGAAATTAACTCTAGGGACAAGGAGAGAAACACAGCAGCACCAGTAAGAAATGTGATCAAAATGCTGAAGAACTGGAAAAGAAGAAGACAACTTCGGTATTGGGAAGAACAGCAACTGAGGAGACGCCTCAAAGATGAAGCCTTAAGTTGAGATGAGAAAAAAGTAGACAGTGTGAGACTTAGAGGCGAGTAAAATGGCTAACATCTAGAGACAGAAGACAGAAGACACCAGCCTCGCTTGTCTGGAAGCTTGAGGGCAATGCAGAGGCGCAGATTGGAGTTGCGTCAGCCGTGGGTGATGCTCTAGGGAGTAAAGTCTGTCTCTGGTCATACCCAGGGCAAGCTTCTCTGGGCTGTCTAAAACCAGTCAACTAAACGTCCATTTGAGAGGGAAAACATGTCTTCGATCCAGGTGCTACCAAAACAACAGAGCATAAGAGAGAAAGTATTTGCTACTGTGTTGAGAATGTCTCTATAGCAGGTCGTCAGCCTTTACGCAGAGTTAAACAAGCAAAGTGTGTAGGAGAAATGGCATCCTTTAGAATAGAATCTTTCTTGTATCTTAAGCTGCGCAGCAACGATACATGGGGTGGGGCGGGGCGGACATCAGAGTAATAAATCAATCAGGGATACAAAACCCTGAAAGACCTCATGTCACAGAATGGTCATTGTCCCTTCTCCTGCCAGGATGAGTCACATATTATAAGTTTCACCCAATAGCATCCTCTACAAGAGAAGAAAGAAAAGCAAAACAGAACAAGGTCTGAGAAGAAGGTCTGGCAACCAGATTCAAGATGCACGGTGGTGAAAAGTCCCCAAAATAAATGAGCCTCATTTTGCCCACCATGCCAAACTTGAACTTGAAGCTCTGGAGATGCGCAAACCCTCCTTAATGGCATTTTAAAGACAATGCACACAACAAATACAAGTTACCCAGGGAGAGCCAGGATGTGTGGTGGCATTTTTGTTTGTTTGGTTGAGCCTGCCTTTGTTTCTCACATGTCTTTTGTGTGGAGAAAGGGCTCCCTTTTGTCAAGATTCTGGCTCCCTTCTTTACCTCCCAAAACCCTCCAGGCCCAAAAGGGAAAGAAAAACATTTATTTGGGGGAAAAATAGGAATAAACAGCTAAGATGCTGAAGATGGGTCCATGTGATGGTTAATATTTTAATGCACCATGGCTTATTTTAAAAGCCTTTAAAAAGTAAATCAACTTTGGAAATACAGACATGGCTGCTACTAAAAAAAAAAAAAAAAAACAACAAACAAACAAACCCCCCAAAACAGTACTACATTTCCATGCAGCAATCAACCTGTGATCCGACACCATGATCCTGTGCGGGGGGAGTGGGAGTGGGGATGGGGGCGGGAACACCGATGATCCTGGCTGAAATCGGCAGAGCTAACCAGAGCGGTGTGATGTCCTTCCGGACAGGCTGCGGGGTAGTCTGGCTGGTGGGGATTTTCTCTGTCTTCACCCTACCACCTCTGCTCCTCTAGTGAAGGTAACGGAAAGCTTATTGGGAGAGAGGGTTAGAGGGAAGCTGCACAAAGCTGTTCAGGCTTCAAATCACAGGGCCTGGCCAGATGAAAATGGGGAAAGAACGAGTGAAAGGCGCCAGCTTCTGCGGGGAATCAGTGTCGCTGCTTGAGAGTACCAGGAAAGCCTGACCACCATGATGAACCAGTATGACTTCCGTAAGTTCAGACGTCATGTTCCAATACTCTAGAGTATGTACCCCCCCACCATACACCTAGTTTGGCATTTGAATATCCGTGACACTTGCCCATCATTCCCTTTTCGCTTTCATAAAGTCATGAAAGCAAGAAAGTGGGTCTTCAGAGGATAACTTGGTAGCAAGGTAGTCTCAGAAAACAAAAAACAAAAAACAAAAAACAAAAAAAAAAAACTAGGATGCCTTGATTCCTTAACCTTTTATATTCAAAAATCTTTCACAAATCATCTTGCCTGCCCCTAGCCCCCCTTACCTACTTGAGACTCACTATAAAACAAATTCGTGGAAGGACATTTGTTGGCTGTTGTGACACAGAGGAATTTAGAGTCACAACTCACGTCATCATGACCAGGCATCGCTCTTTGTTTTCTCTTCTTCATGGTGCTCTGGGGGCCAGTCCTGCTTTGCAATAGCATGGGAGGGAAAATGAATCCTCAGGGAGCATCGACCTCCAGAAAATATCACCGAGACCTTATGATGTAATGAGCAGCCCTCAAGACCTTATGATGTTGTAATGAGCAGTCCTCACGGACCTTATGATGATTCAATGAGCAGTCCTCAGAGACCTTATGATGATGTAATGAGCAGTCCTCAG
>OU015743.1:113985651-113996432 GCA_907169655.1 Acomys percivali
TATTATTATTATTATTATTATTATTATTATTATTATTATTATTATTATTTGTATTTATAGGAAATAGTCATTAACATAAGTTTGAACTCCCCTTTTTCCTGTTAGGTGGAAAACTAACTCTCACTGATTTCATGTGGCTCTACACAGGACCAAAGGCTATGGAAGTCTGTAGTGATGGCAAAAGGAAATGTCTGGGGAAGCATGAGTTACTAGTAACACTAACACAGGAAAAAGTTCAGTGGGCTCCATGCTGTACACTCTGTTCCAAAAGATAGATACTCTCTGTTTCTGTCTGAAACCTTGGAGGCCACTACCTCCAACAAACACCCACTCCTGGCCCTATATTCTAATGTATATTATTTTCTCTGCCCTTAATTTCTTGAAAGTTCCTATAAACAGTCTAAAACAAGGAAATAATATTCCTTAGAATTCAATGCTTGGAAATTCCACTTTGTAACTTTAAATTTACTCGTCATATTTGAAGTCACTGATAAATGCTCTCATGGACCATGTCAGGGTCCATGTCAGGGATGCGGTGCTGGGCATAAAATATCTAATGATTGTACGGTCTGTAATGTGCAGAGTGGTTTATTTCTCTAGTCCTGCTTTCTCAAAAGTAAGTGTTTTCTTTATAGAAAAAGTCTTTATGATTTTTAAAAGTATATACTTTCTCTTATATCTGGTGTCAAAATGTTAATAATATTCTCTCTCACAAATCAAAATTACAGCTCTTAACAGTCCAACCAGGGAAGTGCCCAAGACCTGGGTTATTATAGGTTCCTAGAACCCACCTTTCCATTAAATATATCAACTGTAATTTTCCCTGACTTTCTTCAGAAAAAGAAAGAATTATGACCAGATGGGATAAGATGTAAATATTCCAAATGTTAACCTATTTATAATATGTGACCAGCTAAAAAGATAGGAAAGGGGAACTGAGAATGTGTTGCCAAAAGAAAATGACTAAAGGGAGATTCTGATAAATTCTGTAAGTTTCTGAATTCGTGATGTTTATGAAAATTGACAAGATTATGAAATCATGGTGTAGTGAACCTGTAGAAAACCTAGGAGTGAGGACCTGGGTGGTGGATGGTGAATGAATATCCATCATATTATTAGAGTTTTCTGCTTTCATAGCTGTTGTCTATATACCTATTCATTGTACATAGCTTATTTGATTATATTTTAGGATACATTCTTTCAAAACTCATTATGAGTTTTTTCATTATGAAATTTTATACACATAAGTAATGTATTTTGAGCATTCCCTTTTTATAGCTTTGAAAGCAGCAAAAAGTAAGTAGTAGAAGCAGGGAGCTTTTAAAACCTGAGCATAGAAACCTCTGAGAATTTCTGCAAGCTTGTATTCTTTTGCTTTACTTTTAATTACTCTCTGTCCACATCTCTGTATCTAAGGAGGTATGATTTGACTGAAGCCATTCACTGAGGAAACTGAACATGAAGATGGCTGAAATCCTTTCATAGTTAACCTCCAGCCAGATACTCACTGTAGTCAAGTGTTGCCTCATCTTACCTGGTTCTGTAAACTCCACTCTTGGAAGTCCCAAGCTCTCGCTACTGTGTCTCTATTCCTCTTTGTGTCTCTCACCATGCACTGGAAGCTCTCCCTTCCTCGGGTTCTGTGACTCGCACACTAATAAGCACACTAGCATCATTAGTTTCGGGTTGTGTTTCCTTTATGGTCCCATCTGGGACCACAGGAAGTTAGAAGTTTTCCAAACATTTGAGGTAGTGGTTATAAAGTGTCAAACATCATAATTAGCATTAGCTATGGGAAGAAATGGGAACTATCAGGTGTCTACACTTACCTAAACACATCAACTCTGGGCAAGGCCCATTGCTAGATGAAAAAACCAAACAAGCTTTTCTCAGGATTCCTGCTTTATTACTGTTTCATTTTACACTGTAAAAACAAAGGAATTCTCACAACAAAAATTAGAAAATATAAATTTAAGTAAAATAATTGGGCAATGTACAATACAAGTTAAATTGAGAAGCACAGCCAGTGAAAACACAGTCACAAAGTGACTTCAAAGCCCTCTCACACTGACAGGTGTTTCCACAGGCCACCGGAAATATTCCCTGCTCTTGAGGATCCATGTGATTAGATAATCTAGGAAGATCTTCCCATCTCATGATCTTTGGCATCATACAGCTACAAAGTGCATTTTGCCATGTAAAATAAAAGATGTGGACATCTTTGGGCCCTACTGTTCTGCCTATTCATGACTTTCAACAGCAAGAGCTAGGAGATGGAGTGAGCAAAAGGGATTTCAAGGATAGCCACAAGCCAGGAGCAGGGCAGATTAGCCAGAATAAACAGGACCGTCACTAACTGCCACCTCACGCACCCACTGAACCCAAGCCTCCTAGTCTCTCGGTCACACAGACTGACTCCTGAGGCTGGTGTGATGCTGTGTGATGCCAGCTCGTATCTGCTGCTCACAGAGGAGTTCCCCTGTTAACCAAGAGTCACCTTAGTTCCTGCCAAACCTGTTCAGACCAGCTACATTCGTCACTGTAACGCATGATTTAATGTAAGGACACATAAGCAAGGGTGACTGGAAAAACACTATTGAGTTGCTTCAAAAATATTAGGTTGAATTGGTAGAGGTGTTCATCAATTGTGAGGTACTAAAAGTTTGTTGATAATTTAGGCATGGGCAAGGCAAATGCCAAACGTAAAATCTGGACCCTTGTCCATACAGATACCTGCAACCCTTGTCCTGGGAAACAAAAAGGTGGGTGGATCCTGAGAGCTCATTGGCTAGCCAGCCCAGCTGGAGTGCAGGCTTCAGGGTCAGTAAGAAACACTATCTTAGAAGAGACACTGGCTTGAAATTTAACATGGAAAAGTGAGGGAAAGACACTGAAGTTCTCCTCTGACCTCTGCATGTATATGCTTTGAGCATACTTACCACTCTATCAATACCTCCCAACACAGACACAGACACACACACACAGACACACACACACAGACACACACACACACACACACACACACACACACACACACACGTCATTTTGTAGCTGCCTTCTTTAACTGGGTCATTAAACAGGTCACGAAGAGAACTCTGATATATTTTTTTTAACAGAGCTAGGATAGAGATGTGCCTCAGCTAGTAGAGTCTGTGCCTAGAGTGCACAAGGCCCTGGGCTTGATCCTAAGGACCATATAAACTAGACTTGATGACACATGTCTAGAGTCCCAGCACTTGCTGAAGAAAACAAGAGGACCAGAAGTTCAAGGTCATCTTTAGCTGCATGGTAAGTTTGAGGGCCGTCTAGGTTACACGAGCCTCTGCCTTGCTCCCCCCACCCACCCCAAAATGCAGAGCTAGTGCAGTGACAGGCACAGGAGGGTAAGAGAGCAAACCGCAGCACTGGTGAGTCAGCACAGCTAACGTGGAGAAGGGTGTCAAATGACAAGATGAGGAATTGGGACATTGCAGTGGCAGTAAGGAAGTAATAAAGGCTAACGCTGTGTTTCACGCTTCTGGGCATGCCAAAGGAACTTAGATATGCAAACAATAAAGGATGTGCTTTGTGGAGTTATCTGGGGGACAGCAGCCATTCTCTGCCTCCCAGCCACTCCTTCCTGGAGCAGGAGCCACCCCTAGCATGCACCGCCCCCCCCCCAGGGTAGCACTAATATACACCTTTTGTGCTCTGAAATGAGGTTGGCCTCAAACAGGATACGCTGTAAGAATACAACAGACCCACACCCTAAAGCCTGTATGTGAGAAGCAAAGCTTAAAAATCTCTTCAATGATGTCCTTACTGATAACAGGTTGAAATGATACCAGCTAGCTTATATTGGATTAAATAAAAGGTATTGCTCCAATTAATTTTGTCCATTTCTTTTTTTTTTTTTACCTTTTATTTTAAGGAGGTTACTGACAGCTTTTAAACTACCCATGTAGCTCACCACTGTGGCTCCTGTTCTGTTGCTCTCGGGGACAGTGAAATTGTAGTCTGTATTTCTCTTACAAGAGTCTGAAGAGCTAAAGTACATCAAACCCCTGCCTACTGTTTCAGGACCCACAGGTATCTTACTGAGTGTCCAAATTGAAACCAGCATTCGCCTCTTTCTTTTCTTCACCCTGAGACGTTATTCAGTTCCCTTGGTTTTGTTTGTTGTTTTGTTTGTTGTTGTTGTTGTTTTGGTTTTTTTGTTTGTTTGTTGGGGTTTTTGTTTGTTTGTTTTTCTTGTCTCCAGTGTACTGCTTTATAGAGATCTGCTTTCTCTCACCCTTTCCACCTGGCTAGCACCATCTGCTGCCTCTAGAGAGCACAGACCCAAAAAAGAAAGATTAAGACCCCATCCTTGAAAAAGACTATACTGACTGAGTGGATAACGGAGCCACTGCCAGGATGTTCATAAAGACGACTCCACAGGCCTGCAGTACACAGGTAGAGCCCAGCTGCCCCACTATGCTCACACTGATGAACCCTCCCCCAAGGCCTGCAGTACACAGGTAGACAGAACCCACTTCTCCACTGTGCTCACACTGGTGACCCCACAGGCCTGCAGAACACAGGAAGAGCCCACCTGCCCAAGTATGCTCACACAGATGATGCCACGACATGCAGAGCAGACAGAGCAGCTGCCCCAGAATAGCCACACCCATAACCCCACCACCATGCATGGCAGAGTCACAGTCTGATTATCCAAGACCCAGTGTCAGGACAATAACAAGCAAAGCACAGACACATTGCAACTGGCTCCTCACCCACTAGCTTAACTGAGCCTTCAAGAACAGAAAGCCTCCTCCCCACCACTTACCATTCCAAAAAGGGGTGTTAGCAAGTAGACACTTTTTTAAAGAGCACACAGCTAGGCGGTGAGGATCACAGGGTGTTGAAAAAGAAAGAAGCCACTGTGTGGCTTAGAGCCTGTTTTCAGAACAGAGACAGACTCCCTGCAATCACCCCACCCTTGGCTAACAAAGCTGAGACATCCTGATTTATTGTCCACCCAGGGAATTGGACAGCCTTTCTAAAACCCTGGAGGGCTGCCTTTGTGCTCATGTTGCTTATGGACGTGGTCTGGGAGACCAGCATTCCGACTCTTGTTTTAGAAACGAAACGGCATTGGCTTTGGGAGCCTGCTTTGTAACCTCTTTGGAAACTGCTGTGGTACCTACCAGCACATGCACACCCAGGTATATGGACCTGGGACTCACTGCCCGCAATGTGAGCATTGATCTGTGGGCACATTATCATCAAATATGACCTATACTTAGGAGTATTGCACCAAGAAAAGAGACTGGCCAACTGGGTATAAAAATAGCACCAGTAAAATCAGATAGATAAATATGTTCCGGCTTTCATTTCTATTTTTTTAAGCATACTTCATAGTGGCAGATTACAATTACAGCCTAAATTTCTGTCTTAAGGTGTTTGACATGGTTCCTTATGATTTGATTTTACCATGGCAGCATGGAACAAGGTTAAGTTTAGCAGTCCCAGTTCTCAGAATGATCTTCCTCACAGCCACATGGCCAAAAAAGAAAAAAAAAAAGAAAAGAAAAGAAAAGTGACATAAAGGGTCTTTCACATAGATCCAGAGAGTATACGTTAGCCGCACGTGAATTCCGGTGGGACTCTGCATCCCTGAGCCTATTTTTGTAACTGTAAAGTAGGGTTCTGTAACCTGGACTGCCTTCCTCACATGAGTTTATAAAAGGTAGCCCGGAATAGGCTTTGTAAATGCGGAAGAATTAAGTAGAAATAAGGATGGGTATTACTGTCGCTCCAATTGTTACAGAGTGACTCACTCCTGAAAGAATCGACAGCAATGAGCGATGAGGAAGAAAAGGCCTTAGATTCTGACACCCACCTGTCCTGGGACTTCATTCACTAAATTCATGGTGGAAGTTTAAGAGTCTTCCACGAGCTTCTCATTAGAATGACTTTGGCTTCACAGGAGGCAAGAGTCAAGATGTAACAAAGATTTTTATTCTAATTTGTACTGAAATCTGGGGTTTCAATCATCACGACTCCCTAAATTAGAATGGATCTTCCAAAATAGACACATGCAAACATTTTTTCCTAATTTTTTTTCTCATGGAAAAGTATGCAGCCTGCTATGTAATGTCACACATTAAAATAACATTGGCATAGAATGGAGATAAAAATCCTTTCTCTGGAAATAAGCATATGTTATTAAAATTATATGTCATTTGTAGCCAACTATGAGAAAAGACTCCACACTGAAGTGTTTCAGTTCAGAATTGACTTGGATTATTGTGACACTGTGCAATAAATATAGGACTAAGAGGCAAGAGACTTGGGCTCAACTTCCAGACAACCCACTGAAACCTGGGGACCTGAATCCAGTGTTGACTTCCGGGAGTCTTAATGTTCTCACTATAAAATGGATTCATAACACATGCCCTGTTCCCTGTTGCACAGAATCCTTATGAGATCTGAGTGAAAATAGCTCTGAAAGGTGCTTTACCAACTATAAAGTGGGATAGGAAAATGCACTTTAAGGTGTGGTGGTACAAGCCTTTAATTCTAGCACTCTGGAGGCAGAGGCAGGAAGATTGGTAGTTCAAAGGCAACCGTCTATAGAGAGGCCTGCCTGGACTATATGAGACATCTCAAAACACACAAATCAAAAACTGTTGTGAGAAAATACTTCACATATCAGTTCTTATTATTTGCCGTGGTTCTTCACCACATGCATGAATGATGATAGAAAGATTTTGTTTTTCACACATTAATCATTTTTTAATAGTGTTTCACTATAGAACCCTAACTCTGGCTGTCCTAGAGCTCACTATGCAGAACAGGTTGACCTTGAACTCAGGAGAAAGAATCTGTATATTTTAAGGGACATAAAGACACCCTGTCTTGCTCTGTTTTGAGTTATAACAGAATATCTGAGAAATCCAGGGACTATAGAAGGAAATGTACTTTCTCATAGCACTGAGATGGGAAGCTCAGCTCAAGATGGCGCTGCTGGTGATAGTGGTCCTGCTGAATCATCGCTTGAGGGAAAGGAGCAAGGAGAGGGGGCAGAGAGAGAGACAGAGACAGAGACAGAGACAGAGATCACCTTTAATAATATTAACCCCACTCACGAAGGCAGAGCCCTCGTGTCCTAAGTATTCCTTAATAATCCCATTTCATAATACACTGGTAATTAAAGGTCAACAAAAGTTTTACAGTGGAAATGCATTTAAATCATAGTATAACTCAAACCACACACAACTAACAGAGCAGTCTATGGTCAAAAAGAAGAAAAAGAAAAAAGAAAAAAAAAGCAGCATTTCTCTGTAATGTCAAAAATCATACAAAGATATCCAGTAAAACAAACCCAAAAGGATTTACCAGTAATACCAAATCAAAAAGAAATACCAGTTATAATTATTTGTAAATGAGAGGATCTTACATAAAATTCTAAAGACATCACCAAAATATATTGGAAACAATAAAAAAAACAATTCAATGATGTTGTAACATACAAAAATACTTATATTCCTATACACTAGTAACTTATTTCAAAGGGAAATTAAGGAAACAGTCCCATTCATAATAGCATCAGAAAGAATAAATGCCTTGGAATACATAAAGAACACTAGACTGGCACAGTGAAGACTGTAAAATGCTGATGGAACAAATGAAGGAAAATGCATGCCGCATTTATGGCTTGTAAGACAGCATTCTTAAGTTTCCCACAGAGCCCATAGCAATGGGCAGGTCTGATTCAAAGCCCAGCATAACATCGAAAAAAGATATTTTTTAAGACTGCAATTTAGAAAAGACAACTTTAGTATTCAAAGGTAGCCACAGAGGACTCTAAATACTTGGTTATCTTCAAGAGGAGTGAAACCGGAGGTGTTACACTTCCTGACTTCAACATTCATCAAAAAGCTACAGACATATAGATCGATGGAACAAAACAGAGACCAGAATGTTCAGTTTATCTCTCACAGAGACACTGGGACAGTGCCAGAGGAAAGGACAGTCATTCCACTGAACAGTATTGGGAGAACTGGACTGATACACACAGAAAAGAGAGAGAGAGAGAGAGAGAGAGAGAGAGAGAGAGAGAGAGAGAGATGGAAATTAGACTCTTACCTTGTACCATACCCAAAACTCAGCTCAGAATGGACTAAAGATGCAAAGAAAAGGCCCCAAACAGCAAAACTTCTAGACGAAAACCTTAGGGGGGAACTTCATGGTATGGGTGTTGGCAATGATTTTGTGAACGTAACACCAAAAGCACAGGCTACGTGAGCCAAAACGGATCAGCAGGGCTACATCCAACCAAAAGCTTCTGCACAAACTAAACAACCGACAGCTTGAAATGGCAACGTGGAAACAAGAGAAAAAAGATTGTAAACCGCACATCCACACGGGGTTCATCTCCAAAACACACGAGGAATCCCTACAACTCAGCTGCAAAACCCCACAGATTACCCAGATAAGAAACAGCCCAAGGACTTGAGCCGATAACTCTACAGAGAAGACACTGACATGGCCGCCAAGTTTACAAAGCGATGTCCAGTATCCTTCTATCACCGGGGAAATTAAACCAGAGTGAGGTCTCCCTTTATACCTAGGCAACCCACCTTAGTGGGGCCCGCACAATCCCATCTGTGTATGACACAGCAAGAATGTAAAACTGTGCAGCCATGTGGAAAATAAAATGGAGTTTCAAAAACAAACAAACAAGCAAACAAACAAAAAAACCACAAACCTGAAAATAGGACTTCCCATTTCTGGATATTTTCCCAAAAGAATTAGAATCGTGAAAAGATATGTTCATGCATATATCTATAGCATATTTATTCACTAATAATAGGCTGAGATGTGTAACAACCTAAATGTCCACCAACAATGGCTGTCAAAGGAAAATTTGGCGTATATGCACAATGCAATATTATTCAGCCTTAATAAAGTGATATTTATCCTAAGCAAAAACATGGAGGACATTTTGCTGAAGAAAACAATCCGAGCCCAGAATGAAATGTAGTGTGTGTCCTCACTCACAGTGTCTAAAAAAGCAGATAGTGGTGGGTGCCAGGAGGAAAGGGGGAAAGGGGGTTTTTGCCACAACTTTCAGATTTCATTGTACAGGATATGCCTACACTTAACAGTATTTATTGCCCACTTGAAAATTAAGCTAAGAGGTTCAGAATAATAAATATGTATATTGCTGTATAAATGCATGTGCGTGTGCACACACACACACCCATACTTTGTGGGTTAACAAAGACTTTCTCACCCTCATCCTTATAAACCCTGTCGGAGCTATCACAATTTGGAACATTTGGAAACAAATAGAGCGATTGTTCTCTACCTCAAAAGACAACTCAAGCCAAAAACAAAAGGAACAGGAAAAATAAAATGAAATATGCATACTGAAAAATGGAGGTTTTAATAACAGAAGAGCAGTAAAAAGAATTAATCAACAGTATAATACAGCTAAATCAAATAGAAGTGAGAGTGAATATATAACCAAAATCAAAATAAAATGAGCAGATACACAGCTGTATTAAAATGACTTTTATGTAACAAGTAATTATTATTAATAAATATAAGACACTGAAAACAAATAAAACATAATGTCAAAGAAGGTAGAAGAGTTAAATTTGAGTCCATAGATAAATTGTCTACAATTTAACAACACACAAAATTGATATCAAATTGTTAATAAAAGTTCTAGGAAATAGTATCAGGGTTATATGAGCCACTTAGAATATAGATATTTTTTAAAAGGATGAAATGATACATAAAATATGACCTAGGATCTAAAACCTGAAAAACAGAATACAAATAAGCTACAGGTCAGCCTCATTTGTTAACATATACAGAAAACACTAAATAAACCACAGTGAGAATTAAACTACCTGCTAGAAGATAATACACTGTGAGCAAGGGGATTTGCCACAGAAATTGAAGAAATATTCAACTTAGGAAAAATTATCAAAACAATATACCACAGCAGTAATACAAGCAATAAAGGATGTATCTAAGTAAATGACTCTATGGATTTAAAAAGCATATGAATTTATAAGTAAGTAAAAAGTATAGGGATAAAAAATATTTCATTTCAACCTTTTTAAATGTTATTAAATATTAACTTTGTGGCCTTTTATTCAATTTGAAGGAACAGCTGCTTAAAACTACCAACTAGCATTCTATTTAACTGACACCATACCCAACACGCCCTAATAAAAACAGAAAATTTAAATACCTGTTTACACTCTCTGCCAATTAACACCTTTCAGTCTCATAAATGCAGTGACTCTCTGGAATAGCTTAGACACTATAGAATAATAAAAAACACTAGTTTCAGCCAACACATTGTATATTTGGAGGAGGGATCAGTTCTAAAATTCTAAAGGTGAAAAGAATTCCATCAAGAATATCAGCTGGATGTGATAGAGTTTCCATATTGTTTTTATTATCAGGTGTAATCAGAATTTTTTTTCAAGATTGTTAATCATGGCTGGGTGGGGGGAGGGGTGGGGAGATGTCTGTGTCCACAGGAGTGGGGATGTACACATAGGCCAGAGGCCTTGGAGGCCCTGAGGCTGGAGTTACAGGGGTGGTCAGCCACCAGATTTTTGGATGCTGGGAACTGAACCCAGGTCTTCTGCTGGAACAGTACATGCTCTTTGCCACTGAGCCTTCTATCCATCCATGTAGTCAGACATTTTTAGTACCAACAATTCACAGCACCAGTAACGAAAATGTGTGTGTGTGTGTGTGTGTGTGTGTGTGTGTGTGTGTGTGTGTGT
>OU015743.1:114007630-114030739 GCA_907169655.1 Acomys percivali
TGTGTGTGTGTGTGTGTGTGTGTGTGTGTGTGTGTGTGTGTGTGTGTTTCTGTGTCTGTGTCTGTGTCTGTGTCTGTGTGAACCCCTGGGTGGTTCATAAGAGTATAAGAAAGTAGGCTAAGCAAGCCAGTAAGCAGTATTCCTCCCTGGCCTCTGCTTCAGTTCCTGCCTCCAGGTTTCTACCCTGAGTTCCTGCTCTGACTTCCCTCAGTGATGGAAGGTTATCTGAGAGTTGTAAGTTGAAATAAAGTCATTCTTCCCCAAGTTGCTTTCAGTCATGGTGCTTTATCACAGCAATAGAAATCCTAAGACAGCATTTTACAATCTTCTTTTAAAATATAATATATAGAGTATATTACTCTATCAATTTGTATCAGAATCAGAAATTCCTTATAACACCCTTTAAATAATGAGCAATATAAGCATAATAGCAATTAAAACAGAACATATGGGATTAAGAGACTTAAGCGACAAAATTGTGTCTTCCCTCAAGTGCCTCCAGGCTAGCTCTCAGGGGTCTGTTCTGAACTGTTTATCATTACAATGCTTCACAACCCTTCCTGGTTTCAACGCCTTCTCTTCATCATCCTAACAAGCTTCATCCCACGTCAAGTGACAAGAACACGATCCAAGAAGAACATCAGCAGAGCATCCATCCTGCTAATTGAGCCTCAGAGGTCTTATCTTACCTTCGCCTTGTTGTCTCCTGGCCCTGTGTGATGTCACAGGCATGATTCATTCCCTGAGCTCCTCCATGTTTCCAAGTGACTGAGCTTTCTCCATGATCTAAGAGCCATGAGTGACATCTCAGCATATCTTCAGACATGGCACCCACAGATCCAGTCAACAACAAACATTTACTGAGTAGCTTGACGTTTGGGATAAAGCAATAGAGAAGAAAGGATCCCTTTCTTTTATTTCTGTTGAGAGAACAGACACCAAAAACTAATCAACTAGATGAGGTGGTGATGAGTGTTGTGGATGGAAGGAACTAGAAGGACAAGTGTCAGCATGAAGGACGGAGGGGATCGTGAATTTAAAGATGACCAGCAAAGTCCTCAACATAAAAGGGTGGCTTTAGTGCGATGATCCAAAGTAAGGAAAGAGTAAAGCACAGGGACAGTAGGACAAGAGCATTTCAGGCAGGGGGCCCTGAGGTGGGAGAACGTTTCTCAGTAGACAACGAAGGCCAGTGTGCCTGGAATGGAAAGCTGGGCAGCAGTAGACAACGTGAGAGAGTCAGCTACAAGTGAGGCCATGGGACTTTGCATCACTCTGTCTGAGGGACTTGGAACCCATCCATGCTAATGAGAGCAGCAGCACATGACTTGGATTTGGGAGGATAAGAGTAGAGGGCAAAAATAGAAGCAAAAAGCAAACTGGAGCCTGGAAGAACTCAGAGGACTGTGACTCCACCCCAGTGAGCGGCTGTGTGGATGGCAAGAAGCTATCAGATTGTGCACCAAGCATGGTGACAGGGGTGTTTTTTGTTGTTGTTTTGGTTTGGTTTTTGGTGAGTGTGTGAGAGAGAGAGAGAAAAAAATGAGATGTGTTCAAGGATGTCATCAAACTCAAAGAATAGGGCCATTTAGAGAGGACCAAAAGGAAAATCCAAGTGAGGGGGTGGTCCTGTGAGTACAGTGCTTGGGGCCCAAGAATAAAGAGCTGAGTTCACATGAAAAATTGACCACAGCGGCACATGCCTGTAACTCCATGTTAGGAAGACAGAGAAGAGTAGAACCTGGGAACTTACTGGGAAGGCAATCTAAGTGAATTGATGAGTGTCAAGCTCAGGGATAGATTCTTGTCAAAAAGTGAGGTGGAGTGTCTCATGGGGCCCCATCCCTCCCTGAGGCTTTATACTCAGTTACAGGTGATGGGAGACAGTTTCTCCAGTAGGTTAGCCATTGCTAAGGTGGCCATACTCCTGCAAACAAACCTATTCATACTCTTACGAAGAACTCTAATAAAACTCATTCGGTCACCCAAAGAAGGACCTGAAAAAATAAATTGGGAAGAGACAGGGCATTAGCCTAGACAAGGAGGTTAAGAGGAAAGCAATGAACCTGATAGGCGTATGTTATAAACATGTATAAAAATTTCAGCATGAAACCCATTACTGCATATGATTCATATATGCCAATAAAAACATTTTTAAAATAAAGCAAAAACAATAAGCACTGCTTAGATATCAAAAATTGACCTCTAGCCTCACTGGCACACATAAGAGCAAGTGTACACACACATACCCACATGCATAAACAGGCACACACTACACAAAGACACCAGAAAAGCAAATGTCCATTGAGGACTTTGTCTATGTTAGAGAAAAAAAGGACAATAAAAACGTCCACTGAACGCAATAGACCATCCTCAGCCATCTGTGTGTTCCAGGAGTCACCTATACACATACAGAATACAGAGCTACCAAGGAAGGACTAGGGAGGAACCATCTTGCATGTCTTCCAAGCCATGAAATTCACTACAGACCAGAAATAGATCACCAATGTTCCCATAGGTTTGTCAGCAATAATTAGCTGCAAGGCTAGCTGCAAGGGAGCCAGATGTTTTTCATTGGTTGGTCCATCCTTCATAGAGACTGCTTAGAGGAAAGTGACTCATATTGGAAGGTCTCTTCAGTCTCTCTCAGTCTCTCTCTGTCTCTGTCTGTCTCTGTCTGTCTCTGTCTCTGTCTCTCTGTCTCTCTGTCTCTCTCTTTCTCCCTCCCTCTCTCTCTGTCTCTCTCTCTCTCTCTCACAACACCCCCTCTCTCTCACACACACACACAACACATACACACACATGTGCACTTACAAACAAAACCAAGAAAAGTTCCCATTTTTTAAATGCGAGGCCTCACTCCTCCAAAAAGAACAGTGCTTATCGAGATAAATGAAAGAAGTTGGTCGTTTAAACTCAGTGTGACTAATGTTTAAAAGAAAAAAAAACAGCTGTAAGAAATACTGGGTAATCGCACACACTCAGCAGCCACTGGGAGCACTGCAGTGCTATGCCTACCACAATTTAGCTCTCCTGCCCCATGCAGTCACTCCGAATGGCAGCTGTGATCCCGGCCTTGCACATCAGAGACCATTAGGAAGAGCAGCATGATTCATCATCTTCTGCTTGTGTTATTTTCACTTAGTCATTTGGGGGCCGATCTGAGGCACTAACAATAGTCTGAGAGTCGATGGATTGATTTTTCTCCCTTAAATAACTTGTGAATTTTTAACCGTTAAACTTCTGCCATTTCAGGTAAAGATGCACACAGTCTTGCATGGGGACCTGGAGGTGGCCCACCCAAGTGTCCCCTGCACTATCCCTCCAGCGCCTCCTTGGGCTCCTGTGCCACTCATGAGGAAATCTGTTCTGCTTTTTCAGGTGGTCTGATCCTTAGAATACCTTTCCCCTTGGCATATCCCTAAGTAATTGATCACTCAGCTTCCCCCACCCACCCCGCCTGTGTCATTCATCCACAAGGGTCACAGTTTCTCCACATTCGCTTTACACTCAGCATCCCAGACACCATCCTTTGAATAACTATCTCTTTTGGAAAACAGTTCATCACACAGCTCCAGATAGGACCTGGCCAGAGTGGAGTACCCCAGCACAGTGCTAGAGGCACTTCTCTAGCCACGATGACACCCTGCTGTCCCATCTGGATATGCAGGCGTGAGTACTACAGGTGCCCTTTTCAGACACTCTACCTTGATGTCAAGGGCAGCCCAGGATTTGTCACTTGGCACTTTTTTTTTTAAAGATAGAAGCACTATATTGTATAGGTAAGCCTTCTAAATTTTGTCCTGTATGTATTAAGTCAAAACAGTAGGTATCAAGATTGCTTAATTATTATCTACTGTCCTTCCCAAATTCTCACTCTAAAAAAGAATGGGCTTTGCACAGTTGATGTTGACCCAACAACAGAATAGAGTGGTTGGTTAGCACATCAACCTTGTAACCAGGTATCAGTTGTCAGATTAGACTCAACAGTAAAAAATAAATCTTCTCCTGAATATCAGAGTTGCACATTTTCATGGCATTTGCAGGATTTCCAGCCTCCAACTGCCCAAAGGGTTGCTTTGCTCCATAATGCTTTGTTTGGTCCACACTTTTTGTTAGCCTGGTTTTGTTTTTTAGAGATAGGGTTTCTCTGTGAAGCCCTGGCTGTCCTGGAACTCTGTAAACCAGGCTGGCCTCAAACTCACAGAGAGCCTCCTGCCACCACACTGCACTTCACACAAGGACGGACTGAACAGATGGTCTACCACATGACACACGTCCTCATTACAGGGACCCAGCAGAAGAAGCTCTTTGCTCTGGGTACCGTTTTCTTTTTTAAAGACGATTTTACTTATAATGCTTTCTCTCTGCTTAGACTGTCAGGAGCCCACAGGAAAGTTCTCAGACCACTAGAGGATGGAATAACAGCATATCGTGGTATATGCTTTATAGACCAACCACGTACTAGGGTTTTATTTTCTTTCCCTTGATTTCCCTTTACCTTAGCCTCTTCATTGCTTTCTGCTTTATCTTACTGAATTGCATGCCCTCTTAAAGACGCCACAGAGGTTTTTTTTAAAGGAAAGGTAAAAGCAAATGGAAAACAAGAGGAAGAGGCTGGAGAGATGGTTCAGCAGTTAAGATCCTGAGCTACTCTTACAGAGAACGTGAGTCATGTTCCCTGTTTGTGGTACTTTGAATGAGAACTGCCCCGTAGGCTTTGGTATTTGAATGCTGGTTTCCAGCTGGTGGGGGTTATTTGGAGAGATTTAAGAGGTGTGGTCTTGCTAAAGGTAATATACCACTAGGGAAGGTTTTCAGACTCCATCGTCTCACCCCAAATCCAGGCTGTTCTCTCCGCTTCTTGCTTGTATTTGGAATTGTAAGCCAAAGCAAACTCTCCCTTCAGTTGTGTGTGGTCATGATGTTTTAATCACAGCACAGAAAAGTAGCAACTGCCCAGCATTCACAGGGGCTGCTCATCACACCTACAGCACCAGTTACAGGAGCCCCAACAACGTCCAGCCCCCCGGGCACCTGTACTCATGTGTACATATGCACACAATACACATAATTAAAAATAGAAATGAATAGAGAGTAAATAATCTAGACCACGCTTTATATAAATAATCCACAAAGATTATTTGAGAATTTGACACACGCTTTGCTGTGCTAAGTACACAGTGCTTTAGTATTAGTGTGAGCCACAGGACTTAGAAAATTTAAAGAAAAAGGATTTTCTCTAGTCCTAGCAAAACCACACCAGATCTGAGTAAACATTGTTTTTTGAGTACTTTCAAATCATAAGCAGAACTGCACTTTTAGAATTGCTCTTAGTGTCAAGGTGGCTTTTCTAATATTTGGGATGAGGGCAGGCATATACTCTATTCTTCCTTTAGAACTTCAGAGTCCAGACTCATTCCAAGTATCTGATATTCCTGTTCCCTCCATGCCTTATCAGAGATCACTAATAATCATCAAGTTTTTTTGGCTGTCAGTTTTTCAATATTCTGGGGCAATTAGCAAACACAGTGAGCTTTATGGTAAGCCTAAGAATTAGGCATCATTCTTTTGAGGATAAAGCTTAAAGTATGTAACAAGCTGTTATGGTGATTAAATTATAATAATTAGTATTTTGTGCAAATAATTATAGCCCAACTTTAAGCCTCAGGGGAGAGAAGTGAGAGATGAATGAAACGAAACTGACTGAGTACTCACTTTTCACAGACATTGTCTTATTGCCAGGCTGTGAGCCCTCACTATGCTCACAACTGTACTGTGAGGCGTGATAGCGTGGAGCTTACAGATGGGGAAATGCAGTTTCGGAGGTTGTGATCTTATTTGGGCACAGATAAAAAGTGAAAATGTAGGTCTGAAATCCAAAAGCCTTGCTCCATTTCCCCAAATTAAGTAATTGAGGAGGAGGAACATAATACAGCCCGTCACACTTCTATCCGTCTGGAAAATGATAGTCATGAAGTCTATGTAGGTGACAATAATCTTGTTCTTTCAACACAAAAATAAGTCTTGGACCTAAGAAAAATCTGCATCAAGAATTGAGTGTCCCATGAAAAGAAAAATTCTACTAAGATAGATAAATGACAGATAGGTAGGTAGGTAGGTAGATAGATACATAGATACATAGATAGATTATAGATAGATATGAATAGATGGCAGATAGATGATAGTAAATTTAGATAGATAATAGATGATAGATAAATAAATGATAAATAGATAGATAGGTAGATGATAGATAGATAGATAGATTTAGATAGGTAGATGATAGATAGATAGATAATAGATAGATAGATAATAGATAGATAGATAGATAGATAGATAGATAGATAGATAGATAGATAGATGTGTTGTAGAACAGATATTAGACTCTTGAAGGCTTCTCTACCCTGGCCAGCTCCCAAATAATTGATGCAGAGAAACTATAATTTATTTTTTAAGCTTTAAAGCACTAGAGCTGAGCAGATATCAAAACCCTCTAAGCTATTTTTGTCTCATGGTCCTTTGAGACACTAAGCCTAGAAACCTAAACTCCACTTCCTTATCTTCTGTCCAGCCTAGGCTGTCAGCAACTTTATTGACCAATCAGGGGCAATTGGGTAGCTAAGTTATACAAAATCACTTGGTATATGTGAGAATGTGATCGTCTGGGGTAGAACCAGATCTTGGGGGCCAGTATTAGCATTAGAATATATAACACCAGACTAACCCCAACATAGATAGAAGATAGATCGGTGATAGATGCTGACAAAGATACATGCATAGATGGTAATACATCTCTGTCTCTCTCTCTGTCTCTCTGTCTCTCTGTCTCTCTGTCTCTCTCTCTCTCTCTCTCTCTCACACACACACACACACACACACACACACACACACACACAAGATAGATACATAGATAAATTCTTTTTCCAAAGTACTAAGATTTGACAATGTATTTCATACAATAGGTTGAAGACAAACTCACATAATGAGAGTTAGTCCTCATAAATTAGCATGAGAAAAATTAGACAATAGCCTTACAGAAAAGTGAAGAAAAAAAAAAGAACAATTCAAAATTAGACCAGACAATACTAATTTTATTCAAACCTTAATTGAATCAAAGGTATTTAGACTTAGTTGTTTATGCTTTTTGAATTTTGCTTTCATGCAACTGAAGCTAGAGTGATCCAAATATAAAGGAGAGATGCTATGGAGGCAGGGGTGAGTGGTGGCATCCTAGCTTCAAACTGTCTTTCAAAAGTAAGGGTGTAACGCCCAACCTCAATGGGGAGTTTAGGCCATTGGTTTTGTACATCGGGCCACAGCATCCAGGGACAAAGCAAAGCAAAGTGCTCCTTTTAAAGTAAGTTTAGTCAACAGTAAACATATTCTAAATTATAGGATATGAAGAAGTAACAAATCACAATAACAATTTTATAAAATTGTTGCTGATAAAAATCCTGGGAGGATAGAAGGGATGGGATAACAATTGAGATGTAATATGAATGAATGAATGAACGAATGAATGAATGAATGAATTAAAACGACCTGTGGCTATCAAATTCCATCAGAGTATTTCTCGAGCTTATTCAACAAAACTAAGTAAATTCTTAGGACAGAAATGAATGATCTAGAGGCATTGCTACTTACCTGGTTCAAGGTCACTTTGATAACTGATTAAAGAAGGAATTGACCTGCAGACATGTGTCAGTTTTTCGCCAATAATATACAAGGAACCGTGTTTCCATCGTACATGAGCAGCCTTTACATAGAATCATACCTACATAAGAGAAGTCCATCCAGGTAACTGTAACTCTCCCTCACAGCAAAAGGGCTTTGTTCCATTTTCGACCTTTCCTTCCTATAACAGCGCTCACATTCTGAATCCAACACTAGAGCTTGTGGAGTAGCCCATAGTCCCCTTGTGTCTTTTAGTGGCCATCTCTAGAACCTAGTACCCTTCCTTGCCACCCATCTGGAAGTAGCGAGCATTGTTTCTGATGAACCAACAGGCACTGGGCTGAATCGGTATTGTTAATAAGCTTGGTTGAGCCTCTCACATTCTTACAAACTCTATTTACAACCCTTCTCTTCATTTTAAAGATAATGGAGCAAACCACATGAGGGTCAGTAAGCAACAAACCTAGAATTAAAAACCGGGTACGATCAATCACAAAGCCTATGTTCTTTCCTGTATGTTATATTCCCTTCCCCGCTTCCCCTGCCCCCCCAGTGTAAGAAGAGATCTTCTTGCCCAGCACATGCCCCTTCTTCCCTGATCAGTCTTATCATTAAGCACCCTGAGCATGCCAGATGACATATCTTCTGAATAAAATATTGTGCTTTAATTGTTACTCTGCACCTTAGGTAGCAGCAAACATGACTCCAATGGACTCGAGTACTAACAAGATTGATTTGGTCCATGTGACTGGAAGCTACAGAAGGAAGCATGGATTTTGCTTTGCTCAGGACACCTGCCTCATTTATCTGCTGTTCTGTGGGGCTGTGCTCCATGCCATGACCTCACAGAGTGTTTAATCAGCAAAACTTACATTGCCTGCATTCAGGGGAGATAAGGTTGTGCTTCAGAGAAACCTCAAACAATTCTGATGATGGTAGAAAATGAGTCTCAATGGCCATGGGTGAGGACCTGTTACTGCTGTTTTAATTCTAGGCTCTTCATCTTCAAGATGGTTCTTGAGTAAAACATCCTAGCAAGTGGGATTAAACCAGTTTGGTTGGACTAGTGAGTCTTAGCTGAGGCTCTATATTAGCATTATCGTCAAGTAACCTCAAATAAGGAGAAACTCCCCCACAACATTGGAATGAGACACAGAAAAAGAAACAAATGGCTTTAGTTTATCAGGTACCACTTCAAACCACCCCCCCCCCCACACACACACCCTACGGGCCTTGAGCTGGAGTAGAATGGATGAGATGAACAAGAAAGTGGGTCTCCACACACACTGCAGCATTTTCCTATGTGTTGTTATAACTTCTTGTGATTTATCGGGCATTTTTATTAGCATTTATTAATTATACAAAGTAATGGGTCTCATGGTGACATTTCATGCACAGAATATAATTATTTTCAATCCCTTCTTATCACATCCTGCTCCCCTGTCTACTCTTCCCCTTCATCTACCTCCAAAACAGCTTTCCATTGTCATGTACTATCTCTATTGTTTTATTTTTCTCTAATTATTATTGTTGTATTTATACATGTATATTAATATATACATGTATATATACATATATACCTGGTGAGTCCATTTAGTGTTGTTCATATGTATATGTATACATATACATTAAATCATATGTATATAATTTTAGGGATCACCACTTGGGATTATATCATCAATTGGCTCATTCCTGGGGGAGACTTATTTTTTTTTGTATTACTCCTTCATTTATCTGCATGTGATTTAACAATTCATAAGGTGCTCATTTAACAAAATCCATACTTTAAAAGATGGCATTAACACCTATTATAAATTCATCCCATTCCGTCATCGCACTGGGTAGCTCCCAGTGATGCTGCACCATGTGGAATCTTTTTTTATTATTATTAATTTATTCAGATTACAACTCAATTGTTATCCCAACACTTGTATCCTCCCGTTCCTCCCTTGGGGGAGACTTATTTTCTCTTGCTAAGCAGTCATTAACTCCTTGTAGCTCTTCATCGAGAGATGGGGCCTTGAGATTTTTCCACCATCTACACTGGCATGTCAGCTGGTATTTTTTATTGTTCAGGTCTTATTTAGGCAGCCATGTTGTTGGGATTTCATGGGCTAGCTTCGGTGTTCTATAGAGAAGAGTCTCTTAGCAGATGTACTGATTCTTTGGTTCTTCCATCCTTCCTACCTCTCTTCCTTCATGCCTTACAGACAGGAGTGGTACTCAAGATTTATCAATTGGGTCTAGGCATCCCATGGTCAGTCTCTCTGCGTATTGACCAATGGTATTTTCTCTAATGGGTTCCATCTGTGGCTTTAAAAAAGAATGAATGAATGAATGAATGAATGAATGAAAAATAAGTATCTCTTGTTTTAACAGTGTCTCCTCCCTTATAGACCATAAAAGACATTTAGCTATGTCAGGATTTCTCACCATCTACTTGAGCACCTAGAAAATATCTGACACCTGGTAGTAAGCACCTACTAAAACACTGAAATGAACAATGAAACACAGACTCCCCAGGGCCAGGCAGCAAACAAAGCTGCATTTACTCTTAAATAAGCCAGAAATCTTTAGCAGATTAACCTCCCAGGATTCCCTGAGGACTCTGCCTGCATCGTGATAGCTACCTCTTTGCAGTGTGTTTAAGCTCATCAGTGGTCCTTCGATCATCTACCTGTTTAGGCTCCTCTCTGAGGATTACCTACACTTAGAAGACCTTGTCTTTACTGAATGCATCTCCAATGCATCCAATCTACCAGAGGCTCGCTTGGTTTTTCATTCTATTTTTGTTGTTGTTTGCTTGTTTTGCCAACATAAAGAGTGATTATATAAAGTAAACCTGTTTTCAATAAAAATATTACACTAATGCTCTGTACAATGTGTCTTGGAGGGTAGCAAAGATCACAATGTGACAGGAAGAGCAAATGGTGTCCTCCTACCATCTCAGTGACTCAGGGAGACGGATATGACAGTTATCCATCCTTTACCAGGTGAGAAACTAAGACACAGCAAGACTCCACTGCTCATCCAAAGCCTTGTAGCTATTTAGGTGGCAGACCTGGGACTTAAGCTATTTGTCTCTAGGACCTAGGCCCTTAACTGTAACAACTCTGGCAGGCATTCTGAGAGAAGCAGAGTATCCCAAGAGTCTTGGTTCACAAAAGAAAAACCAGCAATGCCATAGCAACAGCACATAGTAAAAATGGTGTCAGACTGCCATAGTACAGGACAAGACAGAGATCTTGGGGGAGCAAGGATTACCTTCAAAGGTGGGACATTAAGCCAAATTATTTTTAGGTTCTGAAGAGTCATAGCATCTTGGTGGCTACTGGGTGTGAAGGGAAGCGGTGTTGCAAGCCAGGCACAAAGTCTGAAAGTTGGGGTTCTGGACCCATTCATTGCCTAACACCTGATCAAGCTGAGGCTCAAAAACTGAAACTTTCAAAACCAGAACCAAGGTCCCAGAGGCCCAGCCCATGTGACACATATCCTCTTGAGAGAGGCCCCTGGATTTCAGAAGTCTAGAAATGTGTGTAGAGAAATAAGGCCAAACACAGCAGGTGATGCCAGCTGGAACCTTCTCTGTTTTATTCATGCTTCATCGCCAGACGGCTGGTTCCCAGGAGGTGGCTGAATCTCACAAGGTTCAGATGTAACAGGAAACAAATAGCTAATTGTGCTGCACCTCAGCTTGGATTCATTCTGGGTGTGGACAAGTGTCTGTGTCTCCAGAGACTGCAGTGAAGTGGAAAGCGCGGATTAGCCAATTTGATGATCTGAATTGAGGGGAGCAATTGAATGGTTGCCAAATCTGTGGGTGACTAGATGTCCTGTATGAGCCAGGACAGTCCTGAGCAATCATGACCATTGTCAAGCAGGGCCTCCACTTGAAAGGTAGGCATGGCCCCATTTTCCCTTGGTAACAAATTACGCATTTCTCTAAACTTACTTAAATTTGCTTAAATTCTATGTGGGTTTTTTTTTTCATCTGTATTATACCTAGATGAGTAACAAGCCAGTTCCCTGCTGTGTCAAAGAACACTTTCTTTTATGTGTTTTAAACCTACCCATTTGATGCACCAAGCCCCACCTCCTGTTCCAGTTCAATTCAGAAGCCAGAATTAGAACTGTTTCTGACTGCTCCTCTGTCTGCAAGAGCTTATGTTCAGAGGTGAACAGGTGAAGGGAGGGGGTGAAAAGAGGAGGCTGCACAGGCTCGCCTTGGCCTCCAAGTACCTCTCAAATCATAGGGATGCAGGCAGAACCTGAGAGAGCACAAATCCATCAAAACAGCGTAATTAAAAGGACATACGATTTCAAGTGATGACTCAGTCAGGTTTATAGACCGAGGGGAGGATTTGGTAAAGGAAGTAATTCTCAGCTCGACCTTGAAAGGGCAGTACAGTCTCAATAGGAAAAGAAAATTGTAGTTTAAATGCTAGTTTCCCTTAAAGATGAGATGTGATGTTGAGTAGAAGTAAAATACACATTCATGGTGTAGTATTTGCAGAGTCGATATAGAGATATCTGGGCGATAGTTGGCAGGTCGAGACAGTACAGACATGACAACTTATGCTCACAGAGATGAGCAAAGCCATTGGATTGAGGCAGGTATGAGATGGCAGGTGAAAAGAGCTGAAGAAAGAAGGCTGAACAAAGAACCTGAGAGATGCCCATGTTTAAGGAAAAAGCAAAGTGAAGTCAGAAACATGGACTGAGAAACAGGGCTCAGAGCAGCGGCTGATGGCCAGCATGTTAGCAGAGAAGGTACCTGGAAGCAGATGTTGATTAGGATGAAGAATGAGAAGTGGTAACAATATTCAACTCAGAAGGCGTCACGTGGGTGGGTCCAGCTGAGCCATGAGGGAGAAGCCTGGCTGCAACCAGGAAATCAGAGGGGCTCTTTCTTTTTTCAGTGAGTGGAGTAAAGGCACAGTGATGTCCTAACCAGAACTCTAGGTAAAGGAGTAGATTCTCTGGGGCTGGAACGAAGGTTGGGGTTAAGAACACTGGTTGCTCTTGCAGAGGACTTGGCTCAGCTCCCAGCACCCACAACTGACTTACAGAGAATTTTTTTACATTTACTTAACTATGAGGTGTTTGGGGGAGTTGTTTTCGTTTGGTTTGGGTTGGGTTTTTGGTTAGTTGGTTGGTTGGTTGTTTGGTTTTGGATTTTTGGTTGGTTTTTTTTTCCTTTCTTTAAAAAATTTTCTCAAATATTACATCCCTACATCAGTTCCTCCTCCTTCCTCTCCTCCAAGTCCCTTCCCCCCAGCATCCCCTATCCCCCCAATCCACTCCTCTTCCATGTCCCTTCAAAAAAGGGCAGCCTCCCAGGGATATCAACTGAACATAGAATAACAACATACAATAAGACTAGGAGCAAACCCTCATATTAAGGCTGGAATAGGCAACCCAGCAGGAGGAAAAGGGTCCCAAATGCAGGCAAAAGACTCAGAGATAACCCCTGCTCCCACTGTTAGGAGTTGCACACAAAGGCCAAACCACACAACTGTACCATATATACAGAGGGTCCAGGTCAGACCCATGCAGGCTCCATCTCGGTGAGCCCCTGTGAGCCCAGGTTAGTAGATCCTGTGGGTTCTCTTATGGTGCCCTTTCTCCTCTGGCTCTTACTGTCCTTCCTCCCCCTCTTCCCCAGGATTCCCTGAGCTCCACCAAGCGTTTCACTGTGGGTTTCTGCATCTGTTTCCATCAGTTGCTGGGTGAAGTCTCTCTGATAACAATTGGGCTAAGCACAAATCTATGACTATAGCAGAAGATCATTAAAAATCATTTCACTGGGGGCTGCAGAGATGGCTCATCGGTTAAGAGCACTGGCTGCTCCTCCAGAGGTCCTGAGTTCAACTCCCTGCACCCATATGGCAGCTCACAACTGTCTGTAACTCTAGTTTCAGAGGATCTGACACCCTCTCACAGACAGACATACACGTAGGCAAAACACCAATGCAAATAAAAATCATTGCATTGGCTTTTTTGTTTTGTTTTTTTGCCAATAGTGTTTGGTTCTTTTCTGGATATTTGGGCTATCTAGACTCTGGTTTCTGGTCCTCCAGGCAGTATCAGGGGTGGGCACCTCTTGTGGCATGGGTTTCTAGCTGGATCAGCCAATGGTTGGCCACTCCTACAAGTTCTGAACCACCCTTTATCCCCAGCACATCTTGCAGGCAGGAAAAATTGTAGGTCAAAGGTTTTGTGCCTGGGTTGGTGTCCCAATCCCTCCACTGGAAGTTTTGGTTATAGGCGATGCCCAGAGATGTTTTTAACATTTATTTAAATACTTATTAAGGTATTAAGTAACTGTGTTCTTTGGTGATTTCATACCTATGTCCAATGCATAGTGATTACTCTTTCATCTTCCTTCCCACCAGTCTGCCCCTCCCCTCTGCACCACAAATCTCCCTTTCTCACATCTTATCTATTTGTTCTGTTTTGTGACCCAAATTTTAACCAGGGCCATCTGTGGGATGCTTTTGGAGCTGTACATCCCAAATCTATGCTGACAGAGCAAAAGTGAGGTAAGGAACCTCAAAGCCTGGGGGTCACCTGGCATGGTTGAGGACAGAGACAGAGTTTGAGGGGAAGCGATGGTGATGAGGTTGGGGCTTCAGGGCCTTTCTGCCACAGGGATTCCTCCAGGAATGCTACACCTTTTTTCTAAAGGGAAGCCCCCAAATTATATACACGATATACTGTCTATAATATGTAATACAATAGATAATGAAAGTTGAGAGTAAAATTACCACTGATAAAGAAAAAATAAAACAGCCACTACATAAGAAAATCATGGGATAATATCAAATTTAACACAGTTGTTGCCAAGGTGGGTGGCTAAGTCAAGGTTGGATTTATATGGGAGAATGGCCCAGAAGGGAATAAGCCTGACACTTGGTGAAGAATGGCATCTGTGCAAAGACAGCTTCCTCCCACTGTGGGTTCAACATATATAGGTTTCAATTCTGCATGCTGTCTTAGATATGAGTTTGTTTTAAACACATACTACTTCTTGAGTGTTAAGGTAAGCACACAAATACACACAAAATGCTGGCAGGCTCCTATGCATATGGAGACATATGAAATGCTTACATGCTTACATGCAAATAGAGATAAAGTTACCCATGATCTTGACACATAACTTCGTTATGACACGAATGGGTTATTTTTCTAAGTTACAAAGATTGAGTCTGATCCTCCACCAACCCACCATGTGTTCAACTGCAGTCTACATTTCGAGAAACCCACTGCCTAATGTGATGTAAGCAAACAAAGTAGCCATCTGCCTGTTGCCAGCAGTTATATTTTAAAACTTCCTCTAAATTTTTAAATAAAAATAGTTGTTATCCATTATAATAGTCTTAAGATTGTCTAATCTACCCCCATGACAACTGTTATTGCTATGTTAGTCTATAAAATTGAGAAGTTTACCACCACTTGCTATGAAGTAGTTTATACATAGAAGTTAATTATTCATGGAAGGTGGCTGAAAGACTATCTGTAGTTCTGTCAGCTTCAGGCCTGTTGGGAATCAGCTGTCAATTTTTATCATTTTGCTTGTGTTTCCTGAAGGTTTGGCTTTCTTTCTCTGTTCCAGATAATTTTGTTAATATTTCTTTTCCCTGAAAGTTGTTTATTTTATACATATTTTTTTTAATTTACGTGGTATGCTTCAATTATTATTCTAACAATCTCATATCTGAATTTTTGTTTTCCTTAAATACACTTTCACATTTTTTTTAAATCTTTACCATTTTTTTAAAGAAAAGAACTAGTTTATTGTGTGGTCCCACAATTTTTCCATTTTATAATTCACTGGTACTATTTTCCCTATTCTAAATTTTCTGAAGTGTGAACGATCTTTTAGTAGATGTCAAAAAAAAATCTAGGTATAGCCTAGAAGAAAAGTAAATTGAGACAGTCAAAACAGCAATACATAAGACATAACATGTAATTGGAGCTGTGCGTGGAAGGCTAAGCCGTTCCTCCAGTTCTCATCTCAAATACACTATTTATCAATATAAGGTTAAACTTAAGCTTAAATATTATTTCTGCATTTTCATTTAACGAGTGATCCAAAGTATAATATTTTATAACCACATCAAAATAAATGTGTAGATGATCTTATGCCCATATAAGATGTAGTTTAATGTAGCAGAAATTGACCAAAGGTAGGAGAGTTTCAATTTCATGGAGCTGTTTCCTCCAGTTAAAGCTTCCCTGAGGAAGAGAGGCTCACAAAAGAATTATAAGACTCAGAAGAATGGCAGAACTTACTCATGAGGCTCCCTTGGGTTATGCAAGGAGTAAAGAACTGCTGAGTAGCCATCTGGGAGAGTAAATGTTTGCAAGCAGTTCAGAGATAGGACCGTTCAGTAATATGGCTTTCCAAGAGTCACCCATGTTCTTGTAAGTCATGACTCACTCATGCTCCAGCAATGCTCTACATAAGGGGTAGGGTCAAAATCAGGCTATGGTGACAGTTGCATGTGCCTGTTATGGGCAATGATCCATGCAACTGAAGCGGTGCTACATGCCCCAAACGAACTTGCTCATATAAAGGGAGAAATTACAACAGAAACACAAGCATGTAGCTGCTAGGGGAAATGACATGCAATTTTGAGGCTATCCTCCACATTAGCCTCTAGGATGGCAAGAAAACTAGAGCAAGGTATTGATTAGGGGGTATTAGATTGCCATTTCTTAGAGCAGGTGAACCACAATGGGAAGAGAGTACAAATTTGATCTGTGACAGAGAGATCTTCCTGACATCTAAAAACTTGGAATTCCTAGGAAAACTGGGCAGAGAAGAGTGAGAAAGTGGAGTAGAAATGGTGGGACACACCTCATGTTCAACTTTAATATATAGAGAGGGGAACCCATTGTTCAGTGTGTAGACTGGGACTTTCATCATGTCCCAACACAGGAAAGTATGACAATTAGTGAGCATTTTGCTTCCAAACCACCTGAGTTTTAAACAAGAAATGAAAAGACCCTCTCACTTGGGAGTCTGTCGGATATGGGGGAAGAAGAGGCAACCATTTTAACAACTGCGTAAGAAAAACTGAGTAATTTTCCATCCCTCTTTGAGAAAATTATTACGTAATCCGAGGCAGTAAGAAGAAAAGTTAGTACATGGTGGGCTAACTCATATGAGCCATTATGGATTCTTCATTAGCTGAGGTCCCTGTGAATACTGAGGACCAGAAGACAGTAGAAGATCAACAGGCCTCAAACACTGCCCAGTCTGTGGGATTAGACAAGACTGTGTTCACATAACACTAAGCCAGGAGTTAATTCAGCAAGGATCTGGGGACTAGTATGGAGCTTTGGTTGCTTTGCTGTGCCCCATGGTAGGACACAATCTTCATAAGATAAGAGGTTGTTAAATATCAATGACTTAGATTGACATAAAAATTGAGTTCATAAGATAATAAATCACTCAAGACGGGATGGATAAAACAAGGAAATCAGGCAGTGACTCCTGCTTAGGTCACTCAAAAGCAATGTGGCAAGAGTTGTAGTAAGCTGTAATTCTTAGTGGAGAAAAGTGACACCAAACCAAATTCATTGCTTATGAATCTCTGGAAGGCCTTACAGCCTGAGAAACAATTCAGTGGAGTCATGAACAACAGAGTAGTTCAGCCGTCAACCCAGATCCCCTCAGACTCAGGGACCAGCTCAAGCACTAGGGGTGTAAGTAGAGCCCTATTTCCCTTTGGTCCTGGACCAAGCTGCACAGAGCAATCAGGTCCTACAGAGATGTGCAGTAATGCATGGCAGTTCCCCAGGAGAAGAAAATCGGATGACTCATGAAGAACGACCATGGACTGTGCGAGGGCTAAATGGAGCAGTTTCACTCATCCAAATTATTACACTCACCTTGCTTTTTTTTTTTAATGGAACAGTTAATACAAGTGATGAGATATTTTTATTCTATGTTGGGCCTTATTAACTTTTTTCTTATTGCCCTCCCTTCTGAATCACATAGAACGCTTGGTGCTTGCCTAGCATGAATGTTCAGAATACTTCCCACAGGTTACTTTCATAGTCCCACTATTTGTCACTTGATAGTACTGAGGACCTTGCTTTGTCTTCCTGATCTCCACCTTTAAAAAAAAAAAGATTTCATTACGTAATGCTATATCCCTTGAGTGTCTTACAGATTTGAAAAAGCATCAGAACAATAGTAAAAACTGAACTTAAAGAGTTTGAATGAAGGCACCCTGTGTGGGTGTAAAAAGTATTTGATGGAGCTATAAAGTTGTTGGATATAAACCTCAGCACTCAAGATAAGCTACTGTTGTGAGTTGTTAGCTAGGAAGGTCCCTGAGGCCCCACATACAATCTAGACTTCCGCCACTGCCATTGGTTTGCACACTAGAACCAAAATGTATGACCTTTTTGTTGAAGTCACTTAGAACTTCAGTTGCAAGACACATAAAAATCAAGCTAGGACTGTGCTCTTTTCTCTACTGACTGGCACCCATAGTGCCAGAAAGTATTATGGAGGCTTCTGGTAGAGAATTATCAGCAATGGTTCCGTTATCAGCATGAAAAATCAAGACATGCCTGACTGTGTAACAGTGGCACAACTATTTAGGGTATAACCAACTACTCACTGATTGCTGTTAAGGTCTGTTTTGCAGGACAGAACCTGTGTTTTATACTACAAGTCAAGGCAACACGCTGTGGCAGGGGTAGTCATATGTCCCAGTGAGGGGACATATTGTTGTCCTTTTATTAAGTGGATATGATGTGTCTATGAAATTTCCTTCTAAACATCTGTGTTTATAGGCATGTGTTGCTACTATTGTCAGCCTTGGTTAAAGAGGCTTCATTTTGGAGTATGTGGTGATTATTGAAGAGAACTCATCACCAGTCAAACTGGCTAGAACAGATTGCTGCTTAACTGACATAGAAGCCCAATGCTCAGCCCCAAATGAAATAAAATAAACACACACATCTACACCACTCACTGCAGAAAGCACTGCAGAAGAAGTGGAAGAAATGTAGGAGACAAAATAAGAATAGAATGTTGTGTGGCTGTTCCCTCCAGACTGAAAGATTACCTAGTGGAAAGAAGCAACAAGAAGAACCAGAAGACCTACCAGAGGTCCATCCCCAAGGCGAAATAATCAGTAAATAACTGCTGACTGAGAGGAGATCTTTGGTGGAGATGCTTGAAAGTTATGCCTGAGTCATACATCTTCTGAAAGTCATCACTCATGATGGGATGGATTTTCCCCCACAGGATTTTCACCTGTATTGCGGAAGAGTAATACCTACTACTCAAGAGCTGCCCACACTTCTGTAAGTAACCCTTCACCTATGCGTCTACAAGTCCATCAACTTATTGGCTCTTCCAGCTTTTCTTGGATAGAATTAGTCCTATGATCTGCCAGTGCCCTCTCTATTTGAGATGACTGGAAATAGACTGTAGAAAATGTCATTTAACAGCTTGCTGGGAATGCCTGAATTTTTTAGAAGGTTTTAATTTTGCTATGTACTTCAATGATAGAAAAAAATATTAATTTGTCCCAGTAGTAAAAGTAAATAGCTATCTATCAGTATGCTTTCAAATTAAACCATTGGTTCAAAGATGAACAGTGGTTTTGGTCAGAGGGTAAAAAAACAAGAACAAAACAAAACCAGTATATATCTGCATTTGCTATTAAGAATTGGTAATTACATGCAGAAAGGTCTCCAGACTTTAAGTGTAAAGAGATCCTAAGCATTAAAAGAGAGTGATGCTAGTGTAGAAAATGGTAATGTGTAACTGTGTTGATGAATATATACTAAACTAACTTTATTTGAAAATGTTATGGTGATTGTGTGTAGAAAATTCTAAGACTACCCAAAAATATATTAGACATAGTAAGTTGGTTTTATTATTTATTTTATATGAATATTTGACTGCTTGAACTTTTTTTATGTCTTTTCATTTTATTCAGGTATCTGCAGAGGCCAAAAGAGGAAGCTGTATCTCCTGGAGCTGGAGTTACAAGTGGTTGTGGGCCGCTTGATATGGATGCTGGGAACCACACCCAGGTCCTCTAGAAGGGCAACAGGTGCTCAGAGGTTCAGAACCATCTCTACAGTCCTGTAAATTGATTTTAGCAAGACCACGATGTGCTGGTTAGTTTTATGTTAATTTTACATAAGCTACTATCATCTGAGAGGAGGGAAACTCCACTGAGAAGATGCCCCCGTAAGATCAGGCTACAGGCACGCGTGTAGGGCATTTTTTCAAGTAGTGATTAAGGGATGAGGGCCCTGTTCATTGTAGGGGGCTCACCCCTGGGCTAGTGATTATGGGTTCTATAAGAAAGCAGGCTGAGCAAGCCATAAAGAGCAAGTCTGTGAGCAGCAACACCCAACTCCGCCATGGTTTCTGCATCAGCTCCTGCTTTCAGGTTCCTTCCCTGTTTGGTTTCCTGTCCTGATTCCTGTCAATAATTAACAGTGATATGGAAGTATAAGCCCTTTCCTCCCCAGCCTGCTTTGTCAAGGTGTTTCCTCACAGCAATGATAACCCTAGCTAAGACACACAATATACTCAGCAATATACAGAGATTGGCTGCATTTATATATAGTGGTGAATGGTAAGTTATATTTAAAATATATATAATATAAAGTAAATATACTGTACCAATTATGTTTTCACATGATCATAGGAACAAAAAGATATCTGGCAAAAAAAAGACCCATCTCTACCATGAATATTGAAAATGTGTCTAAGAGAAATTAATGAAGAAATAACAGAACACAAATATAACACGTGTTTGTTGTTTGAAAGCCTCAATGTTGTTAAATTTTCAGTTCTTTCCCAATTGTTATATAGATTTAGAGTACTGTCAAGTAAGACCAACTGGACTTTTGTTTTTTAATCCAAGAATTTAAGCTGATTCTAAGACATATACGGAAGCAGATCAAGCCAAATAGTCAGCAGATTGGAACAGTAGAACAAAGTCAGAAGAAAATACAATGTCTGCTATCAAAACTTACCGTAAAGTTGGGTGTAGTGGTGCACACTTGTACTCTCAGTGTTCAGGCTGAGGCAGGAGAATTGTTGAAAGTTTATGGCCAATTGAGATACATACCCAAAAAAAAAAACCAAACTGTCAAGAACAAAAGATAAAAAGGAAGGAAAGGAGAAGGAAAGCAGGGAGAGAGGAACAGAGGGTGGGAGAGAGGAACAGAGGGTGGGAGGGAAAAGGAAGGAAGGAAAGTGGCAGACAGCCTGATTGACTTACCATAAAGGTGCATAATCAACAGTGCATAAGGTAAAAAGATCAATGAATCAAGAGGCATCTACAAATAGACCTACTATGGCCAGGAATAATGCCCAGACAGATCAGTAGGAGAAGAAAAAAAAAATCTTTGCAATGAACAAAATAGTGAAAACTACATAACTGTAATAAACACTGAATTTCAAACCCTATATCACATAGAACAAATTTTAATATGAAGTACATAGTATTCATCATGTCAAACGTTTGATACTTTCTAGAATAAATCAAAGGAGAATATTTTCTTAACTTTGACACCGGCAAAAAAAAAAATCACATGTCATTGAGGTCAATGAGTGATGAGTACAAGCAGGAGGGCCTGGGATGAGATCCCTCGCACCCATATAAAAAGCAGTCATGGAGGTGCATGCCGGTCACCCTGGAGGTGGGAGGCAGAGACAGGAGGGTCCCTGGAGCCTGTGGATCAGCCAATCAAATGGAACCAGAAAGCCCCAGGTTCCATGAGAGACCCTGCTTCATGGGATAATTTGGAAAGTGATTAACGAGACACCCACCACATCTCTGTCCTCCATATGCATGCACATACACACATGAGTACATAAACATGTATACACACATGGTAACGCATACAGAAAGGCACTAATTATATAATATTACTAAACTTGACTTTATCTAAACACAATTTCTGATTATCAAAAGATACCATTAAATTAAAAGGTAAGCTATAGACAGGGAAATAGCATTTCCAACACACATCTGAATGTATTTACAATACAAATACATCCTCCTATAAATCAGAAATTAAATAAATAAACATTGGGGCTTGATATATGAACAGCTAATAAGCACATGGAAAAGTGCCCAATCTCATTAGTCCTTGGGGGAAATGTAAATGTAATTCATGATGGGATACTGTATCTTACTCATTAGAATGAAAAAAAAAAAACCCACTTTAAAGCAAATGGCAAATGTTGGCAAAGACATGAAGCAGCTAAAATTCTCATCACAGCTGGTGTAATTTACCAACTGATTTGGAATACTATGTCCATGTTTAATAAAGTTAAATCCATACTTTCAATTCATAATTTGTTAAAATGCATCAAATTCTACTTGATATTTTATTGCATGCATAGCATATCTCAATATAAATTATTTTCAAATAATCCTTAACTGAATCTTTATGATTAGAAAGGGCTGGGTTTAGGAAATTTGGAAGTACTGGTCAAAACGTGTGCTGTCTAAAGGCATACTCATAATTTCTTGTTTAACACAGGAATTATGTTAGAATGTTTTTCTTAATCCTAAAATATTTTTCAATTCAAATTCAGTTGTTAATTTCTATTTTAATATGTTGTAGTCAAAATGAAATTTATAAAATTTCTCCTACATAGTATGCAATAGTTGCCAAGTGGATTTCTGTGAGCTCAAGAACCAGCTTGGTTGACCACAGCAAGTTCCAACCAGCCGGGGCTGCATAGTGACCCCTATCTCAAAAAGTGAAGTGAAACACAAAACTGCCAAAGACATCATGATGGGTTTCTGTAAAGCTATAACTAACATTTTTTTAAATTTTAAAATATACACATAGAGGAGAAAATACAAAACTATGTGTTAAAGTAAAAATTTTAAAATAAAAATTAAATAACATATATTCAAGTAGAAAATACAACAGGTTCATTTTTAATGAAGCGTTCAACATAATTTATTAATAACTAATTTTAATTTAAATTTTGAGCAACTTTATACTACATGCCTCAAATAAATGTCATTTGGTCTACCTAAGTATATTTGAAATTATAGCTCTTATTAAAACACAGTTATTCTTTTCTTTTTAAACTCTTTATATCGCTTTAGATATATTTCCTACAAACAGAACTTAGTTGAATTTCATATTGAAAAAAAAACTCAAGAATTTTTATCTTGGAAAACGTATCTTATTGTGGCTAGAGAGATAACTCAGTTATAAGCCCCAGAGGAAGCAGGCTCAGCTCCTGCAGCCACATAGCAGCTAACAACTGCCTGTAACTCCTGTTCCAGAAGACCCGATGCCCTCTCTTGGCCTCTGTAGGTACTGCACACGTGTGATGCACACACATATATGCACATACACAAAAGCATGCACATATAAACCACTCATAAGCATTAAAGTAAATCTTTTTAAATG
>OU015743.1:114065428-114083843 GCA_907169655.1 Acomys percivali
ACACACACACACACACACACACACACACACACACACACACACACACACACTAAGCCAAAGGAGAACCTTGGCAGAGACCCAGTCATGAAAAAGTCTGTGGCAGTAACAAGTGCAAAGTGAATGAGAATAAATAGGATGAAAGCTAGTGTCAGAAGAGAACAAAGAGAACACGTTTCTATAAAGCTGTGAGAGATGATTTAAATATTCCTATGGCTGCATTGCTGTGTCAATGGCCAGACAAAACATAGCGCGCGCACACACACACACACACAAATCAACTATCATTCAGTCTCTAAAAAAGAAGGAAATTGTGGCCCATTCTCCAACACAGACCAACTTTGAACACACTGTGTTAATGAAATAGGCCAGTCATGAGAAGACAAGTACTGTATGAGTTGACTTATATGTAAGAATTTAAGTTCATACAGACAGAGTCAAATTGGAATTTCCAGAGTCTGGGGAATTATTGTCAAATGTGTTCATAGTTTGATACAGTGGTGATGGCTGGTTGACAGTATGGATGGACTCGATGCCACTGAATTGTGCCCTGAAAATAATCAAGATAAGTTTCATGGAGTTCATGTTTTATCACAAGTTTTAAATTTTATATGAAAAGAAATATCTCTGCAGCTGCTGGATTGATATATCTATCTAAAGATGGGGAGGGAGGAAGGGTGGGAGAGCACAAATCAGGGGACCAGTTCATTAGTAGTTCTTGAAATAACAGAAGAGGGGGGAACCTAAACTTACTCTATATGAATGAGGACATGGGATTAAAGGCAAGAAACCTTTTAGAAGTAGCACTGTGAGAAAGAAAAAGGATGAAGTCCAGATTTCTGGCCCAGAAACTAGATGGATGGTGGTTGAATCCAGTCACTAGGAACATTAAATGATTGGGGAGGGTAACTAATTTAGAAAGTGGATAATGTTGGGTCATTCAAATAAAGAACATTGTCTGCAACATAAATACTATAAATTAGACACAGTTAAAACTAGAACTAGAGTTCAAATTTGCCTTGTGATCATGCAGAGGGAGACAAGTAAAACCGTAGATGGCACAGGTGACCCAGCTGGGTCCTGAGGATACGTGCCACATATTGTGAGTAGTATTTTAGGTGCTTTGCCTTTTTTTACTTGTATTTTTTATTAATTCATTCATATTACATCTCAATGGTTATCCCATCCCTTGTATCCTCCCATTCCTCCCTCCCTCCCATTTTCCCCTTACTCCCCTCCCCTATGACTGTGACTGAGGGGGACCTCCTCCCCTTGTATATGCTCATAGGGTATCAAGTCTCTTCTTGGTAGCCTGCTATCCTTCCTCTGAGTGCCACCAGGTCTCCTCCTTTTGAATAAGTGTTTTTGTGTGGCTGTGTCATGTCCTGCACCATCCCTGAGTCTGCTTCCACTCCCCTCAACAGGACCCTTCCACGTCACTCGTAATAACCCACTCCCCACTTTCCTAACACACTCTGCTGCCCCATAACTCCTCTAAAACTCAAAAGCCCATCTTGGATGTCTTATCCTACTTGGCCTGGAAATTTTCAACTCATTCCTCCAGAGTCACTCTTCTTAAGTCTGCTAAATTCCTTTTGCCTGTATCAGAAACCGTAAGGATACCAATGAACATGGCATACGCTCTGCCTTTAGAGAGTCTATGACAGGAGAACAGACCATAAATCACAGCAAAAAAGGTACTGCTATAAGCATGGGGAATGGAAAAACAGCAGAGGAAAATAAGCCCACACTGGGGGGAGGGGGTAAGAAGGAAACATACACACATATACAGAAACAAACACACACAAACACACATACAGAGACAGAAAACCATACACACACAGACAGACAGACACAAGCATACATATATACACACACATATACACAAAGACATGCAGAGAAACACATAAACACACACACACACATACACACAAACACACACACACATGGCACCTGCCTAAGGAAGCCCTCACAGCTTTCCCAGCTTTTATTTCCTGTTGAAGTCACTGAACTTTGCTTTTTAAAGCACAGAGTACGATATTGTTAGGCTAGTTCTTCTGTTCAATCAGGAGTCTCTGAAGCTCTCACAGTGCTAGGTCCAAAGCATGAGTCATTAGATGTTTGTTGGGTGGGGTGGGGGGATAAAATGTGTTATTAAGCCTCTAATGTACTGTAAGAAGGAACTCATGGAACTGTTGTAACTAGCTGTCTGTGATATATATATATATATATATATATATATATATATATATATATATATATATATGAATATGATTCTCTTATTATTGGAAGTACTCACCAGTATGAACTTTCTAATACTCTAATACCACAACACTTGATGGGCATATGCTTTATACCTGTTGGATGGACATTATACACAAGTAGCCTCACAATGGAGAAAGGTGTGATGTCAGATCATCTTCTCATTTAACAGCGGTCCTCCATCCCATCCCCTAAGGACATCAAGATTGAAACTAGCCCTGTAAATTCAACCACTCTAAGGGCTAAGCTGAGTATGAGTTTCTGATCTTAGTGGTGTTTGTGGTTTGGAAAGATGGATGCCTTAGGAGCCAACTTACCCAAGCAGCAATTCTTCTCTGAGTACTCGCTCTACACAATGTCTACAGCCTCTGTCACATCCTTCCAGGAATACAGAAGATAGTGCCTCCCAGCCCTCAAATGTGTTATGGTCTCATTTAGGAGGACACTATGGGCTGGTGAAATGTGAAAACAGAGTACAGGAAAGGATATTCACAGTGGCCCATGGTACATGGAATAGAGAGAAAGGGAAAAGAATGCACCTTGCAGGCCACCTCAGTATTCTGCTCCTACCTTACCTGTCCCCTGGCTTTCCTCAAATGCATCAAGCACACACCTGCCTTAGGAAATTTGCACAAACTGTTCCCGGCATGGAAGCTCTTCCTGGAGACATTCACGGATCTCTCTCCTTCCGATCTCTGCTCAGATGCCACCTGATCACGCTGTTTAAAATAGCAAATTCCACCCCCACACCATTCACTCTCTCCTTTACCTACTTGACTTTTCTCTGTAGCAATGAACACCAACTGTCATTCCATATAATTCTTAATTTGTTTTTTATTATTGACTGTCTTCCCTCACTAAAATACACATTCCATGGGGGCAAGTGGCGAGGGTCGGTTTGTTCTGTTTGGTGTGCTCAAGGCACCTAAAATGATCTCTAGATGACATTAGGCCTTCGTGTTGAATGAATGGAAGAGTGAGTGAGTGGATTCCACTCCTTGTTGTCTACCGCGGCGAGACACAGGACTGAGTCTCCACAAAGTTTCACAGTTTCCCTTCACGATACTTACCTACATCATTCACTAATTTCTTCCTGGGATTTGGGTGAAGATGTTGACTTAATTCAGTTATGAACCTTATGTCATGATTTCCTTAAATAGTAATGCTCTAGATGCTATAATAAAACGAATCTCTTCCAGACCTAAAAATCCACGAGAACATCCTTATCTAATTTTAAATTTTAATGAATAGTTATAACGATGAGTAATTAATTTTGATATTTATAGAAAATGAAACGGATTTTTTTTCCTTTATAAAAATCTAGCACTTTAGGAACAACAAATTCTTGGAGAAAAAAATTCTAATGAGATCATTAGAGTTGAAAACATATCTCCTAGGCCATAGTGTGCGCAGCAATTGAACAGGCATCCGGGGGCTCCTCTTCTGCCCTAACATTCCCGCTGAACACATCCATTTCTCTCATATGTGAGAACCTGTCCTCAGACGAGAAAGCTAGTTAAGAATGAGTCTCACAGTAGCTGAAGCATAAAGAGAAACACAATTTAGCAAGCTAATGTCCTCAATCCAGAAGAAACTTGTCATCAGGTCTTTTAAAGACAGAGTCTCGTTATGTAGTACTGACTGAGCTGGGATTCACTATGTAGAGCAGGCTGGCCTCGAACTCACAGAGATCCATCTATCTCTGCATCCGCAGTGCACCACCACACCAAGCCCTCATATTATTCTTTAAAGGATAGATGTTCAGGTGACACAGTATAAAACATCTGTGGCAATGATATTTGAAGAAAACGAAAGGAAAAGAAAAAGGGAGCTACATTATTCCAAGGGGTAATCCCTACACTGATTCTCAAAGAGGCTCAGAGATGATACTACATAATACCAACGTTTAGCTCCGTGAAAGCATTCTGTCAGGGGCAGAGACAATCCTGTGTCTTACTTCCCGATGCTACACCTAATTACTACGGTGGAGATTGGCATGCAGAAACAGAATCAAGACTGCCTATTAAATCATCTCCTGCAGGATCCCGCATCTCAGGTGAGCCTTTGGAGGACACCTAGTCACAAGTCACTTCAGGATGGGACTCGGTGACAAGGGCCTGAAGTGCCAGTCGTCTGTGCTGTTGATTACGCACAGGCTGGAAACAGCAGATGTGCAGGAAGAGAGGCTGGCACGCCACTGCCAAGTCTCTGTGAGCCTGACTTGTGCTCTTGTTACCATATTTCTGCACAAAGGTAAGCTGCAGGGGTTCTCGTGTGCAGTGCCAACATTCCCCTCAAGATGGATTCCAGCGCACCCACACACTTTGACAAACATTCTTTAAAGGACCTGGGTTTTTTTTCAGTCTGTTGCAGGATTGATGATTTCATCTTTTGCTTCTCTTAGGTAGAGTGTGACCAATCAGCCATATAAAAACTTTCAAATTAAGACAAGAAAGTCATCCAAACCCCTCATTATGGCCTTAGTTGAATTCATTCCTGTTATGCCTGTCAGAATGAGTTATCTGTGGTAAAGAAAAAACAAATTTTCACATATACTGGAAGAAGCTGACTTCATGGCCAAGGTCATTTGATATCATCAACTTAAATACTAGCGAGTGTCCGCCGGAGGCAGCAGTTTCAGCTCTGACAGCGGATGCAAAGCTGCTCTTTCTAACAATAGTCAGCAGGTCCTGCTGCCTCTGTTACAGTATTGTTTATTACAAACATTACAAAAACATTAACAAAACCCAAAATTTTTTTAAAATAAATTTTTAAGATTGTATTTATTTATTATTACGAATACAGTGCTCTGCCTGCATGTATGCCAGCATGCCAGAAGAGGGCACCAGATCACATTATAGATGGTTGTGAGCCATCATATGGTTGCTGGGAATTGAACTCAGGTCCTCTGGAAGAGCAGACAGTGTTCTTAACCTCTGAGCCATCTCTCCAGCCCCAAAATTTTTAAAAAGGGAAAAATTCACCCAAAATTCTGCCATCCTATACACTGTTGACAGTTTTTCCCTGTTCCCTCGCAGTCCCGTCCATATGCAGACAGAATTTTTAGCTGTGATCTTAACACAGATGCAATTTAGTGTTCAGGTTTGCTTCAATTGGAGTTTTTAAAGCATTTTTACAGTGTGTACTGCCACCTTTGATTCTGTGGCTGTGACTCCGATGAGCCTGAAGGAGTGGTGATGGGTTTAAAAGAATCATCAACAGAACAAGGGGAGGGAGGGGGCTCTATTTTTAAATTCCTGGTTGAAAGAATGAAGTCTCTAGAATTAAATTTGAATGGAAAGGATTTCTTTCACTCTTCATTCTCCTACCTGGAAAGCTTTTTTTTTTTTTTTTCTTTTTTCTTTTCCCCACCATCAAGCATGGTTTTGTTACCTTAATAAAGTGCTCTTGCTCATTTTTTCTCTTCAAGTGCTTCTTTTTTAAAATCCTTTTCAGTATCTAGGACATTGACAAACATCAGCTTCTCTCCTTGCATCTGCTCTAAAGGATCTGTGTAACTCGGGATGCTAAGGGGGGTAGGTACTAAGGCTACATCCTTGTGAATTGAGGTCGTGTGTTGAGCTATCCACATGTTGAGTACCCAAATGCAACTTAATTGGCAGCACAGCAGACTCAAGGTCCAGAAAGGCTCAACAACCACAGATCTTACAACTCACCTGCCACATCCTTCCATAGTTCAAGCGACAGACCCGACTAGGGCAGAAAGGATGAAGAAAAGACAAACAGACACACGGACAGGACAAAAGTCTGAGGTAGGCAAGATGGGGACCTTAGATAAAGAAACCACAGAAGCTCAGTATGTTCGTCATATAGAGTCCAGCCGAGATGCAGTGCCATTGAGCGTGGCTGGACAAGGAGGAGGGGCAGTGAACAAGAAGGCAGGGCTATGCTATGCTATATACCTGGATCAAGGAGACAGACCTAGATAGCCTCAGAGAAGCTTCTGTGGGGAAGCAATACTCAGGCCATAAATATAAACATGTGGTTCCCGAGGACATTTTCTGCACACATGATCTACGTGCACAGTTGGGCCAGAAGGAATGTCCCTACAATTTCCCTCTGAGCCTCACCCTGTGGTGGCTAAACGAGAGACTTTGCCAGTTCCCCACAGGCTTGGGATCCTTGACTTGACCATGGTCATGCCAACAACACACATTCACTGGGGACTTCGCCCGCTGATAGCTTCCCCTGGTCCTTGCACTCACCCTCGACCTTGTCAAACAGCATCTCAGACTCACCCATGGACTGATACCATAAGTCACAACATGTCAGAAGTCTCTCCTTCTTGATAATAACTGATTATTGTGAGCTGTGCCTCTTAAAGTGAAGGAAGAAGAAGGAATTGGAGGGGTGAATAAGGGATGGTTGAATGAAGGAAGGAAGGGTGTGGCTGCTGTGAGCAGGGTTGACATCTCTTTGAGCTAGGAAGACATGAAGCGCTAATCACCTGCTCGGGTAATCCTGACAAGAAACTCCAAGTCAAGAATGCCCCCGTGACAATACAGGCGGTAAAATTTAAACCCCTATCCTGATCTAGCCCATGGACAGGACAGTCTCCACACTTGAGTGGAGAGAGGGATTTGACTTTCTCATGTACTCTGGTGCTTCACATTTGACTATGTCCCCTGGCGGGGGAGACCTAGTGGCACTCAGAGGAAGGACAGCAGGTCACTGAGAAGAGACTTGATACCATATGAGCATATACAGAGGGAGGTAATCCCTCTGAGGAACAGTGATAGGGGAGGGGAATAAGGGGAAAATGGGAGGGAGGGGAGAATGGGAGGATACAAGGGATGGGATAACCATAGAGATGTAACAAGAATAAATTAATAATAAAAAAAAGAATGCCCCCATGCTTTGATGAGCTAGCCTAACCTCGGGCTTCTAGAGGCGACCCTAGAGGCAGCACAAGGAGCTCCAAAGGGAGCTCTGTGTTTGTTTTCTTTTCTTTTCTTTTTTTTTTTATTCAAATATGAGATTCATTCACTAATCAGGTATTTGAAGATCAGGTTATATCCTTATAGCTGTCCTTGCAGAGAAGCAGGCCTCCTCCCTTCACACTTTGTTCCAGTCAGTGGCCTTAGAACTTGGCTAATAGTGTATGCATAAAGTTAGAACTCACCACCCGCCCATGCCTGCCCTGTCTTTAAGTTCTGGGGAGCTCTATTCCCTTCCCCCAAGGACATGACCAGAAGTGAGACTTAAGGAAAGGCTTTCAGGTCGGATCCAACTTAAATCATCCGAGTCCTATGTTTTTATTTTGCTTCCAAAACTGGAAGAAAGGGGTAGCACAAAAAGTCAGCAGGGGCAGGCCAGGAGGGTCGCTGACACACAGGACAGTACCCCGGTACCAAAGACTTAGCTGACTCACAACGCCAATAGTGCCAAGACTTAGAACCCTGCTGCAAAGTGAAGGCTGAACCAGTGGGCAGCAGGTAGGAGACAAGCCTGACTAAAACTGCATCATCGCAAGTTTTAGATTTTATGCCAAGGACCTTGGACTTTTTGCTGTAAATGGGGAGTCATTGAAATCATGATTAAAACTTAGATTCCTCAGACACACTGAAAACTAAATCAGAGGAGGCCATGACTGGATGCAGAAAAATCCCTTAGTATCCTGCTAAAAATGCCCAGAGACAAATGACAAGCCTAAGCTAAAGGGGTCCCCAGAAGGGGCGCAAGGAGAAAAAGTGCTGGAAAATGATTGGCTGAAGGAGAGCAGGGGAGGGGCATGGAGGATTGCGGGATAACTCCCACGTTCCTCAAAATTATTGGGTAGAATTTGTTTAGAGACACGAAATACAAAAAAAGGAGAGAGTTGGGGTGTGAAAACAATGCATTTAGACAGAAGTTTTACAGTGGCCACGGGGACTCTTTGGAGGCGATAACAAGCCGGAACCCACTCCGTCAACAGGTAGTGTACTAGCAACGCTCAGTGGTTAATGGTTTGCACCTAATGGTGGTTAGCTCCATGTGCAAGCAAACTCTTAGAGACTTCGCTTTTGAGTTAAAGAAGAAATTTGGTGTTTCTTTTTAGGAGGTCTCGAAGAGCCTTAATGGTTCTGTAATTTCATAAGATGGAGGGTTTCCCTTTGTGAATCTGGAGTCAACTACACTTAGAGTTCCTCTCGAGGGAACCACACCTGTGGAGTTCATTAAGGTAAATAGGTTGGCAAAGGCCTCAGCCAACTACTCAAGCAAAGCTAAAATAATTTTGGCAGCAGAGCTTTCCTTCTGGACCACCTTACAGCCTCCAAAGATGGGATGGTTTTAGGGTGAATGAAAATGTTGGATTGCAGCACTGAAGGAGTCTGAAAACAAGAAAATGTAGAGAAGTAGGGCAGGAATTTGGATAGTGTGTTTAGTAACTAGTTCACACGTGATTCTGAAAGTCTTTGGACTCAGATAACACCAAGGAAGAACATTCTCCAAATCTGTATTATCAGTGCCCCCACAGTTGAGCTGAAAACAAATTTTAAAAAAAAATTTTATATAATTTAATTTGGGGAAAGGATGAGTTGTTTTTGAAACAGTTTTAACTTAATAAGTCCTTGGATGTCTTGATCTCTAATATATCTGAGATAACATCTTGATAATATGGCCTAGAATTTATTTATTTATTTTTGTTGCTTTCTGATCTCTTTTATGAAGCAAGAGATAAAAGGTTGTTCTTGGATAGTCCCAAGACATGGCAGTATAACCACCATTTGTTAGTACTGTAAACAGTTATTAGTGAAACCTTCAGAATAAAATATGTTCCATAAATTTTTGTAGGCAATAAATTTGTTCCCTTCGGTTTAATCTTATCCCTACAGTCTCTCAGACTTGATTACGTATAGGGGCAGATGTGGGTGAGAGTGCAGTTGGCTGTTTGAGCCCTTGCCTGGCATGTGTGGGGCTCTTGAGTTCAATCCCTAATGCAACACCACATACACCAAAAAAAGCTACACGGGGGACAGACACAAGGACAATCTTGAAAGTTCAGATCAAGTTTAAGGGGAAATAATTTGCTTCCAACCAGTCGTTTCATATTCAACACAAAGATGAAGATAAGTTCCAAAGAGCGAATCCTCTCCAGTCATCAGAACGCTGCCATTGGTTGGAAATATAAAAGGATCTCACAGATTGCCCCACAGCCTGCCACATGCCTTTATTGGGCTGTAATTATAAGTGAGTTTGACGAGATAGTTTCCTCTTTCATTCAGATGGCTGTCCCTGGAGAAGCACCTTAAAAGGAAGACCCTGACTATGGCAGTGCCCTAATGGATGCTGCCCTAGTGGGAGCCACTGCTAATCTTGGCACTGGAGTTCCCCAAACTTATGTCAGCTAATGAGTAACTAGAAAACACAGAGTTCAGAAGGCTGCCAAAATAAAGAATTATCTGAGGCCTCAGTACACCCTGATAGAAAAGTTGTATATGAGAAAGCCCAGATGGGCCTCACCAGGAGCTGCCGTTACTCTTTACCTTCTTCGAACTCTACAGAGAGGATTTCTATTCACTCAGCAAGTGCCACCCTTGCCTTCACAGCAACGTATCTCCATCAATCCATGCAGCAGTCAAATGACCTAGTCTCTGTGGCCTCCCATTGAGAAACTGGAGAGCAAAGGCTAAACTCCAAAGTCATCTTTCTTGTAATTGCACAGAAAGGGTTAACCCTGGTCTTTTGAAGTGAACCTAACCTTTTATCATTATGCTATCCTACATCCCATAATGCCATGTTCAGGAAACCAAACCCAATAGGGGCAACTCATTATTTTTCTTCTTGATTTAGTTCCTTTCAAAAAAAATCACAACAAAACAAACAAACAAAAACTGTGGGCCTCTTTTCTCTCATCAAATCCCACCGGTCTCGCCCTCCGAACCCTTGCTGGTGTGACCCGTGGTATCATCTGTGCCTCTTGAAATCTTGTTAGTAAGGACAACATCTCTGGTCCATCCAGACTGATCAAAGAGAAATCTGCATTCTGGTTCCCTGGGTGATTCATGCACACCGGGGCTTGCGAACTACATCTCCCCGTCCCTCCTACCACCGTTGCTCATCACTATCCACCTCTCAAGGCTCTCACCAGCAGTGTTTGCTGAGCTCCTAATTAGTCTTACTGACTTTCTGTCTCTCTGCAGTCCTTCACCATTCAGCCCCTATTTGGAAACCACCAACAGATTACAGCCACTCTCTACCACACTTCTCCCACCTCCCACCTCCCAGCCAACCCATCACCCTCCCCTCAAAATTACCACTAGAGCCTCTGTACCTGCTAAAACATGGCAGTAGGCGTTGGAAGGATGGCTCAGTCTGTAAAGTTTTTGCCTTGCAAATATGAGAAGCTGAGTTTGGTCCTCAACATCCACATGATAAAGTCAAGCATGTGCTTATAATCAGTCCCCTCAGCTCTTGGGGTGCTGAAACAGAAGGTTCCTAGGAATTGTTGGCTAGACAATCTAGCCAGTCGGCTAGCTCCTGGTTCAGTGAGCAATTGAGGAAGACACCAGACGCTGACCTCTGGCCTTCACGAACATATGCACATGAACCTACACACACACACACACACACACACACACACACACACACACGCACGCACGCACGCACACACGTCAAAACATTTTTAACTAAAAATGCTATTTTTTAAATTATTTATATTTTACTTTACTTGTTTATGTACCTTAGTGTATGTTTATGTACATGTGTGCAGGTGCTCTCAGAGGCAGAAGACAGCACAGTATCCCCTGTAAGTAGAGTTACAGGCAGTAGTGAACCACTTGGTGTGGATGCTTGGAACCAAATCCTGTGTATCTGCAAGAGCAGCAAGCTTTGCTCATCACCAGCCATCAGTAGTGATGATGAAAAGCACAGACTTCAAACCACATACTCTAAAGCACTCTGTATGAATTGGCTTGTTTCTTCTGCACATGAATTCTATAAAATTGCTGTCATGATTGTCCCTGTCTGACAGAAGAAATAACTAAGGTTGAGCAAGTTTTGAAAACTTTCCCAACCAATTGATAAATAATAGAAGTAGGAGTGAAGTCTACAGCACACTGCTTGTGTGCAAAGTCTTCTGCACATATGTGCAAGAGGAAGAAGCTTCAGACACCCAGGTTCTGGGCAGAGAATTTGCATTAGATTAATCCCTTTTAACCACAAACAAGCCAGAAGCAAGGTTCTGCTGTTAGTATCCATGCTTTACAGAGGAAATAGGAATTAGAGAAAATTGAACGAAAATTCAGTTAATTCTTAAACTAAATGTACTTTCTACCACATAGTAATATTTTTCTTCTCTACATTTTCATGTGTCCTAATTTTATTATCTTTTAATGAAAATACAGAACCTTCCCCTTCCTGAAATTCCTAAGTATCTTCCTCACCACTCAAACCTTGCCAGTTTTTGCCTTCACTTTTTTTCCTCTGGGCTCCATCTCCAGTCTCCTTGCATATGTGTGTGTGTGCCAAAAAACTAGAACACACTTCCTTCCAGAAACAGGTTATTGTTTTTGAATCTTTAGAAGACTGATCTAAAGAGACAGGTGAAATTAAAGGCATGACAGTAAGAAATTTTAATGTGAATATTCATGAGCAGAAAAGAAAGGCAAGTGTGATCATTAAGAATTGAAACAAGAGCTATTGTCCGGGTAAGAGTCTGAGAAACAGACAAAAATTAACATTTACTATTTTATTACTTCTCCTAAAATCAAACACAATCTTATTAGGAGTTGATTTTCATGCAGGAAGTCCTCTGAATTTCCTACTAGCTCAGTGGTAACTTTCTGCCATGTTTCCTACCTCCATCATTTTCTCTATTTTATATTCTTTGATAGCCATTACCTGGTATAAACAGTCCTTCTGGATGGCTCCCATCTGTAATAGATCCAAAATGACCTCAGTGTAACTCCAACTTTTTTTGCTCCCTTCCCTATGGCATCTCAACAAATGTCCCACTTTAAATTTAAATGAAATGTAGAGAGAGGAAAAGTGACAAGCCAGGAGTGGTGGCACATGCCTGTAATCCCAGCACTCAGGGAGTCAGAGGCAGGCAGATCACTGTGAGTTCAAAGCCAGCCTGGTCTACAAAGGGAGTCCACGACAGCCAAAGCTACACAGAAAGACCCTGTCTAAAACAACAAACAAATAAACAAACAAGAAGTGGCACACTTCCATTAACTATTTTAAGGCCTCTGGAAACACTAGTAAACCATGGACAAGTAAGTTCTGAGCACCTTCCTCAAACTCTCTTCGTCTTATCTTTGGATATATGTTCCCTCACTGAGCCCAGATCTCATTGATTCACCAGTGAGCTCCTGGGAATCTCCTGTCTCTTTCTCTCCAGCACAAAGAATACAGGTGTATGCCACCATGCTGGCTTTTTAGGTGGGTAAGGGGATCAGAACCCTGTTCCTCAGGTTTGCACAAAAAACACCTTACAGACTGAGCCATCTCCACAGTCCATACACACTCTTACAATTCAGTAAGTATTGTCTGAACACTGACTCTCAGGACTAAATGAAGATCAGTTGGTTTAATTTATATATATGCTTTAAAACTGAGATTTAAAGTGTGTTCATGAAAGTGTTGAGACTAGATTTAAGATGGGATACAGCTTTTGGCATCAATCTTTTCTTCATAGAGTGTCTAATGGAACTCCCATGAAGCAAATTAGACATGTTTGTTCTAAGTCAAAGGAGTTCCCAAAACCCAGAACTTCAGATTTTACATACTTACATACATTGTGTGTGTGTGTGTGTGTGTGTGTGTGTGTGTGTATAAGTAAGTGAACAGATCATTACACATACAGAGCTGTGAACACACAGCAGGCCTTAGAGTCTGTGATTTAAAGCTAGACCACACATTTCCCTATGTGGCACAGTGCCCATCACATAGTACTGCCTTACAAACATTTGTTAAGTAAGTAGTCTTTCCTAATGTCACAGATGAGGAAATTGAGGAACCTAAGCATTCAAATGACTTAACATAAGCCACAGGGTGATTTTGTAGCAGACCACACCAGCACTGCAGTCTATCGTCCTTTATTTGGTGTCACGGCCATCCATTGAGTTCAGCATAGGCAAATGTGTTAGAGTGGGGCTAGATGTAGGTAAACAGTAAAATAAACTATAAGCTGCTTAGAGACTGCTTTCAAAAACCTTGTCAGAAGGTGCACAATCAAAACCACAGTTGTACATAAGTCTGGGACAAGAGCATCCACTCCAAAACCAATTAAAACTCTTGCAGGAATAAACAAACAAAACTCGTTCTGTATAACTGATGGCCAAGATGATAACCGTAGAGAGAAAAGCCATTTCTAGTGATAGAAAATTAGTCCATATAAGGAAAACATAAAAACCCACCGAATGCAGCAGGTTGGCTGTAAACTGAAATCTAGACAAAATATCACTTGAAGATACTTTGAAAAAGAGTCCAAAGATAATAAAAATACTTTTTATGACACATTTTTAAAACATAAAATGGGCTGAAGAATTTGCATAATGATTTAATAATTCAGGTCCAAAAGAAGTACACTTGGGGAAACCATCAGATAACAAGATGAGTTAATTAATCATTTTTCTTGGTCATTGTGTGGGGGTGGGGGCGTGGCAATCCAGGGAAGAGTCATGAAGCTCTGTGAGTGTTTTTAGTGTTTTTTAAAGCCTGATTCTGTATCAAGCAGTGCAAATACCCATGAGTGGGCAGGAAGCTGGGGAAGAATGGATAATATGTGGAAAAAATATATTTATGCCACTAAGAGAAAATTAATCTCAGACCTATATTATGACACCACTTCAGTCCAGGGAAAGAACAGAAATGCCTTGAAGACTATTGGCCTAGAGGAATGCTATAGCCCAAAACCCAATTAAAATGCTACTAACTAGCATCAAGCAGGGTGCTGGAGGTGGGCAGAAAACACTGACAGATTCCACTGTAGGGAAAAATTCATCTCTGCCTACTTACTTTAGTAATAACTAAAAGAACTGGACAAGGAAATGCAAAGCAGAGGGCTCTAATAGTCACAGAGACTATGGAAGGAACGTAGACCATGAAGACGCTCTCTTGAAAGTGGGACTAATTTAAGACATTACATAAACTTCTGGCATTCCAGCAAGGTAGCACTGGCACACAGAGGCAGGCAGATCTCTGTGAGTTCAAGGCCAGCCTGGTCTATAGAGCGAGTTCTAGGAAAGCCACGAAGGAAGGAGGGACCGGAGGTGGGGGAGGAAGGGAGGGAGCGAGAAGAGAGAGGAGAGAGAGGGAAGATGAGGGAGGGAGGAAAGAGAGAGAGAGTGTGTGTGTGTCCTGGCATTGCAATACAGTCTGTGAAGAAGGTCGCCATCTTGCTGTATGAATACCGTGAGAAAGCAGGAGCTTTGATTAATGACTGATACTGGAGAAATTAGAGTTCATGTATAGAAAGCCAAAAGCAGATCTCCATCTCTGACCCCTTGTACAAAAATCAACTCCAAATAGACCAAAAACCTTCTCATAAGACCCCTGAACCCTATGAGCAGAAAGCATAGGGGGAGTGCGTGAAGACAGACACATCAATGCTGTGTTGAACAGGACGGCCATTGTCCAAGAAGTAGTGGTAAGAGCTGTCTAATGTGTTAAATTACAAAATTCTTATATAACAAACAGGATGGGACGGAAATCTTCCCCAGCTACTTATCTAATAAATGTTAGTACCCATAATACCTAGAGAACTCAAAAACATAAATGCCAAAGAGTAAACAAGGTAATCAGTGATAAACTAACGAACTGAACAGACACTTTTCAAAGTGTCAGCCTGTGACATGTGGCACCTCATGGATCACCAAGGTTGATTCAGATGGCCTGACTAGCTAGGCTGGTGTCCCCCTTCTCTCTCTGCTCCAATGGGCATCCCCCTCCCTCCCCAAAGCAGTGCTTTCCCAAAGAGAAGACGGACAATCTTCAACCAAGCCTATACCAGAACCCCAAACATGCTCTCAAATAAGAAGAGCAAATGACAATATATGAAAAGTGTTCACCATCTTGAGCCATGGGGGAAATGCAAATGAAAACTAAACTGAGATCCCGTCTCACCCAGTCAGGATGGTTGTCATCGGGACAACAAACAGCACCAAATACAGATAGGAATGTGAGGAAAGGAATCTTTTCTTTATGGTCTTGGAGGTTATGTAAAATAGCCCAGCCACTGTGACAATCAATATGGAGATGCCTCAAGAATGGACAGCATTACCATATGGCCCTGCCTTCCCAGGCTTGCTGAGACTAAGCGAAGGTTTTTTTTCCTAGTATGTGCAACTTAGAATGGAAAGGAGGTAAGAATAAAAGGGAAGCAATTAGAACAAGAAGGAAGGAGAAGAGAGAGAAAGTCTCTGTGTGTATCACCTTCCCCACCCCAATGCTAGCCATTAGTTGACATGCTGCTTCCTCCCTATGGCTGAACACTATGCTGCCAGGTTGTCAGATTGCATCTCACTATGTATAAAAAAACCAAATGACTAATTCTTGTGACTGGAAGTCAAGGCCACTATCAAGTGCCTATAATTCTAAGCATATCAGTCCTCCACATGAAGGAGTTCAATAAAAATAAATTAATTAAATTAAAATGTTTTTCAAATTTGTGTCTGAAGTGAAAACTCAGAAACAGTACATAGAGTTTACGTTGCATTGAGGATTGTGACAAATGTAGATGTGATTTAAATTTTATAGGAGAGTGTGCTTACGTTGGATGCAAGTACCGTGTTGTTGGACATAATGGGCTTTTAAGATCTGTGAATTTGGTATTTGAGGTCCTGGAGCTGATCCCTAGTGGGTACCAAATGAGAACTGGTGTGCATCAGAGGGACCGTGTGTTATTTGACTGTGTATCTTCAAAGCCTAACCATCACCTAGTTAGCACAAGGCAGAGATACTTACACGTCAAGTTTCTGATAAGAAACAGTCCCTCGCAGCTAGGTATTTGAAGCCTAGACCTTTAAAACTGAAGCATAAAGGACTGAGAGGAACAATGGAGGGAGGACTGCTCTACAGTTAATGCGTTTGCTGGGACCTAGAGGGGTGCCTCTGTGGTAGGGATGGAACAGGGTCAGCGCATCATGTAAAATCAGTGCACCAGAAAGGATACCAGGTGTCAGTCGATGAAAGCTCAACCCTGGCTTGGTTCAGCGAGAACTAAATTCAATAAAAGCCACTGACCGGTCACTCACAGACTCAACACAGCAGCTAAAGAAATGGGCTCAGAACGCAGACAGAAACCAAGGACTGTGACCAGAAATCCGGCCAAAGCCACATGCCAGGAACGCCTCCTATCGTGGGCCTGTTGAATTCTGTGCCATCACTTCTGAACTTCACATACCACAGCAGGCTCTAGCGCTAAGTGATGCCTGGGGACTCTGCTAAAAGTGCCTATGTAGCCACCACTGGCAGCCGCACGCCTTAGCCACCACCATGACGGCAGGAAACCTTGCCATAGCCTGCTTCTTTAGACCCCTTGAGGATCCCAACACTCCAGCTAGAGCAGCTGGGGGCTGAGGCCAGGTAAGAAGAAAAACCAAATGTCTGATGGTTTTGTCTTCATAATGGACCCTGCTTCTCTGAGATACAGTCATAGAAAACGGATGGAATGCTAGAGGATCACAGAATGGAAGTATTCTCTACGGTGTCATAATCTGAGACAGGATCTATAGCCAGGTTAGAGCCCACCTCCCATCTAAGGGAGAACCACTGTACCAAGCTAACCCTGGTCAACAAGAAAGTGGGATGCATTCCTGGAAATGGTAGTCCTTTCATAAAGTACTATACAGGAAATCGGGTGTTTGAATTTCATTCCCTTCCAAGACCCTGAAGTGATGGCATTATCTGTGGCCATAATTACTTAACCACAGTGTTAGGACATCTGTCAAGTACTTCCTCCCACGCCCCACTGATGTATATGATGCTATTCTTTACAATGGTAAAGATGTGTACATTCAGTCCTTGCTAAGTACAGAGGAGCCCTGCTATGGATATCAGGTATGCACACATTTCATTTTCTAAATTACTTTAGTCTCAAAACTCAGTGAAATAAATCCTGTGCTGATACCTATTTTTTTAATTTATTTTTTATAATTTTATTGATTTATTCATATTACATCCCAATGGTTATCTCATTCTTTGTATCCTCCGATTCCTCCCTCCCTCTCATTTCCCCTTACTCCCCTCCCCTATGACTGTGACTGAGGGGGACCTCCTCCCCCTGTATTCTTACGGGTGAAGAAAGTTGGTGGACAGAGTTCTTAATTCGCTTAGAGACGTGCAGCAAGTTAACTGCAGGAGTAAGAGGAACCAGTGTGGCTTCTGTACCTGCTTGCCACACCACTGTGGGTGTGTTTGTGTGTGTGTGTATGTGTGTGTGTCTAAGTACTTGTCAGTGTGGGTATGTCCATGTATGCATGCAAGTGTGCATATACATATGTGCATGTGTGTGTCAGTGTGGAGGCTGGAAGTCAACATCAGGTATTTTTATTTTCTGGTTTTTTTTTTTTTTTCTTGATCTCTCTTGCTATGTAGCCCTGGCAGGTCTGGGACTCCCTCTACAAACCAGGCAGGCCTTGAACTCAGAGATCCACCCTCCTCTACCTACAGAGTGGTGGGATTAAAGGCGTGACTGACCATGCCCAAACTCTCTACCTTTATCTTTCAGACAGGGCCTCTCACTGGACCTGAAACTCCCCAATTTGGCTAAGTTAGCTGTCCAATTAGATTCAGAGATCCTTCTGTCTCCCACTTCCCTTCATACTCACACAGCTGGCGCTTTGTTGACTAGGCCATCTCCGAAGCCCCACTGCCTTCCATTGGAAGAATTTCCAGCAAGTCCTGGTGGATGGCTGGGATTTAGCGTTCACTTCCTTGGTCAGATATCCACTACAGAAACTTAGCCTCTTCCATGTCTACTTTAAGACATCTCTGGCTCTGTCTGCACTCCCATGTCCTTGCCTTTATCATCATCCCTCAGAACCACACAAGTCTCCGGCTGACTGTGGGCTGCTGGTGGATCTCAACATGCTGCACCTACTGACAGACCAGGAGAAGGATCTATATTACCGCACTTCTCAGAGATCCCATGACTGCTCCCAACACACACACACACACACACACACACACACACACACACACACACACA
>OU015743.1:114083853-114096772 GCA_907169655.1 Acomys percivali
CACACACACACACACACACACACACACACACACACACACACACACACTTTAATGTAAAATAGACCTGAGATATCACTATTTGAAAACAACAGTCTTTGGAGCCAATATATTATTTGTCATTTATTATGAGTTGGCAACACTTTTCTATTTGAGTTGGTTGTTTCATGAAAAGCATTCAGTAAAATATTATCAGTGCAAAGTAATAAATCACTGGATATCTTTTTTATTTGATGCTTATTTTTCCAATATTTTACTGTGTAAAATTTCAAAGATTAAAAAAAAAAAACTAAAGGAACTGTGCAGTGGGCATCCAGACACCTACCAGCTGAACCCAACACCTACCATGTCCTTTATTTACCTTCTTGGATCTATCCATCTGTTCACAGTTCTCTTCCTTCATCAGCCCAGCCCATCTTGTTTTGAATGCATAAAAAGTAGCCTGAAGCACCAGAGCCTTGTCCACTCATGTGCTTGTCATGCACATCATTAGCTGGAATTTAGCACTTATTCGCAGCTCCTCTTTGAGCCAAAAATACCTGTTTGGTGAAGTACAAACTCTCTGGTGCAATACTTGAAGAGGCTGACAAATGAGTGTCTGTCTAAGCAAGTTTTTATTGAGTTATATAACATGCCTATCTGTTAAGGAAGTCCCCTCATGCTTTTTCAGCACCTCTCAACCCACACTCCCCCAGAGATTTGTGGTGTCATCAGAGATAATTTTTTCTTTCTCTAGGAACTTCATAAAAAATGAGCCATGAAACACTAGCTTTGTCTACTTTTCATTCCTGGGCATATGTCTTATCTTTGAGATTTTTTTTGCATACATGAGTAATTTGTAACCTTTATTGTTGAGTGGCTTTCGTCGTTTGAATACATCATATTTATCATCATGTATTTGTCCGTTCTTTTGTAGATGGACAGCTAGGCTACTTCCCACCTTTTATTCATTAGGACTTAAGCTGTAATGAACACCCTTGTGCAAGTGGTTTGTGGATTGTGTTTCACTTCTCTTGGGAAAATACAAAAATGGAGTTCAGTGCCATCATTGGATGATAAATAAGGCCCATGTTTCCCTAGTAAAGAATTTCCTGACTACTCTCCAAAGGGGTTGAAGCAGTTTAGAATAAGTAAGCATTCTACTTTCTTTCCATCCTGTCCAGCATCAGATGAGACCACACCTTATATTTTTCCATTCTGTTAATTATTGATATTATTCACTGGGGTGTTTTTTTAAGGTTTATTTTTTAGTTATGTGTGTCTATGTGTGTGTAGGTGCACATGAGTAGAGGTAACTATGGAGGCCAGAAAAGGAAAATTGGATCCTGTGGAGCTGGAATCACACAGTTTTGTTTGTTTGTTTTTAATTTATTTATTTATTCACTTTACATCCAGGTTATAACCCCATTCCTCCTCCCCTCCTAGGCTCACCCTTCTTCTTTCTCCTCATTCTCCTTCCGAATTCCTCAGAAAAAGGGAGCCCCACTTCCAATCCACCCCACCTCATCAAATTGCATCAGGACTAAGCTCATCCTCTTCCCCTGTGGCCTGGAAAGGCAGTCCTGCCAGGGAAAAGTGATCAAAAAGTTGGCAATAGAATCCATGTAAGAGAAAGCCTCCACTCTCTTTATAAGAGGACTCACATGAAGCCTGAGCTGCTCACTGGGTACATCTTTGTAGGAGTCCTAGATCTAGTCCATGAATGGTCCTTGAAGGGGGCCTAGTTCCAGTCCATGAATGGTCCTTGGTTGATGCTTCAATCTCAGCAAGCCCCTCTGGCTCTGTTGGTCTTCTTGTGGCGCTCTATCTCCTCCACGTCCTTTTTTCCTTCCACCCCCTTTTTCACAAGACTCCTATGCATCGTCCAATGTTTGACTGAGTCTCAGCATCTGTTTGGAAGCACTGCTGGGTGGAGCCCCTAGGAGGACAACTCTGCTAGGCTCCTATCTGCAAGCATAGCAGAGTATTGTTAACGGTGTCAGGGGTTGGCTCTCTCCCATGGGGTGAGTCTTGGATTAGGCCAGGCACTGGTTTAACATTCCCTCAATCTCTGCTCTACCAGTTCTATCTTTATCCCTGCACATCTTGTAGGCAGGTTAAGTTTTGAGTCGAAGTGTTTGTGGGTGAGTTGGTGTTCTCCCTCCCTCTACTAGGAAAGTTGTCTAGTCAGAGGGTGTCCTCTTCAGTCTCTGCTACAGTCCCCTCATAGTCTCCCAGGAGCCTCCCCTGAATTAGTCTCCAGATCTGCTACACATGTTTTTGAGCTGCCATGTGGGTGCTGGGAACTGAACTGAGGTTCTCTGCAAGAGCAGTGCATGATTTTAACCAGAAGCTGTTTCTTAATCCCCAACTATGGTTTTAAATCACATTTCTCGGTTAAGTATTGCTCTTCAGCATATGTTCATGTCCTTATCATTTGTCATTTGTACATTTTTGTCTATGAAATATCTTTCAAGTCTCCTTCCCATTAGACTGTTCTATCGTCATGATATGTTAATAAGAATTAAATTAAAAGAAGTCTTTCAAGTCCACAAAGCAAAATATATGCACTGGCTGCCTCAAGTCACATTCATTAGTCATCCTATTAACACATAGATTAATAAAAAATTAGTAACCTGGTAAGGAAACTCAAGCCCCAGTTTTACGTCAAATACTTTAAAATCAGGTTTAAATCTTGAGCTGAACCTTCACAGAGTATATGAACAAGGTATACGTAGATGTTGATGTCTTCACTAACTGTTAGCTTTTATGCTTTACATAAATATTCTGTAAAAACTAAGCATAGTCATAAATTCACGCTTCTTATAATCTTCTAATGGCCTTTCATTTTATTTCAATTGTTTTGAGGTCTTGGAATTTTAGATATCTGATCCCAAATCAATCTCTCTCTCTCTCTCTCTCTCATGTATGTGTGTGTCTATCTGTGTTTATGTGCATGTGTATCTGTGTCAGTGTATATCTGTCTGTGTTTCTCTGTGCCTATGTCTGTATGTTTGTGTGTGTTTCTGTGTCTCTGTCTCTCTGTGCCTGTGGTTGTGTCTAGCTGTTTCTGTGTCTGTGTCCGTGTATGCCTGTGACCATGGAGGCCAGAAGAGGCCACCAGATCCCATGGAGCTGAAGTTGCAGGTAGCAGTGAGCATCCTGATGTGGGCACTGTAGCACAAACTCCACACCTTTAACAGAGCAGCCAGCACGCTTAACCACTGAACCATCTCTCCATCTCCAAGATCTCCCATGTTCCATGTGAGCCATCCTCCCAACTAATCTTCTTGGTATTCTGGAATCATCTCTCGTGTGCTCTCTAACTTCCTAATATTACTCGCTTTGGGTGCAGTCAACAACCCAGTAGAAGTGTGATCAGTGCAATAGTAATGAAAACCACAGAGCTGGTGATACAGAGGAAGAGGTGAGAAGACTGGAATACCTGGGGTTCTTTGTTTTTCAAGGTAATAGAAACTAGAGTGAGCCAGCTCATGCAAACAGGAGGACACACTAGTTAAATTGCCACCAGAAGAGTAGGACTTTATGTGGACCTCAAAGGCTTGAGTAAAAGCAACTTCACAACTAGGAGGCTGTTGACTTTCTCTGCAAGTCTGCCTTAGTCTTTCACACAATCTGCAAGCATATGGTCAGGAGATGGTGGACAGGAGCTACCATTACCCGACTTCCCAGAGAAAAGCACACCATGATGTCCTTGAACCCAGCTCAGAAGCATGGATGGTGACATGTGACCCTGCCAGCCACGAGCTGAGTCTAGGTGCAAAGCCTGCAGGAACATGGGGGTTCACATTCAAATCAGCTGGCAGAACTGCTACAAGGAATATTCCCCGTGAGGTTGGGAGGAAAATGAATGAATGTGATGAGGCAGATGAGTAACAGAGAGATGACCAGAGTCCCCAGATGACTCCCATAGGTGAAGGCAGAAGACATAAAAATGCAGAGGGGTGAGCTAGTCAGCATTTAGCCCATTGTCGCTTATAACAATGATAACTGACCCTTTGCTGTGGGATACAGTTCCCCTTCAACCACATAAATATACACACGATGCATTATCTGACACAGAGAAATGCAAGAATAGTTGAACCAAGCTGTTCTTTGGCTAAATCTTAGTGATTTGCCTCACCTCACTCTAAGTAGGTAGGTGAACTTTTTATCCAGAATAAATGTATTCATATGCTGAAGCCAAAAAGGTTTACTACTTAATATTTAATGTAATGTTTCTATTATATTCCACATCTTCAATAAACGTTTGTTAAATAAGTAATTCAAAGACTCATGGAAGCAGAAAGAAAACTAATCCCTCTTCCCTAAGACAAGGCAAGGCTTGCGAGTTCATCAAGGTAACAGGACAAGTCTAGGAGCTGAGGCTAAGGGAAGATGATGAGTGAGAAGCATGAGATGCCAATGAGCTCGCTGCAAAAAAGTAGAAAGAACAAGTAGAAGAGTGATTAGATCTGCAGCCAAATGCTAGCGGAGGTCAACCCAAAAGGGCTTCACGTTAACGAATGGTGACAGGGTTCTAAACATTTTAAAGTTGTGGAGTTAATGAGAAGGGGGACAGTAGCCATAGTTACAGTTTTCATGTTTTGTTTTGTTTTTTTTTTTTTAAAGAAACAAAAACATGCTGAGAGGCATGGCTCAGCAGTTTAGGGCTCTGGCTTCTCTTCCACGGGACCTGGGTTGGATTCCCAGCACTTAAAGGGTGCCTAGCAACAGTCTGTAACTCCAGGACATCCAGTGCCCTCATCTGACCTCCACAGGCACGAGGCACACATGTGTTACACAGACATATTTGCAGGAAAAACACTCATATACTTAAAATAACAAAAAAATTTTAATCATGTTAAAAAGAGGACATAAATCAAAGAGACTAAGCCAGAAGCTTACAAGGGGGCAATTTGTTACATGAGAAATATAAATATACATGAAGAGCTAAGAGCTTAACACACATACAATGGCTGCTTCACTTATAGTGGGGTAACTATAGTCAACTGAGTACCTACCTTACAGGATCTGGAGCGGGAACTCTCTACTTTCAGCTCAGATTGGGGAATGGGTATGAGAAGAGCAAAGGTCTCTCTGTGCTAGATGGAATGCCTATATTATTGCCTGAGAGACAGAACATGTCTCGAAGGTCCCATGAACAGGTTGCATTACGCCTAGTTCGTGAAAGGCAGCCATAATGAGAGGAGCCACGAGTTAAAAAGAAACAGAGGGCTACAAGCCATTGTTCCTAAGATACTGAATGCTGTGAGAACAGTAAGATGTCACAAGAAAAAACTCTACAGCAAGTAGAAAGGCAGGTCTCAAAATAGCACTTAGGTGTGGACATAAAGACAGCTGCCCTTTTATTGATATGATAAACTTGGACCTGACAATCTAAGAGTCAAATGAGTTGTACTCTTGGGTTCTCAAATAATGCACTTTTTTTGTAGCCAGACTTTTGTCTACTTTATTGTGTTCTTTTTTTCTGACCTCCCTACACCACCCTTATCCCTTCCAACTCCCGAACACCAGGTAGATGAGAAGGAAGGTTAGAGGAAAAGGAGACAGCAACATCACTAGACTACTTCCTGCTGATTAGGAGCATCAAGTTCCTTGGGGCAATTTTGATTTCATCATCAGGATATCTCCAACCACCAACCAAGAATCCAGCACTGAACACTGGAGCCATGGTAGACCTTCTGTGCTTCTATGGAGAATTATCACCTGTATGTGAGGATATGGTTCAGAATCCTTGGTATAGACTTAGCAATGAGGAGCAAGCAAATGTTTATGTTGAAAACATGAAGTGAATCACAAGGGGTCTGCACAGACTGGGAGAAAGCTAAATTAACTTGAGCTACGCTTGAAAAGTAGCCACACGTGACTTATTTTTCAAATGCAGCACAAGGGAAGCATACAAATAAGGACAGCTATGGACAGTGACGAGAATTTTACATCAATCAAAGAGCTTAGTCAGCCAAAACAGGGCTTCGTGCACAGAGATGCCCAAGGCCTCTCCACTGAAGCTACACTCCTTGATGAGGAATACCTCTGAAATACAGACTACGCCTTCCTCACCTTCCTCGGCTGAAAACGTGAGAAACAAGCGGAGGTAGGAGACCCACTGCCCTCTGAAGTTCTAAGTCAGAGTCGGCATACAGGGTGGGGGAGGGCATCATTAGCATGGAGTCTGCTCTCAGGAGAAGGTCTGCCAGTTCAAAAAAAAATGTTAACGGTTTCAGCACCAACTCAGTGTGAAAGGCTCTCCTGAGGCCTCCCTGGACCTCAGCCAGAAACACTGAGTCATTCCTTTCTATGTCCTGGGCAAGAGGCCAGGGCCATCTCTGACCCCACCTCATGCTGAAGCCCATGGACATCACTGACGACATGCCCATCTGCTGTCCCAGCAGGACGAGAAGAACCAGTTATTACAATGTGCTTTGAAAACACAAAATGGCAAGGACTTTCATCTTTTTTTTTTTCTCTTTAGTTCCAGCAACCAAGATTTGAAAAACAAGCAAGCAAAAATATGGACAGAACTGGGCAGTCGCACATATGACCTCACAGTGGTTTTTACAGCATACATAAGACCTGGGCAAGCTCAAGCCAGAGAAAATCCCAGTATGGCTCAGAGAGCTGGACACGAATCTCCACCCCCTGGTTCACGAGCTACCGTCAATCCACAACTGCTTGGAGATTATGAGCAAGTTTGTTTTAAGGGAGTGGCCTCTGGGAAGTAAACCACACTCCTGTGAGTGACTACACACCCCAGAGTAGACGGGGTGCACACATTGGACTTGACAGGTTTTAAAAACAAAAAGAAAGGGTTCAAAATTGGGGGGGTAGAGAAAACGGGTGTGGATCTGGGAGGAGTTACAGAAAGGGGGTGAGTATGATCAAAATACACTGTGTGAAAACCTCAAAGAACTAACAAAAATATCTAGAGACTTTTGTAATCAGAAGTAACGTTAGTGTCATGCATATTACTGCCACAGTCACCTGGTCTGTGCCTACTACACTGTACATGGAAATGGAATATAAGGGGCTTCAATCATCGCATTTGATCTCCAATGGTCACTTCTGAAATTCAGTTAAAAGTTATTATTTGATGTTGGCTACATACAAATGAGAATATCATTCCAGTGCTGCTACCTCTGAGGGAATCCAGCCTTTTCTCAAACTCTTCTGAGAAATGAGTCCTCAGAAACTCAAAGCTTCTTCTGTGAGGTAACTTACAGAAATTGGAGGAACTAAGTCTTGAGATCTGGAAATACAGTGAACATTGTTATAAACACTTTTAAGTGCTCTTGTTCCATTACCAAAAAATGACCACTTCCTTCTGAACCTGTGATTTCCACAGCAAAGCCCTAGACTTCCCTTCTTTTTAATATTAATTTGGTTTTGTGTATGTTGATTTTTATTATTTATTTATTTTTGCCTGCTTGTATGTCTCTGTGAGGATGCCAGATCCTCTGGAACTGAAGTTACAGACAGTTTTGAGCTACCATGTGGGTTCTGGGAATTGAAGCTGGGTCCTCTGAGAGAGCAGCCAGTGCTCTTAACTGCCCGGCCATCTTTCCAGCCCCATGAAGGCCTGGAGTTTCATTCCAAAATGGGCATGGTAGCAATGACCTTCTCTCTGATAATTACTGAACTGGCAGATATTACATATAAAATGCACACTTGCTTTTCATATGCAAAATTGTAATTATTTAAACAGTTGAAAAATATTCTTGCCCATAACATCCACCCTGATATACAGAATCCTCCTGAATCATTCCTCAGAATTCACCCACTCACTCACTGCAGTATAGGCACTGACCTCTTGAGTGGGTCCCACTTCTGATTTAACCAGCTCCCTAAATAAGCTTCATAAGAAATTACTGTATCTATTTTCATCCCGAAAGAAGAAAGCAGGGGTTAGAATGCCAACAAATTCATGAGTAAGGTGCTGGATTGCTCAAGAGTTAAATTCTTTGTAAAACGGTGTGGGTGGGGGAAGGGTAGACTGTGACAACCCTTACTACCAGAACCTGGGATGGCTTTCATTTCTTGATTCATCTCAGGATTCCTAGCAATGTTTGTCTCCTCATCACCCTAGTGAATGCCTCCTCTTCACATCAACATCAATTCCATCCCTCTTGTGGCCTTTCAAAACTTTCTCTTCCTCTAGGTGCCCAAAATCCCCAAATCACAAGACAGTGCTTGCAGCGTGCTACTGTTCTGAGGAATGTTTTCATTTCCTTTCTCTTCCTCACTAAACTCCTCTGCACCGTGCATAATCCTCCTCTATCTCTGGCTCTATGTCCAAATATCTCTCACGGTAAGTTTATCTCTTTGACCTTGATTCAGAGAGAAAGCAAGCAGGGCGGGAGGGGGTGGGGGAGGGGAGCAGAGGAAGAGAGAACAAACTCTATACCTTGCATCCTTGTTTCTTCAAGCCTTTCTTGAGCCTCTGGTCCTCCTCCCTTCTCGGCTACACCAGTCTTCAAAGCTAACTCTCCAGAGCACTCTTGTGGCCTTCCTGTGCCTCTCATCAAGTCTCCTCCGTTCATCTCTTCAATACCCAGATTATGATCGTGGTCTGCATTTATTCCTTCACTAGCCCCCTGCTCACTGTTCCTTCTAGGACCATGGATGATCTATGATACCCCAAACCAACTCCTCCCGCGCTCCCCACAGCATTTAGGATTACTGATGGCCCGCTGGTGTGAGTGGCTCTTGCTGCCACCTGAGGTCATGTTGATGTCCTTGACCTGTGCTGCCATTGAGGGCTATTATGGTGTCCATGACCTCTGCTGCAGCAGAGGACCATGTCTTTCCTGCCACCAGAGACCACGCTGAGGTCCATAGCGCGTGCTGAGGCTGGAGCCCATGTTGCTGTCCATGGCCCATGCTCCTGCTGCCTGTAAAGGGCAAGGAAGCTTTTTTCCCCCAGTAGTATCAATGACTCCAGACTCACAGTTGAGAAAGAGGGACATAGAAGGCTTCTGTGACAACCTCTACTTTCACCCCCACTCTACCCCAAAAAGGAGCAGCTTAGACAGAAATCCATTGAAGAGAATTCTTAAAAATGGTGATGAGGATGCTGAAGTGTATGTAGCTCTCCACAACTGATGGCTTCTGGCAGGGGTGCAAGTGTGCAGGGTCTTAGTTTTCTTTAAGAGGCTGGCCTCCTTTCTTCCTTATAAGACTGTCCTGACCCCACTTCTTCAATCTCTTCCTCCTTTAAGGTGTCCCCATTGCTTTACTCTTTATATTCCTTGTCTTTACACCTTGCCCCCCCACTCTACCCTCTAATACCTTAGTACTTCTGTTGGCACACAGATCTCTAGTCTAAAAGTTCCCTCCCAGGTAGAAAAGCAGGAGCTCTCCAATGGCACTCACCGTATCTTATTCATTTTCTACCGTACAGAACTAGGGGCAGGGCAACACAAACTCAATAAAAGCCATTTAAATGGAACTAAGTAGTCTTTACAACCGTATCTGAAAGTCAGCTGACACAAAACTAAACACCTTTCTGGTTTTCCACACCCCAAACAACCTCGCTTAGCTTTACCCACCTCCCATATGCCTCATCTTAATAACTCCTCAAATTGATTTCTTACCTTTCCTCCATACTAGTGCTAGATTAATCTCCACATAATATGCTTAAATTGTTCCACATCTCAAAAAAAAAAAACTGTTAGTGTTTATCCCTTCCCTATGAAACTCTAAAATTCCTCATAATATGGCCTCAAATACCTCTAGGCCAGAGACCTAATACAGTTAGAAAAAGGAAAAATATTGTGACAACTGTCAGAACATATGAAAGCTTTACAACCCAACCCTTCCCTCAGTGAGGGCTAGAACTGCTGCTTTTCTGTTAGGTTTCTTTTCTCCCTGTATGAAGCTTCTTTCTCTGTGACTGGGTTCCCATGCCAAAGTTTCAGTTTGCATGCAGTATAGCCCAGCCACTCCCAAAACCTTCTAAGCCATGGGACCTAGAGTTTCTTCTCTATAGTTTCTGTCCCACCCTTCACTGGTTTGGTCTCATGATTTCCTAAACCCTAAATACCCCATATATTCATTGTTGGTCACAGAAATACAGCCTGGGGACAGTCAGCCTCCCAAGTCATACGCCCAGTGTGTATATGTATATATATATATATATATATATACATATATACATACATATATACATATATATATATGATTGTGTGTTAATTAAAAAATAGAAGACAAAAATGTTAGCTACTCTGATATTATCATTATACACTATCTTCATATCTCAGATTATCAAACTTATTCTATAAATATGTACAGTTAAAATAATTTTAAGAACTTTAATCGCTAAGGCATTTCTTCTTCTTCTTCTTTCTTCTTCTTCTTCTTCTTCTTCTTCTTCTTCTTCTTCTTCTTCTTTTATTTCTTTCTTTCTTTCTTTTTTCTTTTGGCATTACTTCTTGCCTAGTCTAGGTGTGTACATCACAATCCTGATAAATGAACCTCTGCTTCATGCACTAATTACACAGTTTTGTCATTTTAGTCCATGCTTCTGCTCACAACTAGAATAATCTCTACCATAATCTGATAAAGTTGAAATCTACAAACCAAGAGCATGAATGAACATGAAACAGTTCACACACACACAGAAAAAGACAGTACAAGACAAGAAATGAAAGCCCCCCAAGATCACTTGAGCACAAAGAATGAAAACTGAAACTAAAGTGCACCCTTGTCTTAGGTAGGACGTACACTGTAGGGATGCTTCTGTGGAAACCATCCACAGTGGAGAGTAAACGCATTTATCCCATGTCAAAAGTATACAAGTATGTCCAAATAGAAATTTTGAAAGAAGAAATATGCCTGACATCAAGAATTGGTAAGATAATATGGCCACACAAGGCAGAGTTGAGAGTCCATGAAAGCTGCGGTTCTTGGATGTGGCTGCTGGCATTGGGAAAGAATGAGGTTTCTTTTAAAAACCACTCTCCTGACATGATTCTTTTTAGAAAGAATGGAAAAACCTGAAGAGGAAAGCAAAATTCCTCTGAAATCTGGGCATCTAGAGAAAGCCACTCTCAACATTTCCATTCTTTCTTACGATGTGCATACTTCATTTCTTTCTGTGTTTTTAAATGCAACTTGAATCTAACTAAGTCCACATCAATTATTTTATTAACTTCTAAGCTAGCTCAAACTTTTACTTATTATCTTCGCTCTTCAAAAAATAACATTTTTGAATGGTTTAAAGTCTGAGCGGGTAGGTAGTGGATTTGGGTTGGATTTGTTTGAGCTGGTCTGGGCAGAGTCTTGCCATGTTGCCCAGGCTTGCCTCAGCCACTGGGCTCTAGCAGTCATCCCACATCCACTTCCTGAGCAGCTGGGAGTGTGCCTGGCTAGATCTTCAACAACAAAACTCTTTTAGTGTTGGATTTTTAATGTCAGTCTATGCTTTTTATACGTAGACTAAAGGAGAATCTGTACATATAAATACCTTATACACCTCTGTAGTCTCTCAAAAAAAATTCCAGAGATATACCTCAGAAGTAAAAAGTAGAGCAACTCAAAGCACGTATAAAGGACCTCTAAAGGTTAACATAAGGACTAGAGGTGTCACCTGGTGGTCCTGTGCTTGCATAGCATACACGATACCAAGGGCTTCATCTCCACCACCACACATAGAAAAGTGTCTTGCCTAAATATCAATTTAATCAAAACTGTGACAGGCATTCTCTTTAACACAATAGGAAGGGATTGAAACTAAAGCCCCACCCCCATAGTAGGAAGTCAGAAACACATAACACACATAATTTCAAGTTAGTATAATCCTTCTATGTACAGCTAACAAAACAGAAGTGTGAGCAAGAATCCGACATCGAAAAACAGGCTCAGAACATGCTGTATTCTTTGTTTAGCCTTGTTCTGTTTGAATTTTCTACCTGACATTTTATATAAATGTTATAGATACACAGATTAAGTTTAAAAGCTAAAACCAGATAAAGTTCTGGTATAAAATGGGGCTGGCTTGGTGCTCAGATGTTAAGAGTGCTTGCTATTCTTCCAGAAGCCCAGTGTGAGACTCTCAGCACCTACGTTGTTTGGCCAGCCTACAACTACTTGAAACTCTAGCTCTGGGAATTCCAATCCCTCTTCTGGTCTCATCAGGCACCCAGATATACAACCTGTATACTCATAAAGGCGCAAACAAGTTCATGTACACGGGAATAAAAATAAGTCTTTTAAAGATGATAGAAAGTACAGCATACACATGTTTTTGTTTACAAGCCCCACAATTCTCATAATGGGGTAGGGGAAACATCATGCACAGGAAAAAAAAAAAAGATGCTTCATAATGTTGTGAGCTTTCACTAGAAAACCCATGTGAACAAAGTGTGGGGCTAGACCCTTCTACAGACACTTAGAAATACCTATGCTTCACTCTCTCCAGAGGGGAAATATTCCCTCCACATCACTCAGCCAGGCCTTGTTAGAGAACTTCCTGTGCAGAGCACCTTCATGTTCTTCCTTACAAATTGATAAAACAAACAAACAAGCAAACAAAATCATTCAGACAAGAATGGGAGACATAGAAGGCTTCTATGACAACTTCTTTCTCCGCGCCCACCCTAGACCCCACCCCTTCCCACATTCCCAGAAAGGAAAGTCTAGACAGGAAGCCGTTGAAGAGAACTCTTGAAAATTGCAATAGGGATGCTGAAGTGTAGCTCTCACAGTTGATGGCCTCGGGCAACAGGGGTTGGGGTGGGATGGGGACTCAGTTTCCTTTAATGGGTTGGACACTGGGAGTTTGACCATGCTCCAGTGAGTATATGGACAACACAAATTGAACTTAATGCATTTTTCTCTCGTTTTCTTCTGTTTTTGTTTGGTTGGTTGTTGGTTTGGTTTGTTTGGTTTTGTTTTGGAGGGGTGTTACAAGGATGGGAAGGTG
>OU015743.1:114106606-114124641 GCA_907169655.1 Acomys percivali
CTTCTTCTTCTTCTTCTTCTTCTTCTTCTTCTTCTTCTTCTTCTTCTTCTTCTTCTTCTTCATTTACCATCTTCCTGGGTTACTCTTTACCAGGGCTTGAAAGTCCAGCTATAGTGGCATGTGCAGGGGCTGTGAGCTGTGTCAACTGGGCAGTCGGCCTATGATCCCCTTAATGCCAGGCTCTGGAAGCAAGTCCTGCCTATACCTCCCCTCCTGTCCAGAACCTAAAAAAGATATCACTGATATTGTAGATAAATCTATCAAAATGTCTCCATTCCACAAATCCTACCCATGTCAATCTCCATAAATTTAGTTTTTCCTAAATCCCTAAATGCCTGCCCAGCTGTACTGTATCTTAGGCATCATAAAATCTGCCTGTTTTCCACAGAAACCTTCCATTGTTGTCCCTGTAACCCCATAGAGTCTGCAGATATTGATTCCAATAAGTCATCTTTTTCCACAGCATTCATGAATCAAGCCTTAGATGAACACGTTGCCCAATGGGGTTGGCATTCCCACTTGTGTTGAATGAATGAAGTGTAATGGTTTGGTGACTTAAGTCGACAAACATTCAGCTCCTATTATACCAGGAGACTCTGGAAGTAGGAGAAAAAGAATCCCCTGAACTTTGCTCAAAAAAATTATGAAACTAAATGTTGGTGCTCTCCTCTCTAGCAATACAGTGACTATTCCTTTGAGTCCTCTGCACTAGGCAGACACAGAATCCAAATGAAGGCTGAGACTGGGTTATGTTGGTTAATGCTGAAAAAGCTACTTAGATCATTCTTCTGTGAGGCTGAGCCACCAGCGTGAAATTACTACAGACTTCATACTGAGTATCAGTGGGCAAGCAGGATCTTTGTCCAGAGACCAGCATGCTCGGATGAAAGGAGTTACTTCATAAATAATGTCTAGAGAGCCGAGACTTCTAAGCACAGATCTGAAATGGCTTAATCTTGAACATGCATGGCTGGCTAAATACAGTCTTATGTGTAGACAGATACATCATTGTTAAAGTGAAGAGAGAAAAATCTATTAGTGAAATTAAGGAAGACAAATCCTTACCAGGCTTTGCCATGTTCAGTCTCATAGTTCTGGCTACTTGCCTTTAGGTGATGGATGAAGCTGATAATAGGAGAATTACGAAGTGGGCATAAGGGCAACATTTTTCACTTGGGAAATTGAATTTGCTGAATTAGCAGCCACCAGCCTGTTGGGCAGAGAGCACAGACCTGCACTACTCGCAAGAACAAAAAGAGCATGGCAACTAACCGCTCTAGAAAGAGTGCAGAAGCAGGCTTTCTCTTCAATTCCCTCTCCTCACTGATGAGACTAAACAGAACGTCCATTGTTTCTTACCAAAGCCATGCTGTTGTACTTTGATGCCATACAGAAAAACTGAGATGCCATGGGCAGATACACAAGCCAGAAACTCATTTCAATGCCCAGAGCACTGAGAGAATCACTTTGGCATTCTTGAAATAAGTATCAGGAGTCACACATGACTTTAATATATGACCAGAACAAACCACCAATCAGTGTGGTACGGAACTGGAACACAGTAAGTAGGCCTATGTACACAAGTGTCTGAGCCACATGCATAAGTTTCAGGGGAATAGCAGAGTTTGAGATACCCAAGCAAGCTTTACTATGCCTACAATCAAACATAAAAGTTTGCCTGCCCAACTAGCAAAGTCGTATTCAACAATTAAGTACTCAACAATGCTTAATTATATGCCACTCCTGCCAACTGAGTAGAAAGGAGACAGAGAGAGAGACTTGATTGATAGTCATAAATGTTCGATGAGTCCTGTGATGTAGGAAGGAGGCTGTAGGGGGGGAGGGGCTGGCTTTGGTCCTCCGTCCCTGAGGCAGCACTGTGGTCAGAGGCTCTTCCTCGTTTCAATCTGAAGTCTCATGTAAGGCACTCTCCAGATGACGTGGACCTCGTCCTTCAAGCCCAAGTTTTAGTCATGCTGTGTGCTATACTATACGAGTCTTTAGTTAGTCATGTCACACTTCTTCGATCTCATCCCCGAGCTTGAACCTCTGTGTCTCTAACACTGAGTTGCTAACTTCCGCTGAATCTTCAGAACTTGATCCCTTTCCTGCTTATGCCACTGATGTGTGCTTTTTCTATCTGCCAGAATGCCCAGTCTGTCCCTCCCCTGACCAGTCTTGACATGTTATAGTGGGGCAATAATCTATATCATAGAGGTGACAAAGTAGCCAACCTTACTGTATGCTTTCTCTGGCCCAGCATCACACATTACTCAGTGCAGTGCTCACAAATTCTAAAACCAGTGCGAAGCATTGTTTCCTATGGGGAAGATGGGAAGGTGTCTCCTAGTCTCACACAGATGCTGACTGCAGCCCGCAACATTTTGATTCCAAAGTGCCCCCCTTTGTTTACCCATATACCTGGAGCTTTGATTATACACAGCATATCTGAAGGCTGTAACTTTACTTACAGAATAAATCTCTATTATAACAAACAATATAAATATATATAAAGTTTTACTGCTTTTATAGCATCTAGCTAGGACAATCAAATATTTTCTGGGAAACCAGTCAATACTAAAGGAAGCAGAGCCTGATATTATTTTTTTATGAACCATTATTTTCTATGGTCTCTCTAGGAATAGGAATTGACAGGTTAAAACAAAATCAAGCAAGCAAACAGTCATCCTATCCCGTAACGTTGAATGCTGATTGACAGACAGGCAAGCAGTCAAATAAAAGTGGTGTGTGTGTGTGTATGTGTGTGTATGTGTGTGTGTATGTGTGTGTATGTGTGTGTATGTGTGTGTGTATGTGTGTGTGTGTGTGTGTGTGTGTGTGTGTGTGTGTGTGTGGTGTGCCAGGATATTGGGTGGGGTGTCTTCTCTATAGCCCCAAGAAGGGCGCTAGAATTTATAGCTGAAACTCCACAAATAACTCTCCATACAGAAAGGAGAAACACCTTCCTTAGGGCTCCCCAGAAGGCAAAACAAGCATATTTCCCAGTCCACATCCTTGCCGCCTTCTACCTGAGGCAGATGCAGAAAAGGAGAATAATTGGAGCCTCCAACCTCTTAGAGCGCCTCCCTCACAATGGGGACGTTATTGTCACCCTATTCCACAAAGCCAGAAAAGGCTGTAAGAGAGAGAAGCTAGGCATCCCTCTGCCCAGTGAGCAGACAGAGTAGAGCATGGTAAAGGAGTTCTAGGGAGTTCTCGATCCCTGAAGCTTGAGCCCACTTTACTTTGCAGAGCTCGGAAGGCAAGAGTTTAACAGACACCCTGGTGGCATCTCTACCCTTCTCATTCCACAAGTAATGAAAGAAAATCTCTGTGGCTTCCATTACAAGTGGGTCAATGGTGCCATGTACACAGCGAGGAAAAGTAAAGTGTTACCCTACTAGAGACGGGTCTCTGTGTGCACACAGCCGACCTGCCCCTCCTAGCCTTCTCTAAGAAGCTCAAACTAGAAGTTTGGGGCCATTGTGTCAGCAGAGGCCACCTGGATTTCAAGAACCAGAGTGACCTAATCCAGACCAAGGCACCTCCAACCCAGCAGGTAGGTAAGTGCATGAGACTATTGTTACCTCCTGTATCCAAGTAACTCCCCTCCAATCCTCCATCCCATTCCTCAGGCCTCCGAGGCTTAGAGGATGGAGAGAAGGGGCCACAAAGATTGGGAAGTGGTGTTCCATCTTCCTTTCCTCCTTCCCCTCTCCTTCCTTGCTTGGACCTCTTCTTTACCCTGCCCTTCATTCTCTCCCTCAGCTCCTCTTCCTCCACACTGCTCCCCATCTCTCTCTCCATTTCCCTCTTCTTCTCCCTCTTTTCCTCCACTTTTCCTTTCCCTTTAACTCATTCTCTGGGTCCCTCCAGCAATGAGCTGAGGGAAGAACTTTTCATTGGGTGGGAGAGTGGATTGGTCAGGAATGTTGGTGGTTGCAGGGGTTAAGGGTTAAAGACAGAAGCATATGGGTTGGGGGTTAGGGTCAGAGAAAAGTTCTATATGATACTCTATTAGCAGATGAATATCCCATTATATTTGTCCAAACCCAGAGAATGTACAACACCAAGACTGGCCTCTGGGTGTCTATGTGTCACCACAGGCTTATTGGGTCTAGAACGCGTGCCGCTCCAGTGGAGGATGCTGATTGTGAGGAAAGCTATACATGTGTGAGATCAGGGGAGATATGGAAAATCTCTTCCACTCAGTTTTTCTGTATATCCATAATTGCTTTAAAGGATAAGTATGGCTGGAGAGATGGCTCAGATGTTAGGAGCACTGGCCTCTCTTCTGGAGTATCCAGGTTCCGTTCTCAGGACCCACATGGGAGCTCACAACCATCTGTAACTCCAGTCCCAGGGGATCCAATACCCCCTCTCTTCTGGTCCTCATAGGTACTGCAAACATGTGGTGCAAAAATATATTTTCAGGCAAAACATTCATATACAAGAAATAAAAAATAGTTTTAATAATAATAATAATTAATAATAATAATAATAATAATAATAATAATAATAATAATAATGTGCAGAGGAAAACAAAATAATCTGGTATGTGCTTGGCACTCAATTAATTTATGTTTCCAAAATAGAGACCTTGAATGTAAAGATCAATCAAAAACAATAGTTCTGTCTGGGTAGCTACAGTAAAGTAGCATCAAGTCAAAAGGAAGGACTATTGCTATGTACAACTGTAAGGGTTGATCTCAAGCCAATTATAGAAAATTAAACAGGCCAGACTGTAAGTAGTGCATGTTTTACGCTTCAATTTCTATGAAATTCTAGAAAATATTAACTCATCTCTAGGGACGGGAAGCAGCTCAGGAGTCTGTGGAAAGAGAAGGGACAGACAGACTCTAGAGAGCACCAGGATGCTATTGTTCACAGACACACGCCTATGTCGAAATCCATCCAATCGCATTCATGATACATACATGTGCAGTTTCGTGTATTCAGCTGGACCTCAATCAAAGCTCAAGATGTTAGCGATGCTGTGGAAGATGTCACCAGAAAAGAGTGGAAAGCGGTGGTGTAGGGAGTAGTCCTTTCCATACCCCACCTGACTTATCAGTAGATAAGTCACAACACACTATATTACAGCAAGCGTGCTTTTCTGAACCTTCCCTAAAGTGAGCCACATTAAAGGACGATGCGCAGAAATAAAACGCTAACTCTGGTTTTATGATCTCATCTGAAAAACAAACAAGAAACAAACAAACACTCTGCTGACAGAATTTCCTTTCCATCACTTAATACCATCACTAGAAACCAAACTCCACAAGTTAAAAAGCTATGCTCAACCTCAGTCACAGTCATAGGGGAGGGGAGTAAGGGGAAAATGGGAGAGAGGGAGGAATGGGAAGATACAAGGGATGGGATAACAATTGAGATGTAATATGAATAAATTAATAAAATATATTTAAAACAAAACAAAACTAAGCTCAAATAAAGAAGCCATACTTCAGCATGTCAGGTAAACCTTCGATAGGACCTAATGTGTGACTCATCTTAAACCTACAGAGAGCTGTGACCCTCGGCCCAGGAGAGTCAGCCATACTGTGCTGCAGCTCAGATGAGTCACGAGAAAGCTGGCCAGCTATGCCTGACAGCCTCCAACCCCCTCCTGGGAAGCTGGGCCCTTTTCTTTCTGCTCAGCTTTATTCTTTTTCTTTTCTCACTGATATTTCTTCCCAGAATCCATCCGTATTTGAATTAGTATAATAAGAATATCCTATCTGTTCCCCTATGAAAAGCACACTAAGACTCAAAAAAAAAAAATATCCTAACTACAAAGTGACTCTACTATATGTTTCTTTCTTACAAAACTAAAATGGATTTTTTTTTCTCCCTCCACCATAAAATGGTCCAGATTCTCAACAGTCGCCTATCTCAGTTTGATACCATGATTGCCATAAATAAATTTCTTACGCACTCAAACCAGTTTTGCCCTTTTCCCGGGAGGCTTTTGCAATGCTCCACATAAACCCAGCTCTCTCATATGATGCAATTGTGATTTAGGAAAAGCAACGACCATCATCAATACACAGTTCCATCCGCCCACTCCAACAGCCCAATCTAACGGCAGCCAAGTCCCCAAACCCTGAAACTCCCACCCACCAGCTGCCAAACCCTCTGGTTGCCCTATCACTGGCAGATGCTACAATGCTCTGTCAGTAAAAGGTTTGTGAGAAACTGAAAAGTGTACAAAACCAAACAGAATGCAAAGACATTTTTACTGAATTCAGAGCCTTAGGTTTCTGGAACGCTTACTGCTTCAGAATTGAGAGATTCAGGGTCGATAGTCCCAGGCTCCTCTTTTTTTGGAGGGGAGGGTATAGCTTTTCTGTTCCAAGGAATGAGAAGAAACAATTAGGAAAGACTTTGAACTTGATGCCACGAAACACCTCAGAAGCACACGAGTCTACAGACAACTGAGAGCCCTGAGCACAGGCACCTGCGCTGCTCACCACTTCTACATGTACGCAACGCTGTGAGGGCTCACAGGTGGATGCAGTTCCTCTGCTCAAGGGGAAGCCACACTCCACTACTTACCACAGGTTCTGGATGGGGATGAGCCCGAGACACTGACCTCATACTACTGAAATGCTGTGGCCACAATCGCATTATTCTTGAAGACCTCACTGAGGTCCTTTATCCAGTCCCGTGGGACTTGCTCCAATCCACAAAGGACACCCAATACTCTATACCCCCATTTTACGCACAGGAAAAGATAAGACTAGAAATGTTCAGCATTTGCCCCTGCCAAAGAACTCAGATAGTAATGTAAACATCCCACATTTCCATAACCTTTGTGCACTCACTCCCTAGCCCACTGCAAGCCCACTGTTGTGTGTACTCTCCCATCCAAGTTTCATCTCTATGCTAATCATTCATCTGTCCCAAATCCTTACGACTGATTTTTAAACCTGATTTTTTTCTTTTAAAAGGTTCTTTTAATTACATTTATTTACTTATATTGTGTATGGGTACATGTGTGCCACGACATGTATGTGGAGGTCAGAGGACAGCTTGAGAAAATCAGTTCTCTCCTTCTACCACGTGGATCCTGAGGATCGAACTCGGGACATCAGACTTAGCAGCAAGCACCTTTGCCTACTGAGCCATCTTGTCAGCCCCTGACCTGGATTTTTAATGGCTTCCTCCCTAGCATTGCATCCCCTTCTCTCTGAGATTCTAAGGCTTGAGCTCAAGCTCCATGTCTTTCCCACAACCTCAGATTTTGCTTCATTCAGTCCCAAGACTTTTCTTCGCTGACTCCCGAGCCTTGGGCTTCCCTCAATTACTGAAATATTATTGTTTCAGTAGTGTATTTGTTTTCAGTTGTACCAGCATGGCATCTGACTTCCATTGTGCTGTAACAAATTAGTACAAATCCAGTTACTTAAAATAGCACGAATTTATTATTTTGCATTTTTACAGATCAAAAAAACCCAACATGGATCTCATTTGACTAAAATCAGGGTGCCGGCGGGGCTGTCATCCATCCTGGCGGCTTTCGGAAGAACACATCTCCCTGCCTCTCCTAGCCTCCAGAGGCAGCCACAATCCTTGACTCATGGTCCCTTTTTCCTTCAAAGCCAGTGCCGAGATACCCAGCTGTCATCCCTTCACTGTCTCTGTCACCTTTAAGGACTATCAGAACAGGCCATGCTAACCTCCTTGTACTGTATAAGCTTATCAAGAGTCTTAATTCCTCTCTGCTATTTCCAGGTTCTAGACAGGAAGCTGACTTCTTTGGTAAGATGGAGTGCATTATTCTGCCTTCAGGGGCTATTTCTCCATTTTCCCTCTTCCTTTCAGAACCCTCAATATTTTCAACACAAAATTCCTTTAGAGACTAGAGTCCTGGTTGACGGAACTCTCAATGACTATGAGGCTGAATCCTGTCCTGCTCGTTCCCCTCAGAAATCTGAGCACGCCGCTAGCCCGGTGACTCTTCAGCCCTTAGCATGAACATTACAGAGCCGGGGTGGGCTAAGGATGGCAACAGAACTCTGTGGGACTTACAGACTTAGCATCAGGCCTGGGTCAGGTGGCATCTAAGTATATAGTTAAACTGTAGAGAGCCTAACAAGAACCCACACCAGTAGTGTGAAACCAAACCACAGACTTCCCCTCCCCTGCTGGAAGCCGTCGATCCCCCCGGCACACCTGCTGAAATGAGGAACTGATCCGGGAACATCTTTGCATGGTTCTCCCCTATGTATGGGAACTGTCTCCAAAGATGACAGGCATCTCAGAGAGAGAAGACAGGAGAAAAGATGAAATGCATCCACAGGGTCTAGTTCCACCATCTCCAGCAAGAACTACAGAAGCTTCTCTAAGTCAGTTCTGCAGAACAGCACAGTGTCACTTGCTGAAAATGTCCTCAAAGACTTCTTAGTTTAGTCTGATGTTTTTATTCATGGATCAGGGAACTTAAACTTGAGGGTGTTATAAGAAGGAAGGCTCAGTCATAGAGCTAGCTAGTCAGTGTTCTGGAATTGGAACCTGAGTTTTCTGAGTATGACCCAGCCAATATGGTTTCCAATATCCACGTTATTTATCTTGAGGTAGATGCTTCTAAAACCTCCACAAATGGTTGGACTTTAGCAGCACATATCTAAAGGTAGATCAGACACACAGGGCTGTGTGTAAAAAAATCTGAGTGTGGACAGAGTTGATAAGGTAATAAAGAGGCCAGTGGATGACTGGGGGTGCAGCTAGCGATAGGGGCCCCTTCGGTGTGCATGAGGCCCCTGGCTCAATCACAAGCCCTGAAAAACAAACAAACAAACAAACAAAAGAAGGCTGGTGTCTTCAACTAAAATAATGTCAATACGGAAGCAAAAGTATTCCCACTGTTTGTTGAGAGGAGAAATAGGATCGGTTGGCCTCTGCCATCTCTTTCATCAACTATTACCCCAAGAAGCCCTACGTGTGCAGGGATGATCAAAACCTTTAGACGTTGCAATGGTGTTGTCATATACAGATGTGTTGGATTCTGCCTGGGCTCATAACTATCCTAGGTTGCATGCCATTCTGGGCACACCAGATTGCTCTTAGTCACCTGTGCAGGATAAGACCTGAAAATGGAACCTGGCTTTCACTATGATTATTAGGATACCCCCAACCAATAACTATTTAGCTGTTCAGTTGTGCTGACAAGCACACCTAATGTTCTCATGTGTTCACAGACTGGGCTTCTCCTATGTGCTTAGAGAGTTTCCTGGCCAGGCATAGTGACAGACATCTGTAATCCTAAAGCTAGGGAGGCTGATGCAAAGGAATCAAGGCTTTGAGTGAAACCTGGGCTACAGAGTGCGATATCCTTAAAATCAATTAACACTAAAACTGAGTGAGGTAACCATGACCCAGAAAGACAAACATCGCATGATCTCTCTCATCTGCGGTGGCTAACTCCAAGTCTCCAGATGTGAGTATACAACTTGGAATAACCACAGAAAAGAGAAAACTAAAAGGAGGCCTACAGAAAAAACGCGGGTGCAAGGGAAAATAGAGTATAAAGTGAGTTTAACAGCGAAGTGAGAAAAACAGTGGGGGCTTTAGTGAAGGGGAGAAAGATAAATGCAGAAGGGAGGGAAGAGGGCAAAATAAGAGTAAGAATGTCTGAAAAGGTCATAAGGAATTAAATGATTGTCTATTTGCCTAAAATCACATGTGATACATGTAAACCTGTGTATGCATGTACAGTTTAAATGAAAATTTCCTATCTGTCCTGACAAAGCCTCTTCAAAAACCATAGACATCTAGCAAAAAAAAAGCAAAAACGAGGCATAAGAAATCCCTTTGGAGTTGTTGGTCAGGGTTGTCCAAGAAACACAAGCTACTGGTGCTGCCTTTGGTTGCATACCTGAAGATGAGTCCCTATTGGTGAAGGTACTGGATGTGATCGGAAAGCCTCCTCCTTGAAGACTAGCTTTCATGGTACCAGAAGGTGCCATACAAGCATCCAAAAGAACAAAGTAATCAATAATCCTCCCAGCTATGAGGTCTATGAACTACAGCATGGCACAATGATCCTAAGGGTACAATAGTGGCACATATGACTTTGAGGTAACCAACAGCTATTTGATTAGATGTAAGGCTCACTCAACAAGAAAGAGGTCATGTCAGGTAATGGAAACCTAGCCAGCTATCTGAAGTCATGAATCTTGGAGGAAAACCTACAACTGCCATTTTACTAAACCAGCTAAGTCCTAACTATATTCTAAATATTTATTTTTATATCCACAGACAAAAAAACATCACTGAAAACCACAACCAATCAAAATGCAGAGAACAAGTGACAGTGTGGTGCCCAGTTCCAACTGACACATCTATAGCACAATTCTTGAATCTAAGGCTCAGGGATCATTGAGGAAAGGGAGTGGGAAGATTGCAAAAGTGAGAGGAACAGGAAGTTTGCTGTGATATCAGAGTCTGTCTCATAGAAATGTCCGAGAAGCTATAGCTAGGAAGTCTCATCAATATTTCTGCCTAAACATGACCTGAACAAGGATGGCATCAATACCAACATCCTAACATGGGATGAGGAAATCTCATAGGGCCCCAACTCTAGACAAAGAACTCCAGGCAACTAAGGAATGCTGAGAGCAGAAGAAACACTCTCACCCACAGAAGAGTCCCCAAAGTGGCTGTCCAATACCAAATGGTCAGCCCTGAAATTATAGAAATACAAGCAGCATGGTCTAAGCAGATTGTACTTTTAAATTTTTTTATTGATTCTTTGTGAATTTCACATCATATACCCTACCCCATTCATTTCCTCATCCTTTCATATCTGCCCTCCACCTTTACAACCTCACCCCCCTGAAAAAAGGAAAACAAAAAAAATTTTTTAAATCTCACTTTGGAATCTTTCGTGTGTCACAGAGTATACTCTTCTGCCCAAACAGTTTTACTTGCAAATGTCCATTGCGATGAGTCATTGGTCTGGATCAGGACCTATGGCTTTTGCTATACCATCAATACTGGATGCTCACCAGGGGCCTCTCAGATAGCCTGCTGTGCCCTGTGTCATGGAGATCCTGCAGCTTTGGCTTACCTTCATGGGCTTCAGCAGATCAAAGATGGGGTGGATGTTGGAGGAGGCAAATTCAAAGGCCTGGATCTGGGCTTGGGTGGAAGCTGAGTTGGTTAGCCCACCAGCAATCCTGTGTCTGCATCATCAGGGCCAGCTCCCCGACTTTACCCAGACAAGGGGAGGAGCCAGCTTTCCTCTCTCATGCCCTCAGAGCAGTCTCTTCTATGCCCACACAACCAGGGTCAGTTCCACTGTCTGCCCATGGTTTCAGGCATCCGCCCCGACCACTGATTTCCAGATGACATCCACAGGGCATAGTCATCAGCACAGACCAGCAGGACAACAGACCCAGACTGGCCCTTGGCAGTGAGCCCAGGCCCGGACATCGCCATGGCACCAGGTTGTTGCGCAGGCTCCTCATATCCACCTGTTCCTCACAGCCAGAGTGTCCCCAGTTCCACCTCTCTCCACAGTGCACAAACCAGTCAGCTTTGCTTTCTCTCCCATCTCTCCACCACGTACTTCTCTTTCCAATCACTCCATCACATAGGCGGCACTTGGGCATCTGTCTCTCTTTTCCAGCCTTCCTAGGACCGTGGAGCCCAGGGACAGGCATGGATTGTGTTCATATATTTTGGAGTGTGTGTGTGTACGTGCGTGTGTGTATGTGTGAGTATGTGTGTATGTATGTGTATGTGTGAGTATGTGAATAGATGTGCATATATGTGTATGTGTATTATGTGTGAGTGTGTGTGTGTGTGTGTGTGAGTGTGTGTGTATGGTTGAGTGTGTGAGTATGTGTGAGTATGTATATGTATGTGTGTGTGAGTATGTGTGAGTATTGTGAGTGTGTGTATGTATGTGAGTATGTGTGTGTGAGTGTGTGTGAGTGTGTGTACACACACGTGCACAACAAGAATGGAAGAAAATGAGTCTGAACATGAGAGATAGCAAGGTAGGTTACATGGGAGCATTGGAGAGAGGAAAGAGAATGGGGGGATGTACTTGTCTGTGGAGCAGAAAGCAGCCTTGAGAAGGTGGGAGTTAAGGATACATTTAGTTTTACTGTGACTTGCTCAACATATTTTTTAATGCTTTGTTTCCTTTACTATTGTTTTGGAAAAAAATTTTTATTAAAATTGTTTTAGTTTGGCTACATGATAGGTTTTTTTTTTTTATTAATTACAGCCTTGTTTTGGAAAACTCTTGGGTTTTAATTCAAATGTTTGCCAATGTCTTCCAAAGTAAGGTGATATTCAGAGACAGTTGTGAGATCAGCTGGCTTACAGATATTTCTGAAGCATTCACATTTGGAGATTCCTTATTAATGAATGACTTTGATTTAATTCTAACCAAAACCCACAACATTATTCTTAGGACATTTTCATTATATAGTCTTAGCAAGCTTAATAGCAAACAAATAAATGCTTTAAAATATATTTTACTTATATGTTATATATTATTATATATTTTTATATATTATGTAACATTATTGTATTATTTATTATGATATATTATTATATATAATAAGAGATATTATATAATACATATAAACATTCAGAGAGCTGGAGGATCTTAGACAGAGACTAGAGCCCTTCCATATAGATTCCATGTAACATATATAAAATATATATTAGCATCCTCTGTTAATAGTCTGCCTCTGAAGGGCTCCCGGCAGCTCATGTTCTGCTGGTTATTTCCCCAGGTGGAAGGAAGCTTGCAGGAAACAGCCCCACTGCCCCCCACCCCCGCTCCATAATGTGCACAGCCTCTGCCACATCCAATGGCCACCATAACTCCACCATGCCTCGCCACGCTGGACTGAGCCCTCTGAAAACATAAGTCAAAGTAACACATTCCTCCCTTACGCTCTGTCAGGTACTATGGCCATAGGCACAGGATATCAACTGACCCCTGCTCCTTGGACAGCTTCCTGTCTGGAAAATGGGCATGTAAACTTCTCCAGGACTTAGCTGTGCACTGGAGTAGCTACTGATGACCCTTGTGCCAACTTTGCCCTTGTTGTCCATTAAGATCTACCTTACAACATCTAGTCCACAGGAAGGGGTCCAGGAAGAACTTCCTACTTTTTTTGCCCAGAAAAACAAACAAACAAAAAATGGTGTCCGCCCCAGTGTTGAGGTAAATATTAAAGGATGCATGGAACATGTGAGAATGAAGCTCACAGCAGTCTCAAGAATCTACCCTCTGGCTAAGACCTGAATCACCTGGAGTCCAAGCCTGAGAGCCCAGCCAGCAGCTTCAGCAAGCCTGCCTCTCTCCTAATAACACAAACTCTGGTGCCCCATATTTGACCACATCCCCTTGATGAGGAGGCCCAGTGACACTCAGAGGAAGGATAGCAGGCTACCAAGAAGAGACCTGATACCCTATGATCATATACAGGGGGAGGAGGTCCCCCTCTGTCACAGACATAGGGGAGGGGAGTAGAGTGAAAGCAGGAGCAGGGGAGGAACGGGAAGATACAAAGGAGGGATAACAATTGAGATGTAATATGAGTAAGTTAATAAAAATAACAATACCCTTTCCTATGACTGGCTCTCCACACTCCTCACTTTCTCCTCCAACGCTGAGGCTCATAACCTAAATTCCCACTGCCGCCCCGAACAGTAGCTGTCGCTAAATTGCTGCTGCGGTCCCCTGCATGTTTCTCTTGAATGAGATCCTGGACCACATGAGAGGTCGTTTTTTTGCCACATTCTCTTGGGTTTTGGTCTTCCCATAGAGAAAAAGACTGCCTTGTCTGTTTACTGTGTGGTGGAAGAGGAAATGAGTAGCTGTCACACGCTGCAATTTGAAATGCAAATTCATGCATGAGAAATTTGGCAAAAATCCTGAAAAGTTGAATCTTATGTCTAGGTATATGCCCCAGGGAAATGAATGTGCCCACCAAAAGATATTGTTCATAGCCTCTTAATTCTGTGTGTGTGCATGTGTGTGTGTGTGTGTGTGTGTGTGTGTGTGTGTGTGTGTAAATGCACATAGAGGCCAGAGGTCAACGTCGGTTGTTTTCTTCTATTGAGACAGCGTCTCTCACTGAACCTGGAGCTTGCCAGCTGGCTCAACTGGTTGGCCAATAAGTCCTGGATCCTCCTGTCTTCATCTTCCCAGAGCTGGGATTACAAACATGTTGCCAAACCCAGCTTCTTACGTGGGATCCCGAGTCACATTTACACAGCAACCGCTTTCCTGAGTGAACCACCTCCCCAGTGCCCGTAGTTACTTGATCCATAATAATAAAACCTCGAAATAGACCAAATACCCAACGAAAAGGAAATGAAGTGTAAACTTTAGAATGTTTCCCAGTGCTTGTCTAGTGACTAATATTCACAAAGAATATGGGTAAGTCTCACAAATACTATTTTGAGAAAAACAAAACAAATCCAAAAGGGCCATGAAGAATTTCATTACAGATCAGTTAGAAAGCGGGCAGAGGGAGGGAAAGTTTGGTAGTATTCACCCTCATTTTCTTTCTTATCCCTTTCTTCCCCCCCCCCACCCCCACTAAACCCTTCTTCCCACAACTCCACCTCCTATTTCACTTGTTAGTTTGTGGCCCAGAACAGTTAATCCTGTACGAGCACGGGCAGGGGGCATTTTCTTGAACCAGGGCAATTTAGGAGTGGCTACACACTGAGGAATGTGACACACACACACACCCAGCGGAAGCTTCAAAGCAGGTAAAATTACTCTAGTGGCTACCGCTGGTGGGACATGAGTGGACTCTCAAGGGGAATAGGATGTGAGGGAACTCCCTGACGTGACAGAAATGCCCTTTATTGTGATCTGGGTGGGGCTTGTGTAAAAAGTTACTAAACGGCATGCTCTCAATTTGTGTGTTTTACTCTATGTAGAACAATAGGTAATCTCGTGAGTAAAACATGTAGGATTGTTCATTTCCTGTGAATCGGACTCAACTACTAGGTACACTGTGTGGTTGTGATTTTCACATAATTCTTTTTCAATCAATTCTTGCATGTTGAACATTTTCATTACTAATTCAGTGATGAAATTCAAGGGGGGGGTTCCCCTGATCTACATATAGATACATTTGTTCTACAAACCAGGGGGAGAATTTTTCCCCTTATGCCTTGCCTCAGACACACTTTCTGGAGTTGCGTGGGTGGTAGAGGTTTGTGGTGCATCGTGTCACGTGTACAAGTGTGTAGTTGAGCATGGAGGACAAAGGTTAATGTTGGGCATCTTTCTCTATGTCTCTCTACCCTATTTTTAGAGACAGAGTTGCTTGGTCTTGACTAGACTGGCTGGTCATCAAGCCCTGGAGACAGCCTGTCTGAGTCCTTCCTTTACCCACTACAGCCCCACCAAGAGGCCAGCATGACAGACACACACTGCCACGCCCAGCCTTTGTGTGAGAGTGCTAAAGTTCCAAAATTCAGGTCCTCATGCCTTGTGCCTTGCCCACTGAACCAACTCCCTTGTCTCTGGCATCCCTTTCCGAATGGTTTTCCAAACGCTTGAGTGAAGCACGTGGATATGTTTTTGCTGTACACAATATGGGTAGTATTGTTCTGATGGTTTCAGCCTTGCATGCACTGTACGTTGAGCATACTCACTGTTCCCGTTGCCCCTTCCTGCCATGTCCACTCTGACTGGATCCTTCCTCTTCTCAAATAGTCCCCCTTTCTACTTTCATATCTTTTCTTTTACAAAATCAAGCTTCTGTGTATGAGAAGAAATAAGCCATAGCTGTGTAAAGCTTGCTTGTTTCTTTTAACGTGCTAACCTCTAGCTATATCCACTTTTCTTGTAAATGATATCATTTCAATCTTCATTATAGCTGAAGATAACCTCGCTGTCAATTTATGCCAGTTCTTCTTAATCCATTCCCCTGTTGACAGACACCTAAGCTGGCCATGGTGAGTGCAGCTGCATGAAACATGAGTGTTCAGGGACCAGCCACATGCTCACTTAGATTAAGTTGCCTTCCTAAGAAGTAAATTTTTCATCATTATCCCAGCATTTTGGCTAAGAGCAAATGTAAGAAGAAAACCTTGTCGTAGCTTGAGTCTTGTCTGAAGCAAAATACTCAGGGTTGATAGGAGAAAGAGAGTTAATGATGGGGTAAATGTGAGCAGAGTACAGTGGTACACATATAATGACATACATGCAGGAGTGAGCAAACACATTATTTTGTACACTAGTGTGGAGGTGTGAATAGGTTTGGCCTCCATAGACTCATGTTTTTGAATGGGAGTGACACGATTAGAAGATATGGCCTTGTTGGGGGAGGTGTGGCCTTGTTAAAGGAAGATTGTCACTGTGGAGGTGGGGCTTTGCGGTCTCAAATGCTCAAGCTATGCCCAGTGAGAAACAATTCCAGGCTCCTCCTGGCTGTCTTCGAATCAAGATGCAGAGCTCTTGGCTCCTCCAGCACCATGTCTGCCTAGCCTCTGCCATGCTTCCCACCCTGATGACAATGGACTAAACACCTAGAACATTAGAGTTGCCTTGGTCATGGTGTCTCTTCACAGCAATAAAACCCTAACTAAGACAACCAGCAAAAACAAATATTGCTATAATTAAAGCACACTTCAGAAGCCATGCCTGCCTGCCATGTTTCTTCCCATTCCTGGATTATTTTGTAGTAATATCCTACTAGCTCATTCATGTTGCAAATGACAGGAATTCCTCTAAAAAATAGTAATCTATTGTATCTGTATCACATTTCCATTGTCTGTCCATTTTATGATGGACATCAAGATTGCCTCTGGGTCTTAGCTGTCAAAAATAGTGTTGCAGTGTTCTTCTCCTCTTTCCTCAGGCAGCCCCTGAGCCACCTAAGGATGCCCACTTGGTCTGAGATCCCTGTCTCCACTCCACCTTCAATAACCGCGAGCCAGCTCACAAGTGATCTGCAGTTAGCATAACTCTAACAATGATGAAATACCAGCATTTAGTAGTCAAAGCCTCTTCTTTCCTTCCACAAAAGAAATTCTGACACTGTCAGATGAGAGCTGACCCACTTATCACCCAGCCCACCCTACATGGCCCTCAAAAAGGAGTATTTTGTCCAATCCAGTACAGTAAGGATAGTTTAATGTAGAGGGGGCATTAGGCCAAAAGACTTGTGAAGTCTCATACGAGAAAGAAAGAGAACTGTCAGCCTGAAAACAGATTTAGAAAGAGGAAAACTGAGGAGAAGACAGAAGTGGAGCCTAAAGGCAATGTTGAATACAGGGGTGTTTGTTATTGCTCTGAAATGTGTTTTCTTTTCTTCATCTGACATCTTTACAGATTCATTAAGCATATTTTGTACCCTCATGACTCTGACATTTAAATTATTAAAATGTTTATATTTTGTTCATAATAATTGTATATATGTATAAGGCACAATACAGTGTTGTGATATTTGCTTATATTATGTAGTGATTAAATCAAGCTAACTAACAAATCTGCTGCAGCCACACTTTGGATTTTCTTGTAAAAACATTTAAAAATTGGCATTTTTGTCATGTTGAGATACGCAAAATACTATCATCATCGTCACTATTGTGTGCAAGAGATCACTAAAGTGCACTCCTCCTGTCTACCAAATTTTTGTACTATTTGATCAACACAGCCCTTTTCTCTATCTCCCTGAGCCCAGGCCCTGATAAGCACCACTAAACCCCTTCTATGATTTCAATTTCTTTAGATTATACATACAAATGTAGTATTCACCTTTCTATAACTGGTTTGTTTCACTTAATATCATGTCCTCCAGCTTTACTCATGATTTAAATGACACACTTTTAAAATGAATAGTATTTGGGCTGGAGAGATGGCTCAGAGGTTAAAAGCACTGGCTGCTCTTCCAAAGGTCCTGAGTTCAATTCCCAGCAATCACATGGTGTCTCACAACCATGCTCTCTTCTGGCATGCAGGCAAAACACTATACACAATACACAATAAGTGTGTGTGTGTGTGTGTGTGTGTGTGTGTGTGTGTGTGTGTGTGTGTG
>OU015743.1:114124651-114138341 GCA_907169655.1 Acomys percivali
AAAAAAAAAACAATTGATTAGTGCCCCAAAGCAGCTTTTATAATATGGCACTTTTCTACCAACTTAAAATTTCTATCTTCATTTTTGCTAATAAGGACTCCACATTTGGGACTGCTGCTACATCTGAGTCTATCCCTGTGGTTCAGGGAACAAGTCTCCACACTTCGTTACAGGCCTTGATAATTCACGGAGCAACCTCCCTGTAGTGCTTTTAAAAATCCTGTTTCTTAGATATATCAGAATGTTTGCAGTTCCATCTAACACCGTCAAATTCCTGAAATCTACCTCGTGGCTTTATTTTGAATTTATTGAATGTTTGGAAGAGAATTATATTTTGGCAATTTTGTGCCTTTCAATTCAAAGGTAGGCACTGTCCTTCCAGATTTCTGAGTCTTCTATCTCTCAAAAAGTTTTGTTGATTTTTTTCATATACTTCAGCACATTTCTTGTTAATTCTCGAAGTTGTGTATTTTTAGTTGTGATGACGAAAGGGATATTTCCTATCATATTTCCCATGTATTAGTTTCTAAGAATGTTATTGCAAATGCACATGTATTCCTGCATGTGTGCATATATGTATATGCCCCTGGGTAAACACAGACGTCAGTACATACTTAAATACTCTCTTTCTCTAACAGCTTTTCATTTGATTCCTTCATAATTTCTTAGTATTTTCCAGGTGATGATTTTTTGCTCTCTTCCTTTCCAAAACTTATTCTTAGTTCAGGAACCACCTGACAATGTCAAATATTTCAGTAATATTTGGTACTTTTAGTGGAATACAACTAAAACACCATCATTAAATAAAATCTTTATTCTTAATTTCTCACAAATGGACTTTGATGGGTCAAAAACTCTGATCCCAGCCTCTCCTTCGTGGAGCTTACATAGCAATGGGTAGCACAGTTGACTAGGTGCCTTTCTTACACCTCTTTTAGGAGAAATGAAATTCATTAATACATTTCATGTTAAGCTATCAACTGTTTCTGAAATAAGCCTATGATGGTAGATCAATTATTTTAGTCTAGTGCATGAATTGGCTAATATTCCTGTAGAGCATTTGCACTATTTTCATAAGCATAGGTGAGCTTCATGCATTTGTGTAGGACAGCATACTAATTAAGTGATATTCAGAACCCAAACTACACATACTTCAAAAAGTGAATTGAGCTCAGTGGGGTGGCACACATCCTTTAATCCCAGCACTTGAGAGTCAGAGGAAGGCAAATCTCTGGGTTCAAGGCCAGCCCGGTCTACAGAGCTGGTTCTATGACAGCCAGGGCTACACAGAGAAACCCTGTCTGGTTTAAAAAAAAAAAAAGTGAATTGAGGGGAGTTCTATGTATTTCTAATACCAATGGTATTTCTTTTAAAAGAGATACTTAGTCCTCAACCATCTCCAGGCACTTGACATAAATTCATTCATCTAATGCTTTCTGGGTGGAATAGACCTTTTTAAAGATAACTGGCCAATTTTTTGTGGTCTCTTGGGTGTCTCCTGGTATGCACGTGCTTTCTTTCATTACTCGTGGGATGGTGATTTTTTTTCTTGGAACATCACAGTTTGCCATGATGTTACCCCTTCATTACAGATGCCTGCCATGTCTTCTCACTCTGTAGTGCCACGCCCCTCCCAGTTCACTGCTGTATCCATTTTCCTTTCTTCTTTGATTTTCCTGGGGGCAGGGGAGTCAAATGTTTCTCCTTAGTATAACAAATGGATTTATTATCTGTTCTCCATAGGTTTGCCAGCTCAGGAATTTTTGCAGTTAATTATATTAGTTCCCGTTTCCTAACCCTCAGTGGGATTCACAGTTATTCCCACTTTCTTCATCTATTCTTCTCATTTTTCACATGTAATAGTAAAACATCTGCTCCAAATTCGACTTGCGACACACTATAAGGATTTTTTTTCTATTGTTATAGCAGTGTGGTCAGAGACGCTGCTGGATATATTTACTACTCTGAAACATTTTCTACTTGGTTCAGTGTATATATTGTGTAAATGTTTAATGTGAACATTATGGAAAAAGCACATATTGCCCTTTCTTGGGCCTACATACATTTTATATATAACTTTTTTCTGAGAATCTTATATATGAACGATCTATTTACATCATTTCTCGAATCCCTCTCAAGCCCTCCAATACCTCCTATGGGCTCCAAAGTGATCTGCAATTTCATACCCCTACCAATAGTTTCTCCACAGCCACACGGTTTGTTATAGCCCACCTTTTTAATTTTAGCACCTTCATTTTAATGAGACTGTTTTATATTTTCCAAAGACCAACGGTACTGAGCAGTTTCACGTGTTTGTTGACTACATGTATATCTTCCTTGCTGAAACATCTGTTAAAAATCTTTGTCCATCTTTACTAGTTTGCCTATTTTTGATGATTTGTAAATGTGTTTTTATTATACCCATAAGTCCTTCATCATGTCAGATCTGGGCCCTGCAAATATTTCCTCCCACACTTTTTTTATTTAGTAGCACTGATGAACAAAATTTCAATTCCGACTCATCGATCCTTTTCTTTTCATTTTGTTCTTCTTATACCTTTTAGTAAAAAAAAAAAAAAAAAAAATTCACCTAAATTTGAAAATATTCTCCTGAGTTTTCGTCTATAAGCTCTACAGTTTGAATTTCACACCAGGATCAATGATGCATCTCTAGGTGTTACATGGTGTTGTCTTATGAAGCACTACACTCTTGTCTTTTCCAATTGTTCGTCAATGATCTATACACATAAAGTCAATTTTAGATGTATTTATTTAATTTCACGTGCATGAGTTTTTGCTTGCATGTCTGGTGCCTGCAGAGATCAGAAGATGGTGCTGGATCACTGTGAAGAGTTACAGATGGTTGTGAGCCACCATGTGGGTCCTGGTACTGAACAAGAGCAACAGGTGCTCTTAACCAGTGAGCCATCTCTCCTGCCCCACCATCAATTTTTACTTATTAACCTTGTGTGTGGGGTGTGTGTGTGTGTGTGTGTGTGTGTGTGTGTGTGTGTGTGTGTCCTGAATTAACCTATTAATTCTGATTGTTTTGTTGCTTCTTTAAGATATTCTGTGTAAATACTTTCTATTTAAAAATAAAGGTTTTGAGTCTCTCTTTCAAGTTGCATGTCTTTTTTTATTCTTTTACTCACTTCAGTACTAGAAAAATAGACACGACCTTCAGTGCAGTCAAACAGAAATGGGCAGAGAGGACAGCCACAGGTCATTCTCAATCATGAGGGGAAGGTGTCTATTTTCTCAGTGTCAACTATGATTCCACTATAAAAATTTTGTTGGCTAAATTTCCACTCCTAGCTTGAATAGTCAAGAAGTGTGGGCACAAAATATCTGAACTTGAGAAATACAATAACTGGTTTTTACAGTAACACTCTCAAATTCCTGATTATGATTTCTAGATTTGACATGCTAATGCTGCATTAAGAATTTTTAAGATTTTTGTATTTTAGTTATGTGTCCATGTTGGGGAAGATATATGCATTTGAATGCAGGTACCCAGATTCTAGAAGAGGGTATAAGAGCCCCTGGAGCTGGAGTTACAGTCCTTGCTGAGCCACCACCCAATGTGGAGGCTGGGAGCCAAATCCAGGTCCTCTTGACAGCGAGAGGTGATCATAGCTGCTGAGCCATCTCTCTAGTCCCTGCATTAAGGATTTTTGTGTTTATAATCAAAAGGAATATTGACGCTTGAAATTTTTTCTTGCATTATCATAACTAGGTAATGCTTCGTTCATTAAATAGGCCCCTCTATTTTTAAATTTACTTAACATTCATTTTATTTCTTCTTGAAATGTTCAGTAGTATTTGACTGATAAACTTTCTTATGCCAATTAAAGAGTTAGCCACAACCTCCATTTTTTAAAAAAATACAGTGCCACTCAGATTTTCTATGCCACTTTTCATTGACTTTTGTTAGAAAGTTGTGATTAAAGGTATTAGAAAAATATCTAATTTGCTGAATTTATCACTATAAAATGTTCACAATGCTCCTTTATTCTGTGTTCCTAGGGACTTACCAAGTTTATTACATTCTTCAAAGAACAGATCTTGCACTTTGTTTACCTCTGTTCCATGTGTCTAGTGTCTGTTCTCTTTACTTACTTTGGGTTTAATTTAATCATCTTTATCCTCATTCTTACGGTCTAGAGACAGAGCAAGGCAGTGAGCAGCTATGTATGTGAACACAAGAAGTTGGATATCATTTTTGCTTGCATCTTGAAGCCAACCTCCAAGCCATAGACAAGTATGGCCCCCACACTGGACTGCTTAATCTTTGCAAGTGGGCATTTTTCGTCTATGCACAAAGACTGAGTGATTCTGCATACTGTAGCACACTGAGATTCAGAACCAATGAAAGTTTTGAAGGACCAGGCTCACTACACTGAGCATGTTTCAGTTAATGCATCATTGTAGCCCAGTCTAGACATGGGTCTGTATATCCGGACAAAAGTAAGGTCCTAATGTTTGAGCTTATTTCTTAATATTTCCTAAGGCTTTCCAAGAAAGGAGGGAAGGAAGGAAGGAAGGAAGGAAGGAAGGAAGGAAGGAAGGAAGGAAGGAAGGACGGACAAACCAGCAGAACTGTTCAAGGAGGTCCCAGCATCATTGTCTACACAAATGCAAGGTCTTTAGGTTTCAACAAAATAAAATTGTTGAAGTTGGTAGCTCTAGCTATAGTTTTGTAGGATTTAGCACATTGTTCAACAAGTGACGTCAACCAATATGAAGAAATTAAAATCTAAAACTTTATTTGTAATAATGAAAGGAAAAGGATGTGGGCACATTAGGGTTGACGGACAGCAAAGAGACAAGGCTTCAAAAATGTTGATGGTGTGAGCAAGAGCTAAATAAAACTTTAAAATGAAGACAATTTAGTTTGCTGTCTGCTGGTTCCAAATCTACAGAACATATGGTTTCCACAATCTCTTAACCTAGAAACGACACTGGAACAATTAACTTGGGTTTCTTACTTATATTCTAGTTCTTCCACTTATTCCCACCATCCCCTCCCACCACTGTGGAGTTTATCTCTTCCAATGTCTTACTTTCGCTTGTTGCCTTAAATCTGTGGAGACCTTCCCAGTGTGAAGTCATGTCATTGCAAAAGGTCTTAGAGGTGCAGCAGATGCCACAAGGAAGACCAGGCTTCAGTATAGAGCATTCCTTTACCACGTGGGGTAATCACGTGGTTATAGATGGTGTGAAACCCCTAAGGATAGGGGCCATTTTAAAAAATTAAATCAAGGTAGATCCTGTGCTTTCCATTGTATGCTGAGATACAAAAGCTGTGTGTTGTGTCTCTTCTATCCTTTTGAAATTATTTATTGAATGTCTATACACACAAGGTATTGTGCAAGGGATAAAAGAGGAAGTCATGAATACAAGGAATAGGAAAAAGCAAACAGACAGTTATGAGTGGAAAGGGTGGGAATGGAGAAAAAAAAAAATGTCAGGAGCTGGATCATCGCCTTATCACTGAAAATCCTGCATGTTCTTGGGCCCTTGAGTAAGAGATAAAGGAAGTAGTTATGCTAGACCTAAAGCAGGGAGGGAGGTGTGTGTGTGTGTGTGTGTGTGTGTGTGTGTGTGTGTGTGTGTGTGTGTGTGTGTAGCAGGTTTTGGAGAAGATGAGGGAGCATAAGGAGAATACCTCAATTTCTGCCCAATAGAAGTGGGAGGATGGAATCACTGATGTTCCAGAAGCTAAGAATGGAAAAATGTAAATTATTTTCTTTACGCATGTGGTTTGCACAACATCCTCCAACATAAGACTCCCACTTGGACCCTAAAGTTGGAAAAAATCTGGGGAATATGGGGAAGGGGGGACAGAACAACAAGGCTTTGGCAGGATGTGGCAGATGGCCAAGCTAACAGACCAACTCTTAAAGGGAGACTCACATGAGAAATTCTGCAAACTCATTATCCATTGGTATTAGAAACTTACGTTAGTGGAACCTAATTAATGTTATTGCTTAAAGTACAGAGATGCATTTCTCACGTAACTCCTTAGGGAAAGCCAACAAAAGAATGAGGTGGAGAAAGTTGATGAACACTGACAAAAACTCCCAACCTCAAACTATCTCTAGAATGATTGAGATTTATTTAATTTCACACGGTCAGAACCTAACTCTCTGTAGTCATCTCTGCTGCCATAAGTGATTTATAGCATGGTAATCAGACTGAGGATTCAAAGGTGCCATTGCTCACTCTAGGCCCATACAAGTCACTTTTGTGACATGGTAGCGTTTCTTAATAATAGTCAAGACTAACATATATTGTGCATTGAGTCCTGCTCAGACCTCCATGCCACAATGCCTACCTCAGACTTGCACCAACAAAAGTTAAGATGTTGCTTACATATTTGCTGGTCAACAAAGATGGTCAATGCCATTAGTAACTCTTAGTTATTATTTTAGATAAATCAATTCTTTAAAAGAAATAATAGAGCAAACTCAACTCAACTTTATTGAGCCTTGATGACATCTTAAACCTGAGTTAGGTGGCAGGTGATGGAGATGACCTCATTTCTACCCTCAAGCCTGCAGGGTCTTACACTTCTTTATACTGTTCCTCTAGGCAAAATGCTGTAAAAAATTCACATTGCTTTAGAAGGTTCACATATCTGGCTTGCACAGGCAGCCTGTCATAATCCCATCCTTTCTCATTCTCTGTCTTTTATCTCCAGCCACTTCCCTGGTTAACACTCTAGAATCAGGTGCCTGTTGTACATTTTATATTTCCATGACAAACTCTGCTGTGCCAGACTACAAATTTACCTTCATTACTTCCATTCCTCCATCTCCAATATTCAAGTGCCTTCCCTCCTTCTCCCATCTTTCCCCACTCCTCGTCCTCCCCACTCTCTGATGCCCTATGCTCCGCTAGGGAATTCCTGCTCCCACAGAACCTGGAACACATACACTGCACCTATAACACAGTACTGAAACTGCCTGCTTACCCGCCTCCATTAGTCTGTGGGCTTCTTCATGGTGTCTTGCCCATAATAAATGCATTGTAGATACTCAACATGTATAGAATGGGTGAGCAAATTAAGACCAGTGCTCTAATAGCATGTAATCACATGGAGGGGGGTAGGGGGCAACTGAAAGAGGTTGTAATGACTTTGACAAGGATGGGTTCTGAATTATCAGGGCTCTCCTGAGAAATGGGACCAATAGAGGAAAGAAAGGAGAGAGGGAGGGGGAGAGGGAGGGAAGAAGGAGAGGAATTAAGACTGAGGCGATGAGGGATTGGCTCACATAAGTAGAGACTGAGCAGATTCATGGGTTATGGTCTGTAAATTGGAAGCCCAGCAAAGGTGGTGGTGTGGTTTCAGTATTAAGTCCAAGCCTGAGACCCCAAACTTAGAGTGAGTGTTCTAGCTCAAGTCCAAATGTCCAAGAATGGGACTGCAGATGGGATGTGTCCCACTCCATCCAAAGCCCAACTCCCAGCTCAAGTAGGCAGGCAGAAAAAGAATTCTCACTTCTTGAATATCTTTGCTTTCTTCAGGCTCCTCAGAGATTTCATGATGGGATAATCTGCCTTAGTCTACAGATTCCTCTCCCCTCCCCCCTCCCCTCCTCTCCTCTCCTCTCCCTCCCCTCCCCCCTTCTCCCCTCCCCTCCCTTCTTCTTCTTCTTCTTCTTCTTCTTCTTCTTCTTCGTCTTCTTCTTCTTCTTCTTCTTTTCTCTCTCTCTCTCTCTCTCTCTCTCTCTCTCTCTCTCTCTCTCTCTCTCTCTCTCAGAAATACCCTTACTGCTACATAGAGAAAGAAGTTTAATCACACAACCCAGCCATCATGTGGTCCAGTCAAGTTAACAAATAAAATTAACCACCATACAGTAAAATGCTTGCCAATGGTAATATGCAGAGGACTTCCCAAAATGAAAAAGGTCTAAGGAAAGTCCCTACAGCAAACTTCTAGGTTATAGTCCTCTTGTGACTATAGAGAAGAAACATGGGTGAAAATGACATTGGTAATAAAACTGGGAACTGAGAGACCCCAGCCCACCAAATCTATTCTCAAAACTTAACAAAAAATCTTATTTTTGCAAATAATGCTGGCAGCTCCCCATTCTTTTGTGTTCCTTCTCATTCATCTATAAGTGCTCCTAAAGTCCTAAAATAAGAATACATTTACTTGTCCAAGAAATGAATGAAAATGGAGAAAGGGGAATCGTATGTAGAGGCAAAAATACAAAGAAACACCACTCTGTTAAATTGAGAAGCCTGGGATATATCCCCAGTATCAGAGTGGGAACCATATCATCAGTAGCTATGGACTATTTTTGCATTTTTTTAAAACAGGGTCACTTGTAAGCATAAGGTTATTATGTAGTTTAAATTCTGATTTCCTGTCTAAATGTTGTGTAAACTCTGCTCCCCAATTGTCCCTGTTATGTCAATAAAGCACCTTACAGTCAATTGATGAACAGGAGAGAGAACAGAGCTGGACTTCCTGCCAGCCAGGGGAGGAGCAGTTAGAATCAGGGGATTCAGGCTTGGGCAGAGGTCCAAGGAAGATCAGGAGGAAGGAGCGAGAGCCGAGGAAAGCTACAAAGTGCAAGTGTCACTGGGATGTTTGCTGGGAGTAAGTCAAAATAGCACAGAGGGTTAAGAACAGACTTAAACTGCTCACGGCTGTAATGTAAAGCCTGGATTTAAACAAATATAACAGAGTCTCAATTATTTGTGTGATAGCTGGGTTAAGAAATAAGCTAAGAGAAGGAAACATTGTGTTGTAAAAATAACTTCAACAGTCACTACTTAGTGCATATGCTTCCGTGACTGTACCATGTGACCAACTTAAGATACGGAGACAGAGATCCCCGTCAGCCACCGGGACCATTTTAGAAGGGACATAATCCAAAACTCCAGGAACACATAGGGCATGTGCACTAGATGCGCACATGGTGATGAAGGTGAGCATGGTGGATGTACAGGGAGAAAGGCATGGACAAAAATAATAAACAAAGAAGGCATTCACCAATCTCACTAGAAGAAATAGAGGGAGGCCACATAACAGGGCCAAAAGACTCCTTTTTAAAGTTTCGCTTATTTTTGTAATTTTAAAAAACTTTTTTACAAGTGAGATGCACATTATGAAGAGGTTGAAAACAAAGACAAGCCGAAAACCACACATAAGCTACTACGGTTTTGCATGTGTCATTTACTTATGAAAGAGGCCATACTGTCCATACATTTCAATAAACTGTTTCTCAGGCAACAGTTTATTATGACCATCTTTCCATATTATTTACTGCCCCTACAACTAATCAGCAGGTTCACACAGAGAGACAGGAGTGGGCACAGTCTCTCCCTGACTCCCCCCTGCGCTACCGCAGAGGAAGTCAGAAGTGGCCGCTGTTACCAGCATTTTGTGACTCTTGCCCACTTTTTGTTACCTTCCTACAAACCTTCAGTGAATGAGAGAGCATATAAGTATATATATTTTTCCTTTTAGATAAATGGTAACAATGCAGAGAGTTGTGCCTCGCTTCTCTCCCTATAATCATCAAGAATATATTCCTGTTTTGTTCATCTTAGTGGCTACAGAGTGCCCCGCTGTATGGATACACAAAATTGTGTTCATCCAGTCCCTTCTAATGGACACTTAGAATGCTTCCAATCTTTCATAACTTCAGAATTGCTAGATGTATCTTACAATATAATAAGCACATATTTGCAAGGAACTTTAAGGGAAAAAATTGATGAAGAGAGACTTTTGAGACATATATATATATATATATATTCTCAAATTCAATATAAATTGCTACTGCACCCTCTATCAAAGTACTCCCAAATTCACACCTGCCAACAGATAAGAATATTTGTTTCTTTACCTAAGGCTGCCCAGCCAGATACTGTTTCCCATTTCCACCCCGCCCCCCACAGCCCACACACCTTGCACACAGGTGAGGTCACGTGTCAGTTCTAGGCAATGGAATGTGGAACAATAAACAGAAATCATGTGTGTCAGTCACATACAGGCCAAGGTGACCTGAAAGGAAACTGAACATCCTCCACCTAGCTTGCAACATCATCGCCAGCTGGAAACAGAAGAATCCAAGGCCCTGGGAACCTGTGTGCCTGCATGAGCCACCACACAGAGGAAAGCTATGATCACTGAGGGGAGAAGACATTTCTATTGTATTAAGCCACTGAAGGGTTGGTACTTGTTGTAAAGTCTTGCTTACCAAAATAACTTTTGATCTAAAATCCCAGATCCAGAGATATGGAGACACATTTTTAGGGAATCTTGCTCGTGTAATTCAGCATCAATTTTCAATGTTAGTTGAAAATTGTTAATTGTGATGTTTGCTCTTTAAAGTATATTCATTTCCTGATTACCAAGAACTGTTCTTCTTTAAGTCAGGAATTGATACTAACTTAGAAACATGCTTGTAATATATGTAGAAATGACCAAAAGATCTTTTCCTTTGTCCTCTTTAATTATTTGTTTGTTTTGCTTTGTTCTTTAAGACAGGGTTTCTCTGTGTAGTTGTGGCTGTCCTGGAACTTGCTTTGTAGGTCAGGCTGGCCTAGAACTCAAAGATCCACCACATCCAGCTTTTTTATTGGGGTGGGGGAGGGCTCTCATCTCTTAAAGTTGTATATTGCACTAATATTTCCCAAAGAATAAATAGCCTCATATCTCTAATGTAAACCATGTTTACTTATATGATTTCTTTGTATATGTTATTGAATTCTAGATTTGTAAGTTTTAAGTTCTCATGGAAAAATAAAATAAAATGTATAACATAGCCTCCAAAGGACGTTTGTCATTTGCAAAACAGTGACAGAGGGTCACACCACCCAGACCAAAAACAAAGATAGTAAAAAGAACAGAACTAGAAAGCAGGCCTTCCACAGCTGGAGGAAACAAGTTACACTTCAAAGGGGAGCACAGAAAAAGAGATCAACACACTCAGGAACACTTCTCTTGAAGAGACAGTGCCAGGCCAGAAAGGCTTACGTCACTGGTCAGGGTTAGTGAGATAAGAATTCCCCTTTATGTGTTCTGGAGAAATTTCTAGGCTCGCAGAGTAAAGGAAAAGCCTACTATTTCATAAAGAAAAAACAGGTGAGATACAAGGAAAAGGAGCAAGAAAAGGTCCAGTTATGAACAGATTCTACTAATAAGAAAGAGTGACCAGAAAGGGAACAGTACGAGAGTTGGGACTATCTGACCTGGGCATCACCAGACTTGTGTCACTTGCACAAGTGTTTCTGAGGCATCTAACTGCATACAAGAGTCACCAAGTCCCTGTCCTCAGAGAATTCACATGCACGGATCATTCTCGACATAGAGACATTCTAACGTAGTCTAATGTAGGAAACTTATCACGCTGGCTAAAGCCCGTAACAAACATCTCTCCTTTCCCGATCAGCCTTTTAGTCTAATCACACAAGAAACAAAATAGTCAACTTTTAATCTTATCAGTCGTGCAAAACTGAACAATACTTTAACTTACTTTAGTTGTTTAATCTATCATTTTAGGAACATAAAAGCCGATGGAACAATTTGGTGGAACTCCTGCGTGAGTTCCTCTGGTTCTCTACAGAGGCTCACCAACCAGTTTGCTCTATCTGCGGCTTATGTTGAAGATACCTGACCTCTCCAAGTTCAACGCACTTAGCACCAGCCAGGAATATGTTACTGTTCTCGCTAAAATTTCCCTAGCTCACTTGCCCATTTTTCAGATGGAAACTTACTTCCTCAATACAAAAGAGAGAGGTAGAATTAAATGCATAAAATCAATGTATCAGGATGGGCATACTGAAAAGATAGCCCATGAGCACATCCCCAGTGCCTGTGCTACCTTATTGGGAAAATGGTCTTTCTAGGTTTTACTGAGCAGCCCCAGCTACCAAACAGGACCCTGTAATCTAATGACAAGCAGAAAGGCAGAAACAGATTTAAGATAGACCAAAGAGAAAGCATGAAACAGAAAAGATGGCAACTAAGTAATGACAGAGGTAGAGAAGGAGTGAAGCTGCCCCAAGCCACGGAGCAGCAGCAGCAGGAGGAGCTAGGAAAAGCAAGGAAGAGATGTTTCCCTGGAGCGTCCAGAGAGTCCGTGGCCCTGCCAGTGTCTGACTTCTAGAACAGTGGGATACGGCTTTGTTGTCTTGAACCACTCTACTTACTGGACTTTGCTTCCACAACCAAAAGAAACTATGACAGTAAACAGAGACATTTTGGTGGGGCCCTGGGTCTGTGTCCCCCTCCTACCATTTTAGCCCTATTTACCCCAATTTTTTACTTCCATTACTCTCTCTGAGCCTCCAGATGCACCGCTTTCTCTCAGAGATCTCAATAAGAATGAGAGCAACAAAAACAAAAATGCTCGGAATACTGTACCTATGTGATAACAAACTGATTTATACTTTATTCTTACCTGAAACTTTAAATAAGGCTTAGAGCCTGGGCCCTCTACTCAAGCCCACTTACTGCCAACCTTTGTGCAAATCAATGCATGCCTAATTTTGGCAACACCATCACCATATCAATTCTTAATATCAACGTTTATATATAGAAGGGAGCCATCACTAACGCATATCATCTGTCTTTGCCCTGTAGACAACCTTGCTATAATCACTCCACTAGAGCAGAGATCATCTATTCAGCTTGGTGCATCCATAGATACAAAAAGACCATTTCAAATCAACTGTTTCCCAGGTTATCTGTGGACTCACTTACCGTGGTCCTAATTCTCCCTCTCACTTACTCTACCGAGGTCCTCACTGACCTCTTCCTCCTGCTCCTGGTTTTCCCCAACAGGTGACCCTGACCTCCCACCAGTCCTACTTCCTCTTGCCTGAGAAATCAAGTGACCTTCATGGGGTACAGGCAAAATCTAAGCACACCTGCTCCACAAAAAAAAACAACAGTGTGAGAAAGCCACAATCTCATCCTGGCCATGTTCAGAGAAAGTGTGCGTTTCATTTTCCAACAATTAACATTATTAGCCTAAGAAATACCACCATATATATTAAAAATTATGAAAAGGCTGTTCTTCTACAATCTTCAAGTTTTTCGGGATAAGAATATTTAACTTTTTAAAATATATTTTATTAATTTATTCATATTACATCTCAATTGTTATCCCATCCCTTGTATCTTCCCATTCCTCCCTCCCTCCCATTTTCCCCTTACTCCTCTCCCCTATGACTGTGACCGAGGGGGACTTCCTCCCCCTGAATATGCTCATAGGGTATCAAGTCTCTTCTTGGTAGTCTGCTATCCTTCTTCTGAGTGCTGCCAGGCCTCCCCATCCAGGGGACGTCATATGGGGCACCCCACTCTCCACTCAACTGTGAAGAACATCCCTGTCCATTGGCTAGATCTGGGTAGGGGTTTGATGTTTGCTGCACGTATTGTCCTTGGCTGGTGCCATAGTTTGAGCAGGACCCCTGGGCCCAGATCTGCCCGTCATAATGAAGTATGTTTAACTTTTAAAAAGAATAAATTAAGTTGGCCACAGGGCCATATACCTTTAATCCCAGCACTCCAGGTGCACAAGCAGGTGGGTCTTCTCGAGTTCAAGAGTTCAAGGCCAGCCTGATGTACACAAGGAGTTCACAATCATCTAAAGCTCCACAGAAAGAGCCTGTCTGAAAGAAAGAAAGAAAGAAAGAAAGAAAGAAAGAAAGAAAGAAAGAAAGA
>OU015743.1:114142055-114159605 GCA_907169655.1 Acomys percivali
GCAAGCTGAATTTACTGAAAGGCAAACTTAGTCTTTTGTATCTACTTCCACTATTTAATTTATAAGCATAACAAGTATGAATTTCAAAATTATCATAGAGAGAGAGAGTAGGTGAAGGGAAGGAGAGAGGGAAGGAGGGAAGGAAAAAAGGAAGGAAGGAAGGGTAAGTTCTGCAGGAATTCTCAACTGGTCCCCTTTGGGAACATGAGAGAAAAATTTGGAAGAATAGCTTCATTTACAAACTGTCCTACTTAGAGCAACCGGGCATGTCTTGAGTGCCCAGGCTGGATACGAGCTGAAGGAGAACAGACAGAAGGGAAGAGAATGGCAATCTATTTATTAAGTCAAATTTTAATTTATTAAAAGAGGGCTGGCCCACAGTTGTAAAGCAAAAGGAAAAAAGGAACAGAAACCTAATCTGACGGAAAAGGTGAGGAATGTTTAGGTCAATCAGGACGAATACCGACAATAAGCAGTTAGTCTATAAAATGCCTTCAAATCACAGAGAGGGACATTATCCATAAACTCATTTGCAGCTCTCTTTTTTTGTTGTTTGTTTGTTTTCCTTTGTCCTTCCATTCCTTATCTGTATTTTTTTCTGAGTGTCCTGTACTGTATAAACATGACCTTTTTAATGCAGGAAAAAAGAAAACGATCAAGGCAACATGTCTTTATCTTGCTAGTAGATGTTTTGATGTGATCCGACCAGCCTCTACTGCCTCTTAGTTAAGATCACATTCGTCCAACTCTGTCCAACTGCTGAGCGGCTAAGAGCTTGCTTTAACGTTGTGAGGTCACAAGCAACAGCATGCTGCTGTAGCTAAAAGTTAAAAGATAAGAAAAGTGCCTCGAGACTGAACCAAAAGTGTTGGATCACTCCCACAACGCCCTAATAATAGTACTCAAAATCGTAAGAGCTTAAGATACTTTTTTTTTTTTTGAGCAAACTGTTGTTTTATTAACCAATTTGTATTCGACTAAAGTCTATTTGACCAAAATAACTTGTAAGCCAGACTGGTACAGGGCAGAGTGTACCTCCACCCTCAGAGGGAAGGCAGAAGATAACAAACAGGATCAAAAAGTAAGGCTCAATAATAAAGAAGAGGCAAGGTAGCCTGGGCGGGTTTGGAAGAGAAAGATGCCTGGGGGCAGGGGTTCGATGCGGAAGGAAGTCTTTTATTAAAGTGCACCCAAAGGAGCCAGGGACCCAGTGGATTTAGCTCCAGTGGCCGGAGCACTCTCACCTGGTAGGACAAAGCTGGGGTGAAAAATTTAAAATGCATCTCATTCAAGTCAAAGGTTTCAGTCCTTCCCATCCACTGCCAGCAGTTCCGGAGTTCCGGAGCAGTGCAGAGTGGAGATGCCAGCTCTGCTTTCTGGCTGCTTTGGTTCCCCTGGAAAGTAGAGGAGGTAAAAACCGTTTCAGTCCGACGAAGCAGAGGTGGCTGACGACGTGATTCTGTGCAAAGAGAAGCAAGCGGATCTCAGGAGCGGAGGACCCCCGGTCAGCTTCGAGAGCACTGGTTAGCGGTGACCATCTAGAGCCAGGGGCGACCTCGGGTTGGAACAGTCCACGAATGAACCCACTTAGTATAGCTAGGATTCCCTTTGAGCCCATTACTGCCCCGCCAGAACTGGCATGGCTTCTGGGCAGGCTGCAAGCGCTCATCAGATGACTGCCAGGCTGTTGGGGCCGCTAAGGAAGGCAGAAGCAGCATGCTAAAAGGCACTGGCACCACTGCAGAGGTGCTCGACCACGACAGGATTGTTATTCATGTTCAGTCACAGCAAAGAAGGTGTGAAAACAGCAAGGGGATGAATCAGTCCTGCTTCACTAAGCAGCAAATGGGAGAGGCCAGACACGTGGTGTCGAGGCAACTGGAGAGCCATTAGGAAAAACACTAAGTTGGACCTATTCCATCCCGTACACTAAGACAACTGAATCAAGTATTGAAATCTAAACTAGAAATGACAAAAGGATACAAGTCAACATGAATTCTTTCATAAACTTGGAGTGGAGTGTGGTTTTATAACTGACAAATTCTAGGAGTCACTGACGTGAATACCGACAAATCCAACCACGCGTTTTTCAATCTACATAACAGTAAGATCATAAGCAAAGTTCTAAGACAAAGGAAGGACATGGTACAATCAGCTTACACAGGCAGATATTTACACTGTAACAAAGATTACACAGGGACGCTTAATTCCCTCCACCTCCCAAAACATTGAAAAGGGTCTAAAAGAAACTTCACAAAAGAAAAAAAGAGAAATGGCTTTTAAATATAGGGAAAGGTGTTCACATTTACTCTGTAAGAGAAACAGAAAGTAAAACCACGCTAACAATTTTCACTTATCAGACTGAAAAAAAAAAAAAACCAACCTTAAAAAATGTACTTTGTTGGCAAGAATATGCATTAATCAGGTATTTGCCTATATTTCAAAAGAGGTATAGATTTACAACTTCTGTGGAGGGCAATTTGGTCTTATTTATCAAACTGCTATGATATTTACTCTTTGGCCCAGGACCCACTTCTAGAAATTTTACAAATATGTTTGCACAAGTATGAAATCGTCTTCATAGCATAAGTATTTATTGCAACAACACTTTTAACTACATACTCGAAACTTCCCAAACGTCTATCAGAATAGGACCATCTAAAAATGGTGATACACACTGCCAATCATGTGGGGGCAATCTCTAAGACACGTTACTAAGTGGGAGATGTTAAGGAACGAACTCCAACATACACTGTTAAGTGAAAAAGGCAGAACAGCGTGGAAATGCCCGATTGGTCCAACAAAGGAAAACTGACTTCATATCTGCACCAGCTTTGAAATGTCTTTCAAACCTCTAGAAGAGCCAGGCGTGATGGTAGCTGCAGTGTGGGGAGCTGAAGCAGGACTGTTACGCCTGGAAACCAGCCTGGGCTCCGATGTGAGGGCTAGCCATATGGAGAAAGTAACCTTTGGAAGAAGGATAGTTAACTCAGCAGGTGAGAGATGGGGGAAAGGAAGCTTTTTACTCCTCATTGTTTCATTATTTGTATTATGTGACTATATCCTCCTTTCAAGACTTAAATCTTAAAATGTGTAATGTAGCTACCATTCAAAAATCTAGTTGCTGTTCTCCAGTCTACGGCCCCTCAGCCTATAGGTGGCACATACATAGGTGACTTGAAGGCCTTGAAGAGAAGCATAAAGGACCGGAAAGCACAGTGAGAGTCAATGGTTGGATGTCTACAACTACATGTGAGAAAGGCACTGATGCCAGCAATTAGATAGCAAGGACAGGGACAGTGAAGACAGAAGGAAGAATGAAGTTTTCCAACAGCATCTCAAATGTCTCTTCAAAACAAAGAGAAAAGCCAGAGATGAATTCGGGGGTCAGAATTCGGGGGGGTTACCTCACAATAGTGCAGGGGCTGAGAAGATGGCTCAGTCTGTAAAATGTAAGCCATGGCAGCACGGGGACTTTAGCTCGGATGCCCACACCCATGTAAGAAGCCACACTACCTGCAGATGTACACATCCATAATTCCTGAGCTGGGAACCTTGGTAGAAACAACAGGATTCTCAAGGCTCATTGCCAGCTAGCCTAGCCCAGTCTATCAACTCCTGGTGCAGTGAGAGACTCTGCCCCAAAAAAGAACCAAAAATCAAAAAACCAAAAAAACAAAACAAACAAACAGTAAAGAAGGATGCACCTCCTTGGCCACGTTGACCACCACTCCAGACATGAACATATTCTCACAACCACACAAACATATCACACACACACACACACACACACACACACACACACACACCTGTGAGCACACACAATGCAGTGCAACAATCCTTTTGGCTGAATTGATTCTACATTCAATCACAGATGTATGTGACTCAGAGGCATCCCAAAGTCTCTGCAGGCCAGAGAAAGCGGCAGCACAGATGTGGAGGAGGCTTTCTCTGTACCTCTTATGCCTGAACCCTGAGTAAAGGGACCTCAGAAAGCTGAGAAGGCTGCAAGGTGGGGAAGAATAAACATAAGAGAATATTTTGAATAAGCTTCTTGCAATCCAGTTTTGTAGGTTTATCAAATGTTTACAGAGCACTTACTATGATTAAGAACTGCTTTGAGGACTCAGCAAATTCATCAAAAGAAATAGTCACCCCAAAGAATACAGAGATCCAAGACAACTGAAACAAAAAGACATTTTTCAAACAGTTTGAGACAAGCATCTCTCAAATAAAAGTTTGAAAAATTCAAAAGTCAATCTCACAACTACAAAAAGTATTGGCGCTATGGTAAATACACTGCAAATGTTACCCGGTTTTTCTATTGTTGTTTTTTTTAAGATGAAGATTAACAAGGGAATTTAAAGTAAGAATTATTTACATAAATTAGAAAAATAAGACAGCTTATTCAATTTTACTACACTTAAATAGCAGGAATCTTTAGAATACGGCTTTCTATTCTCCTCACCACAGTTGATAAAACAGGAAAACATAACTGGAATAGAGAACTAATCTAGAACAGATGTCAGGGAAGAATTTTTCCAGTCCTGAACTATAAACATGCAGAATAAATACTGGAAAATGTACTATGGTAAAAAGAAAAATCAGAATCGGTTACTAATTACATGATCTAAGTAGGAAACCAGATACCTAAATATGTGGAACAGGCTTTTTAAAAATAACCCTAATGGATAAATGGTGTCTTTAGTATCCAAACCTGACTTAGACAATACAGAAGCCTGCAATCTGCTAAAATTCAGAACTTTCCAATGTCTACAAGGCTGGGTTATTCATCCATAAGATGGGTCCAACCACAGAGCCAGCAAGGTCACAAGCAGAATCCGCTGTGCTTTTCCTCGTTGTCATTTTGCCAGCATTTCTTCCACTTGATACTCTCCTGGTGCTCCCCAGCGGCCTGCCTTTGTAGGCACTTTCTCTACTCACACTCAACAGGACACGCAAAGACTTACACCACCAGTTCTTCTCTAGGGAAAAGGCAGGGGACAGCTCTGGCCAGGCTGCCACCCTTGACAGAGGATCATGCCTAGCATGCAGGAAGAAGCAGGAAGGAACAAAGAGCAGCAAACAACAGGATCAGCTCCAAGGAAGTTTGCTAATTTGTATGAAGTCAATTTGTGACTCATCCATATTCAGATAAATGTTCAAAGACAAATTCCAAGGCTAAATTTAAAATGACTTTTGGACTATCCAGGCGTCTGCTCATTTCTAGCTTGGGGACAGGGAAAGGGCTGTGATGTTGGCAGTACACTAACTCTCTCAGACCATTGGGATCACACTCATTTGATGGTGGGAGTTCATGACCAATGCAAGCCAGAGCAGTTTAATAAAATACTACTACCAATGTAAATACCAAAAGCAAAAGTGTTACATAGAAGAGTGAGTAAGAGTCCTGACCACAACAGTAATGTAAGAGACGGAGGCTAGGCCGACTTGGGATTCACAGAATTTAACTGGTTCAGAAAAGCATTCAACTTTAGCACCTACAAGATCATAAAGGGAACCCAACGCCTTCATTTACAGATCCTGACAGTTAGGCCTCTAAAAGATTAAAGGACCAAGGTTTTGTGGCTTCACAGTAGCCAAGGGCAGTCCCTGCCTCTGAGAAACAGCTAAGCGCTCTGCACTCTTAGCCTCTCACTTTTGGAGAAATGGAAGAAACCAAACTTCTACGTGTGGGGTAGTATTTTTTTTTCACAGATGGAATAATGGACAAGAATTGAGCAGCTAGCTAAAATCTAAACTGGCTTATTACACATGAGCAATAACCTTTCCCTTCTAAATGACTGCTACCAGTGAAGAGGGGGAACATGACTAAGAAATCTAATAATCTTTTCAAAGTAGACTACAAACCTATCCTGCCCATTAGCATATAGGTGGACAGAAGCCACTAATGAGACTGCAGAATATCATTAGCTCTTATAGCATAAAATAGCCTTTTCATCTTAGGTTACATCTTAGAAATTTTCCTATTAAAATCAGAAATCTTTCATGCTTTGGTGTTTTGCTTTTCCTTTATTAAATAAGATTTACTACTTTGAGTTACAGGAGCTTCTAACAAATCACAACCCCCAAGCTTTTGCCCACTTCACCTCCCCACATAACGGAGTGGCAGACGCGTCTATTCCAACATTTGAAAAGATAAGAAATTCAAGAATTTTTGCATCTGATTGAACATAGATGCCATAGTGCCCAACTTTCTAAGTACTTGATTATTTTCCCCCCAGAAAGACAGTAACACTTTGCAAGCCTACAGCATCCATAGTTCGTCGTTGAAGGCAGCGTAAGAGAAAGTACAAATAGAGAGGAAAGAACTTAGAGCAAGAGTCAAACCAAAAGTCTGCCAGGAAAGCAAAGAAAAGATCACAGCAAAGCTTCCTACGCAACCAGCCAAACTGTCATTTCCTTGTACCACCACGCAGCTGTCTGTGCTTCTGGCGGGCACCTTGACAAGCTGCGTTCAGTCAGGAATATGAAAAGTTCAGGTAGAGCAAACAATGCCAGTGACCTCAAATAGATCCATCCATGCCAAAAATGCCCTACCCATATATCTGCCATACAAATTACCATGGCAGCTGTCTACCTGTGTTCGAGTTAGATGGGGCGTATTTTATGGCTACTTAATATCTGTGAACATTGTGGGTCCCACAGAAATTTCAGGGATGTGTGAGGCAGGTGTCTGAAGTTTGTGGTTTGACAGGGTTGTAAGCTATGGGCAAGAGAATTAAAAGAGCAGGAAAATGAGAATGTTATGAAAGAGTCGAGCAGTCTGCTTCTTCACAAGCTCATTTTGGAGGCTAAATAAGATTTCAGTAAAGGTGAAGGAGGAGAAGGCTATCGAGAGAGAGAGAGAGAGAGAGAGAGAGAGAGAGAGAGAGAGAGAGAGAGAGAGAGACTGTCTTAATGGCTGTGTGATGAAGAGTGAGACTAGCAAAGCAGTTCAACTATAGCAGGAAGAGTCTGGAAATAATAGGCCTTTGGGCTTTGGGGAGACAAAATCCAGATGCTGAAGACTTTTAAGGCCATAGGTGACAAAACCAAAGGCATATTTTAGGAAGACATCTGACAATGATACAATTTATTTGAAAGTTTACAATAGTGCAGGAGTCCAGAGCCAGGTGCAGCTGAAATGGCTGGTGTGTGTGTGTGTGTGTGTGTGTGTATGTGTATATGTGTGTGTGTGTGTGTATGTGTGTGTTCTGAAATTAGTAAATATTATATATGCATGTTTGTGTGTGTACATGTATGTGTTTAATATAGAACCTCTAGGCTGGTTTTAGAAAACATAGGCTTATAATTCCAAAGTTATTTTCCTTAGATGACAACTTCTGGCTTGCAATTTCAGTGTGTGTGTGTGTGTGTGTGTGTGTAATTCATGCAGGTGTGTATATGATGCACGAACATGTATGGGTGCACATACATGTAAGAGGTCAGAGAAGGGCATATGTCTCCCTCTGCAGCTCTCAACCTTATTCTCTTGAGACAGAGTCTCTCACAGAAGCAGAGTTTCAAGCCGGTTTGACTGGACTGTCTAGCCAATAAGCTCCCAAGATCTACTTAACCCCCCAAAGCTGAGCTGCAGGCACAAAGTTATGCATGGCTTTTACACAGATGCTGGGGATTTGAACACTGATTCTCAGACTTGCATAGCAAGTGCTCTTACACCACAGAGCTGTCTCCTCAGCTCCTGGATTGTATTTCTTTTTCACCTTTCCTTATTTATAACAGTAACCACTCTTTACACAGTAACAAAATTACACGTCATTCTTACAGTAGTTTTTTAAATTCTACTTTGTTTAAACAAGTGCTTTATATCAGACACACAAAATTTCCTCAAATCCCTTATTTTATTTTGCAAAAGAAATGTATCTTTTTTTTTTCTTGCAGGCAGATTAGAGCTACAAATCCACAGCAAAATGAAACAGTTATCTTACAAATTTATAATAATTACTGTATAGATAGTTTTTAACAGTCTGGCTATTTAAAAGGCAGAAACTGCTTTCTTTACTTTATGTGTACAAACTAGAACATGCAGGAATGTCATTTTTCCTAGAAAAAGGACCAAACCTGGGATGTTTTCATTATGCCAAAGATTAAGGTACTTGTCCTGTTTGGTTTCTCAAAATTAGAAATTTAGCGGCATCCAATACTCTATTTCATTTGAAAAATATTGTAATTTTTAAAAAAGCATTGCATGGGCCTCATATACTATTATTTCCTATTTGTAGCAAATCATACCTTTTAAAGTGCAGAAAAGAGTGGGTATGAGCATTAAAAAAAAAAAAAACAGGAAAATTCTGTTTTGTTCATAGCAAGAACTGACTTTGTTTGGGGACCTTTGATTAAGCAGAGGAGGATCTGTAAGAGAAGCCTGTCCCTGCTTCCTTGACTTCCACTGCAGTTCCAAAGACTTGTCAGTTATCAATAACCACTGAAAACCCTCCAAAGGTGAAGCCAGCTTCCCACCCTCAGGTGCCCCAGCCAGGAACAGCAGCCTAGCTAGCCAACTGAGGCCCAGGGAACTGAGTCTCTGACCTGACTTATCCTCCAGAAGGAAAAGATAGAAAAGAAAGCACAAGAAAAAAAAGTAACACAAAATTAGCCAGGTCCCAAGGGCACACTCACTCAAAGACAAAATCTATTACCTAGAGAGTCCCATCTAGCTCAGGGTGAAAGTTATTTTTTTAAGGTAAACAATAATGGTTTCCCCTCCCCCTCCCCACCACCCAGGGAAAAGCACTGTTTTTATGTAAAGAACCCTAACTGCTAAGGGTTAAGAATGGGAGAGGATTCTTCTTCAATTTAGGGGTGTCTATGAGGTTGAATTTTGTTACCAACACACATGTAAGTGGTATTATCATGGATCTAGTAAACAGTCACAATGTTTAGGCTCTCTGCTACAGCAACGGGGTCAATTTCATTCTCAACTCAGGACACTGGAAGCCCCCAATTCATGTGAACAAAGTTAGTGACTTTATAACAAACTGACTAAGCAAGGACCTTTTACATATTAAGTTAGAAAATGGAAAGTAGTCTATAATTCCATGGGAGGATGTCATGTCTCCTAGAAATTGTACCTAATTTTAGGGTTCCTTATTAGAGTGATTCCAGCTCTGCGTGAGATTTTAAAGTGAAGGGGAATGGGAGGGGTGCAGAACACAGATGAAATTTTTACAGCACGGAAATAAAAGTATTTTTAAACTGTCTTAAGGGTGAAGAGTTAGGCAAGAAGTAATACGTGGAAAACTGTCAAGTGCTTCTCTACACACCCACCCACCAGATACCATCGCAGCCGGCTGGGGGAAGTCTCCCTCTTCTTGCCTGACAGCTTCACTCTCTTTGAGGTCTGGAACTGGTGATCACACTGGTCCGTCATGGTATTTTCAGTTAACAAAGCAGTTACTCAATAGGGGGAAACAGGCACAAAGGAGCGGGGCAGCTGCTGCTGCACCCATGATGCAAGTGCAGGCTGAGCCCCGGGCCGCCACCGCCGCCTCGACTCCTCCGTGACGTCCGGGACGGGTATCCCCGGCTCTCAGGAAGTGGTGGCCGCAGGCAGCTCCGCCCCCTCCCAAGTCTCGGCCGCCCCGGCAGGCCGGTGGCAGGACCTGGCCCGGAGGCTGGCTGAGCCCAGGCTGGCAGATGAGGGATCCACCGCGCTCGGCCTTGAGAGCGCGCGCGCGCCCCAGGCAGCGCGCCCTGCACGCTCCCGCGCCTCCCTTCAGTCCCCCCTACCCTCGGCCCCAGGACGCCTGGCACCAGACAAGAGTCGAGTCGAGTACAAGATGGCGACTCCGCAGTCCGCTCTCCGGGCAGAGTCGGGGCGCCCCTTCACGCGTCGCGCCCGCGCGCGCTCGCGCCCGAGGCCCCACTAAAAATAGCCCGGACCCGTCTATATTTGGTTCGCCGGATCCCGGCGCGGCCGCGCGCGCCCCGCCCCGCCCCGCTCCGCGCTGAATGGGAGACGGGAGGGGGGGCGGTGACCGAGGGGAACCTACTCCGCTATCTGCGGCGCGCGCCGCCGCCTGGGCCCGGCCAACCGCCCGATTTAGTAACATCGCCTGCGTCAATCACGCGCCTCGCGTGCGTCAGCGCTGCGCGGCTCCAGGTCCTGCTCCCCCCCCCCCCCAACCCCCAGCCTTTGAATGGTTACAATGTAGGAGCGCCCTCTTTCCTTCTGGGCCGGGATGGGATCGCATCCTCAGGCAGGGGGCTCGGTTACTCTGGGTTAGGGCAACTTTCCTAGCGTTCTTTCCTGGACTTAGGCACACCAGCCCTCTGAAGTGAAAGTGGAGGCACATGATGCACGTGTTGTTTTGTTTTTCGAGTTTCTGGTCCTAGCTCGAACCTTCTTCGATTCTGAAGCATGTGCTATGACAACGGGGTCACAGACCACTAGAGAACCGTCTGTCTGCGTTGTTTCATTCAAACATTTCCTTCGTAAAAATTCATTTCTGAGAGAGGTTACTTTCACTTAGCAACAACCTTTGGAACTAACAGTTCTTAACTCCAACACATTTTTGTTTTGTTTTCGGCAAGAAAGTGGCACCCTAAGTTCATTTCCAGGAAGAAATTGCTGTCCCTCATACAGTCAGTCTCCCTGGCTTTCTGCGTACTTGGAAGACAAATGTGCCCCGGGAGACCGTAGGAAATCCCCTAGGGACAGGTTAATGAATCCTGTTGATTGATTTTTGAAATATTTCATTTGAAAGATGGGAGGAGAGGCGTCTACAACCCTCAAACAAGTGAAAGTGCGAGTAGAGTTCCAAGTCTGACCCGGTGCTGGGGAGGAGAGACGATCTGTTTAACAGTCAGACTGGCTCAGCTGTTTAACACGTGTGGTGTGTTTGTTTTATATATAGTTTCTCGTGCAGCGCGCGCGTGGCAGGATGTGCACTTCTTTGGGTTATAAAGTGTCCAGTAAAGAACCTCACACCAAAAGTGTAAAGAAATAAAATCTTGTCTCTGGAGCCGTTTGCATCCCAGTGCGAAGCAACAGCAACAGGCAGGAGGAGGAGGCAAATTAGCCTAGGCGTAGAGGGCCAGAAAGATGTAAACAGCCTTAGAACCACTGCACCGGGAAAGCACAGCTGCACCTCGGGGAGTCTTCGGGCTGGTGCCAAACTCCTTCAGCAGCGACTGCCAGGTCACTCGGAGAAGCTGGCTGGCGTAGCCTTCCCTTTCGGAAGAGCTGTCCTCTCTCTTACCCCCTCGACCTGGCTCGGTGCCTCGGGGCAGCCTCGGAGGCGAGCCAGCAGCACTGCTCCAACTCTACTCCACCCGGAGCCTGACAGCTGGGCGGTCCCGCCTGACCCGCAGGCTGGCTGCGGCACCCTCCGGTAGACAAGCGCCCTGGCAAGCAGCTCCGGTGCAGAGGGGTTGGCCGCGGGAATCCGAGAACCCTTGGGGCTGGGGTCGGCAACTCCCCGCGGTTTCCATTGTGCGACCATGTGAATGGCTGGGGAACGCGCACGCGTGTACACACACACACACACACACACACACACACACACACACACACACACACCCTCGCACACGCGGAACCGGCTGGGCCAGGGGAGGGAGGAGGAGGGTGACGTAGCGTCCCATGGCGTCACATTGACGTCTCGCATTCCAGGCACTCTATGGAGAGGCCGCTAGGGCTCCTGTGGCATAAATGACGTGCCGAGAGAGCGAGCGAACGCGCAGCCGGGAGAGCCGAGTCTCCTGCCTCCCGCCCCCCACCCCACCAGCTCCTGCTCCTCCTCCGCTCCCCATACACAGACACTCTCACACCCGCTCCTTCACTCGCACACACAGACACACGCGCGCTCACACGCTCCGCACACACACTCCACTCTCTCCCGCGCGCTCACACCCCTCTTGCCCGGCGCCCTCGCCGGTGCCGCGCCGCGCCGCAACCGGACGCCCCTCTAGGGCTCACTTTGCAACGCTGACAGAGCCAGCAGTGGAGGTGGGATCCACGGCGACATCCAATCCCCGGGTCGCGGCCGGAGACTGGACGCCGGCAGAACCTCGCGGAGGCGCTCTCCCATGAGTTGGGATCGCAGCATCCCCCGCCAGCCGCTCACCGCCTCTGGGAGCCGCTGGGCTTGTGCACAGCAGCCCTTCCAGGACAGCAGCTGTGACTCTCCCTCACTCCAGATTTCAGGACCGCACTCTAGAAACTCGTTCTAAAGACGGAACCGCCACAGCACCCAAGTACGTATGATTTGCCCAGTTATAATAAGGGGACTTGCTTAAAAGTTGGCGCGCTGGGAAGCGTCGCTCCTGAAATTGACAACTTTGAGTGTGGGGTGCCTCCCCCCACACCTTCTCCCCACTTAGGCTTTGCTAGCCAAGCGACTGGTGGGTTCTAATCTGAAACTTTTCCCCTATAGCTGGCCCTCGGGGACTCTGGAGCTTGTGAGATTCCTCTCCCCACCCAAAGAGGCGAAAAGCCTCTAACAAAGAGGAGGACCTGGATTTGTGCTGTAGCTGCTCCAACGTTGTAATTCAGGGTATTTCGGCTCTAGTTGTCATGGTAATGATGCTCTCGGCGGCGGTGGCGGCGGCAGCGGCGACGGCAGAGAGTTAGAGCCCTGGTGATGAACGGCAGTAATTTCCCTGCCTTTTAAGTAGGATTGAAAATAAGGACTCTGGTGAGTCCAAGTTAATGTGCCTAATGGTGAGACGGAGCTGGTTGTCTGGGAGAAAGCTTAGGAGGGACGGTGCCTGGGCAGCAGCGGCCGGAGTTTGCAGAGGCGCTGGAGGAGCTCAGCAAAGAGGGTGTAATTGTAGGAATGCGGCTTATTGTATTGAAATGAGCCCCGGGCTCTACTAGGCACGTCTGCCTGGCGTCGCCGACTTGCTGGTTTACACTTTTCCCCGCGGAGGTAATCGGGTGTAATTGACGACTCTCGCGCCCCGACACGCGTGGGGACGGCGTCCGTCTTCTCTAGGCCTTAGCAGGTGTGGGAAAGGCTTGCGGTTACTTTCCAATGCGCTTTCGGAGAAGTTGCTCCGAGTGTTTTACTCTTAGTAGAAAAGAAAGTTCTCGATGGTGAGGAGAGCTGAGTAAAAAGAGCGCAGCCTGCGGAGACTGGCTTTCAAAGGCACCTCTCGAACCTGTTGGAGGCTTCCGGGAGTCATGTGGGAGCTCATGATCATTGGTCCCTTGATTTCCAAGAACGCTCTTGGAGGTGGCCTTTTGTTTATGTGCCCGGGTTCTCCCGAGGGAAGAGACGCGGGAGTGTGGTCGGCACTACTCCCAAGCTGCTTATCCTTGGGGTGCTGGGAAGGGGTTACAGGGTTCGGTTCAGCCATTCTCTAACTATTCCAATTCTTGGAGGTCCTTTTCCAACAACCGGGAAATGTTTTTATAGAACCAAGTTGGAAAAGAAAAGCTGCCCAACACGCATACTGAACACAATGAATGAAATTAGTTTATTGGAGTTGTTTTAACCAAACAAGATACGCACACTGTGAACGCCAAAGACTCCCGGGGCTACTGGTCCCTCCCTCTACAGACCACCTCCCACCCCCACCTCCGGGACCCAGCGCTGGATCACAGAAATTCTCCCCCCGGGGGTTTGTCGCGGCTCCCTCAGTCTTTCTGAGAATCTCTGTCTTTCCCTTTCTGCCGGTCTCTCCTCTACATCTCTAGCCCCCGCCCAACCTCCGCCCCCGCTCCCCGGGGTTGGAAACTCCGTGGAGGAGCCCGGGTCACAATGGTGTGTTTCACGGTTTCCTCCACACATTTCACCACGGGGAGGGGAACACGGGGGTGTTCCCTTCGTCTGCCCCAGAGAAAGAAAGGGGCTTTGACAGAGGTAGTTATTTCTTCCTAATTTACAACCCCGAGGCTCTGTGCTCCTGGCCCCAGCGGCCACGAGCCGGAGCGACAGAGCGTGTTTCCAAGCACAGAGGCTTTGCCTAGGTAACCGGCCGATGGGGGGGGGGGGAGCGGAGAGAGCGATGGGGTGCTGGGATGGGCAGTAGGATGGGCAGTGTGCCCGCCTCTGAGAGGAACCCCTTCTCTGGTGAGGCGCGACACCCCCCCTCGCTCACTCGAGTTTAGAGGCCACCCCTTAGAGAAAGACTACTCCTGAAAGGCTGAGGGGGGGATAGGGAACCCAGTAGAATAAGGGGAGGGGTTGCTAGAAGACCCCCCTCCTCCTTTGAAGATGAGAGGGGGGGAGAGAAGCACATGTTACAGAAGTGGAAAGATCCACTCGTGCCAGTGCCTCAGCGAGCGCAAGGTTTCCGTCGGAGTACCACGGGTTGGGGATGGCAAGGGAATCCCCCATTTCCTGGCCATCGAGAATTTCCTAGACCTGGGGAATCCGAGCCCCTTTCTCTCTACAAGCAAATATGGGGCGCGGGAGTGGCAGGAGATGAAACTTACCCCACCTTTGGGTCCAGCGCTCACTAGAGGTCTCTTGGTTAGTTTGGGGGTTGGGCTCCCCCAGGGGTGGGGCAAGTTCCTAACCTTTGAGCTGTGCCACCCCGGACAAAGGGGGCGCTAGTTAGCCGGAGTTAGGGGCAACTGGAGCCCTCCTCCCTGCCAGTCAAACTGCACTTCCAACTACAAAGTTTCACTAGGCTGTACACCCGGACCTTCGCTCGGGAGCCGCTCTGGGAGCCTTCCGGAATGTACCCCCTCTGAGCCGCAGGGTGGCCTGGAGCCTTGAAGCCGCCCACCCTCCGGGACACCGCCCGCTGAGTGCAGAGGACCTCCCTTGGCCCGCTGCAGCCGCCGCCAAAGCCGTGTGCTGGAGCGCGCGGCTACCAGCACAGGCCTTCTTTCCTCTGTGCCCTTTTGTTTGCTTGACCCCTGGCCCACGAAAACTCGCGACTAATAGAAGGGAAGCTCCATTAGCATTTAGAATGAAAAGCGCAGACTTTCTTAATTCCTCCGGGCATTCATGCATTCGTTCTGGATCTTGCGCATTTCCTATGCGGCGTGTAAAATTTGTGTTTGAGGAGTGGGGGCCGTCGGAGTTGAAAAATGGCTATTTTCTTCTGTATATTCCTTGACACCACTATCACCCCCCAAAATCGGGCCATATTCGTTCCTCAAGTGTTCCCTTTACTTCGTCTCCCAGACTTAGCAAGCTGGAAACCAACAGTGGATGTAGAAAAGATCAGTTTCTGGGCGACGACAGGCTGCCAGGCTTTTAACATCACATCGCATACCACAAAAGGGTCTGTGAGCTCAGTGGGTGCCGGCAACCTTCCCTTAGCATCCGCAGGACAATATGATGCTTCTTGCCCAGAAACTCCGACAGCCCTGAGGACTTTCCCTTAACCTTATGATAATTCTTTATCGTCATCTACATTTCTACAGGTTCCCCCCACCCCCACCCCATTCACCCAACGCTGGGAAAGATGACCCAGCCTAATCTTACCACAATCTCTGTACCCTCTCTCGATGACTGCAGAGCCCACTGCGGGAGAGCGCAGCCCGACCAGCCCGGGCGCTGAGCCTGGACCCTCAGCAGAGCCGGGCTGCACTGGGGCTGCTTCCTCGAGCCCGACGTCCCCGCCTGCTACACTCTCAGCCTCCGCTGGAGAGACCCCCAGCCCCACCATTCAGCGTGCAAGATACCCTCCAGGTAGGTCTGAATCCCTTATTGTGCCTGTGCATGGGAAATGTGTGGGGAAACTAATACCCAGCGGGCAGTCTGGTCAACCTGCCCAGTACCAACACAAGGCTGCTGGCCCCGCATTTCACAGCACAGGTGGCTTCCTGGCACGAAGCTCTGCTGTATACCACACCCTGTTGCTACCAATCGGAAGAGAGATTTCATGAAGGATCTCTCAAAATTATTTTTCCTAAGTATGAAAGCAAATGCTCCAGGAGATTGGGATAATGTTTTTAATTGATTTATTTTTGTCCTTTTATATCTTATATATTCATTTAAGGGATCATTTGGGGAGATGGGGGACATTTTTATTGATCTGAAGCCTAAATCACTTGTGGTGCAGGAGCTTGCATGATTGAGGATCAGAGGCAAGGGAAACCCATGTGAGCTACAGACAGAGGAGTAGATGTAGAGGCCTCAGACTTTGTTTGTACCACTTCTTTATAAATATGCTAAAGGGGTGTGAAGAGTCCGGCCTGTGTGGCCACCAAAGACACACAGATGCACTCACTCTCCTGCTGGAGAATTCAGAAAGGCAAAGAGCAATAGGGAGATGACAGCAAGGAAGAATGACAGGTGGTTCTAAGGGATTCTTAGAGATTGGGGGGCGGGGGATGAAAAGGCCAAGCCAGTGTGCTGGCTCATTGAAATAATCAGCTTCCATTTCTCCTAAGAACTAGACAGCTTTCACTCCAAGCTAGCTCCTAAGACCTCACTTGGAAAGAAGGCAGGCATGAACTGGCCGCCCCTCAACACTGCTTCTCCCGACAGGCCCTCATCATCTTTTTAAAAGTCAAGATTCCAACCCATGCACCCATGACTCAATCAGATTTGGAAATGTGGGTAAGAGAACGATGTCAAAGGAAACGTGAAGCGTTCACTTTTCTCTTAATCACACCTTCACACCACGCCCTCCAAGAAGCCAAGCACCTGGGTTCCCTTCGTGGAAAAACCAGCCACCAGAAATTCCCCATGTTACCACTTTGATTTAGCCATTGAAAAAAGGAAAATTATTAGAAAAAAAATCACTCGCTAGAGCCAGTAAATCTCAGGCCCTTCTCACCCACCTCAGCCTCTGTGGATACAGCAAGCATCTCTGACACCAGCAGCTTTGAGGGCCCAGGCTGGGCAAATTGGCAGAGAGACTGCATCTGCTTTGACATTGCTTTCTTCTTTTCCCCTCACAATGAGAAAATACCTAGAAAAACGTGCCTGTTAGAAGAGCTGTTATGTTGTTATAAAACAGCTTTAATCTTACTAGGTCAGAATATCACATTAGTCAGAATTGGGAAGTGGATATATATGTCTGTGTGTGTGTGTGACACACACACACACACACACACACACACAAAGTATAGCAGAGAGTGGGGTTGGTGAGTGTGCTGTGTTACAGCTGATCTTTTTCTTTGCAGATGGCATCAACTCCCCCGAGTCCATTTCCTGGGCCTACATGCCCACTTCACCACTTAAGCTGGCTGAAGTCATCAGTGGGGGTCCAGTCTGTGCAGGCTCTAATCCTGCTTGGAGGAGTGGGTGGGAAGCAGCAACCACAACTTGTGTGGGCAGCCTTAGTTGGCACTCATAAAATGTTAGCAAGTCACTGCCTCCCTTTGTCCCACACAGGAATCTTTTTTCACTAACCCAAAGGGTTTACAAATCAACGTGTGTGTGTGTGTGTGTGTGTGTGTGTGTGTGTGTGTGTGTTTTGCAGGACCAATGACATCCTTCTCCCCAAATTAACTACCAAGACATTTACTTCCCTCTCTATGGCTAGAGAGACCACTCCACAATTAGTTTTTAGGACTTAATCTTTTTTATAAAATACTAATAATTAATAATAATATTATATATTATATAATTTATTATTATTATTATTATTATTATTATTATTATTATTATTATTATT